>OW026523.1:90224803-91489603 GCA_932274085.1 Protocalliphora azurea
ATATAGATATAGATATAGATATAGATATAGATATAGATATAGATATAGATATAGATATAGATATAGATATAGATATAGATATAGATATAGATATATAGATATAGATATAGATATAGATATAGATATAGATATAGATATAGATATAGATATAGATATAGATATAGATATAGATATAGATATAGATATAGATATAGATATAGATATAGATATAGATATAGAGATATAGATATAGATATAGATATAGATATAGATATAGATATAGATATAGATATAGATAAGATATAGATATAGATATAGATATAAAGATATAGATATAGATATAGATATAGATAAGATATAGATATAGATATAGATATAGATATAGATATAGATATAGATATAGATATAGATATAGATATAGATATAGATATAGATATAAGATATAGATATAGATATAGATAATAGATATAGGATATAGATATAGATATAGATATAGATATAGATATAGATATAGATATAGATATAGATATAGATATAGATATAGATATAGAATATAGATATAGATATAGATATAGATATAGATATAGATATAGATATAGATATAGATATAGATATAGATATAGATATAGATATAGATATAGATATAGATATAGATATAGATATAGATATAGATATAGATATAGATATAGATATAGAATAGATATAGATATAGATATAGATATAGATATAGATATAGATATAGATATAGAAGATATATAGATATAGATATAGATATAGATATAGATATAGATATAGATATAGATATAGATATAGATATAGATATAGATATAGATATAGATATAGATATAGATATAGATATAGATATAGATATAGATATAGATATAAGATATAGATATAGATATAGATAATAGATATAGATAGTAGATATAGATATAGATATAGATATAGATATAGATATAGATTTAGATATAGATATAGATATAGATATTAGATATAGATATAGATATAGATATAGTATAGATATAGATATAGATATAGATATAGATATAGATATAGATATAGATATAGATATAGATATAGATATAGATATAGATATAGATATAGATATAGTGATATAGATATAGATATAGATATAGATATAGATATAGATATAGATATAGATAATAGATATAGATATAGATATAGATATAGATATAGATAATAGATATAGATATAGATATAGATATAGATATAGATATAGATATAGATATAGATATAGATATAGATATAGATATAGATATAGATATAGATATAGATATAGATATAGATATAGATATAGATATAGATATAGATATAGATAGATATAGATATAGATATAGATATAGATATAGATATAGATATAGATATAGATATAGATATAGATATAGATATAGATATAGATAATATAGATATAGATATAGATATAGATATAGATATAGATATAGATATAGATATAGATATAGATATAGATATAGATATAGATATAGATATAGATATAGATATAGATATAGATATAGATATAGGATATAGATATAGATATAGATATAGATATAGATATAGATATAGATATAGATATAGATATAGATATAGATATAGATATAGATATAGATTTAGATTAGATAAATAGATATAGATATAGATATAGATATAGATATAGATATAGATAGTAGATATAGATATAGATATAGATATAGATATAGATATAGATATAGATATAGATATAGATATAGATATAGATTAGATATAGATATAGATATAGATATAGATATAGATATAGATATAGATATAGATATAGATATAGATATAGATATAGATATAGATATAGATATAGATATAGATATAGATATAGATATAGATATTAGATATAGATATAGATATAGATATAGATATAGATATAGATATAGATATAGAATAGATATAGATATAGATATATGATATAGATATAGATATAGATATAGATATAGATATAGATATAGATATAGATATAAGATATAGATATAGATATAGATATAGATATAGATATAGATATAGGATATAGATATAGATATAGATATAGATATAAGATATAGATATAGATATAGATATAGATATAGATATAGATATAGATATAGATATAGATATAGATATAGATATAGATATAGATATAGATATAGAATATAGATATAGATATAGATATAGATATAGATATAGATATAGATAATAGATATAGATATAGATATAGATATAGATATAGATATAGATATAGATATAGATATAGATATAGATATAGATATAGATATAGATATAGATATAGATATAGATATAGATATAGAGTAGATATAGATATAGATATAATAGATATAGAAGATATAGATAAGATATAGATATAGATATAGATATAGATATAGATATAGATATAGATATAGATATAGATATAGATATAGATATAGATATAGATATAGATATAGATATAGATATAGATATAGATATAGATATAGATATAGATATAGATATAGATATAGATATAGATATAGATATAGATATAGATATAGATATAGATATAGATATAGATATAGATATAGATATAGATATAGATATAGATATAGATATAGATATAGATATAGATATAGATATAGATATAGATATAGATATAGATATAGATATAGATATAGATATAGATATAGATATAGATATAGATATAGATATAGATATAGATATAGATATAGATATAGATATAGATATAGATATAGATATAGATATAGATATAGATATAGATATTAGATATAGATATAGATATAGATATAGATATAGATATAGATATAGATATAGATATAGATATAGATATAGATATAAGATATAGATATAGATATAGATATAGATATAGATATAGATATAGATATAGATATAGATATAGATATAGATATAGATATAGATATAGATATAGATATAGATATAGATATAGATATAGATATAGATATAGATATAGATATAGATATAGATATAGATATAGATATAGATATAGATATAGATATAGATATAGATATAGATATAGATATAGATATAGATATAGATATAGATATAGATATAGATATAGATATAGATATAGATATAGATATAGATATAGATATAGATATAGATATAGATATAGATATAGATATAGATATAGATATAGATATAGATATAGATATAGATATAGATATAGATATAGATATAGATATAGATATAGATATAGATATAGATATAGATATAGATATAGATATAGATATAGATATAGATATAGATATAGATATAGATATAGATATAGATATAGATATAGATATAGATATAGATATAGATATAGATATAGATATAGATATAGATATAGATATAGATATAGATATAGATATAGATATAGATATAGATATAGATATAGATATAGATATAGATATAGATATAGATATAGATATAGATATAGATATAGATATAGATATAGATATAGATATAGATATAGATATAGATATAGATATAGATATAGATATAGATATAGATATAGATATAGATATAGATATAGATATAGATATAGATATAGATATAGATATAGATATAGATATAGATATAGATATAGATATAGATATAGATATAGATATAGATATAGATATAGATATAGATATAGATATAGATATAGATATAGATATAGATATAGATATAGATATAGATATAGATATAGATATAGATATAGATATAGATATAGATATAGATATAGATATAGATATAGATATAGATATAGATATAGATATAGATATAGATATAGATATAGATATAGATATAGATATAGATATAGATATAGATATAGATATAGATATAGATATAGATATAGATATAGATATAGATATAGATATAGATATAGATATAGATATAGATATAGATATAGATATAGATATAGATATAGATATAGATATAGATATAGATATAGATATAGATATAGATATAGATATAGATATAGATATAGATATAGATATAGATATAGATATAGATATAGATATAGATATAGATATAGATATAGATATAGATATAGATATAGATATAGATATAGATATAGATATAGATATATATAAGAATTAAGTTTGAAGCAAGTTTGATAATGAAAACATTTATTATTCTCAATTATTTGACATTTGAGAAATTTAGTTTTATCCCATCCTCAATTTGATGTTAAGTTTTCATATTAAGAATATAAAAGTTGTAACTAAAGTACTGTCGCTTTAAATTTTTTGTATAAGCAGATAACCATTTGAGACCCGTTATTCAAATACCTTAATTGAATTTTAAAGAATATGACCATTCTTAAATAATTTAACTCGCAAAACTTTTAACCAAAGCCACGCACCTAAAAATCTTCTGCATTTTTCTACATTTTAATTTTCGTATAGAAAAATACTTCGTACTTGCAGTACCTGTAAATTTATATAGTGAACTACAAAAATTCTTTTGTGCAAATGCTATACTTTTGTTTTTCTGTTTCTATTCTTAGAAAATTTAAATACATATAAGTATACAACAAATATACTTACAAACTTCTATATACATACAACTACATTTGTAAATTCAAATGCAAAAATAACATAGCAAAAATATTTTGTTATACAAGAAAACTAAATAAAATTGAGTATATTGCTCGTCCTTATAATAAGCATATGTGTGTAAGAGTGTTGTTCTTTCTAAGGAGTAGAAATATTTGGTATGAAAAATATTTGAGTATTTATTCAACAGTTTGTAGGGATTTCCTTATTTAAGACTATGTGTGTATGCAATGCTTATATTTATCTATTTATATACCCAGTAGGAAAATATGTTAGTGTTGTGAATGCTTTCACACTTTTCCGAAAAAATTTCAAACACTTTCCACTTTGCCTACAATAAAAATTCCTCCAATAAAAACCTCGCCTTTATTTAAAAAAAACAAAAAATACGGTAATAAATCTTGTTTCCCTTTCATTAGATGCAAAATAGAAGGTGTATGACCACTCACTTATTAACTGAAATATTTCTAGTTGCGAGACTTGCAAAGTTTAAAATTATTTAGTCTTATTTTAAATGTCGTTTTTTAATTCAATTTCAGACTCTTTTGTAATAGCATTGCATATTTATTTATTTATTCTTTTTGGTAGGGAGAATGGAATGACACACTGTGTAAAAAATAGTATTGGAATGCGAGTGTCACACCTTGCAAATCCTAAACAAAGCATTTTATAAAGCCTCTTTACCTTTTCTTTTTCCGGCTGGGTACTTTTATACGTATATATGTAAGTGTATTTATTGGTATATGTTAGATTAATATTTGTTTACGTGTGTTGCATGAGAAAACTTATGTATGATGGTCTGAAATATTTCTTTAAACAAATATTCTCTCATATATTTGTTTTCGTACTTTTAATTTTTTACAAGAATATTAAATTTAGTTTTTGGGTATATGTTTAAACTTTTGAAAATTTAAGACTTTACATTTTATAAAACAACTATCAATGGTGTAGATGATTTGTTACATGTTGGTTTTGTATATGTAAGAGAATAATGGAATTCTATCTAAATTGGATTTTTAATGGTAAAACAAGTTAACTCACAGGAGTCAAATGGAAACTTTTGGATAACTGTGAAACCTAATTTTTCTTTTTTTTTTTTTTTTGTGAGATCTTTTAAGTTTTGGAAGTTGTTTAAAAATTGTATATAAAGAAAAAATTTCTGGAAAGTGTTGAAACAGACAGATATATTGTAAATATATTGTAGTTATTACAAATCTAGGAATCCGAAATTAAAAACATGTTTTATTTTGAATGGTATAAAAAGTTTTATATATTTCATGTTTTCTTTCGATCAATGAGAGAATAGAGGGCTAAGTAAAAACATTCGTTTTTAAACTCTACCCAAATGATATCACGGGTATATTTATGACCTGAAATGAAGAAAAATATCAAGTGTACGAAACCAATTTTTCAAAATAATAGCTGTTCAAGTATAGGTATATATTTTTTCTTTGTCAGAATCCTCCAAAAGTGAAAATATATTTTTTTCTTTAATTTTTGATAACAAATTTCTACAGTATACATTCGTGACCTATAAAGCAAATATATTTTTGGTTCTTATAGGCAGGGAAGCCAAAACAACGATTCACAGTGTACCATTAAAAAAATTAAATGGAAATAAATCTCTAGATTCAGAAAGGCTGGTTCGATTTCAAAGAAGTTTTACACGGGGACAGTAGAAGATAAGGACTGTATAGATGTAACGGGAGTGGGTTCGCAGGGTCCCAAAGTTAGACACCTCGTGTATGACAAATATTCAGAACGATTATGATTCATTATATCTAAACAGATTTGAAAATAGGAGTGGATAATGCTGGTCAAGGTTCACAAATTTATAGGATATCTCTTGTAGTTTACAGGATACTGAGATTCGAAGATTAATTTTGTTTTTTTTTTTTCTTTACAGTGGTGAAGATTTTTCCCTATACCGGCCCCAAATTTTACCCGATTTTTTGAAACATTTTTTATTTTATTGACAACAGATAAAAGCATTTTCGTTTTTTACACTTGGTGAAATAATTTTTAATGAACTTTTAAGTTTTTAGTGATATTTCGAATTTTTGGTGAAATTTTAGATTTTTTGTGATATTTGGAATTTTCGTGAATTTTAGGCTTTTTAAGAAAATTTAGATTTACAGTGAATATTCGGATTTTCGATAAAATTTCGAATTTTTCGAGAAATTTCGTGAAATTTTTGGTTAAATTTCGGATTTTTAGTGAAATTTCGGAATTTTTGTAAAACTTTCATAAAATGGTGAAACATAAATTTTAAAGCACTAAATATATTGTATATTTTATGTGAAATATTTTTTATATTTTCTAGAATATACGTATATAATTTTTCAATAAAAGATTTTGTGATGTTTGAATTTTATCTTGAGAAGCATTAGTGAAGATTTAATTAAAACTTGAATGGAATTAATAAATATACGATCGATTTACGCAGCTTGTTCTGATCGAAACAAGTACGTGTAAACTAAAAACGTGTAAACTAAGATTCAGAATAAATTAAATTTTGGAACCAGAATTTCTATGTCAGGTAAATTAAAGCACTCATAAATTGAAAAATTTTAATTTGGGGCCTAAAAATTGCATTAATACACATAAAATTATTAATTTTTTACATTGGTTCCAAATATTTTCTATATTGATTTTCTATTTTGGTATCGATTTTCATACCATCCTTTATTAATTAATTTAAAATATTCTGGAAATATTTCAGTGGCGTTAAAATTATCTTACATTAATCTTTGAATTAATCAATTTAGTGAAAATGCCATTGATAGCCAAAAATTGCTTTTATGGGATTCACGTTTAGGTTTTATAAAGCAATCACAATTTGTTTAAACTGTTTGTTCAATCATATTATTTTAATTTTGTTGATTGTATTACAATATAACATATTTTGCTAATCTAGTTATATTAAAAGTGTAAGTGTATTATAATTTTTTCTATTAAATTGTCTCGAAATTCTTTTGTTTTGCATACTTTTTTTTGAAACATATTTATTCATTAATCATTTCTGCATACGATTTAATTCACAATACTTTATTTTAAGGCTTTCCATTATTGTTTAAGCGTGTTGTATCTTTTTTTTATTTATTTATTTAATAGCTAATGAAATTATAATTTCTTACAGGCTGGCATATATATTATTCTTAAAGCTATTTACAAAAAAATATTTTTCATAATTATTCAACAACAAAAACTTATTATTTAACTACGTTAAAAATACTCCTCTTAATGCGGATTGAATTTAATGAGAAATCAATATATGGATAAAAACTGTTGAATTAATTGCATATACGTCTCATGGGATCAAAGTTGGCATAATTGGTCCGAAAATATTTTATTTTTAAAGGAGTATAATTTCCAGTTGGACGATTTGGGATTACGAATTCGATCTTACGAAGCAGGAACTCAGAATTAATTGAACCGTTTACTAAATTAATTACAAATTAAATATTCATATATTTTCTCCTACTTTCAAGAGTAGGGAGATCAATAAGCTGTAATCGACTTTCATATGATGGTAAATTAATACTAGGATTCCATGGAAGATTACGAAGACAAAATAAGGGAAATTGTTTTTGGACCGATTCAATTTTCTTTATATGAACTTCGTATTGAGGATCCCAGACCATGGAAGCATATTCCAGTATTGGTCTTACAAGAGATATGAATAATTGCTTGGAAACGTAAGGATCATTAAACTCTCTTCCCCAGCGATTGAGGAAATCCTTTTGGGAATTAAAGGGTAGTTTACAATCAAGCAACACACCCAGATCAAGAAATTCTTCGACTAGATCAAGTTGATATTCATTTATTTTGTATCTAGAGAATACTGGACTTCTTCTGTAGAACATCATGTTCATCATACACCAGTTGTAAATATTGTCAAGATATGATTGGAGTAAGGAACATACATTAATATAGAATTCTTAATGCACCTTGGTGAATCATTTATAAATATTAGGAATAATAACGGGCCGAGATGACTACCTTGTGGAACACAAGATAAAACAAGAATGGTTTTTGATATGCATTCTTTAAATAATACACATTGGCATCTATTTTTAAGATATGTAGAAATCCATTTAAGGAAAGCAGGAGAAAATCCGAGTTTATCCAATTTGAACAATAGGAGATAGTGATTTACTTTATAGAAAGCTTTATTGAAATCTGTGTATATTGCGTCTGTCTGTAAACCGGAATCAAATGCAGTTATAACTGAGGTTGTGAACATCCTTTTCTAAATCCATGCTGAAATGGCAAAAGATAACATACAACTTGATGCGAAACGATTTCAGTAACTATCTTTTCGAAAAATTTTGGAATTTCACTTAATTTATCAATACCTCTATAATTGGAAATGTTGGATCTGCTTCCGGATTTAAATAAAGGTATTTATAAGATTTCTTCCAAACTTTAGGAAAGTAATCACTAAATATTGATATGTTGAATAATTAAGTTATTGGAGATATACGAAAATGTAAACTTTTTATAATATAATGAAAATTTATAATTTAATAAAAATTCTTCCAAAAAATCAATTACTTCTTGTTCTTAATTAATATTACTATTTTAGGGATTGGAGAAAAATTATATAAAAAGTTAATTAATATAAATAATTTCATAATTGAAATCCATTATTTTTTCTGTGAAAGTGCAAAACATGTAACATATTTTTAAAATTTAAAGACTACACTATCAGAAAATAACATCTGACCCATTTACATTTTTTTTTTCCAAAATAGACCACAAAAGAAGGCTTGGGAAAGAATGAAGACAACGTTTTAAATAGAAAATAAGACGCTGTAGCATACCATTTCTCAAAATATTTGTGCATCGATATGCTTTCGTAAATTGAGTTAAATGATAAAAAATCTTTTTTTTTAGTTTTTTCATATTTCTTCCAAAAGAATAATATTAAACTTTGTTATTATATAAAACGAGGATGAATATCATAACATAGAATGCCGAACGTGAAAAAAACCTTCTCACTTTTTTACCCAGCTTGCGAAAAGTTAAAGCAAGGATGAAGATTATGGGAATAGAATATCAACTTTCATTTCATTTGGGAACATCGAAACCTAATTCTTCCTCCATTAAACGATATCACCCTAATACTAGTATATGCATTGAAGAAACTACTACGAAATATGTATTGATTAAAAGTCAGAAACCAGCTCTGAATAAATAATTTTATTTTAAATTAGAAATCTAAGAAATTAGTGACATTTTAAAGTTTTTCCTTTCCATATCAGAAGTACTCAAAATTCCAAAGAAAACATTGGTAATTTATGGCAAAACTCTTTTTCAGATTTATGCACTTTCTTAGAGATTTATTATTTTACATATTTAACTTCCAACTAAATAGATGGACTGACTTGAAGTATTTCATGTCAAATAGATGGATTTTTTTAAAATCGTAAAAATTCTTATCAGAAATGAAATAATTTATACATTTGTCCATACCTAAAAATGATGGAATTAGATATGAAAATATATATATTATTACGTAATTATAAAATTTTTTTAATTTGTTTTATTTAAATTTAATAAATTTAAATATTGATACAATTAAGAATTTATTATAAACTAAAAAGGTATGAGGAAAATTTGGCATTTTAAAATTTATGTAAAAAAAAAAAAAAAAATAAAAAAGAAATATTATTCTGTACGACGACCATTTTTGATCTGAATAACCTAGGACAACTTAATAAAGGATAGAGATTTTGTGGGTTTAAAAAGTACGTATGCATTTTTAATTTAATTTTTTTGTGCAAATTTTGTTAGCCTTTTCTGTTGTTAATAAGTTGTTCCAGTTATGCAGCCTAGTACAACTCCATACTAAGGTTTGCATTTACTAAAATTTACAGCACGTTTGTGGGAATGACCCATAAAATAGTAGCGACTACGAAACGACTGGATTTCCTAATAAAAAACGCAAATCTAAAAAATATTCTTATTTGTACTCGTAAGCTTTGAAAATATATGTACACTGCCTGCCACTTGAATAAGAATCAATTTTTTTTTAACTTTAATTAATTTTTTGCGCAACCAAATTTCAAAGTGTTGGCTTTAGTTTCCTGAAGAAATAAAAAATATATACATTTTGTTATAATAAAATTATTGATTTATTTAAAAACATGTATTTCTGTGGTACTATTTCGTGTGTCACTATAAACGGCTAGAGAATTTTTAATTTTATAGTTTTTAAATAGTTTTTATATAAAATGGGACGTGGTAAGGCTCTTAATAACTCTGAAAAAGAAAAAATTCTGATTTTTAAATCTCAGGGTCAGAATCCGATCCAAATAGGCAAAAACATTAATAGAGGAAAGATAGTTGTGTACAATTACTTAAATAACGTGGAAAGATATGGAAAAAACAACTCCAAAAGAAAGATGAAAAATTCTTAGAATTGCATCAAATTCTGCCATGTCGGTATCAAAAATACGTGAAAAAATGGAGTCAGTGCCAGTCTGAGAACAGTACTCCGCATTTTAAAGTCGTGCCCATTCATAGTCCGATGAAAACTGCAAAAAAAATACCACTTAATGAAAAACGCAAATCACAACGTCTACAGTTTGCCAAAAATACAATGACATGGTCCGACAAATGGTTTAAGGTTGTATTTTCCGATGAAAAAAGTTTAATATTGATGGCCCCGACGGGTATAACTATTACTTCCATGATCTAAATGAGGAGGAATTATTTTTGAGCCGCAGACACAGCCGAGAGGGCGGAATAATGGTATGGGGTGCGATTTCGTATTATGGTACCATAGAATTGGTTTTTGTATCCAATAAAATAACTGCAATGACTTACAAAAACATTCTGGAAAAAGCATTTCCAAAATTTAATGATTTCTTTGGACCCATATCTTGGACGCACCAACACGTCAAAGCTCCGATTCATACCTCCAGAGCAGTAAAACAATAGATTAATCAACTAGGTGTTCAATTTTTTGATTGGCCCCCATATTTGGATTGGCCCCCATATTTGGATTGGCCCCCATTCCAATGGAAAATGTTTGGAGTTGGAAAAGTTTATGAAGGAGGAAAACAATTTGAGACGATAGAATCCTTAAAGGATGCAATAACGGAAGCATGGAGTTCAATTTCGCTAAATTACTTAGAGTCATTATACAAATCGATGCCAAATCGCATTACTAATTGAATACTAGAAGATAATAACTTTCATTTTTATAATCTAAAATTTAAAAATAAATTACAGTTTACTTAGTTTTAAAATATTCCTTGTTCAAGTGAAACACGAAAAAGTACCACAAAAATACATGTTTTTAAATAAATGAATAATTTTATTATAACAAAATGTATATAGTTTTATTTCTTCAGGAAACTAAAGCCAACATTTTGAAATTTGGTTGCGCAAAAAATTATTTTTTTCTGAACTTTAGTTTAGGAGATATACTGAATTAAAATTAAAAAAATGTGATTTCTTATTCAAGTGGCAGGCAGTGTATGTGTATGTAATTTATAATAATAAGCAAAGGTAAACTAAAATACAACAATTAATTTTGTGCTAATTTTAAGGAAAGCTTTTCGCAGTGAGGCAGATTTAATAAGTAATTTAATTGAGCTAATAAAATGTTTAATTGATTTTAGAAAAAAATTTAATTCATAAAGGTAATTAATCTGATTAAAAAATAATTGAATTTTATACAAAAACTCAATTATTTTTACTTAATTGATGTTATCATTTTCATGATTAAAGCAAAATCAATTAAAATTTTAATTGAAGTAAGCAATTTTGTAATTAAAACTCATTTTTATTTTTTTCTTGCTGCGTATTACGCAAAAATTTAACTATTTTTATGACTAAGTCGATTTTTTTTGATGAAGGGATTTTAGCCACTTTCAAAATAGAAGTCTCATATATATCTTAACGAATTCTGAAATGTTTAGGTTATATCATAAGTCGACTCTTATCTTTATATATTGTACAAAAAATAAAATCTTTACTATAAAAATTCTCTTTAAATTCTGTTGTATATATTTGCAAAACAAACAATTACACAAAAACTCTATATGTAATTACGTAGTTATATATACATTTGACTTTAACATGCAGGACTTACTATTGCAAGAAAAAAAAAACATATATAAAATAAAAATACTCTTTCTAAACTATTTAAACAATTTAAACAAAGCTATCTTAATACTATTCTATATATTTGTTTACCAAAAAATAAAATAAATAAATTTTATAAAAAGTCTTAATGATTTTTTGTCAGAAACTTTCAGTAAATAAAACTTAAATATGAAAATAAGAATTTTAAAGAGTTTTCTAGCAGAAATAATTGAATAAATTTTATAAAGCAAAAGAAATTCAATAAAATTTTTGCGAAGTGGGAGACTATTATACGTAGGTATTTAACTCGTATATGCACAATTAAGTCTTTGTTAAAATATGTTAAACTTTTTTCTTTCTTGATTAAGTTATGTGCTAAATTATGGAAATTGTTAAGAGTTTATTAAAATATTGGCAGAAATATTTAAAACATGTTAACACATTGAAGTATTCTTTAGTTTTGAAGCACCCACACACAAATGTATGAATTATGAATATTATATGTTTGTAATGTTTAAGATACGCACAATATATAATATAGAACAGAATATATTCAAATAAAGTCGAAATTTCAAAACAAATCTCGAATTCATATTAAATTTTAAAACAGTGACCTAAATATCATAACAATTTATTGTTAAGTTTACTATAAATCTAATATATGAAATTATGTTAAATAAATCAATTATAAATTACTATAAATGAAGAAGTCTTTATTTAAAAATGTTGCATTAACCAAAAAAAAAAAAAAAAAAAATGGATTTTATCAAAATAAATCAAACTTTAATTGTTATTTTTGATTATTATTTTATATTTTTTTGAAACATAAAAAAAAAATTGCTCTAATTTTTATTTTATCATAAAAAAATAAAAATTACTTTTGATTTTTTTTTTAAATTTTTAAATCAAAAATAAAAATTAGTTTGTGAGTTTTAAAATATAAATGAAAAACAAAAGTCAAACAATCAATTGTATGTTTTCAAATGAAAAGAACAAAATTTATGTTTTTGTTTATAAGCAATACACCGAAAAAAAAATATTCCAAATAATTTTTTAATAAAATAATTAATTAACTTTATATTGAAATTTAATTACATTATTATTTAATATAATTAACTTTCTAATTGATTTATATTTTTTTATGAATATCGACAGCTTTAAAAAAATATAAAGAAACCCGAAAAACTTGTCTATAAAAAATATAGAAATAAAATAATTTTAAGTAAATTTTCAACCATTTATAACTTTTTGAACTAATTAATAAGAAATATGTATACGATTTCTGAGTATTTGGAGACGTGTTAATAAAAAAAATGTTAAATATTTCATGGGATTAAATATTAATCGTTACAATATTTTTGTAAATGTTCCCTTTGTTGGTAACGATACATTCCTGTTTCAAAGCTGTTCTATGAAATATCATGAAAAAGATCAGTTAATATTTATTACTTTTGACCATTTGTTCAGAAATTTTTCATATTCCTTAATATTTTTATTAGTATATAAATCCTATCATCCTAGGTTATAAAGGCACTCAGATGATATGAAAATCTTTATTAGAACGGTGCGCAGAAATGAAAGCTTTTATGATAAGTTTTCGGGAATTAAATATAAGTATACTATATATTAAAATATATTTAGAAAGACTCTTAAACATACGTTTACGTAAAGTTTTATTTATTTTATTTATTTTTATATACAATACAATTACAAATTATATTCTAATTCTAACCGAACGGAGTAATAAAGACCATAGCTCATTGTAATGACATAGACCAGAGTCTCTATGGTGGAAATCGAACCCACAACCCACAGACTGACAGACTAGCTCAATACCAACTAGGCCTTCGGGCAGCGAAAAATAAAGTTATAACACCAAAATTTTATAGACAGAAACGAAGTTTGATATATAGTTCCATCCTTCGAGGTCAAAGGTTACACAAATCGAATTTATACGTGATTATCAATGATTCTAACAGGGCGTATGTGACCCTAAGACGAAACTATATATCAACTTCCGTTTCTCCTAACCAAATTTGGAGTTTTCATATTTCTTTTCGCCTAAATCTACTTGTAATGAATTATTTAAATATTGTTAACAATCAAATAAATAATTATATTAAATTCGCTGCATTTTATTGAAAGAAGGATTTAATTAATTGTAGAATTGAATTAATACAAATCTTAATTGATTTTAGGTAAGCATCTAATCATAATTCTAATTAATTAATTTCATAAAAAAATCGAGTAAAATTAAGGCCATAATCAATTATATAAGTTATTTTATATTATTTTAATGACTAGAGTAATATCAAACAAAAATTTAGTTAATATAAGAAATTTTGTAATTGCAGTCCATTTTTCTTTTTTTCTGTGTATTAATATTATTATATATATTAATATATAAAATCAATTGAGATTTTTAAATTAATTTCGACCATTATACGATTTCTCTGATATCTCGATAAAATTTGGCTGGTATGCAATGTATTTAGATAAATCTAATGAATATTTTAAAATATTTATGCATGAATGATATGAAAGTTAATTTAATAATTGTTATTTGAAATTCATAAAATAAAAATCAGAAATAATTTTTATTTCTGAGAAATACGTAAAATAAAAGTTTATTACACAATAGCTGACATAGCGTAAAAGCAAATGCTATGATTCTAATTTCCTTCTTATTGATTATTTTTGATCCAAAATTATACAAATAATAATTATTTTTGGTCTCTGGATTTTATATAAAATTATTTTGTATATTTTTGTTAAGGAAAAATTAAAATATTTTGTAAATATTACACATATTTACTACTACTATTTAATACACAATATTTTTAACAGCTTTTCAGATTAGTTTGTAATAAAATATTCAATATATCCAATAAAATAGATTTTACCAAAAATCATGTAATATAATTTGAAATTTTTATTTAATTATATTTACCACAATACATTGGTAAACAACTAATACGTTCACTTAAAAATAGAAAACCCAACTCGAATTAGAAACATGTTTTCTATATATATATATATATATATATATATATACATATTAAATTTCATAAACACACCGTTATAGCTAAACCCAGGTAACACTCAAAAATCTGAATATTTGATGTTTATAAAAAAAAAAAAACAAAAATCAATTTTCAATTTAATAAAAAAAATATATTTATATTCTGTAGATAGAAACGTATGCTTGGGCAGAAAATTAAGGGATCAATAGCAATAATAAAAAGGAAGTAGCCAATTTTCTATAAATACCTACACATATTTGTATGATTTTGTGATACATATGTATTGGTTTAATAATTTGCAAAAAAAAGAACAAAAACAAAGTGGCGAAATAGCCATGAATAAAAATATATTAATTTTCTGGCCTTGAACATTAAGAAAATGACCAATGAATTTTTATAATTTTATAAATTGTTCAATCATACGCACAAATACCCTTTTAACTATGAATGTATGTATATTAAGGCGATTCATTCAAAAAAGTGATTTTGTTACCCCCCTGAAAATTAACTATGTTGTGTTTTAAGGTATTTGTGCATGGTAATATTTTGTATAAAGATTTGTCAAAAATTTTAATATTATAATATAACTTTATAGTCTAAACACAAATTGTCAATAATGTTTTTCTGAAAATAAACTAAAAAAATAAAATGAAAAAGTATTGAAAGAAAAAGAATAAAAAAAATATAAAATTATATATATTACCATTTGAATTACTTAAGTATTTCTCTATCAGATTTTTTGACATACACAAAGAAAAATATTCATATATTTGAATATATTTTCATAAATATTACGAATCGAACATGACTTTTTCCCCAAACTTTTTTCATAAAAATAAAATTTTGTTCACAGATATTTTTAAATTGTCTATAATAAAAATGCTAAGAATTTTGGAAAAATTTTGTAACATCTTTGATTTTGTTTTATTAGATTTGGTTGCAGATGGTAAATGAAAATAGTTATACATGAAAACATTAACAACAAATGTCTTAAAATGGCAAAACTCCTGTTAAAAAATAATGTTTACAAATTTTTAATAATTCTGCTCGCATTCTGCAGCACATCATTTTGATAAAAAGCAGTTCTGATCTGTTCCCAAAATGTAGCTAAAAATCATTAAAAACTTAAAATATTGTAAAGAAAATTTAAAAAAAAATATTTTTACAGATTGAAAATATAAGTGAAAATTTAAACAATTTTTTCAGTCTTCTAGACGTTTGATTCATTTGAAAAATATAAACAAGTTTTAAAATACGTAATGTTTTATTTTGGAGAAATATTAGTACTTTGTATGCTCATATAGAAAATATCTTTATGTGGTTCCTCAAAATATTACGTTTCTTTTACAGTTCATGAGTTGGACCGTTTTCAAAAAGGTTTTTTATTTTTTTAATTTGTATTTTCTTCCAAAGCAACGCACACAGAGAAATGAATCATATATTTGAATTTTTTTCATAAATGTTGTGATTCGAATGACTTTTTCCCAAACTTTTTTATAAAAATAAAACTTTTGGTCATAGATGTTATTAAATTGTACGGATGAAAGCATTAACAATAAATCCTTTTGAATGGCAATTTTTAATTCAAAAGCTGTTAAAAAGTAATTTTTAGAAATTTGAGTAAATTTTCTGCTATTCTATAGCACATGCATCATTCAAATAAAACGTGCTTCTGTTATATTCTTCTGATCCCAACATGTGTCTAAAAATCATTAAAAACCGAAAATTCTCTAAAGAAAATTTTAAACATGCGTTTACAAATTGAAAATATAAATGAAAATTTAAACAATTTGTTTGAGTCTTCTTGACTTTTGATTGATTTCAAAAAATTTAATAAAGTTTTAATATTTAAGACATTATTCTTAAATATTATGAACTAAAATCCATGAAAGTAAATTCTTATATTTATGCACAAACGTTTTTCCGTGCATAGAAAATGTGATATCATTTGAAAGTTTTGAAAGCCGCGCCCATTTATATACAAAACATATACAAGTAACCTCAATATTTTTATATTTCATAAAATATCCCATTTTTCAAGGTTCTTTCAAAGAATTTTTTAATTATTTTTAATGAAATTTGGAACATTGAAATTGTACTTACAATACAAAAATCTTCAAACAACTAAAGCAAAAAATACCTCTTTTGGAAGCGGTCCAGCTCACGAATGGTTATTAGTAGAACCGTAATATTTTAGGGAACATTACGAAGGTTTACTTACTTACTTTTTTTCTTCGATAGAGAGTGAGTCGCCTTAATATATATATATATATATATATATATATATATATATATATATATATATATATAAATGTGTTTACATTAGGGTATATTGAATAATATTTTGATATACCTTTTTCAAAAATAAAGTTTTATTGGCAAACAAATCTGAAAGTAGTTCAGCTGATGGTAAGAGAACTTTTATTGTATTGATAAATGTGTAGACCTTTTTTAAAGAATAATAACAATGTGTTAATATGAATCCCTTTAAAAATTTTAAAAATTCTATTCATTTTGAATTTATTGAAAAGTATTTGGTTTGATTGTGTTCAGTACTGCCAATGCTTAAACAGATTTAATAAAAAAATGTTCATGTAGCTGAGGAAATATGTAAATACTTTCATCACATTGATTCGTTAATTTTATATGCAAAACATATATATCTGAAAGGTTGTTCACAAAGGAAAATTATTCAAATTTGCCAATTACTCTTTAACGTGTGATTATGATATGGGGATCCGGTCTTGATGCTATAAAATATTACAAGCAATATTTTGATAATTTCAAAAATGCTATTAATGAGTTGAATGATAGCGACTCTAAAGCTATAAAAAAACAGCATTAATATCAAGAAATATTAAAATTTGTTCTTAGTAAAACTTTTTCCAAATAGAAGGTTTCGATTTTTTAAGCTCTCAAATCAGTCTATTTGATAGTGCTATTGAAAGAATCGAAGCCGCAGAATGCTCTATTGCTGTAAAATATAAAATTAAAGTTGCAAGCTACGATTAACACTCGAAGGCAACACATCTTCGAATCGACGACGCTTTTTTCAATGTTGCCGTTTTTTCTTTCTGTTAATACAGCATAATTTTGAAACCTATATTTATAGCATCAAAATAGACGGAAATCATATTCTTTTATTTTATTTCATTTATACATATACAAAATATATAAACCAAAAAGTTAAATTTTTTGAATTTTTCTTCAGTAAATTTTCTTTGTTATTATTAAAAAAAAATCGCGATGTGTAACTTTTTTGTCTTAAAAATTAACACAATCTTCTAGGCTTATAATATATAAAGAATTTGAAAATATTAAAAAAATTTCTTATTCAGTTATTCTATATTCAAATGATATTTCGTGTCTCGAAAAATACTCTCCTTCTGAACTAAAATTTAAATAAATAAATTTAATAAATATAAAAAATAAATGCATGTTTTTTAAACTTTTAGTATACATTTTGTATTTTTAATTACATATTTTAAAAAAATAAATGCATAAAAATCCACCCACTACCCTTCATAGCTGCTAGGAATCTATGCTCCTTCAAATTAACTCGAAAACACCTCAGCTCTAGGCATGACAAATTTTATTCAGATATCTTTAACGAATCACAAGTTACAGAATTATTTCCAAAAAGCGCTTTGGAAACATTGTGTAACTTTAACTTTTATTTGGTAAAAGTTAATTGACTTTTAGTCAAGATAGACTTGAAGACCGTGTTGAATAGAAAAAAGATTATATACGAATAGTTAGCCTAATACACACTTCTTAATTTTGAACGGCTCCTAATTTCCTCATTTACTAAAAAAATATTTAAATCTTCAAAAATCTTATTATGTTTGTTGCAATTTTTATTACAGTTATTAAACAAAACAAGGTTAAAATTAAATGAACCATGTTATATATACGCATATGAATGTATTGGTGTAGAGGTTGTTAACATTACCATAAAATATTATCAAATAAAAATTTATGACTTTTTATTTATAGGTCATTTGTTAAGCTAAATTTCATTTATTTTCTTTGTCCTCATATTACAAACACAAAAACACTACTTCCCGTCTACTCCAATGTGTGCGTGTATCGTGTAGCAATACAAAAA
Source organism: Protocalliphora azurea (assembly GCA_932274085.1). Taxonomy (NCBI): domain Eukaryota; kingdom Metazoa; phylum Arthropoda; class Insecta; order Diptera; family Calliphoridae; genus Protocalliphora; species Protocalliphora azurea. The sequence goes on from OW026523.1 coordinate 90,244,570, forward strand.
ATCCCTGCGGTAGAAATGTCAAGGCCTCCATCGTGCAGGCCTTCTAGAAGGTCCATTTACATCTTCTTTAAGATGCAATTGCTCATGCTAATCAGCCTTATATAGAAAGGCCATCTAGAATACCTCACCCTTGCCTTCTAAAATATCCGATACCACTTCCGATTTCCCTTCTCTTAGAAGGAGAGTAAGCTGTATTTATTTTAATATATTTCGTTTTAAGCAACAATAATTCTATGTATAAAAAATAAAGCTTCTTAATTTCCTTCTTTTAGAATGGGGGAAAAGATTACAATATTTTTTGCTTTAAGAAAAACAAAACCAAATTAAATTCCAAAAAAAAAAAAAATAAGAATTCATTTAGTTTTGTTTTGCGCTTTGTTTGAGAACCACCATAGGTGGTTGTATTGTTATGCGTATAACGCATAAAAAATTTTCCATCACCCACCTTAAAGTATACCAATCGACTCAGAATCACTTTTTAAATCGATGTAACGATGTCCGCCTGTCCATCCGTCTAGCTGGCTGGTTGGCTGGGCGACTGTCCATGTAGACCTTGTGCACAAAGTACGGGTTGCAATTTTAAAGGTAATTCAATAAAAATAATTCAATGGAACGTGGGACTTTTATGATACAAGGACGAAGCCTATCGAAATTGGTTGTGATCGGCCCATTATTTCACCTAGCTTCCATACAAATCTCTTCTCGGAATAGAATTTAAAAACTCTTAAGTGCCTTAAAAATAAGAATAGATTCTATATAAACGTCAATCTTTGTACCAAATTTTATGAAGAACGGTACACAATTGACCATAGCTCCCATATAAACCCCTCTTCCGAAAATCACTTGAACGAGCTTAAATCCCATACGAATGTTAGTGTCAAGTTAGTTTTCGATACAATGAGTTTTATGTATGTAGAAACAGCATTTCCAAATTTTATGAGAATCGGTCCATTATTTACCATAGCTCCACATAAACCCACTTCGAGGAATAGTTCTAAAGTGCATAAAAACATCTAGATGTTAATATCAATTCATAATTCTGTATTTGTATATTTTATTTTACATTTAGTTAAATTGGTCACAGATGAAATATAAGTCTCCTTCCCGAATTTTTATGCTTGTACAGAATGATGGGTCACGAAAGTGCAAAGCCTTGATCTCAATGACATCGCGCGTAAAAAAAATTAACATTTAATGCAGGGAGAAACTCTTCTGGCTATAAAAAAGGCCTTCTAGAAGGGCTCCTTGTTCCTTCTTTTTACCACTAGGATGTGTTTTTGTGTCTCTTTTCCTCTCTTTCGGGCCACACTTCTAACATTGACTATAACAAAAATGTTGCTACGTGTATTGGTTAAAGTTCTTTTTATTTTCAGTATAATTATAGACATTGTAATTTTATGGCATTTTATTCGATACACTTGGCATAAGCCAAACTAACTGGGTTTTAATTTCAAATTCAAAGGCGTTGTCAGATGTTAAAAAAAAAAAACAAATACAACAAATCTTCAACTATATTAAGTGAAAATTGTGAAATTAGCGTGAAATTAAAAACATTTTACACCTTAAGGAACATAAAATAAAAATTTATTAAGTGTTTGAATTGGCACCTTTTTTCGCTTGGTGTCCTTGCTAAACATTTACTTTTTTCAAAAATTTGAATAGCAATTCCAAAAAATGTTTTATTCTCCTATTCTCCTATATTGTAAGTGACGACTACTTAATGATTATGATAATTATGAAAATATAGCAAAGTAGTGGCAAATTTATTAGGTGAACAAAATTAAGGAAATCAAAATAGGCTTTTAGACATATCTAAGCTTACAATATTAATATTTATTAGATAAATATCAATGAATAGCAATATTAACAATTTATTACACAAAGAAGTCCCTAGAGTATTTTATAATAGCAAACGCTTCAAATTAATCAAGCTAAATTAAGCTTTTAGGCTTATTTATAGCATATATTATCATTTTGATTGAGTTGAATAAAAGTTTTTACTAACAATAATTGTTAACATATTTAATGTTTTTTTCTAAGATCCCCTAGGTATTCTCCCATTTTCTCTCTAGCAACGCTCCTAATTACTTAAACATTCGTTCTCATTTGTTATTGTGTGTATTTATTGTAGCATAAATATAAATATTTACTTGTTTAATAATTCAAAATTATTTATTTATATAATTTAAATATTACATAAAATGTAAAACCAGAAATTAAAATAGCAAGATTTGCACAAATGACTGCATTGCCAAACATAGACGTCATTAGTACAAACAAAAACTTCGCTTGGATTATTATCAAAATATTTAAAAATTTTAAGCTTAATTATAGTTAGAGGCATAAATTGTTAAATTAAAATAAATTTGAATTTATAATTGTTAGAAATTTGAAATTTGAATATATATATATATATATATATATATATATATATATATATATATATATATAATTTATTGTTTTAAAAATAATAGGAAATATAATCTTTATATCCTGGCAAAAAATAAATAATTACACACTTTATTATAAGAAATTGCATTAGTTTTTGCAGATTAACATAGGTTAATATTATTTTTTCATTAACATACCTCGGGTGTGAGAAAAATGAATGACCTATTCACACACAATTCCAAAAAATTTCGACCCAAAATTACAATTTTAAAAATGTTATATCTTCGATTTTTTTAATTTATGGTGTTCATTAAACTAGTCATCGCGCGAATCAGTTCCATATCGATTATGGTTCATGTTTTATGGACTTCTAAAGTAAGAAACCTTAGGCTTTTTTGTCAAAAATAAACAAAATTTAAGGTTAAATAATTTTATGGGCATTATCCGATTTTAAGAAAACTGCTACCAATGGCAAGGACTTATATTCGTCTTTATAATAAAATCATAAAATTTACATATCTCCCTGGCGCAGGAACCTCTAAAATGAAAAATTATCCTTTATCCTAGGCTAACCATAAAAAGGGTCCTTTTATTTTCATCATTTTTTTGACAGGATACTTATAATCAATTTGTCGTTATAGTGTAAAAATTGCAATCGGATCAGAAGTTAAATCAGTTTGTCTGTAGCAGTTAGTACAATTTTATTAGCAAATTAATATCTTTTTAAGAGTTCTGATACTTTTTGTTTTAATTTAGTATCAAAACAAATGGGAGAGGATAAAAACTAACAGTGTTGGTCAAGATCGGCCATATAATACATGCTTGTGTATAGGCACTAAAACGATTATCGGAAGAGGGTTTTTTGTGGGATTGTGGTCAATTGCATATGAAACTTGTTTATGTAAAATTAATTCCGATATTGGCATTACGAGCTTTATGCGCGTTTAAGTATTTTTCAAGAATGTGAACTGTATGGTGAATTATGCACCGATCATTATGAAATATAGTGGAGCGATCTATATTTGTACATAACTTAGTTGTGTTAAATTTTATTTCGATATTGATATTTATGTCAGATTTATGCATGCCTAATTGATTTTCGAGAATGGGGATTATATGGAAACCATTTTCAAATATGGACCTATTATTAACTCAAATATATAAAATTTTGTGTTGATGTTAATTTTAATGTAGAATTTATGCGCTTTTCAGTAATTTTTAGGTATCGTCACCTACTTGAACAATATGATTAATTATGTGCTGATTTTTATAGGATTTGGTACAAAGATTTATACTTGTCTAAAATTTATGTGTGCCAAAATTATATAAATACGACATATTTCAAATATTTATATCAGATAAACCACTATTCCGTATATATTATAAATAAAATAATGCACGGTTCATGATCAGTTTCATTAGATTTTGCCTTTGTAACATCATGTATTAAATTTGAGTAAATAATCTTTAAAATCGTTACAATTAATTCGGCGGTTATTGCAAAGTGGGTTACAGTGGATAAAAGTCTGTTAATATATTCCTGAAACTTCTAAAATAATATTAAATTATTTTTTCAGAATCAGGAATGTGCTATATAGATGACTAATGTCAATATGTAATGATATGTTATATTATGTATTATATTAAATTTGAATAATTTTATAAATTTGTTTAAAAATCTCCCAATATCTAATAGAAAATGTGTTAGAAAAAAATTGCTGTAACCTCTGATCCCATTGAAATCCCATTTTGAAACTTTTACACTATGAAGACATCTTGTAACAAGACAATAAAAATTTAAAGCCCTTTTAGAGGATATCCAAGGATAAAGAACATTTTTCATTCTAGAGGTCCTGGCGCCAGGGAGATGTATAGTTGTTATGACTTTATGATAAAGAAGAATATAAGTTCTTTCCAATGATACCAAGCATGTTACAATATGATAGTTCACATAAAAGTTATTCAAGCTCTATTTTGACATAGAGGAGTAGAATATATTCGCTGAATTTCATTAAAATCGGTAATGGTCAAAATCAGAGAATTAGCCAGCTTCCAAAATTTCAAGTAATTTTTAGATTTTAAAGTTGATTTAGAGAGTAGGAAAACGCAGCTTTTGAATTATATAGAAATATATTATATATCATGAATCCCACGAAAGAACATATAAAATTACAATTTTTAACCTCGTGTCTTTCAATTTTCTTTATATTCATATTCCCTGTGAAGCTAGTAAAATTATTCAACTTTTGTTAAAAAAAAAATCAAAAACGGCGTTTTTTGCGGATTGACATTTTTAAAAACTGAAAAAAATAAAAAAAGTACGTTAGTTTAAAATACCATATTTTCCACATTTCTTATCAGTTTTTCATTACTTAAAATACATTGGATTTCTACAGATGTCCTCTTTTGTAATAAGTTTATTAAATAATTTTAGTTCTTTATTAAATGCATTTTATAAGCAAATGCATTTTTCAGATGCATTTAGGAAATGGTTTTCCCACCACGATTTTTATTTCTATTTTTTTATGTCATACTCAAATTAATAAAAGGTGATTTATTGCTTAAATAATTCAGTTCAGAGTTTTTTGTGATGAATATATTTACTATTTTTAATAATTTTTAGAAAAAATTACGCATTGAGTGTACAACTTAAAATATATATATATATATGAATATATAATAATTGTATATATATATATATATATATATATATATATATATATATATGGGAATAATAATATGGTTTAAAACAGAATATGGTTTAAGAGTAAGGAAAAACAAATATTTAATGTTTGTAGAAGTAATGACATTTTTCACATTAATAAAAGTTTTTCTGGTAAAAATATGTGTATAAAGAGATATAATTTTTGCAGTCAACTAAATCAAAATTTTTAAATGACAAAATTTAAACAAAAGCATTGTAATCATGAACACAGAATTATTACAAAATTAACAATCAGAACATGTTTTCACTTCACATAAGGACTGGAAAAATGATTAAAAAAAAAACTATGTAGTTTTTTCGTAATGATATCTATATGTTCGGATTTAGCCAAAAATATTCCTTGATATTCTACTACCTTTGTAAAATGCAATAAAATGGTTTTTTTGTTTACACTCAGACCTTGATTTGGGTCGTTTGGATTTGCGTCGCTATTTTAAATTTGAATATGTATATTTGAGTCGTTATGATTTCGATTTGCGTCACTATATAAGGAGTTTCATAATTGTTAGCAACAGGTTTAAGGTGCTGAAAAATTTTTAATTGAAAAAATGGTTTAAATTCTCTGTGTATCGTTAGAAAATCAAAATAGAATTTATGTACGTATTTTAATTTCATCTCTTTTTACAAAAACTACTCCTTTATTATTTAAAATTAACTTCTGTTCTGTTAAAATATTTTTATTCTGATAAAAATTATTAAGGGATCAGTGTAAATACATAGAAAATTGTGATTCAATTTGCGTCATTTCAGTTTGAGTAGCAATTCTCCGGTCCCCGTCGGGACCTGAGCTTCAGTGTATTCAGAAATCCAATAGTTTACTTATTTTTATATTAAGAATTTATTAGAGCAATTTCTACTCTTTTCGTTTGAAAACTTGCTTTCAAGTAATGTTACGGTACGTCTTTCGTAACAAATTATTTTTGATTTTGAATTATTTTTGATTTTAAATATTAATTCCTAAAATCAAATAGTATTTAATAATCAGCCATGATTAATATTTTTTCATATTTGTTTCAATTTCTATTTTTTATTTTATGAATTTCATTCAATATAAAAAAATAAATTGCCCTTTTTTACTTAAATCGATTGTGTAATAAAATATACCCCATGGAATTTTCACTATTATAAATTCTTTTTTAAGTTAAACTTCCATTGTTATATTACATACACAAGTGCATAAAAACAAATAAAATTATTTTATTATTTCATCAAAAAATTATACAATTTTTTTTTTAAACAAAAAAAAGTATTAAATTTAATTTTAACATATTTTTTCACTTCAGGGAATTTAAAGTAGAAAAAAAGTAAATATGATGCCCATATTTTTAATACAATAATACTATGTAAAAATTTTAGTTAGTATTTATAACATTTTTACAATAAAAAAGTGCAATCAAGGTAAATAATGTTGTTGTCATAGATAAAAATTATTTAAATAAATGTACAATATTTTATAAATTTTAATAAATGCTTCCCTAAAGTATGATATACATATGTATATATATATAATACATATATAATGTTTACATGTATAAATTTATGCTGGTATATCAATATTTGTAAATAAAGAAAGTAAATATAAATTAAAGAAAGAAAAAAAAACATCGGCAAATAGCTTAAATCTATTAAAAGTGATGGAGAGCTTAAATATGAAATGGAAATTTCTATACCACAAAATAAACAGTGTAATGTCGACAGTAAAACCCAATTTTTGCTAAATTATGAATATGTAGTTTGAAAAATGGAACAAACTATAAATGTTTTAAATTTATTTTATTTTTTTCTTCATATTATAAATAAAATACAAATTAAATATTATTAATTTTAAATTTAAGTGAACAAATACAAAATATAAAATTTTTAAAATAATTTTCTGTTTGCTTGTAGTACATAATTTATAGTAAAAATTTAAATAACTATTTTTTCCCCATTGTATATTGATAAATATTGTAGAGACTGTCAAAGGCTAGTCAAATTTTAAGACAATACAAAATGTCATCAACCAATAATAGTTTTTTGTCAATAACATTTGTATGTAAATGAGTAATTGTGAATGTTGAAGTAAGTTAAAATTGTTCATTTATGTATGTTCCTTAGGGTGGTCCCAAAATGAAAGGTATCGATGTTCCCAGCTCAAATGAAAATTTTCTTCACTCTAAGACTCTGTTACTCATCTTGGCATTATTTTCGAGAGCTGGATCAATATGAAAAAAGGTTCTTTTTCTAGTTTTTATGACATCTTTCAGATGTATATCAAAGGAATAATATGGAAATTTGGTATAATAGGATAGGCCTTAAGGGGGCACATTTGACGGAATATTTTTACATAAAATTATTTAACGAAATAGGTCTGAAATAATACATGATAATGGTTCTCAAGAGGAACTTCGCGACCCACAAGAGGTTCGTATAAATATTTTAGGGAAATCGCGAAGGCCTTTTACTTAAACACAAAGTATAAAGCATTATTTATTTAAACTTATTTTTGTGTTCTAATAAGATGTCCTGAAATTTAATAAAATAAAATAATTAAGAAATTTATACAACGATTGAACGTAAATTACAATGTGATGACAAACTGAGGATAATATGTAATTAAACTTCTCTAATGTTTAATGTTTGAGAATAAAAAAAAATACTTAGTAAGCAAAACGCGAAATTTATTTTAACTCTTAAATATATTATTAAACATATTATCTCAAACATAAAAATATAGATTTGTAGGTCTATTCCAGTATTAGTCAGTATATTTTCCTAAGTTTTGTTTCGTCTTTAGGTTTAAGATTGATTTGAAGAATAATATACATCAAGCACTACTTTTCAAATTTTTTTTCTTAATAGATGATAATTTCTTATTTTGATATAGAATATGAAACTGGAATCATTTTGAAAACTAAAAATAAGCACATATGTGGCTTTTTATGCAAATGTGAATTTCATATCGAAGTTATTTTCAAATCATTCGTAAACCTAAAAATGGATTCTTTTTAACGCTTTTACTCAAATAAAGCTCAAATGGAATTCAAATTTAAAAACTTCGGTCTATGTTTGAACATAGGCTAATGTGTTTTACATAGACGAAGTGATTGATCTCAAATTTTAAAATCATATTGAAACTTTTGTCTTGGAGTTAAATTTTTACATAAAAATTGGGTTATTCTCGAGTTGAAATGTCTCAAAGGAGTCGCGGAGCTATTTCTTGTGAGAACCTCTGCTCTGGCAGTTATATCTAACAGTTTTATACATTTTTTTTTAAATTCAAACTTGTTTAAAATTTTTTCTCATACAGAAAAACGTTAGTAAGAACGAAATGTCAAATTTTTCTGAAAAATTACATTATTTCGAACATTTTTGGATATATTCCAAAATTTTTTTAAAACCTTTCCTACGATAGCAAATTTTCATATTATTTCCATAGTATATTGGAACAAACCTAATGCTTATATGTCAGAAAAAAGAATTGGACAGAAAATTTAAGAAAAAGAGAAGATCCAACAGGAAAAATGTTTCAAGGAAATAAAACAAAAAGATCTAAACAACAAAGCTAAACTGTATTTACGTATATCTACATTTGTTTAACAGTTTTTATAGTATTTACATACACATAGCAAATCATTGTTATGTGCTATAAGACTGCTAAATAAACTAACCAACAACTTTAGTTGCATATGCAGACATAACTAGAATGCAAATATGATTGTTGACATATTCCACAGTAAACAAAACTTTGTACATACATAAAAATAAACACAACACTATCTAATATATATATAGAGAGACAGAGACACACTTTTACACACATATGTACAACAGGAACTTCAACATACTCTCATTTGGCTATTTACATACTTAACAAACAACAATGAAAACAGAGCAATTTAACATGTACATTTACGCACACAATAATTGTAGCTGTAGTTGTGCGTGTATGTGTTATTTCTATATAAAGTAGTGTTCTTGTTGTTTTATTGTAGTTGCTGTTGTGAGAGTTGTTAAAAGGAAAATACACTTAAACAAATACCAACCGGAAATATGATAAAACTATAAAAAATTTTACAAATATTTATTAGTGTAGACATCACACACACACGTAATTACATACAGTCAGTCCATAAAAACATTTTCTATTGAAGTTTGAACTAAAGTGACACCTCATGTAATCACTAACAGTCGAATATGATACCATTTTCCTATCGAAAATGGTATCATATAGCATTTCGGTGACGAAATGCTATTATTTGGAAGTATAAATATCAAATATAATCGCTTTTACATAATAAACATGTTTTTAATTCAGTTGGAATATTTCTAGTAAATATTTTTAATTATAATAATTTGTTCACTTACCTTATATCTAAACACACTATAATAACTACCTATACATATAACTACCTATACCTATATTAACACTATAAGCAATCCAACACTATAAGCAAAAACATTGATCAGTTTAAGAGTTATACATTTACTGAGCGAAATCAAGCTTTTTAGATCAAAATTCGATAATAGTATGCTTCGTTATTGTAAATTTGTGCATTTTCTACTTTTGAACATCCAAGAGTGCCAAAAAAGCACTTTTTAGTAAATGGATGAAAACAGTCCTCCAAATTCTGGCAGGGTAATATTTATCTACTAGTGTTAATACTTATTACCTATACTTTTACAATTACAGCTGTGGATTTTCTTTGTGTATGAGGCGAACACTTATTGCATTTTCGAAATTTCTGATTTTGATATTTAGCATACTTATAAGCTAGATTTTAGACTAGACTATAGACTAGATTAAACTATAAACTGTACTGTGGACTAGAGTATGGACTATAAAAATAAATTTAATGTTTTCTTATAGTATTAAAAATACCAATTTAGATCTTAAAATTATGCCATAAATAATTCATTATTCATTTTTTTTTTTCAATTTCCTTTAGAAGTTAAACACCAAACCGAACTTTATATGACAACTATTTTTGTTGTTCTGGCAAACCCATAAATTTATTCGCATAATGTTATCTGCCCTCGCTTTCTCTCTCTCTCTCTCTACCTCTCTCTCTCTCTCTTACCCCTCTCATCATTTATTTATTAAACCAAAGACAGTAGTAATTCAAATTTATAAAATCTGTTATACAATAAATTTTGCAAAAATGAAAAAACTTTTATTGTAATTTTGTATGTGAGGGAAATGTAATTAAATATTTTGCATATTTTTACACATCCATACACACATGTAAATGAGCAAATAACTTGTCCATTATTCTTTTTTTAAAAATAGAGAAAAAATATAGAAAAAGACAAGAAAATATTTGAGATTTTAAATATCTTTTGTTTAAATGAATTTAGAAATTTATTTCTAAACCAAAAAATCCATAACACCAGAATATTATAATAGTTATACTGAAATGATTTTTTGTAAAAAAATATAAACAATAAGAAAAAGCAGCAGCATTTATCTTCTGGTAGATTAATGTTACGGAAGTGTTGCATATTTATATGCATAAACACTTTTTCATTATTCATACATGCATTAGTTTAAAAACTTTTATATATACATATTACACACACATATATGCATACGTTTAGGGAAGATATACTTGTGACATATTACTGAGTATGTGAGTACGTGTCACTCTGTCTAATGTAGGCAAGTTTAAGTTTTATTTTGAGGGTGCCATATAGAGTGAAAAGTTTCATTTGAAAACATATTAAAAAAAATTAAATCCTTAACATTGTGATAGTTTTAATTATGCGGCATTATTTTTTCTTTTCAGTTTTCATCTATAGGATTTATTTTCTTTTTGCATTATGTATGCATTTTTGTGTCTATGTCACTAGAAGGTAAAGCTTTGACATTATTTGCTATAGCATTGCATTTTTTCTTTGGCCCAGTTAGTGAAGTTAGTTGAGGTTTTTCTTTTTGAGAATATATTTCAAACTTATATGTAATAAATTTTAAGTTTTCGAATTTTTATACTCTTATATTGAAAACTTTAATATAAATATTTGTTAAAGTTAATAGAAATGGAAGTAAGGAAATAAAACAAAAATTAAAAAAAAAAAAAATCTTAGAAATTGATTGAGTGTAGTAAAAAGGTCTATTTAAGTTAATTTAAATAAGAGTATCATTACTTCAAGAGAAACACTAATTGAATATATTTATATGTATATTTTAATTTAAATTGAATAAGTTTCTTTGCAATTACAAATAAGTGAATTTTAAAAGTAATAACGAATGAGTAATATTAATTAAACAATATTAACTCAGTAAAGCATAGAACAGGTGTACTCACAATATCTTGTTTCGCGACCCTCTTTTGACATTCTGATGGAAGCGTGACCCACTACAACTTAACTTAGTTTAAAAATTTAACAAAATGTTATATAAAGTTAAAATAATAAAAAAAGAAACTAATATTAATAATTTCGACGTTATTCTTGCTTCATGAGATCTTTAATATTAAGAGACTTTTCGGATAGTGCATATCTAATATCATTCTCTGCGTCCACAAAAGACCGATTCTTTCTTTTGGTTAATAATGGGGCGCAAAAGATACTTCCACATAAAAATGTATGTCGATGAATATTGTTTTAATAATTTTCGGCTTTCGGAGCCAACAAGGGGATAAATTTTGCTACATTTCAACTAAAATGTCTTAAAATTATATTTAATACATGAGTTACATTTTAGTTCTTTTTATATTTATATTATAAAGCTTTTCAGTCTTTAAAATATAAGATCGTTTTCCTTTTATGGCCATAAAATTAAAGTGAACTATTTATCTTCTTAATTAATTTTTCTTTATATTGTACTATTGGACAGAATTACTTCATTTATTTGATAAATATTACAGCATAATATTTTAAATCGAAAAAAGCATGGGCTACTTCATTGTTTTTTTTTGCAGCTAGTGCTAGTTGATTCTTAAAAGAACTAATTTATATTAATGTTTGTTATTAATTTGGGAATGCTTTGTATAAAGTTATCTTTCCATTCTTAAATAAATAGTTTAGAATTTTTATATAAAATTCGAAATAATATTTACATTAAAAATTGTATGTTCAACTATATTTATCAGGATCTCTTCATGACCCCCACCAATGTCCTTACAGACCCCTTGTGGGTCGCGGACCCACCGTTGCCATAGAATGATTTGATAGTGAAAATATCATAAATACAAAAATAAAAAAATCAACATTTGGAAAAAAAAACTTTAAAATAAAAGTATAAAAAAATTAAAAAAAAAAAATCAACAAATCAAAACCAGTTGAGAATCAAATACAAAAAAATATTTGTTAAAAGCTTTTTAATACTAACACTGAAAACTCAGTGACGATTTTACTACTGTTATTTTTGGAAATTACGACACCGAAAACGATATCATAATTTTATGGAAACACTTTAGTCCATAAAAACTATTGTTTTAGATTCGAAAACGGTTATCATTGGTAATAATTTTTATCATCTAGATTATACCGTTATAATATCGTTTGTTTTATTGGGAGGTATTCGTTGAGTATAAGTAATATTATTTGAAAAAATGACAATTTTTTATTGCAAACAGTAGAGGGAAAGGAAAATATATTAAGGGTCCTCATGAAAACGCGCAAAACCCTCGCAAAGAGTGTAATGTGTGCAAGTTTTCACACTCCCAAATGAACTGTCAAAAATTATATGGAAAATCATTTGCACAAGACTTATAACTTTACGCGACTATTTAATCTCGCAAACTTGCGCTGTTTAATTGTGCATTTATAAATTTAGCTGTCTTTAAAAATTTAATTTTATTAATAATTTAAAACTTATTAATATAAGCGATGTAAAAAATTACAGTTACGTTATTGTAATAAAACATTGCATATATCATTGCTTTCAACAAACTTTTTTAATTATTTACTTAACACTGCACACCATGTGAAAAGCGGGTAGCGAATTTGCACTCTTGCACAAATGGGAAACTTAAACGTTTAAATGAGGAGTATCCTTATGATTTTAGTAGTAATTTATTTTAAATTTTAATAGTAATTTTTGGAAATAGATTTCTCAAATCTAAAAAGAATAAATATTGAAAAAAAGCCTTTCTTGTTTTTGAATTTTGATTTTAGTAGTAATTTATTTTAAATTTTAATAGTAATTTTTGAAAATAGATTTCTCAAATCTAAAAAGAATAAATATTGAAAAAAAGCCTTTCTTGTAAAATCCTTGGACACATTATTTTTTTATTTTTCTGTTTTCCGCTGTTGGTGATAATGATAACTTAAACATGTTGCCATCAAGAAATAACAAATCCATTATAATTTCTTCTCTCATAACGATACATTTTACTTAAGTTCAATAAAATTTCTACTTACTTTCATATGTACTTTTTTTCTTATTTTTATTTATGTAAAAGTACTGTCGTATGTCCCTTAACATTTTTCTTACTGATTTATAACTTTATAAGTAAAACTCAACCATTTCCCGGGAGATTCTACTAGCAACAAAGGCAGCATTCATATTTCTTGTTTTTTTGTTTCTTTCACTTTACTTCTTCTGTTGTCTTCTTCACATACATGTAACTTTTTTTTTTTTGGGGGGGGGTAAAAGAATTTCAACTTCTCAATCATATATGTGAATGCAGTAAATTTATTTTATATTTATAACATAACAAAAACAAGAAAACCAACAACTGATAGAAAAAAGAGAATTCATATTTTATCTGCTAGATATAAATATTCTTTTATACACTTGCACTTTTGACGGTAGTTATGCTCTAGGCCCGGGTAAGGAATTTATTTGGTACAATTGAAAATAGAAGAAATTAAAGGATTAGTAAAATCTTTTGCAAAGGATTTTTTAATATATAAATTTAAAAGAAAAATTTTTGAATACATACATACTTATTAGTTTCTATAAGTTAAAAGTTTTATTTATTACCTTCTGATCAAGTTATTCCTAAGCTGAACTTAGAATAAAATTTAAAAAGTACCAAATGTTACTATTTGTAAATTTGATTTGTAATTTTTATTCTTTCTATTTTGCATTCCTGCTCTAAACTAAAATGCTCTTACTTCCATTAAAAAAAAAAAAAAAAAAAAAAAAAAAAAAAACAATAACTTTATATTTTCATTCTCACCCAAACTCAAACAAGTAACCAGTCACATAAACATATCAATTGTTTGGAGAATAACATCCCAGCAAAAAAAGCGAGCAAGTGAATTTAAAAAAGAACTTTTTCACCACTTCAAAAGTAGAACTAAGTGAATATTTTGCCCTTCTTTGAAAGTTAATAAAAATTACTTCCAAAAAGTGAAAATAAATGTACTTTTAGCAAGAAAAAAAGTAAATAGTTTCTAAGAAAATAAAAAAATTACAAATTAAGAAGTATTTTTTTTTTATATATTATCAAAGCAAAAACCATATTTTTGTAAAAAAAAATTATAAATACGGTTTTCAGAGAAGTACTTTAAAAGTAATGAACAAGAAGCGTAAAAGAATAATAACCTATTAATGATAACTATGGGTTAAAAAAAACTTCTGAACCTCTTTTTCAGCACTAAGTACTTCCTTCTAATGCAACTTAATATTAAAATTATAAATTTTTTCGCTACTTTTCAGTTTTTTTGCTGCGATATGAGTTTATGTCGAGTAGGTTGGGATACTCTCGGGAACTCCTGGGAATTTTTTTAAATTTCATGGGAAAACGGAAAATTTAATATCCTCGTACTTTTAAAATTTTAATACAAACATTTTGATTTTTTAACATGTTATATCAATGAAAGATTGACTTTACTCTAAAAGTGGTATTTGCAAGAGTTTAACGCATTTAGTATAACGTTGAGAGAAACGTTAATGTTGCATGAATTAGGCTTTTGACTATTGAATTATGGTTTTTCTCACAAATTTATGCATTTGCTTATCTATTTTTTAACGATTTTACTTACAAGTTGTTTCGCATGGAATTTTATTCAACTTTACTTTTGTCATAATAAAATTTTGGATATTTTAGTTCTATTATAGATTTCGTAGATATTCATTGCGAATATTTTAATTCAAAATATTTGTTAAAAATATTTTTAGTAATAAAATAGTTTCAAATCATTTTGTACTCTTTATAATACAATTTTCAGTTCAGAAGTTAATTTGGAATACAATTATTTAAATATTATTCCTTTTGTTAACAAGTCAGATTAAAAAATATTTCAACACCAGCATTCGAATATACTTTTATTATATTTAAATCAAATTCCAAAGTTTTCAACTTATTTAAAAATAAATTTTATTTCTTTAGCTTGAATACAATAATACTTTATTTTATTTTTGTTTAAAACTGAAATAAAATCTTATTCGAAATATTTGTTTATTTTTTCCATAGGGAATTTTTTTAATATTTTTGTTCAACATAAATTTGTTTAAATAATTATAAATTTGCTTGGAAAAAGAAAATTAAAGTTATGTTCACATTTGGCAAATATTTGATCAAAATTGCGTAACCACTAGTTTTTGCCATTGTTTGATCTTGCAAACATTTTTGAAAGATAAAACTGCGTCAAATAAAATTTGATAAAATGTCTACTACGATTAATGATAAATAAAAAATCATTTTCTATTAAAAAAAGTGAAATTATGTCATTTTGGTCAAATATTTGACTACTCTGAGCGTACCTTTAATAATATTCTTTTTAAAACTGCAGTTATATAATACGTTTAAATAACTTTGTTTATTTACTCAACTCTAGTCATTAGGTTCCTCTGTACAGATTTTTTAAACAGTTGGAGAAACCACAGGGAACATTGTTTGCTGCAAAAATTCTGAAACAATCGTTATGTTATTATTTTCAAATTAATTAATTGAAAAATGAATAGGACTTTTTCTTGTTTATTCAAACTTGTTGTGGCTGAATAATTTTATTTCTTCGATTTTTTTTATTTATTTATTTTTAATAAGCGTATCAAAATATTTATCTGAAATTTTTCTCTTTGATTACAAAGTATACATATGAATGTTATTCATGATTGTAATATACAAATATAAAAAAATGGTTATCTTTTTTGTAAGAAATATATGTTTCATTTTTGGTTAAATAAAATATTTTCGTTTTTAATTTATTTTGTTCAATCAGGTACAAAATTTTATAAAAATTCATTTGATTTATTATAAATAGAAATTCTTAATGTTTTTTATTTAAAAATTAATAAATTGATAAACAAATATTTTAGATTAAAAATAAAATTAAAAGCATTTACGAGGGCGGATCAATAAGTCCGTAACTTTTCGAACTTCCCTCGAAGTTATATGAAATGCAACACTATTCCCATCAAGTACCACCTGTTAATATACTACTGTCAAATTTTGAGCAACATAAATTAACATAAATTACGAAAGGAACTTAGTTTGTATAATTTGTATAAAATATATATATATATATATTTTAATCTTATATAATTTTATGTTATTTTATTTTTTAATAATTTTACGATTTATAATAATTCGTTTTGTTTTGTTTAATAAAAAAATATTTTTTTTTCTCATAATTAAAGTTTTAAAAAATTTCCGCGAATCCCGGGAATTCCTGGGAAATTAACTTTTTTGTTTCCGTTTCCTGGGAAAATAAATATTGCGGGAAAACTCAAACCCTAAAGTCGATGTATATTTTTATTTTATTTCTATGTGTGTGTAAATGGTATGGAATAAAAACTATAAACTCTTTTGTGCTATGCATGTGTTAGAGTGTGCATGATTACTGAAGTTAGTGTTAAAAATTGAAATTTATTATTGCAAAAACATAGGACCCAGAATAGAATTGAATTGCTAAGAGTGTTTGTAAAAATATTTATAAATTGTTTTTCCTTTGTTTTTGGTATTTGGATTTTTATCAATTTTCAAACTTTTTAGCAATTATTTACATTTTAGAAAAATATAAATAAGTAAATGAACAACATTCGAGATCGCAAGGGAAAGATTTAAAAACAATATAGAATTTTAATTGAATATAAAAGCACAGTGGAATCAAACTTTTTGGTGGAAAAGTCATGAAAAAGATATGAAATTACCAGATAAATGTGAACAATTTTATAAAAATCTTTAGCAATTGGCTATAAAATGAAGACAATATAACAATTAAATATTTTCAAAATTTAAATTATACACTCAAAAGACGTTTACATTAATTATTAAAAAAATTTTTCGTAAAGTTAAATATACAGGAGAATTTATTTATTTTAGAAAGAAAATTATGTGTTATTCAAAACACACACAACCACAAAAAGGTATTTTTGGTTACATTTAATATTTTCTGTAAATACATATAACAAAATATAGAACAGAATTATCTAAATATAAATTATAATTTATGTCTATTGAAATGAAAATATTGTAATATGTTAATTCATTACTCGTTTGTATGTTTCATAATATGGACGAAAAATGGACAGAATATTCTATTAGACACGAGTCCATAATTTTCCATTGTTACAATGCTCGGCCTGTAGTGCGATTCAGTAACTTATTTTATTGACTATCGAATCGTTTATAAAATTAAACAACAAGATTATCAATTTTGCTATTCTATAGCATTTTTAAATGATATTTGTTATCGTTACATCTGCTTTTGGCGTTAAATGAACTACAATATTTTTTTATGTTATTTTTTTATTTTATCAACTGAAACACAAGTTTAACATACAAAAGCGATGAGTACATAGATGCACAATTTATAAATATATCTCAAATTCTTTTTTATTTTTATTTCTATTATTTCGACAGAGGTGCCACACGAAAACAAAAGTTTTTTACTGTTGTTCAAATGTACATACTGAATCACATAATCTTTACTGCAAATAACAAAAGCCATCGCCATATTTGTCGATTGTCGAATCGTTAAAATTTGCTGAACCTATTACTGGGAAGTTTTGGAATATTTAGATAAAGTACTCTTCACTTCAAAACAAGTTGGGTCCAATTTGGCCCAATTGTGAAACCCTGACGGATCATGTATTTCTACCTCTGATCCATCTGACATCGATATCAGATAGATCTGACAACACATGCAGAAACGGACTATCAAAATTGGAAGTCCTAATCCCGGCAAGAGTGGGACAGTGACATAAAAGATGCTCCACCGTCCCCTCCTCTTCATCATATCAACAACTTCTGCAAAAGTCGTTAAAAAGGAGATCTAGTCTCCTAGCATGCGCAAAATCGTGAAGTTGGATCGACATTCATCATAATAGGGCCATAATTTTCAACATGTGGATTCATTTGTCCACGTATCCTGTGCAATCCTCGATAAGTCCTGCAGAATTATTGATCTGCAGGCCTAAAGCGGTAATCCAACCAGTTGCTCCGTGAAATCTCTGCAAAGAAAGGGTTTGGGAATACATAAATCGATATTGCTAGGAATGCTATTAAGGAATCTCAGAATGGTCGCATGGCCGAAACTGCTATTGTTCCATGCACCTATAGTCCCGAGCCTTGTCGCCGTCATATCTTTTTGGCCTTAAGATCCACCGGTAGACAGTTCATTAGAACAAATAAGGCTTTCGATGGAGTTGTACGAAGCGCTCCTGCTATGAGTAGCGCTGAACTACGCAGAATCCTATCAAAGATTCCGATGTAGGTGAATTTCTCCATAGCCATCCACCATACTATCGCTCCATACATAAGTATAGCCTTAATCACCGTGTCGAAGAGCAATTTCGTATTCCTGGGATTTATTCCCCAGGACTTACCGATGACATTCCTACACATATAAAGGGCAATACCGGCCTTTTATTTTGGAAAATAAAAAATTTTTTAATTTTGTTAAAAGCTTGATATATTTTCATACAATTTATATAATATATTCAAAATTATTTAACAGATTAAAAAACGATGTGAACATATCTTAAAGATTATTCGGCTTAGAATCTTAATCAAAATAAGACAACTCATTCTCGAAATATGTTGCAATATGCGATAAATTTGTTTTTAAATTGTTTATATTAAAAGAAGCTTAGAACACCATGATCACCTTTATTCAAATTAATAGAGTACTCCCGTTTCGCAGAACAACAAATGAATTTTATCGAAATATTTATTTCTCTTCGAAATTTCATTAGAATTGGCCTAAAAATAACAACAGGTCTTTTATAAGAACCTCTCAGAAAAAATTATTTGGCGTACATACATAATAGTGTAGGTTTTCATATGATCGGTCATGACCTTACTTCCTTACTTGTTACAATTGAAATTTCTTTTTCAAATAGTTTACGCGAGGTGAAAGTGGACATCGATTTCTTTTAAAATATTGGCTTCAATAACAAGTCCCATTTGTGGAGTAAAGGAAATGACAGTAACTAAAATTTTCAGATCAAAGATATATATGAACTTACGTTAGCGTAAGCAAGGATCATACTTCTTCGAGATAATGTTTTATTTAGCGTCAATGGAGGCCATGTAGAATTAACAGGAAGAAATTCTGCACTATCGATTTTAAGTTCAAGCACTCAAGATTATTCGATGCCAAGCACTTTGTATAATTTTTGATTCAACTACAACCGGTCGTTGCTCTCAAAGTCAACATAACTCTAGACATTGCAGAATATTCAGCTTAATTTTTTAAACTATAATTACACTGATCGACAAAAAAAATTTTAGTCCTCCTTAAAAAAAAATATGTGGACACGAATCTGTTATCATTTTTTTTTTTGCCTTTGGATCGTGATTTTTTATGGGCATGTCTAATATCTCTCCCTTTATATGGCGAACATTCAAGCATATCTCGAGAACAGATTGTCCGATTTAGACAATTGAAGTACCAAAAGATGCAGACGAAAAATATCTTTACGTTACTTTCACCTAACAGTTTCGGATTTTTTTCGGACATCAGTGTCGGAAAAATTAATTTTTCATGAAAAATTCTTCCCTGAAAAATTTTAAGAAGTGAAAACGGAAAAATAGTGTAGTTATTTTTCCTTTATCATAAAGCTGATAATAAAATAGTAATATGTTATTGAAATTGATACATAATTCTTGCTTTTATTCGCAAATGAGTGAAAATATCTACAATTAAGTTGGCAGAAAAAAATACACAAAGGTAGGTGAATTACATGGGATTTGGCACGATTAACATTATTTAATTTTTAGGCATTCACACTTTAATAACTGGGGAACTATTTGTCTAATTTAGATAAATATAACTCCAAAAGATGCCGATTAAAATTATTCGCAGGATATGTTAAAATCATTTTTTATCCGCTAAATTTTTTTGTACTTATTCCGAAATTAGTGGCGAAAAAAAAAATATAAACTTCTGGAAAACTGGAAGAATTTTACTCACTAACTACGAGAGTATTGAATGGATAAAAAAATAATATTAATATCACCTGAAGACAATTTTAATCGGCAGGGGTTTTATTTATCTACATTTGAAAAATCGTTTTCGAGTTATATAAGGGTGACCGCTGAATAAGTTGGTCATATTATTCATGTCGTTGTTCCTGACTATCTCTCTGTTACGTTTGTTTTTTTACAAATTTCTAACGTTAACAAAAACGTTTAATTTCATGTTTTAATTTTGCAAGGGCAGAATCTTATTTTTTATTTTAATACTAATATATTTTATTTTAATACTGCAATTGAAAAAACCAAAAAAAAAAAAATTAAAATGTTTCTTTGAATCGTATGAAAAGTAAATAAAAATTCAATTAGTAATGTGAATCTAAAATGAGTGTATTGCGAAAATCACTAGATAATTGTTTGCTCAAATTCTACCAGTCTGGCGTATGCTTCCCAAAAGGAGTCTTATGCACCAAGGACAATTTTTTTTAATACTTTGACAGAATTTATTAAAACATTTTTCATTTATTCGTGTTCACTATTATTAATTTTATATCTTGAAACAAAATCTTTGTTAAATTCCAAAAACCAAAATTTTATGATAGATCTGCGATAAAGGAAAAGGAAATAAATTATTTACACAAAAATTAATCTTTCGTTTCCAAGATAATAGGCAATGGCAGATGTGTCCCCATGGTGAATGATAAATCGCACTATCAGTTTTATGTTAGAGAAAAAAAACAGAATAATTTTCACTTTTTAAGGAACTTTTAAAAAATCAATTTTGAAAGAAAAGGTTAAATATACTCGTACTATGGCCTTATTATAGGTGAAATATTGGACACGCCATTAAAAAAAAAAATCAGACCTGAACTGAAAACAAAAAAATTCATCAATATCTAAGTGTATAACTGCTATAACTGAAACCTTCTTTATATGCGAAAAAATTACATTTTTTTTCTAAATCAAAATTTTTAAATTTATAAGATTCCAATGTTTTATTATAAAATTTATAGAATAAAAAGTCCCTAAACCAAAAAAAAAATCTTTGTGTTGCATAATTTCAGGGAGGTTATCCTGTATTTGGATTCGAAAGAAGATACTTTCGAATTTCAATGTATAAAGCACATAAATTTTAACGATTTTCCTTTCGAATTTAGTTGCAAAATTATCCCCAGATTTTATTTATTTTTATTTTATTATGCACTTACCTGACCCATATTGATAAAACCATATTTATCGGCAATTGTATCGGCCATTTCCTTGCCAGCTGGTATATGAACAGCAAATTCATTTGTATACATAGGTTGGCGGGGTAAACTGTGAGTACCACGAAAACTATCTAAAAGATCATCATGTAATAGTGTAACATCCGGCTCCATTTCTAATAAATGATTTTTAATATCCACGGAATGTTGCTGCTCTTGTTGCTGTTTTTCAGTCAGTGGCAACATTTGCAAAAAGGCATCATTATAATCATTTAATATTATTTTAACAGCCGAATTTGTTGTGGTATCGTTGTTGTTGCTATAGTTTTTGTAATTACTAGTACTATTTACACTTTGACTAATTGTGGAAATTTTATCATTTTTATTATTATATTCAGGATTTAGCTGTATTACATTATTATTAGTTAATGTTGTTGTAGTATTTGTGTCATGTAGACTGGGCAAAGCCATAACGGTGGCAGCTGGAAAACTTGTTAATATCACGACAAACATCACTAGGAAATATTTACAGACATTTTGTTGAAATTTGAACATTTTGTTATTTAGTAAATTCCATATCACTGGTTTATTCTTCTCTTTTGCAGACATCCGCCCCCGTGGTCTTTGGCGCCACTTTTGTAATGGTTGAACATTTTGATGTTGCTGTTGGTCATGTCGTTGTTGTTGTCTTTTATCTATTACTGTGGGGCAGGTATTAGTTAATAATTTAATTGTTGTTGCTGACGTGGATGCTTTTGACATTGTTATAATTTTCTTTTGTAATATCTGACCATTTTGGCTTGTAAATCTACTATTAGTTTTTTGTCGCTGTGTATCAGATCTTTGTAGGTCTTGACATATTGTGTAGCTGCCATTTTGATGTTGTTGTTGTTTTTGTGATGATATTGAATTGTCACATTCATCATCGTTATTTGAATTATGATATAAATTCATAGCTAGTTAGATTTTTGTGGGGAATTTTATTTTTTGTTGGTTTTTATAGGGGGGACTTTTTATAGTTTTAATTTTTTTAGTAAGAGGACAAATATTTGGTTTTTATTTGTCCAGTTCGGAGGGAAAGGAGGAGTTCTTACAATATTTTGTTTTACTAAAACTTTAAGGGTTTTTGTAGGGGTATTTGATTATAGTTTTTGTGAAATGTTTTTATAGTTTTTGTTTCATTGGAAGGTGATAAAAACAACATGCGTGCAGTTTTGGTTTTAATTATTTTGTGATAAATTTAGAATGTATATTAAAATTTTGATTTTTTAAAAGTTTTCGTTGTTATTACCATAACTTTAGAGAGTCATTTTGCTGCTTATAAAATCTGAAAACAAAAGAAATAAATTTATTAATTTTTTTTAATAAATTTTTTTAAAGAAAGTAAAAAGATCTACTTAATAAACAAAATTTAATTTATAAAATTTTATTATTCTAATTTATAAGGAAGTATTATTTATAAAACATTTTTAAAGTTAAAAAAAATATTACAATAAATATGGCAGTGAGAAGTACACCTCAGGCGGCGCTGGACATAATCCTTCACCTTCTTCCAATTGAGGAATTCGTGCGTGGTATGGCTGTCCGTATCCTATTTAGATTGAAGGAACTGGGTTTATTAGGTTCCTCTAGAGCGGGGCATGTCAGCATACTAGATGAAGTCAGATTCAACGGTCGGACACTATCCTTGGCTGAGCCTACGGATTATGTCGGGACTACGATTGACTTCGGGGCTACTCCCGCTTTGGTGTTACCTAGCAGGGACCTTTGGGATGGAGTAGAAAAGCTCTATGGAGGGTGCGCGGTCTTCACGGACGGTTCGAAAATGGAAGTTGGCACTGGTGTAGGTGTATACTTTATGGGAACTGATATCAGACGATCCTACAAATTGTCTGACGGTTGTAGTGTCTTTCAAGCAGAGATTCTTGGCATTTATAAGGCTCTAGGCTTGATTGAAGGGAATGTTGAACGAGGGTCTGAGATTACTATCTATGTTGATAGTCAGGCGGCGTTATTGGCTCTGACTAGTCATTTTGTTAGGTCCAGACTGGTACTTGAGTGCAGAAGGGAATTGAGAAGGTTAATGGATTCCTATATGATGAGACTCTGTTGGGTTCCTGGTCATTGTGACATTCTTGGCAACGAAATAGCCGATGAGCTAGCTCGCAGTGGCTCGGAGCTAGATAGGTCTTTCATAGAGTCATCTGTTAAGATTCCAATTGGGTCCTTCTTTAGGGCTATAGGAGAGTGGACTCTGGACAACACGAATCGAGCCTGGAATGACAGATCGGACTGCAGAGTTTCTAGGGCATTATGGCCTAGCTTAAAACTGGCAGATTCTAAGCATCTTCTAGGTATGAGTCGTGGTAGTCTTAGAGTCATAGTAGGTATGATTACGGGTCACTTCCCAATAGGGAATATGATGAGTAAGTGGGACATTGGCACATCGGACTTTTGTAGAACGTGCGATGATGTTGAGGAGCTAGAGACAGTGGAGCACATACTCTGTCACTGCGAAGGGCTTCAGCGTAATAGGTTGAGGTGGTTTGGAAGCCATACACTACATGAACTAGGTGAGGTTAATGGCAAAGGACTTGTCAACCTCATAGGGTTTGTAATGAGAATAAAATGGCTTAGAAACAATCATAACTGATTGATTGGGTATAGGTTCCACTTTTCTCTTTTTTTTCTTCTTTTCATAAAGGGATCACAATGGGCCGTTTGGCCTCTGGGTGTAGGCGTGAATGCGCCGCCCTTTCCAACCTAACCTAACCTAACCTATGGCAGTTAACATAGAGGTTTATGTGAGAGGTACTTCGAACTAAATGTTCAAAAAAATTACTAATTGTTTCAAAATACAAAAACAAAATATATGAAACTACATGTATTTTATTGTTGCATGAATTAGGTTTCTGACAATTTTATCAGGTATCTTCTCTCACATAAATATCTTCTTATTGGTCTGTGGCAGTTAATGTCATAAATTACAAATAAGCAAGTGGGAGTACATATTTCGTGGCCATAAGGGAATGTTTGGAGGAGTAGAACGGACTGCAAGGTATCTAGAGCGTTATGGCCTGATCATAAACCAGCAGATTCGAAGCATCTTCTCGGCATGAGTCGTAGGAATCTAAGGGTCATTGCTGGTATGATTACTGGTCACTTCATAATAGGGAATATGACTAGTAAGTGGAACACTGGCACGTCAGACTTTTGTAGGACGTGCGATGATGTGGAGGAGCTAGGGACAGTAGACCACATACTCTGTCATTGTGTAGGGCTTCAGCATAGTAGACTGAAGTGGTTTGGAAGCCATATTCTACACGAACTAGAGGAGGATACGGGTAAAGGACTCAGTAACCTTATAGGGTTTGTAATGGAGATAAAGTGGCTTTAGAGGTAATCAGGTTTGATTGATGGGTCTTAGGTTACCCACTTTTCTTTTATTTCTGTTATCTTTCTTTCCATTCTATTGCCTTATTATACTAAGGTCTTTCTTTTTCTATTAGCTCACAATGGACCGGATAGTCTCTGAATGGAGGTGTGCAAACGCCGCCTTTTTAACCTAAGCTAACCTTACCTAAGTGAGAGTACTGTATTCGACTCAGGGATGAAAAATGACAATATTTTTTGGTATCAAAATAAATCTCAAATAGTACTTTTTACCCTCAGAGTACTAAAGTTAAATAATTCTTTTTATTTTTTTATTTGGGACATGTCTTAAATGGTAGAAAAGTTCTATTGTAAAAATATTTTTTCTATAGTGAGAAAATTTTATTCATTCTTCTATGTGAAATGAGAACTGTAAAACATGATATTAGGAAACAAGGGAACACCATTCTCTATCAGAGAAATTGTTTTTGAAGTATAAAAGATTATTTAAAATATATATTTTTATAGAGAAACATAAAAATCGTTTCCACATTACAACAAAAAAAATTCTATTTAAGAAATTATTGTAGAAATTGTGTGACATTTTTTAACTGAAAATCATAAGGCACGATTTTCAGTACATTTCTTTCGCTAACCTCTTAAATTACAACAAACATTTTTTTGTTACTTTAAACAAAAATATTTAATATGTTACCGTAGCAAGATTTAATTTTTTGTTATTATTTCTATTTGGGAATATAAAGCGATGAATGTGTAGCTAAAATAAAGACTACTAAGTCACTCAAACATCGTATAATGGAAGATAAACTAATAAATTTTAAAAATGTTTTAGTGTGTGAATAACCTTTATTGTTAACGTAAACCCTAAATCGAAAAATGCTTTCTTTCTTTTATTTCATTTAATGTATCAATTGATTAAAAATATAATTTGTTTTAAACTAAGAAGGTATGGTAGCATAATAAAGGCTAGTATGGGGATGAAATGAGAGAACGGCACTACTTCTATTTCATTTTATCGTGCTGTAAAATATTGACAAATTTAATTTTTATTATAAAAAAATTAATATAATTGTATAAGCATAAAAATAAAAAATGAGATTGAAAAAATATAAAATGTATTATTTGAAATCCTTTATGAAAAGAAAACGTAACTTTGGCCACGTTTGTGTTCAAATTGACACTTAAGCATAAGTTATTGAAATATTTTCTAATATTTTCTATACGTTCAAAATTTATATACATTTGTCAAAAATTCTATGAGCTAGTAAAATTTTATTCACCATATATCAATCAAAGATTTACTAACAAAACATATTTTTCTATCGTTTTACAGAGTCCTTTAGTAAAAAAACTCAAAGATTTTAATTAGTATATCGAAAATGAAAGATTAAATAACCAAGTGTGAAAATTTTTTGACATCTTAAAAAATATTTATTGAAAATAAAAATATAAAGTCTAATAAATTTATTTAAAATTTTAAAAAGATTTAAAAATACGTTCTTAATTTATATTTTCTTTGTGCTTATATATTTCGCACCAACAACTTTTTAATTTTACAATCCATAAGCTTAAGATTTCTTTATGTCTCTAAATTTATTTAAATTCTTTTTATGTTTATTTTTGGTGAAACATTAGGGTGGCATCAAAACATGTTTTGCCCAAAAAAGGAGGTTTGATATTTATAATGCTCTCCGACATTGCCATAAGCAAATAGTAATCTAAACTGAAGGATATTCAATAAAAAATTAACGTAAATAATATAAAATATTTTAGTATAAATAAAATATATCTATGATTTTTAGTTAAAGAAAAATATTTGGAAATATGGGATATCCCTATTGTAAATACATAAAGGCTTTAAGATCTTTGTTTGTTTTCTTGCCAACTTAACTTTTAAACTATAAAACGAAACACTACTTAGGTATGAGCTTTGCTTAAATGTTTCTTAACAAAGTTTGCGTATACTTAATACGCTAAGGCAACAGTATAAATCTTGAAAAGATTTTCACCACCTTGTAAAACAGTGGAAAGGTAGCAAAACTAAACTTTCTCAAAAATTTGCTATTCGCAAAAAAAAGGATTTTTAACAAAAAACAGAACTTACAGCAAAAAAAAAACAGCTTTCAGTCAAATGTCAAATTTTCAACAAGAAGCTGATTTTTCTAATCTTTCATCAACGGAAATTTAAAAAAAATCCAATTTTCCCTAAAAATTAAATGTTTACAAAAACGAATTTTCAGCAAAGAAAAAAATAAATAATAAAATAAATTCGAAAAAAATAAAGTACATTTTTATATAAATTTAAATAAATGAAAAAATTTTAATTTGAAATTCAATCAATAAAATAACTGAATATGTAGTATTTGTAAAATACTTTTAGATTTTCCTACGTAAAATTTGAATTTTTTAGAATCGTTAGATATTGAATAAATCATTTTAAAATTCTGATAAATAGTTTTATTGAAATTGGATTTTCTTTCATGTGTACAAAATTTTAAATCATTAGCAATATTCATTTGATATTATTATCATAAATAAATGGACAAGCAAATCTAAACTTTTACAATACCTTAATTCAGTAATTCCGTCAGATTATCTTTATTTTTATGATAATTTTCATCACGCGAATCAAAAATAAATGTACAGTTAATCAGTAATGTTATTAATTTATGAAATTTTGTTAAATGTACACTACCAGAACCATTTTATATAAAGCAGCATCTAGACGAGTTGGTACATATAATTTAAATACAAGTCAGTGAACAAATTTTAAAAAAATCAGTACATAATTGATCACGGCACTCATAAAAAAGCTCTTTCCGAAATCCACTTAAAGGTGCATAAATTAATATCACAATACAATTTTCTACACATAAGATTTATAAAAGTACAAATCATAATTTAAAAATTTGCAAGACTTTATTCAAAATTGACCACAGGTTCCAACAAAAAAACGTTAAAAAGATTAAACTTATTTTTTAATTATTCTTATTCAAAATAAAATTGAATAGGAATTTGAAAATAATATTTTTTACTATTTTTGGTCGTACAAAATATTCAAGTAAAATATAGTAAAAAAGAATAATACTTTTTTTTGTTTTATGTGCAGTGAAACGCTTTTCGAGTAAAATAATTGCAAACATTACTTTTACTATGTTTGTAATTATTTTTTAAAAATATCGTGCAAACGAACAGACCCATTGTAATTAATTATTTTATAAAGGTTTCAATAAAATTAAATAAAAAAAATATTTTCTTTTTAAGTTCTCTTTAAAATCAAAATGACAATTTCTAGAGATCTTGTTTTTGTGTCATTTTTCTAATTATATTCCAACAGTTTTAATTTCAGTTTAATTTTTCTCATATATAACTTTTATAATCGCTCACTTTAGACAGCTTCTAAGCACACAATTCATTTATTTACTTACCTACACAAACATATTCCTTTTTATAACACACTTACATATTCTCTTACAGGTTTACTATTTTAAAACTAACAGCAGCATACCTTAAGGCTATTTATTACATTCCCGTCTAAATAAAAGCATTCTTTGTTGTTTATTGTTTGCATTGGTAAACATTAAAAGACAAGGTAGTATAATTTAAATCTCATAGATTTTATTACCTTTATATTTATTTGATCTTTTTGTTGTTGTTGTTTTTGTGCTTCTTACAACTTACTTTAACTGAAATAACAATTATAATAAGAATGCAAATAAAAAGCTTTGTGTCATAATGAAAGCAAATGGAAATATAAAAGAAACTTAAACAAATAATGATGTTATCGTGAGTAGAAAATGGGAATAAGTAGAATATAGAGGAGCCAGTGCAGATGTATTTTTATAATTAAATTTAAAGCGAGTAAGAATTATAAATGGACCTAAAATTATTATAATTTTATTATTTAGCTTTTAAGTACTGATTTTAGGTATTTTTTATAGTATAAGTTTCTTAGTTAATTTAATTAATAACTTTTTTACATCAGTAAGAATACTTGCAAAAAACATATACAAATTAAAAATTACTCATACTCCACGTAACACTGCACATAAGGGCAACTATATGGAGACCATTTTGATTTATTATAGCATAGTCAAAAAATATCATTTGACATTATAATAAAAACAAAGAGTTTTAACTATTTATGATGGCAAATTTTATTAGCAACCAGTGTAAAAATTTTTGAACAAAAACACCAAGCGATCAATTTGACAATTTATCAATATAGTATAATTACTATTCTTTTTTTAAGTTTTAAAATTTTCAAAAGCAAAAACGCAACATAAATATCCAGAATTATTTATAACTCTTGCATACACCTTAAAGATCATAATATCCAGTTATATATTCTATTTTAATGTTTTACGAATTTCAATTTAAAGCCATTTTTAAATATTTTATGTGTTTTTGAATTTTTTAGGCCTGCAACTCAAAATTAAAAAAAAAAAATGAATAAAATTTGATATCTATAGTTTTATTGAAGCAAGAAAAATTACAACCGAATTAATTATCATCTTTATTAATTCACGTAGCTCCCATACAAAGACTTTCCCAGAAGAGAAATTTAACGCTTATAATCTTATATATATATATATATATATATATATATATATATATATATATATATATATATATATATATATATACATATATTTTGCAATACTTCATTTTTGTTAACTATAAATTACTCTACTAAATTTCATAGGTATTGGTTCGCATTTGATCATAGTGCCAATATGACCAAAGTGCATAAATCATATAATAATTTTCATATCAGGTTCAAATTTAACACAACTAACTTTTATTTATAAGATTATATAGATTTAGGGCTATCGGAAGCAGTGACAACACAGTAGTATGCGTGAAAAAATTATATTTTTCCAAATTTATAATATTCTAATATATTGACTATATTTCAGAATGGTATAATTTTTGACACGTATTTATACTTTTTTTTAGTTAACTATAAATTTCATATTCACCAAAGAAAAATCAAGAAAATAAAAAACTATACGTATATTTTCATTGTTTTTTTTTATTAATTTCGTTCGGTGGATTATGATATTTAAACATATTTAAAATTTACAGAAAATTATCCTTTTATTGATGCCAAGCACTTTTGGTAAAATGTCGCTATTTATTTAAGACCACGTTTGGTATACCGTTGCCATCATAAATATCAATATAAATATTTTTTGAAAATTCTTGAATTTAAATAAAACTTTTAATTTAATGCAAAGCAAACATATTGTGAGAAAACATTGCAAATTCCAAACAATATAACTGTAGTAAAATTAGTGTATTTGAAAAGTTTGGAACAGAAAGCTTGAACATTAGAGAGAATGTTAGTTTTTGTATATTTAATTTTGCAGATTATAGTAGAATTTATTTCTAGTCACAAATTTTAAAAACAATAGAACCGTGGTTAAAATAATTGTACGGATTAAATTAAAATATTTTGGAGAAAAACATGGAGTGCATATCTTTTGCACCCTTTACCTTCGTATTGAAATTAATATAAAACAAAAACTGATATCTTGTGTATTGGATTTTTAATATTTTAATTGCGGGTAAGTGTGGATGTAGGCAGGGTATAACTATTATTGTCTCTAAGCCGGAGGAATGAATGGACGTAATTAAACCAACAATATATATATATATATATATATATATATATATATATATGATATATACATATATATTTGATTATATATGATTAGCTATTATAAACCTAATAGCTCTGTACATTTTCATCATTGTTACGCAATCGATTTCTGAGTTACGGATAAAAAAATATATATTTTGCTTTAAGTATTTTACTTTTCTTTAATATAATTCTTTAATATAATTCAAAGGGAGTTTGTCAAATAATTTGCAAATGGATTTAGATAATTTTTTTACTAATACTATGTAAAATATTATTATTAAAAATTTTTGTTTATTTATTTTTAAAGGCTATATAATTACAGACTTATGAACAGGATATGGCAAACGTTTCCCACTAAGCGTAACTCAAATTATAGCTTTTAATTGTTGAAATAAATATAATATTGTAGTAATTTTTAATTAAATTTTTGGAAAACATGTGAATTGTTCTAAAAAAGATTTCTACTTTCAGAATAAGTACAAGGAAAAAAATATTATTCATTAAATGTATTACTGGTGTTATGAGAAATATCCTTCCAAATATTAATTAATATTTTATACAATAATATTAGAAAATCTATAAAAACTGCTAACATTTCTTCAAAATCATCAGCATAGTTGTCATCACCATGAGCGTGTAATATAAATAGCATAATTTTTTCTTAATTTTTTTTCATTATTGTACTCGTACTACTTCAATATGCTATTTAAGTGTCAAACATACTTGTTAGTGTATGGTAAATATAAATGTACTCGTATCCCTGCCAGCAATTAGGTGATAGTTTTATCCACTATCAGAAAAATTACTTTTTCTAGTATTCTCAAGATGTTATTTTCCTGTTAGTAAACAATTTTACAAAAACAAATAACATTAATTTAGATTTTTTATCTACTTATTCTATATTTCTTACTAACTGAAGTGTCGAAAAAGTCACTTAAAAGTTAGTTTATGGATAAATATAAAGTTACCAAAAACTGTCTCCCATTAGTGTTCTCAAGTGAATGTTGTTTAAAATTAAACATTGTTAAAAAAATTTTAAATTTAATTCAAAATATATCTATATTTTTTTTACTAAGGTAAGTTGTTTTAATTTTCTTCTTTCGCATAAATTATTATATCATATCTGCCGTAAAAAATTCTGCTCCTCCACCACGATTTTACAATTCTTTTTCTTTTTTTCGTTTTTTTTTTTTTTTTTTGGAAAAAAAGTCCAACTTCTAATCACTAGCTGGATTTGCAAGATTTCACATAGAAGTAGATGGTGGCTGTATATGCCCTTCAGGAGCATATGGAGCATATAGGGCTCAAAATAAGTTACCTCTGACACAGGAAATATTTCATCGCTTGCCAATTTTTTTGTTTCCTATCCGATTTCAAATATTTTACATCTTAATATACTTTAAAGTAACGTAATTTCTGTTCTGCAAAAGATATTGACCTAATGTTTATCTACATAATGAAGAATTATTTTAGCTAAGTAGAGTAATTTATTGGAGAAAAAAACATTGTTTTTGGAGAAACTATAAATATTATATCTGTAATAAAATCTTTGTTAGTAAGGATGGATATATTAACGAAATTTTCGTGGATTGTTTAAAATGAGAAATTGTAAAAAACTTTAAGTTTTTTGTAGAACGAATCCGACATATCACAAAACAAAAAAAAAAAAAAAAAAAAAAACAAAAAAAGACTGAAAATCCCAAAAATAGGATTTTTCACATTTTCGCCTATAAATTCACATTTTTCTGGAGATTATGATTCAAAACCCTTAAAAACATATGGATTCCTATATTTCAAGAAGGCCTATAATATATGCTATGCCATTTCTCGAGTGATTTTTTCGTTGCAGCAGAGTGTATTATTTCCTAAATATGAAAATTCTAGGTATAAATTTGTGGATTCGCGACTGATTTCAATACTTATTTTTTTATCAGCAATATGGTGTAAATTTATATTTAAAAATTCTTCTCTTAAATTGAATATTTAAAGTCAGATTTTCCTAAGCACAACTAAAACCGATTTTTAATGACTCTAATTCGTCACACACGAAAATCATTTAATAGTGTCATTAAAGAAGTATCCGTGACTCTTCTTTGATAAGAAAATAACTTCTTTTTCTTTTACTATTTTAAAATAAATATGGATACTATTTAGTAAGTATTAGAATTTACACTCTTCTTCCCACACGGTGACTCTTCTTGGATAAGAAAATGATATCATATTCGACTGTTAAAAACAACTTGAAGTTACTCTTTAGTGCAAATTTGAATAGAAAATGTTGGCCGGGTATGAGTGTATTGCGATTTTTTTATACAACATTTATAAATAAACAAATGTAAATATATAGAAAAGAAAAAACTAGAAATGTAGAAACAACATAATGGCATACATACTTTCCATATTGAGAGTTTGTATATCATTGTATTAGTAGGTAATCTACAAAGAACATTCACCTTTATTTTACGCATCAAAAACAAACTCATACAAATGCTGGAGTATATGTATTTAAATAGTAGTTGTATAAGAATATTTTAAATGTGTCTGTACCTTTTTTTAGTAGTTTCTATAAATGAATATATAGTAGGTGTGTAAGTGAGAACAAAAGTGTTAGCAACAATGAAAAAAAAAACAAAGAAAAAGCTACATAAAATAGTGTTCTTTTTATTATTTTTGGATAAATATAAATGTGTCTAAATGTACATATATATGTGCAGATAATCATTGTAATATTTGCAAATGTATAAAGGTAATAACAATAGTAATGATAACATTTCATCTAACATTACGATCACTAACACACTGCTACTACTACTACCATTACAACTTGCCAACATTCAACAAGCTTTTACAGACACATACTTATAACGTGTGTAGATAAATGTTTGTTTTAGTAGCATAGACATATAAATGAAATGAACCATTTTTACAACTTAGAAACAAATAAGTTTCTGTAGTCACACTTACACATAAAACAATGAGAAAATACAATGAGTTTTTAAATACAACAGGTGTAACAGAAATGATTGTAGGCAAAAAGATGTAGATTTCTATAGGGTAACTGATATGAAATGATCCAGATGTACATATCATAAAAATGGTATAAATTCTAAAAAAAGCTTTAAATAGATCTTTAGTTTTCTCCAATTATATGTGAATTACATGGTGCTACAAAACGGCACTATTTATTTTCACTCGAAAAACGATCTAATGTGAGTTATAGACCTTCTTGAGGGCATCACAAAACAATTTTAAAAGACTTTGAATTACCCCCTAAATTTCGAGATATTGTGAAAAAATACTTTTTTAGTATAGGTCCAGTATTTTAGAACTGGTAGCTTCATAAATTTTAAGTCAATTTAAGATTTTTATATTAATTTTGAAAACAGAAGAATGTAGCTTTCAACTATATTACCCTATTTTATTTACGCTCAAATTAAATAGTGAATTAATTACCATTTCTAAATTTATTTGATTTTAATGAAAACTTTTCTGATTTTTTTTCTAAAGGACTATACATATTTCTTTACAAAGTTTGAAATGCTATTTTGTTTAGAATAAAATGGATATCCCTACATAAAATCGCTTAAAAACGCAAAAATTTATTAAGCATTTTCTAAATTTTATTGAAAAATTCTTCATATATTTAACACAAATATTTTTTTATATATTTTTTTTATTTGGTTTTCAGGATTTGAGGATAACATCAAAAATGCATGAAAATTTTAGTAACTTATTAAAGATAAAATCGAATAAATTCTACAGTTTTTGACCAATTTAAAAATATTAAATTTGGTCATGATCACAAAAAAATGCACCTAAAGATATTGTATCGGTGAATAGGCTTTTATAGAAAAAATTTAATAAATCGCAGTTAAACCGCAAAATTGTGGAAAAATTTTATTTTTTTTTTTAGTTGTTTGAAAATTTGCTTTTAATATTTAGACCAAAACTAATCATATGCATACGGTTAAAAGACTGTTTCTTCTACTTTTCAAAGAATTTTAAAAAGTAAAAATACACAAAAGAATAAGAGAATTAGAAATACATTTATGCACATTCCCGTCTAACAAATTTAGTACTGTAACCATGGATTCACAAGTCTTAACCTTAAGTCTGCTGTTTTAATAGTGATAATTTAGAAAAAAATATGTTCCGCTGAGGCACAGCTATGAACCAAAGTAAAAATATAAATTATGATATAAGTATATGTTTCCCAATCCGGTCCAAAAATAATCATCGTTTAATGTTTTTATAAGTTGTTCATAAATTTTATAAATAGCTTTAGATTTTTACAGTTTCAGTTCATTTATAAATTATTACAATATACTGTGAAATAATCTCAAAATAATAAATTTCTTCAAACAACTTAGTTTCTTTTCATTTAAAGTTGTCACTTAGTTTCATTTCAAGAAAGTGCCAGGTTGCTGAAAAAGGGGTAATTGACGACTGAAGTCGCCAAGCGATACATTTGATATTTTTAGCCTATTAGATAGTTTCTACTAAACACAGTTTTAAGTGGTGTTAAAGCTACGTATATTTATTAATTAATTTATTAAAAAAGCTAGAATATGATAAGCAATTTTATTTATTTTTAGACAACTTTAGGAAAGTCTGGTGCTTTGGTATTTTAATCGCAAATAGTAATTATTTCCTTGGCACTACATTTTTCCTTTCACTTTTTTTAATAATATGCATTATTTCTACTCATACATTTTGACCGGTACACAGTGACACATTTTTCGAAATTAAAACTACAAATATACGAAAATAAAAGCTTATTAATAGAATAAATTTTTCTTTCGCATTTACTAGTAAGAACACCAAGAATATTGGAAAGCGTCTTTAACGCGAACTATGGATTATCAAAGTTGCTACTTTTAAAAATATTTTAATTTTATTTACAATTTGTATGAAAAAGTTAATTTTAACTGCATAAATCTCAGTAAATACTTCAGATATTTGTATGATTATTTCGGTATGTAATAAGAAATGAATTCAAATTATAATATTCTGATTGGTTAGGTTAAAAAATTTATCTTGAAACCATTTTTTTATTTACAAGAAATATATATACATATATATTTGGAAATTCTATTTGTAATGGACTAGAAAAGTTCTAAAGTATTTGAAAATACGATTGGTATATAAAAAACATTCTCAAAATTAAACTTTAGATTATTGGCTGCAAATTTT
This sequence comes from Protocalliphora azurea, assembly GCA_932274085.1. Lineage (NCBI taxonomy): Eukaryota > Metazoa > Arthropoda > Insecta > Diptera > Calliphoridae > Protocalliphora > Protocalliphora azurea. Next base: position 90,280,417 of record OW026523.1, read on the forward strand.
GGCGAATATTTGAATAAATGTGTCGTACCTTATACTTCCAATTTGTTAAGAATTATTTCGAAATTTTAAGGTATTGGCTAAAACATTGTTATGCAAATATTACACTAAAATCGATGCGATTGGATCCTGCTGCACGTTAAAACGTTTGCTAGCAAAAGCATTAATATTAGTGACATTTGTTTTATGATACATAAAAAGGTTTATAATATTTTTAAATTTGATATATTATTCTTGATTGTTTTCACAACTGTATACCTTAATATTAGTTCTGCTGTGAACAAATCATTCAAGTTCCTTTAACCCTCAAAATAAGCCAATGGCTTGTAAATGACTCTTGTCGAACAAGTTTCCTTATAAGCAACAAGTATTCAAGTATAAAAGGGCCAATGGCTTGGTTAATAAATAAAATACAGTTCAATGGAACAGGTATTAAAAAATAAAAGTTAAAAGAATATTTAAAAATTAATCATAAGTCATATAAATATCTGAAATTCTTTAGAAATTAGAAAAAAATAATAAATCATTTTATTTTACCCTTAAATATATGTAGAAGAATTAAATCTTAAACTCTATAGTTGAACTGCGATCATTAAAACTGAATAAAATTTAAAGAAATTGTGAATCACGTGATTAAAGCGTTACTACTAAAAATAAGATATCTTTAAAATGTTTTGCGAAGAGACACGATCAAAATTTGTCGTCTTATCTAAAATTGGTACATTTATATTTAAAATTATTTATAATCATGTAGAAAATTAGATAGACGTTAAAGAGGTACTCGAAAGGCTGGCTTATATGGAAATTATAGGCACTAATAATCCGATATATCTAAAATTTCATATTACGATTTATACATCTTTTGCTTAACTCTGATGTGACTTAAATTGCAACACCGTACTAAGTAGTATGTGAAATACCCTAAGAAAAGAAAAAATGAAATAAAATCAATGAATTAAAGCTTTTTGATAAGTAATAACACAGGTCAACACTCAAAATATATAATGGAAAATATATTGTATATTTCATAATAATACTCATTCTAATCGTTAGAAAAATTTTAATTTCACTCCATCACACCACAAATGTCTCTCAAATTTGACGACCAAAGAAAATTTTATCGTTTTGATAAGACCTAGATTAAATACAAAATACACATTAGGGTTTAACCAGCAGATGTTAAAGTTGAACAAATTTTAAATTTCCCTTTTAACCCAAACAAGGACATGGCGTATTAAAAGGCAAAGAGAGGGTGTTGAGAAATAAATTTGTCTATGATTATTCATGATCGTAGATCACGAAAATTATAAAACAATTAAATTTCGCTGCCAAAAAATGTGAAGACAGCAAAAAATTTCAAAATTAAAAGTCATTTTCTCATAAAACTCTGACGTGATGGACATTATTTATTTACAGCAGGTGAGATTGGGATAAAGTGGAGTATACTTTTATCTAACGCATAATAAAATACCAACGAATAATCTTTTGAACTATTCCATGGATCTGTTACATTGAATAGATTATTTTCAAATCTTTTGCTAGAAAAAAAGATTTCTTATAGGAAAAAATGTGAATAGAATTTAAAAAAGTGAGATTGTGCATAGTAAATGTGAAGGGTGTGAAGATAAATACGTCAGTTAAATAAATCCCACAGAAATGCTAAATACGCTAAAAAACTATAAAAATTAAATTTTAAATAAAAAAATCAAAATATATTTATGAAGCACATTAAAATATAAAATTGTAAAAAAATTTTTTCAAATATATTGCTATATACATAAAATTTCTTTAAACAAAAAAATCGAAAATTTCAAGTGGTCCTAATCGCCATGAGGAGCAGACATGAATCGGGTAAGCGGAAGAGCGAAAGTAGCTTAGGAGTAGTAGATCAGAGATATATAATTTTGAAAAATGTGTTTTTTAAGTGTGCGTACCAAAAAAATTGGCCTTTTATTTTAATGTAAAAATTACGTAATTTCCAAATATACAAAAATGCAGTTGTATTAAAATGCATTTTTCACAAATCTTTTTTATTTTTGAAATATTCGTATTGAAGCTGATGTAATCACATTTTAGATGTTATATCATTGAATGCCGCTAATTTTTCCAGGAATTGTTTTTATTTAAAGTTATATACTTTTAAGATTTTTTAGGTATCTTAAAAATTTAAAAAGTGAAATAAAATTGGGATTTTTCGAAATTTCGCGAAACTGAAATCGATAAAGATGTTCATGAAATATTTGCGTGTAAAATTTTATGAAAATCGAAAAATACTCAATAAATTTTTGAACATTCTTTCATGAAATTGTCGATATATATTTTTTTTGCAATTTTATTTTTTTATAAAATTTAGCTTTTTTGAAACTTAAACTAATAGTAAAAGTAAATAATTCTCTATAGTTTATCTTTCTAATATCAATTAAAAAATTATCTCTGAATTTCATATTTTATTATTATTTTTTTTTTTCAAAATTAATTTACTAACCCACTTTGATCATTTTCAATAGTTTCAGCTGAACTTATCCGCATATATATTTTTTTCCCTGGTTTATCGGAGGCGTTCAAACTGTTTTCACAATACATAACATTCCGAATCAATATTGTAAAAATTACAAAGAGTATAGGGATCAGAATATTTGTAGCACTTAGCTAGTTGTTTGGTAGTTAAATTTAAAAGTTCTAATAGAAATTGTTTATTCCATCAACATCATAAGTTCAACACCTTTAGTTTTTCAATAGATTTTAATAGGAACTTCTGATTCTACTATGATTTTTACCATTGTATATTTTTCTTTATTACTTCAAATATAAATTTTATATTATTTTATGAGACAATTTTTTACACATATTTCGTTCGTGTGATAATTTATAATAAATTTTGTAGTATATTTAAAAATGCATTCAATATTTTTAATTCAATCGATTAGGTTTAGTTGTTAAAACTTCTAAGAGAAAAGCGCTTTTCACGAAGCCTTTTTATATTAAAACTAGAGACGCCTTTGTAAGCACTTTTTTGATACTTTGTTCCATTTCATTTAAAAGCTATTTCACTGTTAATATTTTTTCCTACATAATTTTCAAAACCTACTTAGATTCTTTTAGTCTTTTGTAAGAAAACAAAAAAAAAAAAAAAACATTTAGCCATATGCATATTTTTCTAAAATCATTTTTGCTATTCTCTCAGTTATTACAATAAAATTTACAATTCAAATTTTCTCTTTATAATATTCACTGTAAAAACAACCTCAAACACATACAAGTTTTCTGTTTTTATTTTTTTATTTATTTTTTAAGAAACCAAAGAGCAGAAAAGAAATCTTTAACACTAAGTATAAAACAAAATTTAAATATTTTTCTTTTTTTAGAGATACAAAAGCACACATGAAGTTTTCCTTTTACCAAGCACTCAGGATACCATTTCATGTATATATGAAATATAATTTTATGGTTTGGAAATTGTATTTTTTCCTTTAAATATTATTTGAGTGTTTAGATTTTTTTTTTTAATACTGATGTACATATATTTACCTATTTTTATTTATTTTTTTGGTAAATATAAAGTGTGCGTTCGAATAAAACATAATCAAAATTTTTGTAATAACTTTCTGCCGTTAATTTTAAATATCTATATTGATTGAAATATCTTCTAAAGACATTTCAGATTTAACAGCAAATCGAATACTTGAAATTTTGTTGTTTGTCCGAATGCAAATTATAAAAAATTATTCTTTTTAACTTTTTTTTGGAATTTTCTAGAAAATGTTGAAAAAGTATTACATTTCAGTACCTTCTGTAACTTTCTGTAACTTTCTTTCATTTACTACCGATATCGTTACCTAATGAAAAATTTCGGTAGTTTTAACGATTTTGCTCTTCTTTACTATATGCTAACGATTTTTTTTTCGTCAGTATATTTTAACGACGAATATCGATAGAAATGATAGAACGTTATTATTTAAAAAACGAAAATTTACAATTAAAATTGGATTTATATTTAAAAATAAAACTATTTTTTTAAGAAAGTGCGAAAAAAAAGCTGAAATATATAAAAATGTACATATTCCAATGACATACTAATATAAGTATATGTATGTTATTTGAAAATTTCGTGAAATTAATATAGTGCTAATGTTTATTATATTAGGATCTTTCATTAAAAATTTGTGATGAAGTTATAAATAAAAAAAAACAATTATTTTTAAAAATTCCTAAAGGACATTTTTCATTAAATAGAAAAAAAATAATAAATTTGCATCAAATATTATTTTATATGTACTAAAAATTCATTAAGTAAAATTATTTCTATAAAAAATATAATTTTTTACAAAAAATCCTAATTTAGTCTAAAAAAAAAAAAAAAAAAAAAAATACTAAAAATCTATATTTTACAAGAAACCCACTTTTTACAAATAAATTATAAATTTCTGCAAAAAAGAAATTACTAAAAATCCAAATGTTTACAAAATTCTACTTTTACTAAAAATTTAGTTTTTTGATTAGAAATTAAAGTCTTCAAAAATTCATCTTCATTCTTTCTTAGTGAATAGTATTAGTTATTAAAAGATAATAATAAATCTGTTTCAAAATTGTAAATATTGACCAAACCAAACAAGTTTTGGTTTGGTAAATTAAAACACTGTAAAACCTTATGTAAACAAACTGTAGTGTGTTCCAGGCGGAAATTCTAAGTATTCTTAGGGCCACAGAATTGATAGCAAGGAACATTGAAGAGAATACAGAGGTAACTCTGTATGTAGATAGTCAAGCGACACTAAAGGCCTTGAATGGACATTTTGTCAAGTCTAGGCTAGTTAAGACGGTAAGAAAGCTCTTAGGAGATTGATGGAAAATTATCATATCAGACTCTGCTGGATACCGGGTCATTGCGAGATAACTGGCATTGAGGTAGCTGATGAATTAGCTAGGAACGGTTCACCTTTGGATAGGGCTGCAAGTGAAAGTGGTGTGAGACCACCTCTGAGCTTTTACTTCAGGTTAATTAGAGAGTGGATTCAGGATAGAACCAATCATGCATGGAATCGCAGAACGGACTTCAGATTATCAAGGGTCCTATGGCCTAAACTTTATAAAGCAGATACAAATCTACTTTTAGGCATGAAAAGGGAAAACCTGAAGACTATGATAGGGACTCACAACGGACCTCTAGGTCTCCGAGTGTATGCACAAGCACTCTTCTGAGTACTGTGCAACCCTTCTCTACCTACCTACCTACCTATGTAAACAAACGCACTTATTATTCGTTATATTTTACTAATTAAATTACTTAAAAAATAGTGTTATTGAAATTAAAAAGATAATATTTAAGATATAAAATCAGTTTTTTTGTAATGCATTTTCAAAAACTTAGCATCATTACTATCGTTATGATTTTAAGATAGCTTTTTCTTGTAGCTAGCTAACCGAAACTTATTGTTAACTACAGATCTTTAACGAGAAAAATCAGCAAAAATTTCACTGTAGAATAGGACTTAACGACAAATTTTGTGAATTTTCTTTACTTAACTACAAATTTTTTTCGTTAAAAGGTTACGGGATTGCGATACAGGGCAATAAAAAGGCTAAAAATGGTCTTAATGAATAAGATGAAACTTGGTTTAGAAAAAGTCACAAGAATGAATTCCAAGCCCAAAACTTAGAGAAGCTCCTAAGAGATATGCCAAATATGTTCGGTCGCGTAATGGCTCGTTGTGCTCATTTCTTAAAAATTAAATATTTGTTATGTTAGATCTATGCCTAAGCATTAGTTAAGCGAAGCTAAAACAATTTTAAATAACAAACCTATGAACAATTCTGAGGCAAAGATTGATCAAAACTCCTCAACAATAATAAAAAATAAAACTATCTTCAATATTTTGGATTGACCTGAAAAACATACGTTATTGCTGACTTTTGTCATGTTCTAAGGTACAAGTTTTATAATATATTAAACAGTTTGTATTATGACAAGTTTACTCAAAATGCGACAAGATTCATTTGCTTCTTAAGTCTGAATAAACTCGAATAATCATATAAAAGTGTGTCATTTATCACACTCGTGACATGCTTTTAAGATTTTCTGGTAAAACTTAAAATGTTGTTGTTACAGTAGAAGCACCCAGAATTTGGAATTATTATTAATTTGTATATTCTTATATATTTCAAAAGTTATAAATAAAAAACTAACTAAAAATACCATAGTTATTAATTAACTTTTATATAAAAGGATATATCAGAAAAACTTTGAGAAGAAATAGTATAAGCAGTTGACTTAGTTTTGATCCTAACTTATTCCTTTCATCTTTTATTAAAAACAAAAGAACATGTTATGTTTTATTTGAACGCACACTTTAATTTTGTTTTAAAATTCTTTTTATTTTTGATATCTTAAATGTAAAATAAGTGTTAAATGATAAAAAAAAATATTTTTCTTAAATTATATTTGTGTGTGTGTAAATAAAAAGGTTATTGTTCCTTCCTAATCGTATGAGAGCCAAACATTTTTATGTGTCTGCATTTGAAGGCGTTCAGCGGTATTTGAATTCCATGTGGAAAATTATGCAAAATATTTGTTAAGAGATTTTCTAACTTTATATTTGTTGTAGTTTTATTTTAAAATGATTATCTTTCAAATAGAAAATAATATACTTGATTATGTTTTGAATAGTTTTAGATTGAAAGAAAAGCTTTTAAACCGATTAAATTTTTAAGGTCAAATGTATTATGTAAAAGTGAAAAATTCAATAGAAAAATTAGTTAAATACTAAATTTTGATAAAATGGGATATGAAGGATTAGAATAGTTCAGATTTATAATATTTTAAAAACATTTATTCATAGTTTTAATTTTAAATTTTTTAACTCTTCGCCTTACTTTAATTTTTTTTTAACCCTTTCGAAATTTTTAGGAATTTGTTTTGAATTTTGCTATGTTTTAAAGTATGTTTACATATATATTAATTCTCAAATTTAAATTGTTCTATAAAGCAATTCCGTAATTCCGCTTTCGTTTACTTAAAAGGTTTTACTGAGTTTTAGTTTAAAATTCTTAAGCTATGTTCACATTTGGCAAATATTTGATCAAAATTACGTAACCACTAGTTTTATACAAATATTGTCCGCCATTGTTTGATCTTGCAAATGTTTTGTGAGAGAAAATAGTGGCAAACAAAATTCGATAAAATAGCAGCTATGATTAATGATAAGTAAAAAATCGTTTCTCATTAAGAAAAGAGTTATTAGGAAATATTTTATAGAGTGATTACGTCATTTTGCTCAAATATTTCACTAGTCTGAACGTACCTTTAGTGAATGGTTTTAGTTTTTTTTAGTGAAAAATTTTAATTTTAGTGGAAATAATAATTTTGATGAAAATTTTAATTAAAAAAAAATTAATTTTGTGTAAAAGTTTAAAATTTTTTAAAAATTTGCATTTTTAGCAAAAAAAAATTTTTTTTTTTCAGAATATTATAATTTATTTATAGTAATGGAATTTCATATAATTTTATAAACTATATTTATTTGAAATATTTGATGAACATTTTTTTTAATGAAAAATATTCTTTAGGAAGTTTTAAAAATAAGTTTAACATCGTTATGTTATTTATAATTTTAACACAAATTTTCATTGAACGGGTCTAATATTAATTTCATAAAATTTTTGAATATACCATACATATATTTCTATGTTCTTGGAAGACAATCGGCACACTTTTATGAAATATTTAAACCTCATTAACATTTTCTCTAGAAAATAGTTTTATTTTTAAATAAAAGTCCAATTTTAATTTAAAATTTTTATTTTTCAAATAATGACGTTCTATCATTTCCAACGATATTCGTCGTTAATATATACTGACGAAAAAATTGTTAATTATAGTAGAGAATAGCAAAATTGTTAAAACAACCGAAATTTTTTGATAGTTAACGATATTGGTAGTAAATGAAAAAATTTTGGAATTGCGGTACTAGAAAACAGATTTCAATATCATTTAATAAAGATTTTTTATTAGTCCTTTTTAAAAGTTATTTATGATTTGTGTTTAAATTTGTTCTCTTTTGAAAATTTGTAAAGTTTTATTTCCATTTATGAAATTGTAGCTATGACCTTTTATGAGCCTTTGTTGAATTTCTATAATTTTTATTTCTTTTTAAGAAATCTCGGCCCTGTAACAAAAACTTTATCTAAAAAAAATCTCCGAATCCTCCAATAAAATACATGTTATTTAAGTGCATTTTTTCTTTTATTTAATAGTAAAACCATTGTAAAAAAATTAGCCTACATAAAAGAGACTCTATATTTTTTTTCTTCTCAAAAACTAAAGCAAATTATTGCTGACATTAAATACATGTAAAAAATCTACAATTTCATATGAACAAATATCTCTGTCTTTAGAATTTCCAGCGACTTTTTTATCCTCCGTATAAAAAACGACTAAAGAAAACAAAGATAGAATCATATAATGCCCCCTTTTTCTATAAATTTTTTTCCTCTCAATATATTAAATTGCTAAAGTACGTGTTGCTCTTTCAAAGCGTCTGTCTTTAAATCCATAAAAACAAACACTTTTACCTTATGACACCCAAAGTTGGGAAGGAACATTCTATGCGAGTAACAAAAAATACAAATTACTTTCCATAAAAAAACTAAACAGAAACCCTCTTTTGCTAACAAATAGAATGTCTAAAAGTGGAAAAAAAATCATGTCATAAAATTGCAATGAAGCATAAAAATAAAAAGGAAAGAATACTCTTACGAAAAGCTAAAATCTATGTAATATTATGAAATATTCTCGTGCACCCGAACACATGTTGTAATGTAAAAAGCAGTGATTTAAGTAGAAAAAATCTGTCAGAGTGTTAAGACGGAACAAAAAAGAAAATGGAAATGAAATGACACAAAAGTTCCCTTAACGGAAGCTAAATGAAAATCGCTCTTTTTTCTCAAGGCAATAATGTGTGCTCATAAGTATATTAACTTTATAGGGGGAGAGATAATTATTCTAACAAATTTGGACAGAAGCTATCTTGCCTGCATTTATCGGAACATCATTTCAAAAAATCTCAAAATATTTTAAAGTGATTTACTAAGTCTCATTTTATACCATCCAACAGCACCAGCGCTCAGTGGGAAATGCTAAAGAACAATTTTATTACATTAAATTTTGTTAAATTTTTACACATATTATACTCGTTATTTTGGATGAAAAATAAATCTTGAATGCAATACACATTTTTGTGATCTTTACCTCCAGGTTTAAATTAATACACAATGAAAATCTCCTCTTCATTATATATACGATATATAAAATTTTATCTGCAGATGTGAGATATATATATATAAATGAGGTATAGGTTTGTTTGTTTGTGTATCAGTCACGACTAAACGGATGAAGCAATTTTTACAAAATTTGACACACAAATAACATCGATGCCTAAGGAGGTTATATGCTAGATCCCGATTGGATGTCACGCACAAGTTTTGCACCTACTTTGAAAAAGCTACTACTTTTTTAATTTTGAAAGTCATTAATGAAGATATTTACATGAAATTTGACATACAGATAGTGCTTGTACTAGAGAATGGAAGAATCGCATGCCATGACCTCATTTGACGTCCAATTTTTTAAACCTCTGAAACCGCTAAACCAATTTTCTTAAAAATTTAACAGCATCATTCTAAATTTCAATATGAAACCTTATTTTTCGATAAGGGAAGGATAAATATAAAGCAATTATTCTTAATGGCGTATTTAAAAAAAAAAAAATTTCGCATATCTAAGGGAGTAATTCAATGAAAGTCTTAAAAAGTTGTAGAATAATTTTCATATAAAATGTTGAATAGGCCGAATAGGCAGTAAAACCTATATAATGTAGATATTAGTTATCACATCAAAAATTGTAGCGAAGCGCACCGGGAAAAGCTAGCTTATCACATAAAAATTTAACGAACTTCTATTCGCTTTCCCATTTAGTTTGTTCTGATATTATCAAAGAGTTTCATGTGTAAATGAGCATATATATGTATAGCTTTCATTAAAAAAAATAAATTGTTTTTACAATATTAATTGATGCTATTCGAACAAATTGAAGATCAATTAATATATTTCTGAAACTTTAAGATTTGTTACTATAAAACAATAAATTTTTAATGAACTTTAGCATCATTCATTAAAATTAATTTTAAATACTAAATATTTTTGGATCTCTTCTATTTTTCTATACATCACAAATCAAATTTTAAAGTATAAAAAAAAAAAATCATCACCAAAATATCCAAATTTGCCCTACAATTTAATAAGCTCTAAAAAACACTATATGTAAAACTATGCCGCTTAGAGTGAAATATGCAAAAATATGCACTAAAAAATCGATGCCAAAATACTTTATTTATTCTAAAACTAACAAAATTATATCGTTAGCTTCATTACAAGAAAAAATGTACAACTTCATATTTGTGGTGTCCGTAGACATTATAAATTTCATATTTTTATCGAGATTATTCTTCTAGTTTTGTAGTTATTAATAAAAAAAACACAACTTTTCAGGAGAGCAAAAAAACTTTATTTCTCTTATTTCGCAAGTATTTAAAAAATTTCATTTTACAATATTTATTTAAATCAACGACCACATCCATCATATACCTTTTTTTCACATTTTACAATATTTTCAATTTTAAAGAGATGTAGAGGATTTAGCACTTTTAAGATATTCAATATGTATAAATAAAATAACGATATAGAAGGTTTTGCATTAAAAAATAAATTAAATAACCATTCAGTTTATGATTTTTAAAGTTTAAATTGTGAGTTTATTTTTATTTTGTAAGATAGAGGGATGCAAAAATGCTGATAAAATTAAAAACTATGAATTTTCATTTTAAATTTATGTCATGGATGAGTGTTTTTATAGGGAATATAATGGCATTAAAAGCGTTGTTTCATAAAATCCTGAGATAGGGGGATTTATATAAAGGCCTTCGATATAATATTTTTTTATACCAAATATTTAAATTTTTAATTAAAAAAAAAAAAAAATGAAATGCTTGAAAAAAATTTAAATTGTCAGATTTTAGAAATATCTCAAAATCCACTTTAACCATTGTCCAACAAATTCGTGAGGGACTGGATCATAAATTACTAAATAACATATTATTTATTATGGGTCATAATAAAATTATATGATGATCTAATTATGTCCCTCCCATGAATATTCTATTTTCATTCTTCAAATTAATTAAATTATCTCTGTTGATACCCTGAGCCAGGTGATAAAATTTCTCAATCCACATTGCGGAAAAATTTTATAAATATTTGAAAATATTATAATTTTCTTAATATAATATAATTATTAACTTAAAATATTAAAATGAATAAAAATTTATAGAACAATCTGGAAATGAATTTAGCTCATATTGAACTATATTATGGAAAATATTTTCAAGACTATGGGTATGAAATTATGTTCATTTATAAATAAAGTTGCAAAAAATTATAGAAATTTCCCACTGTTTAATTTTTTATATTAAGCCTGAAAGCTTTATTTTGCCTCATTTTTATTACCTTTCATCAAGCGGGCTTTCAAGTTATTTAACTCCAGTATTTTTGGTCACATTGTTCTTATATGTGTTACTATATTGTCAAATCGAAAAATTTTATTTAACGACAATGACATGTTACCAAGTTAAGTTTTTTCTTAACATATTTTAAGTCACTTCTAGCAATTTAAACATAATTATATTTAAGGTTAAATAAAGGTTTAACACTAATTGGAATTATAGACGCCCTGTAAGATTGAAGACTCAACATAAAAGCAAAATTTACATAACTCTTGAAGAGAATAGTTATATTTCATTGTAAGCCATAGCTTCAAGTCGCTTTTTTGTGGTATGAAAAAATTAATTTTTGTAAAACTCCTAACATTTTACTTAAAGGTGTTCCACTTATTTATGTTAAGTATTATCTATAAAACGTGTTAAACTAATATTTTTCCCCACACAGTTTCTACATTCCTTTTCGCTTTGTGTCTTGACATTTCCATGGTTTGTTAGAGACTTTACACTTCGTACATACATATACACATTCTCTTTAGGGGAGAAGGAGGTATAGGATAATACCTAACATTACTTTTTGATGCAAGATTAGTTTCTTGATAGAAGATGATTTCTTCTAATATTACTGCTCTATGGCATATTTTATAATTTTTTTCTTTTTTACTTTAAATTCATTTGATTCTTGCATTTTACAACCTTGTTTTACTTGTTGTTTTCTATTATTTTAGGAGCATTTTAAAGAAGCTGACAGCTTGGAGCACAGATTTGGTAGTTAATAAAATGGTAATATTTATTTAAGAGATTAGTTGAAATTAGTATAATGTTACAAGTCTTTATTATATCAGCAGAGACGAAACAATATCATGGAGATGTACAAAATAAGGTAGCAGAATAAAAAAAGAACAAAAATGAAACGCAAAAAAAAAACAAATGTGCCTATAAATCACATTAATAATTTTTAGTTAAATTACTTGAATATGTTAAATAGGTTTGAAAACGTAGTGATATCAACTGAAAAAAAAATTTTTAAATTTACTAAAATTTATTAAGAAAATATTTAAAATATTGCTTAGGTCACTGTAGAGCTGCGAAGACCTCTTTATTGTGAATGTGTTTGTTATAGCTAGAACACAAAAAAATAATTTCTTTTGCGCTCTATGTTATGTGTTTTATTTTTGTTTTTGCTTAACCATGTAACATAATCTTGCTTTTTTGAAAGCTAGAACACAACTAAATGATTTTTTGTTTTATATTCATACTCAATTTTATAGCTTGGTTAACATTCGTGTTGTGTATGTGAAAATGCCGAAATCACTCGGCTCTGGGTTGCTACGATCGCCTTTGTCTGCTATAGAGTGTACCGTGCTTTTAGGCTTAATATAAAAAATGATATACCACACAGTGGGAAATTTGTATAATTTTTTGTATAATTTTTTGCAACTTTAATTATAAATGAACATAATTTCATACCCATAGTAGTGAAAATATTTTCCATAATATAGTTCAATATGAACTAAACCCATTTGCATATTGTTCTATAATTTTTGTGGAATTTAATATTTTAGTTATTATATTAAGAAAATTATAATATTTTCAAACATTTATAACATTTTCCAGGAATGTTGATTGAGAAATTTTAGCCCTTGGCTCAAAGTATCTGTAGAGATAATTCTTATATAGAGACATCATTTAAATGATGCTTATTTGTGAGATGAATATAGAAAAAAATGTTCGAATTTTTCTCGAGAAAGAAAAATTCGCAGATTTTAATGGAAAAAATATTCTTTAAATATTTTCCCCAGGGAAATAAGAACACGTTTGCTGCATAAAGAAGTGGAAAAAAATATTTTGCGTATTCTTTGCGATAAGCAGAAAAATATATATTCACAAAAATGTCCAAAAAAATTTTTAACTCGCATTACAGAATCTGGTATAATGCCTATGGTTATTTATGGAACAATTTTTGGGAAATTTGGTTATAAGATTTATATGTATATATACTAAAATTTATTTTATATTTATATGTTTATATTCGTGGGCCTTTTAGTTGATGCACTTATATAGAAATATTTTTTTTATTTTTTATATTATGCTTTTTTATGTACTATTGAGCCAATTATTAAAAAAAAATTATAAACGAAATGCTACACTCCTTCCCTCAATTAAGCGCACTTTTCGGATATTCTACCTTATTGTTCTTATACATATATATTAAAAAATATATGTAATATTCGCTTGTAGGATATTTAACGTTTTTGTAAGAGGTCAACTCTATTGGAGAAATTTTTTTAGAAAAAGAGTGAATAGTTGACTATTATTACGTTTATACGCACGATTATTGCAAATAAAAATAATTGCAAATAAATAACTCACTGTTTATACGCAAATTGCATAAAGGAATGTTTTCTTTTTTTGTTGTACCAGATGGGAAAATTGCAACTATTTTCATAGAAAATTCTATGAACGTAAATGGAAGTGACAACACCGTATACATTATTTACAATTAGTTCACTAATTACGACTAGTTTCCGTGAGTTACTAACTTGCAAATAAAATATTAACTTGCTGTTTATGCAGCAAAATTTTCATATCGGAACATTTTTAATTGCGATTAAGAGTTGTGTATAAACTTAATATATGTCAAAAATACGAAAATTAAAATTCTGATTTTAACATCTCTACTGAATTTTTCTTTGGGTATCGTGAACCCGTTTTGAATTTGCTCTGAAACTTGGAAATTTTTATGAGCAAAATTTTGAATTTTTTAAAATTCTTTCAGAAATTTAGTTACTAAATTCTCCTTTTTTAAATTTTAATGCAGCAAAATCCTAACAAGAAAAGTACAAAAGTCGTTTAAAAAAGTAATTAAAAATGTAATACGTGGGGACTTTTTCAAATTTGTTTACATTTGGGGTTCAAAGAAATTTAACATTTTTTTAGTGGCACATCAACGACATTTTGTATTGGTTTTAAACAAACACAAATCTGTGAATGACTGTCGGCGCACGGCATTAGTGTTATAGAGGTTTAAGATAAAAGTTATAAAAAATTGAAAAAATTTCATCTTCAAATATATACAGAAAATTACCACATTTGTATTACCTACATCAATATGTCTAAGATACAAATTAAAAGTGACACGATATTGTTGATGTCACCGAAGATAATAGCGATCATAGGGATTTTTTTTTTTAAATTTAATTTATTACATATTTAATTTTTATATATTTTATAACATTTGTTGATATATTTCAATTATCTGATAACCAAAACTATTTTAAAATGATTAAAATGGCCATTTATATTATGATCAGTGTTACCAAGAGACGAGAAAAAAAGGAGCAAAATTCAACTTTAAAAAAGGTCAAAAAAGGCTAAATGTTTCAAAAAATAAGGCCATAAAAGTTAAGATTTTTTATTTAATTTAAAAACTTATTTTTTTCCTGCTCTCATTGGTTTTTTTATAGTTTTTAAAAGATATTGTAACAAATTTATAAATAAAACAGTAAAATAACCCAAATGAAAAATCGCTCAAAAATTTGGGTTGTGTCTCATTTGAAAAATTACCTAATATTTTGAAGTAATTTTCAATATTAAGCATTTTTAAGTTTTGCGGTGGTTTTTCGCTTTTAAAGGAATTTATTAAAATTATGTTTATAAATAATTTTTATGGTTAATGATATTTGTATATTTGTTCCTTTTGATTTGGACAATGAAGCGCTGCAGGCGAAAATTTTTATTAAATATAAATAATACGGATTTTTTACGTGAAAATATACACTAAAATTCTTAATTGAATAATTCTGTAAAAATAAAATTAGTAATAGATAATAAGAAACTATTTTTTTTTCGTTGTTGAAATACTAATCTTTTAGCCATTTCAATGCAATTTTAAGAATCAGAAAAGGCTAGAAAAAAGGCTTGAAGCTAAAACGAAAACTCTGAGACCAAAAGCAAAATGAAAGGCTGGTTTTAGCCTTAATAAGTCTAAGCTAGCAACACTAGTTATGGTAAAAATTCCACTTTAAGTCCGATATCAAAAATAAACGCACATATGTTACCTACACAAAGGTATACAAAATACAAATTATGGGATGATCAATACGTTTTATAATAGTGAACATAATCGGGACCATAACTCTTATTTAACACCTTTAGAATATCGCGTAGAAAGGTTTATATAGATTTTTATTATTTTTTTATTTACATTTAATTCAGTGATCCTGAAATCCTTTAAATGATGTTAACAAATAAGAAGTTGCAAATATTAATTATATAACTATAAAATAAATTTTCAATGACAAAAATGCACACCCGAAAACGTTAAAAGTTGCATTAATTTCAAACGCTTAATTATCTTTGAGCGCCACTTGACTTCAATATAAGCTATCGTAACAGCTACAGATTGGTATACATTTATTTCTCCATGATTTTTTAAATATAAGATACCGCGATCTCAGGCCATGAATACTTTTTATGCAATTTTTTTGTTGGAAAATATTTTTCGCTTAACTGAAAAGGAATAGCTGTACTTATTACAGTTATAATTTCGCATAAAGTGTAAAAAATCCTAATATAAAGTACGCAAAATTTTAAATCGATTTTATATATTTACAAAATTTTTGCTAATTAATATTTTATCATGCCATACGATTTGAAATCGCAATTTGGAAACCATTTTGATCAGGTTCATTTAAATTACGCTACGAGTGTGCCTTGCGAAAAAGGCACGTCTTATATTCATTCACGTTTTTTCTCCCCAAGTTTGTTTACACCCTATAGCGCTGCTATTGAGGGCACATTAACTTGATTTATTTCAAAAAATGCATAATTACAACAGCAATTAACCTCCCTTCTATATTTTACAATAGTGGAAACGGCGCAAATTTTCTAATCGAAATATAATTCAACACTGGTCAAAGACAGATTAATTGAAAACAAGTTGGCCTATTTCTACAAGTCTTTTTAGTTTACATTAGAGGGATTGGAATATACATATTTTTTTTTTGATTTGAGTTTCAGGTCTTGAATTTTTATGTTGCTGTTAACAGAATTGCATGAACATATAATTTAAAAAGTCTGAATTAAAATATATTTTTTATGTTTAAGGTCTTTTCGAAAAAAGAGAATTCTAAAAACTGACTTAGGTCTATATCTTATGTAATGCTTTTTATATTTTGCTATAAGATTCTTTTGCATAATAAAACTTTTATTTATTCGCAATATCTTTTTTTATGAGAGCTATATAAAATAATAGAGCGATTTTAATCAAATTCAGGTAAAATGCATGGCTAAATCAATGTAAAGATATTTTCAAAGCCTGTTTGAATTAACTTAAAGACTTCTAAAATATCTTTAATGAACAACAGACAAACTGGCATAAAACAAAAAAAAAAGTAAAAAACTGAAATTACAAATTAACTTTTTTACTTGTATGTATTAAGTTATTAAAATAAACTATAAATTAAGTTATTTTTATAATTTTTCTGAATTAAGCGTCATTTTTCATGCCACTGAAGCCAGTGTGCCGTGGTAGGAAAATTAAAATGAATTTTAAAAAATGTTTCATGTTTTTCCTATATTCGTATTATTAAAGCACAGCATCTGCTATGTAGTGATAGACAAATCCCTGCGGGACTGCCGCAAGGATCGTTAGTATCACCTACTCTTTATTCAAAATATATTTCCGATTTTACTGTTCGCAAGAATCAAGAAGTAGCTTTTTACGCTGACGACAGTGCTTTTATTTGCTGCGGTAAGGTGTCAAACGCAATAATGAAATAAACGGAAGATAGTTTAAAATCTACCCATAGATACTTTGATAAATTGAACATAAAAGTTAATGTTATTAAAATACTAGCTATTATATTTCCATATAATAGATCACAGAAACGTATTTCTACAAAAAATTTATATTCTAGGGGAATTTTTATTCCTTTGCAGGAAAAAATAAAAATCTGAATAATAACCTACGTAGAAACTTTAACCATAAAATATTTAATTCATTTGCAAACTCTGACTCTGTCATTTAATGAAAAATACAGATCATCTGCATATGAAATAATAAGAAACTTGCTAAACAATTACTAATACTTAAAGTGTAATAATTGATCGTCGTTTTAAAATTTTTTTATAACGTTTAAGTATGTGATATTAATAGTTTCCTTATTTAATTATTTAGATGTTAATTATTGTAATACTTTTAAGTAAATCCGCATAACAATATATTAATTAATTATTTTATAAATAATAATAATAGTAATAATAATAATAATAATAATAATAACAAAAACACATCGTCTGTCGTCCATAGAGTTCTCAGTGGTTAAATCTATAATCTACTCGATAGTCTAGTCTATACCATACCAGTAAAAAAAAGAAGAAAAAAACAGCATGTGCTTCCAAAAAAGAACTTATTCACTACTTCAAAAGGAGAACTAAGTGCATATTTTGCACTTTTTAAGAAGTGCAAATATGAACTTATGTTATTAATTTAGTGAACGGTTCAATTAATTTCGAGTCCGACTAAAAATTATACTCCTTTAAAAATAAAATATTTTCGACGTATATGCAATCAATTACAGTTTTTATCCATATATTGACTTCTCAGTAAATCCAATCTGCATTAAGAGGACTATTTTTAACTTAGTTAAATAATAACACTTTATTATTGAATGATTATGAAAAACATTTTATTGTAAATACCTTTAACAATAATATGTGTGCTAGCCTGTAAGAAATTGTAATTTCATTGGCTATTAAATAAATAACAATAAAATAACTTGTTTGTTTTTAACTATATTCTAAATTCAATATAATTCTCATTTAGTTTATATATGAATAAATATAAACCGACGAGGTTTGGTTATATATATATATATATATATATATATATATATATATATATATGTATATATTTCAATAAAAATTTTGTAAAGATTCTACTAAGTTTTATTAATATATGATAAAATGGAATAATATGACAAACTGAAATAGTAATATGATAAAATTGGATAACTATATGATAACATGAGGTAATAATATGATAAAATGGAATCATAATATGACAATGTGGTTAATAATATTATAAGATTGTTCAATTATATGTGGAACTATAATCATAGCATAAAAAATATATGTCAAAGTGGAATCATAATAATGATTTTAAGTAACATTTTTATTTTTCACTGTGATCATTTATTCCAATCATAATATGTTGCTCTTAGGTTATGGTCACTACAACTATATTTTTTCTCTGCGTGTGAGGAATTGATCATTGACGATTTTTTCGTCTTTATTTTATTTGAAGAACAGTACTATATTCATATTTTACTATAATAACCTGAATAAAATCATTTAGTTTTAGTATCGCTTTAATTCTTTATTTTAGACATACAAATTAAATTCTTTGAGTTTTTCACTAAACAAAAATAAATAACTATACAAAATTAGAATTCTGGTACCCTGAGTAAGAAAAAGTACCATTTTAAATTTATTTTGATACCGTAAAATAATTTCATTTTCCATTCATCGTAAGATACAATAAACCAGTGATGTCAATTGAAATTTTTAAATAGCACTAAACTACTATTAATATAGCACTTTTTTTATCACAATTGTATCAAAACAGAAAATTGTTATAAAAGTTACGACTTGAAGTTAAGAAATGTCGTAGAACGTTACTTTCATCGACATAAAGAAAATAGTAGCTGTGTTTTGTTATTAACTTTCAAAGGAAATTTCACACAAAATTGAAATTTATATATGTTAGGAGTTGACGTGTAGAATTATACATGTTAACCTTAACGTCGATAAAAGTGCTCGTAATTTATGAATAAAAATACAAATGAATATAAGAATGACAAGTATAAAAAAAAAATTCAAATAAAAAGTTTGTTAGTTTTTAATTTTATAAATAAAAATGTGTACACTTAGTAGTGTAATTTACAAATAAATATTAAACAGCTCAACGTTAACACTCAACGAGATCATCAAAATATATCTAGTATTATTTAACCTTAAATGTTTTGATGAATTGTAATGGTATTTATATAAATTCGATAACAATTTATAATTCTTGGCAATAAATGCGTTTAACGTTTTGATGAATTATAATGGTATTTATATAAATTTCGATAACAATTTATAATTCCTGCTTTTTATGACTTCTTTAATCATATTATAAATATCCTTCTTAATCTCTTCATAGCTTTTGTTAAACAATTAATACTAATAATACAAATTTTTGATGACACTATGTCTCTGAATCTTAAAGAGTCTATGAGACCCTGATACGAGAATTTTGTTTTAAAATAAAAAGCTGAGACTGGATATCAATATCCACTGGAATCTTGATTCATCCCACTCAGAATCCCAAATTTTAAATTTTTGAAAAATTTGTATAACTCCTTCCAACTCACACTGTTAAAGGATCTGAAAAGTGGAGGACATAGTGGAATACCTTATCTATCATCTCCAAAAAGTTTTGTTTGCCCACGTTGCCTTGTTTCCCTGGAATCTGGATTCATCCCACTCAGAATCCCAAATTTTGAATGATCGTCAAATTCATGTTTTAAAGCCAATTCTGATAAAGTTGCCTGAATTTAAGATATGTGAGTATATTTCCTAATGGTAACGGTTTTCTGGACCCATTTGGTCCAAAAATGTGTTCCTAATTCCATTTTTATTGAATATATCAGTTTTTCCATTCTTAACAGAGCTATGTTAACGAGTTAACAGACCTCTGTTAACTAACATGGTTTGCGTCTGGGGTTATAAATTTTAAAATTTATCTTCACACACATGACTTTCTATAGCATTTTTTTTAAAAAAGTGAGATTAGAAAAAAACTTAATTGCAACAGTTTGGTCCTTGGAGTATCATTGTATTTTTCAGTTTCGAATTGTACCTAAAGAAAGTACAATTGTACCAATTTTGACATCTCTGCAACAAACACATTCGCAACAAAGAGCGTAAGAAACCAAATGCACTAACACATTAAAATTTTTGCGTCCTCTCTTTGTGCCTATGTCGGACCTATTCTATAGTGTCTCTAGCCAATTCTATAGTCTAGTTTAACATCTAATCTATAATTTAAGTAGTAGACGGTCTAGTCGATAAACTAGTCAAAATTCTATTCTATAAACAATTCTATAGTCTTGCCTGAGCAATAAACTATAATCCAATCGGTATAAATTATTGTTTATAGTCAAGTTTTTGGTTTAGTCTATAATCTATAGTGTAGTATTTAACCTAGTCTAAGTTGAAGCCTATAATCTAATATATAGCTTAGTTAATATATAGTCTAGTTTGTTCGTTAAAATATTTATTTCTAAAAATCATCAAGTAAATCTTAAATTCATTTCATGAATATTTCAATTTATTTAAAATAGTTCTAACTAAAAAAATCTTGGAAATTTAGTTTTTCTATTTCTATTTCATTTTCATTATTATTATTTTTTTGTGTCATTTAACTTTTTCTTTTACAATTTATAATAAATTGTTTTAAATTACTTGAAATAGTTTGCTTTAGTTTGTAAAATTTTTTTGCATTCTAACAATTGTAATTTGTAGAAAGTTTTCCTTGTTTGGTTGACTAAGTCCTGCAGAAGGTAAAAAACGACATGATTGTTAAAATTCCTGTTGTTATTTCTTTTGTTTTTGTGTGCCTCTAGAGTAGATTTATTTACTCTCGGTAGGAAGTTTTATTCTTTGGCCTGCAATTAGTTTGTTGTCTACTAATTTTTATTTTTTTGCAGAGTAGTTGGTTGAAAATGAAAAGTTTGAGAAAATGTAAAAATAAATTTAAATTGAAATTTAAAACATTAGCACTGGTGTTAAAAAACATTTTTTTGGAATTATCAAAGGTTTATACATAAAATATTTCTAATTCTTTTGTCTTTAAATTTTCAATATTTGTAAGATATATTTATTTTTCTTTTTATTAAGTTTTTGTTTTAAATTTATACTTTTTTATATTATTTTCTGGCAGTTGTTGTCCTTTTGGAACTCTTAGATAAGCCAACAATAGCAACATTTATTCTTATTTATCATACAAATGAATTTGAATATTAAATTTAATATGTCATCTAAACAATTATTTTTTATAGAAGCCTCACTTTTCAGTATTTTTTTTTCTATGGATTTTTCCAGAAAATATAAAAAGAAATAATAACAAAGTAAATTGAAAATACTAGAAAAAAATCTTATATACAAAATACAAGTCCATGTATGAGTGTTTGACTTGCTTTTAAAATGGTACTTGCAAGCCAAAAAAATACATATACAAAAAAGGAATTGCTGAAGAAAAAACTAAACACAGAGAGACTAAATCAAGGACTTGGAAAATTGAAATCCTTTTGTCAACGCTGCAAACACTCACTTTAAATTTAATATTATATAACCTATACTGTTATAAAATAGACGTATGTTCTAGTGTTGTGTTTAAAGGACCTGCAGCTTTGAAATGGTAAATAATTAATTCGAATGAAGTTATATTCGTAGAGTTCATTAAATATTATAGTTTCAATTATCTTTTTCTCCCTTTATTGAGTTTCAAAAAATTCAAATAACTCAATAGATTCTGAAAACGAAAGCGAAATATTTGGACAATTTTAATGCAGAAAGTCGCAATATACTTTCTCAAAAATCGTTTTTTTTTTTCTATAGACTTCTGACGATATATATACATAATTTTACAAATCTTACACAAATTTAATTCACATATGAATCATAGGTATCATGGAAATGAGAATTAAATAAAAAAATATATATATAAAAATAGTTAGCGCTAGAAAATTCTCAATAAAAAAAATTATTTTATTAACAAATTACTATTTTGACTTATACCATATAAAGAACCTAATATAACCCTGCTATTTTTAAAGATTCATAAAAATAATAATCAATCATCAATTATTAAAACATTTCAAATGTGTGTCAATAACCTAAACTTCAAATTAAATTTAACTTAACATCCTTTTTAAGATCTTAATAAACAAGGCAAACAAAAAAAACTTTACATCCACTTTAAATTGTACAAATAAAACTTTTCCCTTATGTTTTTTGTCATTCATTGTTTGCATTAAAAACACGTTAAATTTTTATTTAAATTTTTTATTACATTTGAAAGATAAATTTTTGCAAAATGTCTTTTCAACTTTAAATAACTCTTTAATGACAATAAAGGAAAATATAATAAAAAAAAGTAATTTTAACGCATTATCTACTCAAAAACGTAAACTCCTTAACACCTTTTATAACTTTAAGCATATTTTTTTGCTTTTTAAAAGTGAGAAGGTACAGCTTTGCACCAATAACGAGGATGATGCCTTTTTTAACTTACCCAAAATTTAGTACCTAAAATTCATATACCATTTTAAGTGAAGTGAAATTATAAAAGAAATACCTTTATTCCTTTGTATTTTTTTTACCCACCTCCCCTCCCCCCATTTTTATGTTGTTGTAAAATAACAATAAAAATCATTCGATATTCGAGAATAATAACAATATCCGTTTCCATTTAGCAACCATTTTATTACAATCTAATAACATTTTAGCGCATATTTTTAGGATGAAATGAGTGAAGGAATAAACGACAGAATGTTTAAACGTAAACAGGGGGCACACACACACACAAAAGCTATAAATATATATAGATATATATATATATATATATATATCTATATATATACGTATGCACACACTTATTGTAATATGTGTATGTATACTTCCTGTAAATATGTGTGCAAAATTGTATGAGAGTCAGTTTAAAATTTTTTGAGCTTAAAAAAATGTTTATACTCTTGGCTACCATAGGTGGCTGGTATATTATGCATTTATGCTGACGTTTGAAACACACAGCAAAAATTATACAACATCCACCTTAAATTATATCAATCGAGTCAGAATCACTTTCTGAGCCTATCTATCGATACCTGTCCGTTCATCCGCTAATCCGTCTGTCTGACTGTCTATGTCGTAATTTTGAAGATAATTTTATGAAATTTCAAAATATGTAATTTTTTTTTTTTTTATTTAAGGACCAAACCTAATGAAATTGGTTATTTCACCTTAAATATTATTATATTATTTAACCAAATAAATAACTTTTATATCAGTGTAAGTCTTTTTGTCAAATTTCATAAAGATCGGCCCATAACCAACCATAGCTCCTAAATACATCCCTCTTCCAAAAATCACTTTAATGTGCATAAATCTTATCCTAAAGTTAGTGAGAAGTTAATATTTCATACAAATAAGTTTTATATATGTAGAAACTACAGTGTCAAATAGTATTAAGATCGGTCACTAATTGACCATAGCTCTCATATAAGGCTCAATCACCCTAATGTGCATAAATCCCACATAAATGTTAGTGTGAACTCAATATTATGCATAAGTATGACTTATGGAAATGTTGGCCACATAAAACCCCTTCCCAAATTTTGATGCAATACGCAACTGTGTAGGGTATAAGCATTTTCCTCATATGCATACAAATACAATAAA
Organism: Protocalliphora azurea; assembly: GCA_932274085.1. Taxonomy (NCBI): domain Eukaryota; kingdom Metazoa; phylum Arthropoda; class Insecta; order Diptera; family Calliphoridae; genus Protocalliphora; species Protocalliphora azurea. The sequence goes on from OW026523.1 coordinate 90,304,471, forward strand.
ACGCAAATGAAACGGAAATTGTTTAAAGTTACATAAACATTCATATGCCAAAATTGAAAATATTGGACAAAAAGTCGTATAAACCACATGCAGTGAAAAAAATATAGCTGAGCATTGTTACGGAGATAATCATAATATGATTACTCTACTAACATACATTATAAGAGAGATTATAATAAAACTTTAAAACTTGATATATTTGCCATACAAATTTTAGAATATATTTTTTCTCTGCGAATGAGATATAATTCTCAAACTTAAAATTCTTAAAGGTATCGCCTTATTTGAGTTCTTTTCAATCTTCGAAATAAAAAAGTCCTTACAGATATTGCAACTATTAAGAAATAGAGCTTAAAATCCGTATCTATTTCAATGTCACTGACTATACAATAAAATTATATTCCCATAAAAGCTTATGTCATATCAACACATTAGTATGAGTGAATTTAAAAAGATATTTATATAAAAAAAAAAAAAAATAACGCCCAGAGACAGTCGTATGAGTATATAAACATTTTGTTAGGAATTCTTCAGACCTTGTATTCTTTTTCGCTTTTTCCAATACGAATATGTGTGCTTGTATAAATAAGGAAATACTCTAAATATACTTATAAATGATGATAATAATAATTGTAGCAAATACGATTTTCTTTTTTTGAGTGCGCATTTTTATTTCCATTTTCGCTTTTATTTTTCATTCTTTATTTGTCAAATATATTTTCGATTCATGTCTTTGAGTTGTTTTTATTTCGAGAATGTTTTATAAAAATTATCGTAAATATTTACGACTCTTTATATATTTCTTTTTCCTTTATTCTGTATATGTATTCCTTTTGCAACACAAACAAATCTTTCGTTTTTACGTTGGTTTGGTGAAAGAAAAAGCAAAATGAAATTATGACTGTCAAATATGTTTATATTTGTATGTGTTAGGCTGCTTGTCTGTTTTCTCTCCCTCTCTCTTTTTTTTTTTTTTTGGTGTTATTATTTACTGATTTACTTTAATATGTGTTTATAACAATTTAATATTTTGTTAGAAAAACTTTTGCTACTTTCAATAATGGCAAAATTTGTTTTTATTTTTTTCTGACAAAACAATTTTTACAGTCAATTAAAATCCATGTGAGTTTGATATTGTACAATTTAGATCAGAAGAGATAAAACTGAGGAATATAAATACATAGTAAGGATATAGGAAGAACAGAGAAAGTATTATATTAAAAATATTAGATTATAACCAATGATTTTTTTTTAAGGCAGCATTAAAAGTTTTGCTGGAAAGTTTGAGATGAGATTTAAATAAGTTGGCATACTTTTTTAATCTTTATCTTAAAATTTAGTTATTTGAATTGATTAGCAAATCACAAAATGTTTCTACCTTGTAGTTAGGAATATAATAAATAGATAATTTTGAATATAGGCTATATTAAATTTGTAAACTTTTAAAGACATTATATATATATGTATATGGTATTGGATAGGTATATAAGTACTCAAGTTAATAGGAAGAAAAATTAATTTAATCATTCTTGTTCCAGTTGTCGTCATCGACGTCAATGTCATTTTTGAGTCAACATCACTTCGTCGCTAATGTAGTATTCCCTAACAGTATTGAAACGGCGTCCATGGTTTACAATACAATATCGATGTCGATATTTCTTAGAGAATACCAAAAATAATTCAACAGTCATCGATAGGTGCCGATAACGATAACAAGAATACCAATATGCCACAGACGATATAAGACGACGTCGTTTGGTATCGACAACGACCACTAAAATAAGAGTGAATATTTTTATTTTTTAAATTTATTTTAGCTTTTAAATAAAAAAAAATAAACACGAAACGGCTATTATCTTTTAAATAAGTAATATTAAAAATAACATTAAAAAACTTGACTTTGATATGGGTCCTGGCCAAATTAATTTTTAGTGGAGCTTGCATTAGGGTATATAGAACCATTTTTATTGAGAGAAAATATAATATCGATGTTTTTAGCTGAAATGAAAATAAACTTCATTCTAAGATAGCGTTTCTTAAAATTTTCATCCTGACATCCTTTCGTGAGCTTGGTCAAATTTAAAAAACTTCCTTTTTCATATTCCTGTTAAGGGAACAATATGAAAATTTGGTATCGTAAGAAAGGTCTTTAAGATCACATAACAAAAGTTTTGGACCAGGACCAAATAAGTAAACGCAAATATTGGAAAAAAACCAGAATAATACTATATAATCCTCTAGTAGTTTACCAAAATGGCTTTTTCCGTTTTTTAAAATTCGATCTTTTTTGAATTTTATGCGATTTTTTCAAACATATGTTTCTTAATATAAAAATATTTCTATATTAGGAGAAATTAATAACAATGCTTCTATTAGTAAACAACGAAATAAATTAAGTTTAAGTGAAACGCCCGCAAAAATTATGCTAATTTGTTTCCAATTTGTTATATTTCTTACTGTGGATCACAAGGAAAAATTGTAAATAATTGTAAACAAATAACGTAATTAGCATAAATTTTGTGAGTAACTTAATTTATTTCGTTGTTTGTAATTAGAAGTACAAAGTCTAATATCTCATTAAAAAGCTTACAAAACGCGTATTTTGATGGTAAATTCATTTAAGTTCTTCTCATATAGAAACATTTCTATATGAAGGAAAATATGTTTCGAAAAAATCTAATAAAATTCAAACAAGTTCGAATTTTAGAGGATTATATTTTATTGTTTTGGTCCTATTTTTTAAATATTTATGCATAAAAAATTCAAATGTCCAAATTTTTGGTGAAAAATGGCAAAATTTCGGACACATTTGGACCTGATTCAAAACTTTTGTTATGTCATTAAATGCTCTTTAAAGGCCTTTCTGACGATACCAAATTTTCATATTGTTCCATTGGCAGAAATAAAAAAAATAAAAAATAGGAAAGACCTGAAAGAAGCTATTTTTAATTTTGATCTAGCTCACATAAGGATAAGGAAAACGGTATCTTAGAATGAATTAAATTTCCAATTGAGCTGCAAACACCAATACTTTTTATTTTGGGGCCACCCTAACATATGTATATTAGTGTAGGAAAAATTAAGTATTGATGGTCTCAACTAAACTTTTGAATTTTTTCTTATTTCATCGAAAGAAAAATATGAAAATTTTACGCCAATAACGTTGTTTTGTTTGTGTTCTTATTTAAAAGCTTAATAAAAATTTTATTTCATAGTGCGAAGGAAATATAAAGTGTTATATATAAATAATTAGAAAGATTATGTAAATAGGCCTATTTTGATATCAATATTATTTAAATTCATATCATACAGAATACATTGTATGGGGTGGAAACTTCTTGAACAAATTCTTATAAAACTTGAATTAATTAAAATTTTTGAAAACAGCTTTATTTAGCCTTAATGAGTATCTGTATACAAAGGTATATAATTTCCTAAGTATATTTTTGTACGTTTGCTTCCTTCCATAACTTTTTGATCCTCCCAGACAGTGTTGACAGGAAATGAGACAAAAGGTAAACTTTAAAAAAGCAATAAAAAGGCCAAATTCCTTCAAGAAATAAGACCAGAATAAAACTAACTTTTTTTTAGTTTACATAATAAATTATTTTTCTTCGTTCTCATTAGTTTCTCATTAGATATTAAGGCTCTTCATGAGAACCCGCAAGACCTTCACAAACCGTTCAACGTATGCAAGTTTTCATACTCTCAAGTGAACTGTCAAAATTGTGTGGACAACTCTTATAAGTTTGAGCAACTATTTAGTCTCGCAAACTTGCGATGGTTAATTGTGAATTTATAAATCAGCTACATTTTGTTTATATTTAAAAAAAAATTATTGATAACTGCGATGTAAAAAGGTATAGTTACGTTAATTATAATAAAATCATTGCATGTGGTTTGATTTTAACAAAATTTTTCAATTATTTTCAATGATTTCTTATTTTCTTATTCTTAATATTGCACAACATTTGAAAAAAGGTTTCATGAAATATATCACATAAATTTGCACAATTGCGCAAATATGAAACTTGGCGTTTAAATGGGTACCCTTATTATAAAAGATGTATAAATAAAACAGAACGGCTGCCAGAATGTCCCAATGAAAATCGCACAAATTATGTGAAAAATTAAGTGATTTTAAGTAATTTTTGTGTTATAATTCCTTTTTGAATTAGCAGTTCTACATTTTTGTGCGTTTTTTCGCTTTTATAGGTTTTTTTTAATTACTTATATTCGTAACTAGTTTCTATGTTTAATGAAGTATATTAAAAAACTAGTTTTAATAATAGATTTAATAAGCTGTGATTTTTGATTTGAAGAATCAAGCGCCACAATCAATAATTTTTGTTAAATTATAAATAACCTCATTTTATTTGTTCGAATAATTTAACGAATATGCTTAAATGGATGTTTCTGAAAATATAAGATTAGCAAGAACAAATAAGAAATTATTTTCTCTGTTGTTGAAATACTAACATTTTAGCCGCTTTATGGGAATTTTTAGAAAAGAGGACTGGAAAAAAGCTATAAGGTAAAATGAAAATTTAGTGACTAAAAGCAAAATAAAAGCTACACTTCAAGCAGCAGAGAAAGATTTTTTTTAGTTTTTATACACACCATTTTTAAAATCTTTAATATTGTAGTTTCGCTTATAAACTAGTTTCTATTTTAAAAATATAAAAATATATTTTGTGGTATGTAGTCTCTCATATGAGACTAAACCCTCATATTGTGCACCTGGAAGAATTAACTTAAGTAAAGGTTCAAAGAACCGAAAAAAATGTTTTTATCTTTGATTTAACTCGTTACTGGTTTAGGAGAAACATATTCATTACCAATTTTTTGCAATCAGCCTGATTAATGCTAAATTGGTAACATTTCCGATTTAAAAAATATATAACAAAGATACTCCACATTGAAATACCTTAGCAACACTTCTAAGGGGTCCCACCATAAAGTACATATATACTTAGTGTTCGTAAGATTCTGAGTCGATCTAACAATACATAAACCAGTAATTCAAAAATGGGCGTGATCCACCCATTTCACCGCCCACTTTCCATATAAGATGAAAATTCAAATTAGGGTGGAACAAAATGTTGCAGAAGGTGAGTATATAGATTCGGCCAAGACGAATATAACATTCTCACTTGTTAAACATTCATTTTTCTGATAGTATAATTTAAGAATAACATTTGATATCGAAGTAATATAGTACGATTCATTGAATAGTTTTTAAAAAGAAACGTTTGAATATTGTTTCTTTCAACTTTTGACTTGACAAACATTTCTAATGTCTCAAGTGTGTCGCGAAAGTGTTTCTTGTGGGAAGCCTTGATCTAAAGTATATTTTTCTTTAAGTTAGGATATAAATAACAATAGTATATATTTAAGCTTAAAATCTTTACAATTTCATTTCACAGTTTATATTTTAATCAGACGTGGAAGTAATTCGTTAAATCTACTACTGAATGGCCGATTGCATTACCACTATGTTGAACAGTGGTGCTTGTATTTTTTTTTTTTTTTTCATTACCATTATTTTTAATAATAGCAATATTAATTTTAATAATAGTTAAATTTTAATAATAGTAAAGGTTAATGGCATCAATAACCTTTCCATTAATAATTATTTAAAAAATTAAAATCATTACCATTAAATAATGAACAAATTTTATAAATTCATTAGCAGTATTTAGCGGAATTTTTCGTACATTTCAAACTATTTTTTAATTATATGTAATTTGTACTCATTTACTCCTGAATTTCGTATGCTTTTTTGGCATAATTTTTAGAAATAAGACATCTTAACTACCTCAAAACTAGCTGTAATGGAGATATATATTTATATGATTAAAAAAAAAAAAACTTTTTAAAACCATACTGAATTAATCCCAAATATTAGAATCATAATTAAAGTAAAATTATTATTTTATACAATCAGTGCTTTATTCAGCAATTATAATTAGTATTTAAGAATTTTTTTGTAATTTCATTACAATTAGTTAAAAAACTTTAATTAAAAAAATAACTAACATTAAATGGTACCTAACTTTTTTACGTTATCATTATTTTAAATAATGATAATGAAAATTCAATGTCCAATGAAAAAATCCCATGTATGATTTTGATACGTCTTCTACATTTAACTCGAAATTAATTTATTTACATACTTTTTCAATTATTTATTTTCTCTTGGAAAAGAAGAATTTTTTCTTGATATAATTTTTACTACCTTGCTTAAATGCTATATCGTAAATTTTATTTACATTCAATTTAACTTGAATAATAAATTTATTTTCCAAGACTATAGAAAAGTAACGAACCCTTTTTCATCTGTTATCTTTTTGTAACTTTTTTACGAAACATTAAGGTACTGATATATTTATCTTTATATTTTAATCTATTTCTGTTTCAATTTAGTTTTGTGAATTACACAGTTGTAATTCTGTTATATGTTAGGAGAGCGAAAATATATATTGTTATCCTTGAATTATGCTATAATTTAGGTACTTTTTATGGCTTTTATTAAAAGCATGGATTTCGTTTGTTATATTAATAAGAAAGGGAAAATTAAAAAAAATGTTTAAAATAATGACAAGAATAATAAAATTAAACGAAGTTAGAGCATAATTAAAGAAATTAAAAAAATGGTGAGACTAGATCAGAACTATTTTCAGATTTTGTTGATGACATATATTAGATTACGTATAATTTAAATAATAAAAAGTATACTTGAAGCAAGGAAAGAAGAAGAAAGTACTGCAAAATATACATTAAGGAGTCTCACGAAAAAAGTTGCAAATATACACCTCTAGAAATGAAGATTGGTCTGTTCCCAAAATATCAAATCTGAATCTAGATTAGCTGGACCATTTTTAAAACACCGCTATCAATACACATTTCTTTCGAAATCTTTAAATTTTCGTTAAAAGAAAATTTAATTTAAATTGTAATTTTTTTGATGAGGAATATTAAGATTTTGCTGTCCAATAGATAGACCATTGAAATGGTCTATTCTGATACCATGGAATATTACACGTAATTAACCATTTAACAGCAAGAGGGTTAATTTTATGCATTTTGTTTCCAAAAGATTAAATTAGCAGTTTTTGTAAATAAGTCATTTGGAAGTACTTATTATGCTTAAGTGTAGATGAATTTATGAAAAATATAATAAATTCCTTTAAAACCACGATAATAGAATTAAAGAGATTTTGTAAATTTTGTCACTATTTTACACGAATTTATAGTTTCCGATAAATGTATACATTTGGTGACATTTATTTTCTTAACTAACCAATTATTTAACATAAAAATTAACTTAAACAATTATGGAACGGAAATTTCAAAATATTACTTGTGAAACTAAAGGTTTAATTGAATATATATATATATATATATATATATATATGAATAGTGTTGAATGAGATCTTTCCAATGATGCCGTAAAATATAAATTATGATGGAAAATGTCCAAAATATTCAAACTTTAATAAAAGAGTATTTTATATTTCAGTTTTTTTTTACTCATTATGTATTAAAGGTCATTTGTCTATCATATGTTGTACAAAAAGTTAAAAATTATGTACACTGTGGATTGAAAACTATATTTTTGGAAGTGTTTTAAAAATGGTTCAGCTCACGTGAACGAATTAATTAAACCGAAATATTTTGGGGACTAGCTTAAAACATATCTATCTTTAATTTCAAGAGGTGTAAGTACATTTGTAACATTTTTATCTGCCTACAAATCAAGGCCCTTTAACGTATATTTATTTAAAAATATGTAACAATATGATGTAAAAGTACCATATTAAATTTGAGTTCTTAAATTCTATAATCTTTTATGATACCATAAAATTTAGCAAAAAATTAAAATTTCCAATGAAATATGCTCCAAAAATGTAATTTCCGCTGAATATATGCTCTATCTCTTAAATCCTATAAAACTTTTCCACAATAAATGAATATTAAGCCCCAGAGTGAAAACACGCTCCATTACATTGGCCCACATTTGAAATTGTCACAAACAACACAAATTGCAGTAGCAACAGCAACAATATCAGGATCATCATCATATATGCTTTTTATCATCAACAACAACTGGAGATATTAATACAAGGTACCAAATGTTATGACACAATAATATCAACATATTTCATTTTTTCTTATCTACCTTTTATTTATATTTAAAAAAAAATATATATATTTATAGCTGAAGCGAAAAAGGTTGCCGGCTAGCAGCAATGGCAAAAAAAGAATGTCAAACAATATACAATATTTCGTGACTGCATGACAACATGTTCTACATAAGCAACATCATACTTATGACATTCCTCTTTTTTTGCCTTTCATCCTGTCTAGTTTTATGTTGTCAGCCAACACACAAAAAAAAAATACTCGTACTAAATAAAAATTAATGGAAAAATGTAAGTAAAAAATAAAATGTGTTACCTTAATACCAGACAAAATATTTAATAAAACATAATGTAAATAATAAACATTTTGTTTCGTCACCACCTGACCGACGAAGGGTTGATGTATTAAAAAAAATCTTTTTTTTTCTGACTTTTCTTTATTGTAGTACGAGTGTGTACGTTCTTAATTATTTTCCAAAAAAAAGTAGATTTTTTGTTCTTAGTGAAAAAAAACTAAAGGTTTTATACATTGCACTGAGATGTCTCTCAAACATTTTTCCGGCGGAAAGTTATATTTTTAGAGTTAGAATTTTGCAAAACTAAATAGCGCATTCAATAACTAACAATATGCTGAAATTTACCCCAAACTTATTTTATTGGTATATTATTTGCTGAACTAGGTGGGCGCCTCTAAAGTTCAAGTTTTTTCCTTCATTAAAAAAAAAACGATTGGAATATTGCAACAATTTTAAATGCAAAAATTATGTATATGGTAACATTTTTAATTTATTTTAACTTATATCATAAATTATTGACATCTTAAAATACAGAATCATATTTTTTAATCTTTTTATTAATTAGAAAAATGTTTATTTTAAAATGAATAATTTTTTAACTACAAAAAATGATATAAATTTTAAGTTTCAAGATATATAAGTTGTATAATAGAGTGTTCCGAGGAAATGCTTTTTTGGGATTTAGCTTTAGGTAGACCCTCAAATGATACGTATTTATGGGCTGAATACATAAAAAATATTTAAAATTCATTTTTAGTTTGCTACCAACGACTGAAGATTTGAAGTCTGGTATATTTTAGCCAAAAAAAAGTTTTGAAATTTGTCTCGAAATAGATCTCAAAAAATTCGTAATTTTTAGCTTGTTATGGAAAAAGTATTTTTAAATTTTTTTCCATAGGATTTTGTTCCGCTAGAGGAACTTTTAGTGCATTTTGTTGAACAAATTTCTTCAAAATAATTAATTATGATCTTACTTACTACAATGCAACTTTCTAATGTTTTATTACTATAGGGGACAAAATAATTAAATTTTTATACACTTTGAAAAAAATATATTATTGAATGTTTTTCGCATGATAAATTCAAATGACGGTTTACCGACCAAAATTTTTGCGGAAAAACAATTTTTAAATTTTTTCATAACTAACTCAAAATTTGTTTTTCGATACCTTAATAGAAACAGTAAAGACGTGTTTCGGATAAACATTTTAATCTCCTCGAAATTTACTTGAGTTCTTCTTGAAAAGGAAGTTATGTATCAAATTTCATTAAGATATCTTGCAAATTGTAAACTATAATTTGATCATAACGCTTACATTAATAATGGTCTGACGTACACCGCTAAATCGGTTTAGTAGATTATTTAGTGCCAAATTAAACACTTGAAGGGGACTAAATAGCAACGCTTTTGCGCGTTATAAGCATTATCTTAAAATGTAGCAAGTTATAATTAAAAAAAAATAGTATATTTTTAATTTTTTTTTTAAATTTTTCAAATGTGACATATTAACTTCTTTAACGTTTTTAAGATGCTAAAATCATCTCTTTTCAACGATAAGAATTTCATGTTATTTCTTGTTATAGGGTTTAGTTAATATAGCGAAACTCTTTTTTGCCCCAATGTGCACTGTAGGATTAAAATTTACCAAACGTATTATTTAACATTTTACTTATTTAATAATAACGTTTAATTTTTATGGCATACATTAGGGCTTCTTAAAATACATTTATTATATAACCTGCTTTAAGGGAGTTCAAAATAAATTTGTGTATTTTTTTTTTTTTTTTGAGAAAACAGAAAAAATTATTTAATAAAATTATTTTGAAAAGTAATATATTTGTTCAATTAATAATAACGTTAATACTTTATGGCAAACATTGAAGCTGCAAGATATTTCATTTTATTACATACTTTAAGGGGTTATAAAATTTTATAAGAGGAATAATAGTAAATTTATGCTATAATTTTTAGACTTTAATAAAAAATAAAATAAATAAAAGTCAAAAATTTTACATGATTTTTTTTTCTACCAAACATTGATTTATTTTTCTTAATTTAAATCTATTTCCTGTTTTTGCTATACACTTTAAAAACCTAGGAAATAGCATTTTTTACTTTCGTTATATTCACCTTATACCCAGATATTGCAAATTATATGGTAAAAGTAAAAAAAACAAAATTCAAAACGAGAACCATTTTTCACTCTATTATATTTCTTCATAGAATTTATTTTGGAAGCACATTAATAAACATTTAATACAATTTTTTCATTTTATTTTATGGGTGGAGCTGGATACAAAATCAATTACTTTTTCCTTCTAAAAGTCATATTAAATATATTGTTGACAAAATTATTTAAGATAAAAATCTATGTATGTGGGTATTTTTTTTTTGTGCCTCACAAATAATTGTTTTCAGTTTTCAATCAATTTGGGGTCTGGTTATAAAATAACTATTATAGAAACTAGAGCTACACATATAGTACTTTACAATTGTTATGTTATTTCGTTTGTAATACAAATGAGAATTTACACTTATTTGAAAGAAAAAAACAGAATGCACGTAGAATAAATGGCAATAGTTTTACATACGTATATAAATATAAATATTTATAAAACTTTTCTAAAATCTTCCGGAAATTTTCCTAATGAATAGATCACTGATTTGTAATGATATGTAATATTATTAAAATTCTGTGATCTACATTACTTTGGGGCGGGAGGTAGTCCCCAAATGCTCACAATATTTATTTATATATATTATATGAATGCACTATGATCTTATATGTCGAACGCAAAATAGAGTGATTATTATAAACAGGACAATCCAAAATACGATTTAAAAAAAGTGCTTTATGCACATATAAAATGCTCTAAAGTTAAAATTAGAATATTAAAAAATATGCTTTTAAAATATTATTTGTTTTGACGAAAATTGCAATTATCTAATATTGATGGTATTTTTTTTTTTTTTTGATTTGCTCCAATCACCAAATTGATAATACTAAATAACTGGAGTAATTGATTTTGGCTTAAGTTTCAATTAATTTTTTAATTAAATTAATTAGAATTATGATTGAATATTTGCCTAAAATATACTTCAATAAAAACGCACAGATTTAAATACAATTATATATATTATTATATATATACAAGTAAAATTAAACGAAAAATATTAAAACTACAAATTTGACTGAGGGAATTGAATCTTATATACAGCGTCATCTTGGCGCACCTTGTTTAAATCACCGATAATCACGTATATATCATATAATCATATAACCTTATATATATCAAATTTCGCTTCCCTCCATTAAACTTTGGTGTTATACACTTTTTTAACTAGGTTTTAAAATAACGTATGTAGAGAACGTATAACGTGGAAAACTATAAAATATAATTCACTAATACATTTAGAGTATGCAATGTTTATTCTTATATTTAATTCGCAAAAACTTATAAAAAAAAGCGTTCATCTCTACGGAACGTTCCAATAGAGATCATATTATCCTATCTGAGTGCCCTTGCGATATCGGACGAGATACAAACAATAATATGTCTAAACAAATCATCAAAAGCAATCAATATGAACTAACCCTGTATACATATATAAATAATCATTGAGAGAATAGATTTGATTTTAACTTATAGATTTCAGTTATCAAACTGAAATCTATAAGTTCAACATAACCTTCGGTACCAATGACGGGAACATCTACAATAGCATCAAAGTATTAATAATAATTAATGATAATAATTAATAATTAATAATATCATCAAATATTTAAAACTTGCACACCGAAGTTTGAGGTAATAATGTAAATATTTAAATTTTAATGATAGATTGAGCCCAATCTGTTGAAAATAGTTGGAAATTGGATTAAGGTTATTTTCATTTTATATCTTTTATTTACACGTTTTTCTTTCTTCTTTATACTTTATAAGAGCTGTAGAATTTTTTCCAAAAATTTTAGAACAATAAGAAAGTTAACTACATTAATTAATATCATAATTAAATTTAAATACAAAATTAATAAATAATTTTATTAAAAATTTATTTAGTATACTTTTACGGTCTTTATTAGCAATAGCTAAAAATTTTGACCTTTTTTATATTTAAAAATATTCAATGCTAATACACTGAATAAGAAATTACAAATTTTGTATCAGTTTATAAAATGTATGATACTAAGGAAATGGATTTGAAACAAAAAAATCACTAATGACAAGTTTTATAAAAATTCTATTGGGTGCAAAATAAGAAAAATAGTTCTCTTAAATTTGCAAAAATATGTCATTTAAATTGCTCAAATATGCTATAAAATAAACTTTTTCTATCAAACTATGACAAAATGTGCTTCTAAGCCCAAAATATGTGAAAAAATGCTGTAACAAATCGATGTCCAAATTTATATATATATATATATATATATATATATGATTTTGCATATTTTTGGTTGCTTTGATTATAACTTTCAGGCAACCAATTTCCGTACCAAATGATACACGGTTGCTAATCTGGTAATAACTGGTGACAGAAATGTAAAAAACGGTTCAAAGAATTAAAAACAATCAAATTGTCAAACATTTTTTTTTTTTAACTGTCAACAAAGTCCCTTTTAGTTTTTTTTTTAGTTTTAGTAAATGGTTAGATAAAACCCGTAAGGATTATTTACTATTTGTGTGTTTACTATTGACTTGTCCATACACATTGATATTTGTGTCATCATTGTGTCATGTGGCCTCGAATATTTGAAGTTCAACAGGTAGTGGCTATTTTTACGAAATCTGATCAGAGCATTCTTTTAGTACTAGTGGAATCTGGTACATATTTTACATTAGTTTCACACTATTGACCGATGTACTCCATTAAAAAGCATCGAGGAAGGTAATAAGCTCGAGTTCGTTATGGAATTGGCGAATCGAAAAATCAATTTTTTTTTTGATTTGACATTTAATGTAAAATTTGTATAAAAATTTGGTTTTTGGGGAAACTATAAATAATGTATCTTTAATAAAATCTTTGCTAGTTAGCGGTAATGGTTGAGCTTATAATTTGAAATGATGAAGGGTTAAAAAGGAAAATAAGATTTTGGTAAAAGGGAAAATATTTAAAATAGGATTATTTTTCCACATTTGTTGCAAGTATGGAAGAAACATATGCCAAAATAAAAATTTTGATACAAAATGGTAAAATTTGGCAGGATTTATACTAAGTACTATTAAGTAATTAAAAACGCTTTTAATCTTGAAATTATTTCCTTGTAGGTGCTTTTCATAATAGTATAAAATTGTTATATATTCCTAAGGATTTTTTTTATATGGAGAAAAGATTGTGACACTTTTTTTTGGCAAAAAAATAAATGGAACCCATAAACACAAATAATCTTATTTTTTGCAATTTTAAAATTTAAGGTCGTTTATTTTCAATTTCAATTTTGTCCTTTAAATAACTGAAAAAAAATTTCTAGGTCTAAGGTACCCTGTACCGTGTGGGGTCCTCCGCTATACTTATGCGAAATTTTATGTAAATCCAATCAGCTGATTAGAAGTAACTGATTTTTTTCCAATAATTTTTGATTCTGCACATCCTGCAGAAGTAACATTTTTATATTGATCTCATAGTCACGGAACACTAAGGAAAAATATTAATTGCTTATGCTTTTGCGATAGCGGCAACAACATAGCACCACAATATTCACATAATGTAATTATAAAGTGGCCGCACATCTACATAAACAACAATTGCTAAAATTTTGTTAGTGTAAAACCACTGCACATAATGTCAAAATGTTATGAAGAGAAAATGATTATGTGAGGTAGAAGAAGAGTAAAAAAAACGTGAAAGAATTTTTCATGCGAATACAAAAACAACTTGACAGCTTCGGGAGGTATTACAAGAAAAAAATTGTAAATCTGCTGGGCTTACGAGGTCACTTTCTTATTAAACTATGAATATTAATTTAAAGCCCTAACAGAAACGTTAAAGTAATAATGTCGAATATATGTATTTCTTTTTAGTTTTGCGAAACATGTCAGTTAATTATATCAACCAGCATTGACATCATTAAGATTTGGACAAAAAGCTCATTCTAGAAAAAAAAAAACGCTTCAGTGACCAGTAAAAATTATAATGGAAAATTTTGGATAGAATAACTTCAGATATTCCTTATAAAAGTTCAAGGACAGAAAATTAATTAGAAGCTACTTTAATTTCGTTACAACCTGACGTTTTTATCTAATATTTACAACCAAGCCGTTTATTACTTTAATTTTTTTTAGCATTTAATATCATTCATGTTTCTTTCTAGTTGTCACGGCTGTTCTTTTTTTTACCTTATTTATAAATAAATGGTAAAATAACGTGCTGTTAATTTGATTGATTTGAAATATATGTGACTATTAAAATACTGATATGAAGGTAGCACAATAGCAAGCCCAACTAAAAACAAGAAAATAAAATACAATAAATTTATTGATTGTTTAATAAAATGAATGCCTGACTAATGAAGTCAAATTGTATTTGACGCTATTATAACAAGGGAAAACATAATAAATAAAGAGTAATCAATAACAGGTTATCATATAAATAAGAAATTGGATATTTTTATTAAAAAAATAACAATAATAACAAATATTTAATTAGAAAAATCTTCCTACATCTTCAGAAAAAAAATTTTTTTTTTTTTTAATCTCAAAAAAGTAAAGACAAGTAAAGTTCTATTTTAAATTCAATTTTATGAGTGTATCTGTGTAAGTATTTTAGTTATTTAAAACTAAGCTTTTTTGGGCTTTTAATAAATGGCATGTATCCTTGAAGAGGAACAATTTCTCAGATAAAATAAAAAATGTCTGTACAAAAACTTTAAGTTCATTTTTATCCTTGAAAAATGTATACTTTATATTTTATGTGAAATTTCTACGTTTTTTCTTCTGCGTAATTTAATAGGATTATAAAATTTGCAATATTATTAAAAACTTTTTGAAGACCAGACAAACTAGACCTTCAATTTAATTTAGTTGTTAAACAAAAATCTCTTTTTAAAATAGACATAAATATTTTTTTTTTTTGTTGGAGAAGACCCCACAAAAGATGATGAGAACTTGAGTTTTCTTTTTCGCAACATTTTGTTAAAGCCAACATAAATATGCGCAAAAAATTGTTTTAAGATGTGTGTCAGTAAATAAAAAAAATCCTGCACGAAATACATTTTAACTAGGAGCACTTTTGTGTCAGTTTTAAGAGCATTTTTGTTGCTTTTTTCTGTACAGAAGTATATATATATATTATTATATGGATTTAAAAATAACTACAGACAGTGAAAAATAAATACCAAAAATATACAGTAATTTACATATTTTTGGCCTAATATAGAAAAGGCGTATCTCGTATTTTTTTGTAATTTAATTTTGTATTACTTATTTCCATAATCGGAAATGCTAGAACACGTAAATATTTTTTTTTTTTTAATTTTATAGAATTTTTAATTTATTGCAAAATAATTTTTTGTTATAAATTTCAAAAATAACAGAACCATGGTTAAAATTACATTAATATCTTTTGGATAAAAAAATAATTTTTAAACGAATGCGTATTTGTTGCTCCCCTTACCTCCACACTAACATCAATTTAGATAAAAGAATGATATCTTGTGTATCAAATTTTTAGTATCTAGTGATAACTGAAAATTCTTGGCGTAGGCGAATGTTATTACACCATCTAATTGATATAAAATTTCATGGCAAATATATACATTAAAGGTATAACTTCTTAACTTCTTTTTATAAAAAAAAAACACACACACATATTTGTCTGTTGCTCTGATACTAAAAACTGTTTTCTGAAGTTATTCCGATGAAAAATCCTTTCGCACCGAAAACAATATCTAAAACAATTTGAGATTTTTTTTTATTAAATATATATATATATAAAAATAATATATATATATATTTTATCTTTTTTAATATATATATATATATATATATATATATATATATATATATATATATATATTAAAAAAGATTTTTATTTTAAATTATGACTAGGATTTTTTTAAATAAAGCATTATTTAACTTTGAATAAAATTTTATAAAAAAATTTGTTTGATTTTAATGTATTATTTTATTGGTTGTAAATTCTTTCTAAACCTTTTTGTAAAAACAATAACAATTTCTTGTTTTTTGAAAACTAAAAATGTAAAAATAAATAAAATTATAAAAATGTTGACACAAAAAAAAATATAAAGTCCATCACTTGCAAAATTCCAGAGATAAGTTACCTTAATTTTCGTATATTTCGTAATGTTGTAATTTATTTTTGTATGTAGCAATATATGTATGTCCGCTAGTCGATTAAACTAGGTCCTTTCAATTGTGTGCCTGAACATGTAGCTCCCTCTCGTGACATAATTATACGGAAGTAACTGGACTTCTTAAAGATAATTTAATGTGTCTAATTTTATATTTCAAATCATATAAAAATATTTTGCGGAAATGGTGTTTGCAATGGTAAATTGCCTTTTTGCCTTGGTTTGGCGGTACCAAAGCAAAGTTTGTATGTGCATTTGTTATATCGTATCTATTTAGGTTTCACTTAAACTTAAATATTTAAAACCTGCCCAAACTTTAAAAAGTATGTAAGTATAATTCACTTAGAAAATGTTTCAATCGATAACGATTGGGTTTCTGTTTTGGATCGTTTTGGCCACTAATGAAATTTGAAGGTAGTGTCTTGTTTTCTTTTATTTCATATAATTCGTACATATCTTTTTATTCATATATATATATATATATATATATATATATATATATATATATATATATATATATATATATATATATATACTACTAAACCATTAGTTATGGCAAAATTATTTTAACTTAGTATAATTACGCATTATCTACACACTATACACTGTGTATTACCGTTAAACTATATTTCATCTAAAAAAGTTTTCATTAATTAGTAATATATAAAAGGTTTATATAAAAGTTTCGCTTCTTAACACCAAATTTTCATACATACATACATTTATATTAAAAAATTAAAAAAAAAAAAAATTGCTTGAAAATCTGCATAAAAATAAAATATTATTTTAACAAATCATGTTATTGAATTTCTTAAGAATTTTCAAATAGTCAAATTTATAAATAGTAAAAGTATTTTAATAAGAAAAAAATTAAAATTTGTTCAATTAAATATTTACCAATTTGATATTTTATTTTACTAATTCAGTGATAGTCCGATTTCAGTAAAAAATATAATTAATTTTATGAATTCAGTAATGGAATACGAAATTTAATTTTTTCTGTGTGGTAATAAAAATTTGGATTATATTAAATATACTGCTCAATCCCATAGGGTTATTAATTAATTCCTTAATAATAATTTCATTGTTCGATTAATCAATTAACTCGAAAAATTAATAGCTTAATTAAGTATACCTTAACATTTTGCTCGTTTTTTTAATGTTTATCAAATAATAAATCAAGCATTCTATATCGTTTTAGTGTTTCGTTAACAAATAACACAAAAATAATGTTAACAACTAATTTTCTAAAACGTCAAAAATATATCTACATTAATTGAGATCACTTAATTTAGAAGAAATGTTTAAATTCCCTTTCTGAAACAGTCTTTCAAAAATAACATGTAATAAAAATTTACCAACTGTTTTTATAAAACGAACGAAAAATTCGTTTCGACAATTTACATTGAAAAAAAAAAAAAAATAAATAAATAAATTTGAAATTTATTTGTTGTTTTCCATATAAATTATCGACATAAATTTTTCGCTCGTTTTATAAAAACAGGATGTTAAATTTGTATCTATAGTTTTTTTAAAGAGATTATTTCTCTATAATTAGTTAATATTTCAATAAGCCCTTAAATATCACCTAAACATGTTAATAATGAGATATTGTTGTCCGTAAAACGGGTAAAAAAATGTGATGATATATTTATGAAATAAATAAATATTTATGAAATAAAAGAAGGAAGTTCAGCGTTTCTTAATTAGTGACTAACTCAATTTCAACTCCAAATCTCTTGTATATCAAAAGTTAAATTATTCCGAGTCTCTTTGGTACATCAACTCTACACCTACAACCATGGACTACACTATCATTCGTAGAACAACAATGTGTTTCTCAAATCAAGTTTAAAATTATCCAATTTATTTCTTACGGAAAATTTAATTTAAAAGGGTGAAGTTTTTTTCTTTATCTCCTACCAGTGTTGCCAGAGCCGAGAAAAAAAGAGGCTAAATTTAACTTTAAAAAAGATCAAAAAAGACTAAATATCCTAAAAATAAGGCCAGAAAAAAATTTTTTTTCTTTAATTTAAAAACTTATTTTTCTCGTTCTCGTTAGTTTTTTACGTTTTTTTAAAGATGTTGTAATAAATTTATAAATAATTCACATACAAATTTGGGTTGTATTTTATATGAAAAATTACCTAATGATTTGAAGGAATTTTACGACATTTTCAAACTATAATTTCTTTTTGATAATGCATTTTTAAGTTTTTGGGTAATTTTTCGGTTTTATGAGTATTTGTTAAACTTATGTTTGTAAATAGTTTCTATGGTTAATAAAGAAAGTAAAAGAAATATTATTATTGACTTAGTTATTAATATTTTTGTTCTTCTTGATTTGGATTCGCCGCTGGCGAAAATTTTTATTAAATATAGAAATATAGTGCGAATAAATACCCAAAAATGAATGATTCTGTAAAAAAGATAAGATAAGAAATTTCTTCCTTCGTTGTTGAAATAATAATATCTTAGCATTTTTAAGGCAATTTTAAGAATCAAAAAAGGCTATAAGTTAACAAGAAAATTTTGAGGCTAAGAGCAAAATAAAAAGGCTAGATTTAGCCATAAAAGTAAGAAACTGGCAACACTGACCCCTACAAACCGAAATTAAAATTTAAAAATGACTTAGATTATACATAGATTATATATAGTTTTTGACGTTTATATATTTGATTTCATTTTTGTGATTGAAAAACGACCTTATACTTGAATTACTCGTGATATTTCAGACACTTATTCGGTACTTTTCACTAAATAAAATTTCTTGAATATAATTTAAATTTATATTTTAAACATTCTGTACAACAATTGTTTTGCAACAATTGGTCTTAAGTAAAACTTGTTAAAAAACCTATATTAAAAACTTTTTTGAAACTAGTTAAGGAAATTTTTAAAATATCTATTTGTTTCAATTATTCGATTAATCGGCTTGATTTACTCGAATAAATTTTTACTCGAGATTATTGATTTTAATTTAATCGAGCATACCATACTTAATAACCTCTATAAAGTAAAATGGTAAAATTCAGAAGATTTATAAAGATCAACATTTTTAACCGCCAAATATAACGGAAAATTAATTCAAAATGCATTTAAATATTAATGATGGCTAAAACATTCATTTAACATTATATTTAGCGAATAAAAATTTTAAAAATTATAGAAACATACATTATAAATTTTTGCAAAAAAATACTTTAATGAAGAAACTGCCAGTATTGAAAAAATATAACCTTCTTTTTAATAAAAATAATGCATTATATGAATAATCTTAACAAATTTTAAATTCTAAACTTTAATGCATTTGGTGCGAAAACTTTTTAAAGATCGCGAAAATTTAGCATCACCCTATATATGCCCTGCGAATCTTGATATTCGCACTAATTGCAAAAGGTTACCCCTAATATACATATGTGATTCACTATTATTACTATAATATTGAGCTGGAGAAAATAATATTTATTAATATACCATTTACCAAGGATCTTTATACAATCATATGATGTCCATATTATGTCCGTCCGGCTGTCTTTCGGAAATATTAATCTTTAATCACAAATAGTGTTCTATGCATTATGAATGTTTAAATCAATTAAACATTTGTACTAATTATTTAAGTTAAGAGCTTTAATGTTCCCTTTTCTAAATTTATGTAATCAAATAACAAAAAATTTAACTAATACATATTATGGACGATGCTGCCAGGATGTAGGAAAAAATAGGCTAAATTAAACTGTAAAAAGGAAAGGTTAAATGCCCCAAAAATTAAGGCTAGAAAAGAGCTAATATATATTTTTTAAATATAAAAAGTTATTTACTTAATTGTCAATTTATTTATATTAATTCCAGATATGTAGTAATGTTTTCTGTGTACTGGTTTAAATGCTAAAATGTTAAATGTTATCAAAGCTAATTTAAGCTGATATAAAATCTGTTCGACTCTTTAATTTTCTTTCACCTCATCTTGTTGGTTAGTGTCCTGTCTTACATATTAGTGCCTTAGTTCATGAGACTCTTTGAATCATCGGAAGGTTTTGGCTGGAATACGTTTAATATATAAAAGAATGTAAATCTAGCGAAATCTCCAAACTGAATTGGGTAGAAGATATATAGCACCTGTAATGGCCCCAAAAAACTTTATCCAAAAAGTTTTTGGAATAAAAAGGAAATTTAAAAATTACTATAATATATATATATATATATATATATATTTTTTTTTTTTTTTTTTTTTTTTTGCAAAAATTCTCTGATATTTGTATACCCTTCATTCTATTTTGTCGTTAACTGTATAACATACTTTTCCAAACAGTAAGTAAATTGCCAGTGTGCTTGTGTTGTTTAAGTGTTTAAAAGAAAACTTTTATTTTTATTTTTGTCTCTTTCCAACAGACACTGAAAAACTTTCTTAACATATGAATATAAATAAAAAGAGTCTATATGGCTATGACAAGTATGTCTTAAATACTATGACTGCTTGTCTGTCTACTGTTATATGTATGTATATAAGTCCAAGCGCTAAACAAAATGTCTGTGAAACCCCCTTGATTTTAATAGCTATATGTCTATATTGTTTAGCATCCTTTTTAAAGGTTTTATGTTTCTACAATACGAGAAAAAAAAAATACAAAAATAAGTAAATTGAAACAAAAGTATTTGTTTTCTATTGAACCTGTTGGTCGCTGTTGTCTTTTAAATACTAAAAACAAAAGAAATAGAAAAATATAATAAAATATATATAAATTTCGTTAGTCTTAATACATATTGCTACACACACTAACACATACTTGTATAATATACATATATACCCTGCCAGCATTTGGAAGAGTATTGCTTTTATCTATCAACTAAAAATTGTCTTTCTTGAAGGTACACGAATTTGCAATAACAAAGCACATTAGTATCGAATTTTGATCTAAAACACTTGACTTGGACAACTGTTTACATTCCAGAGCAAAGAAAAAGAACAAGCACGACATAATTTTGTTCAGTAAAGGTATAACTTTTAAATTGATCAATATTGTTGTTTAAGTGTTGAATAAAAGATGTATTAATATAAAAAGTTGTTAATTTTTAATTAGTGAATTTTGCCTTTAAATATTTCATATTTAATTTAAGATTATAATGAGTTATTATAGTATGTTTGAATATAAGGTAAGCATTTAGATTAATTATAATCAAAAAATTTTACTAAAAACATTCTAACTGCACGTCACTTCTGATTATCGGAAGATTGTTCGAATTTAACAAAAACAAAATACATTGCTCTTGCGCATTAATCTTCCATATATCACTTCTTTGTGACTTCTACTATGATTGTCAGAAGTGTTTACGAAATTTACAAAAACAAAAAACATTACTATCGTAATTATTTCTGGGGGATATTATGACGACAATTCGAATTTAACAAAGATAAAATTCATTACTATTGCGCATTCATCTTCTTGGACGGTGTTAGGAAGATTGCCAGTTTTTTTTTTATAAAAAGGAAACAACACAATGGAGAAGCAAGTAAATCACAAACTTCAGCAATAATTTAACTTAGGTACACACAGAGAAAATATTGATTGGAAAATGGATGCATTTGTAATAATTTTACATTAAACAAAACAAAAGTTTGTCTACAATTGCGGTAATTAAAAAAAAATCACTTCAAAACATTCTGTAATTTTTCATACGAATTATAACCCTAACTTGTATAGGAATTTTTTGGGCGATTTTTCATTTATCCATTTTGCTGGATCTTGTTTATAAATTTATTACAACTGCTTAAGAAAAATTTCAAAAATTAATGAGAATGAGAGAAAATATGTTTCTAAATTTATAAATTAATTTTTTTGCAATTTTGCTTTTTTGACATTCTTTAAAGTTAAATTTAGCCTCTTTTTTTCTCTCCTCCTGGCAACACTGGTAAATTGTTTCTTTTGTAATGTAGATATGTCTGAAATAAAATATAAAAACATTAATTTTAATTATAAATACAGAAATAGTACAAGTGAAAAATTTTCTCCTTAGACGACACTTCTGCGAGCATCGTCCGGGTCGCGTCCAAAAGACACTTTTAGAAGTGTCTTCTTCGAGTCATCTGGACACTGTCACGAGGAATAGTTCTTTTTGACAGAAGATGACTTTTATGATACTTTAGTAATAGTTTTGGCGACGAATTTCTACTTCTGGAAGACACTTCTTAGTAACTTGTGCAATAGAAAATGTTTGCAGGGTAAGTGGATTGCGTATTTATTTGTTTATAAGTCCTAAACACAAAAATACGTTTTATTTTTTTTCTGTTTGTATGTCTTTATAGTACAAGGACTTTATCTGTGTTTCTGGAAATTGTGGGAGGGTTATATGTTGTTCTTGTGGTTTTATAGTCTTTTAGCTTCTTTCCTTTTATATTATATATTTGTTTTGTTTTTTCTTTGAATTTATGTACCACTTTAGCTGGTGTTTTTCATTTTCATGTGATTTTTTTTATTGTCTGTCAGTCAGTCATTCGTTTCTTTTTCTATATATATATATATATTTTGCTCTCTTCCTGATGACTTTGACTTAAGCAGATTTTCTTGTTTCATTTAGTTTTTACTTTTTGCATCATTGTTATTTTTTTCTCCCTCAACTCTGTTGTCATGGATTTTTCTATACCGTTTTTTCCGTTCCAATTTTTTATTTTATTCCTTTATATTTTATTTCTCTTTTTATAAAATATTTAATTTCCGTTAAACACATCAGTGCTTTTTATGGCAAACATGAAGAGTGAAAATCAAATCTATAATTTATTGATTTTTTTCCCCCACTCGTTTAATTGTGTGCAATACATCGCTCAAGGAAAATATTTGTTAAGAATTAGGATATTATTAAATAAATGGTTAAGGAAATTTTAATCTATTGAGCAATAGAATGAAAAATAAGGGAATCGAAAAATAAGGGAGTTTTAAAGCAATATAATCCGAGTTAGAATAAATGGAGAGGATTTCATAAGAGTTTAGTGCTAGATTTTACTAATACTTTTTTCTGTCCAAACAAGCCGAAAATTTATTCATAGAATCACGCGAAGGTGTGATTTTAAAGAAAAAGGTAGAGAAGCAACTAAGAGCTATGACAAGCATACTCGGCCACACAATGGCACTTTGTATATTTCATTTCTTCAAAATCAAATGTAAGCCATGTTAAAGCTATTCCTAAGTTTTAGTCAATCAAACCTAAAAAAAAATTAAACAACAAAGCTGAGAAGAACCCTGAGACAAAATGTGATCAATGTAAAAATAAAAATATTTTCAATATTTTATATTAGCCTGAAAACATAAATTTTCTCATGTTTCAAGGTATAAGTTTTGTATACCGAATAATCGAAAAAATGGTCCTGAATAGTATCGAAGTAAAAACAATAACAATTTACAAAACAATTTATCATATGACAAGTATACTCAAAATGTGATAGTACATGTGAATGCTTTACTTCTGTAGTTTGAATAAACTCGAATAATCATAACAAATAGTATCATAAAAAGACATTGATGATACTCGTGACATGCAATAGTGTTTTTATCATTTTCTACTTATATTTAGAATTTTTTCGCTACAGTAGAAGCACCGAGAATTGTGAATATTATTAGTTACTTTGAGTACCCAGAATTTTGGCAATTATAAAGAAATCGGATCCGAGTTAAAAGTAATTTTAGAAGGCCCTAGCGGTGCTCAACTTTTTTTTTAATAATTTTAAATTCTTATAAAGATATATCGCGAAAATTTTATAAATATACTTTAAAAATAATACCTAAAAAACTAAAAATAATTTAGTTAAAAAGTAAAATTTAATAGAATAATATATCAGAAAAATCTGGAGAAGAAATACTACAAGTATTTGATTTAGTTTTAATTCTAACTTATTCCGTTCATCTTTTATTAAAGTTTTATTTCTTAATTACTAAATTTGGGCTTTTCAGATGTTCCTAGTTAACCCTAGAATACTAACAATATTTTTTTATACGTTATTACTAATGATACCTAAATTTTACGTACATATAGCAATTACTCTTGAACACTATTTTTATGTTATTTTATAAAATCAAATCATATATCTAAATTTATATACAAATTTATACTGCTAATACTAACGATACGTAAGATTTACGTATAAAATTTATATTTTTAATACCAACTATACGTAAATTCTACACAGTAACTTTTTTGTCGTATTTACATTCAGAACACATAAGCGTCTAAAAATTCATTATTTTCTATTTAATATACGTTTAAAAATACTTGACGAAAGAACTTCTCTAATTTCATATCGTTAGGTTTCTATTAGGTTGATCGACACAGTTTTATAACCGGTTTTTTCGGTTTAAGTTCTGTCGGTTTTTGTAATTTTAATTTTACGAGTGTCGAATAAAACGTTTTTAAAATAACATTTTATTTAAAAAAAACATATGTAATAAATAATAATATTTGAATGAAAATTTATGAAAAATTTGTTAATAGATTAATATTCAAAAAGTTAAGAATATATTTTAAGGTTAAACTGAAATTAAATCTATAAGCATAGTTGCAGATAAATTTGTTGAAAAATCGTCAAATTTTGAGAAGAAAATCGTTTTAAAAAAAGTTTAGGTTTTTTTTATATGTTAATGAATATGATGATGATATGATATGATAAAATTAAAAAAAAACAATTTTATGAAAATTATATAAATTTAATATTATCGGCCTATTATGAAAGCCAAGTATTTTCTATTAAACCTTATGATATATACATAAAAATTATGAATATGTAATTTTGTAAGACTTTCAAAGAAAAAGTATGTAAGTCTTAGTGCGATTCCAAAAATGTATTATAATTATTGAATATTTAGTGCTGCCATTCAAGGACTTATAATGCTTTGATTATGAAATTAAAAGCTTTTATAAAATTTTGCGAAAGAGTTTATTCGCATTTTATAATAAAAGTGTAAATAATTGAATCGCATATAATATTATATTGTTTTCCTTAATTTTTTACTATAAATGAACCAATTAAATTGACAAATTTAAGATTTTTATTTTAATTATTAATATTTATGCACCAACTAATTTACTTTTAAAGAAAAATTTATAAAAAATGCTGAGAATAGTTCTGAATTTTCTTTTAGAAGAAATCGTTCAATTTGGGACAAAAACCGTCAACTGGTCATTTTTAAAACCAAAAATCATTAAAATGTTAATAAATCATCATATGTGGCAATATTGTTCATAATTTTAAACAAATATTAAGATAAAAATTATATTGCATGAAATATGTATATCAATAAAATTAATTTTTTCACTTGTAATACCTGTAACATTCTTACAAAAAATTTAAATATTTTAGGGTTTTTATTAATTTAATTTTTGCAATAATTTTATTAATTTAATATTTGCAAATATTATTATATTTTTGTTAAAGTATTATTTGAAAGAGCTCCACCTTTAAAATTTATTTCGAAAATATAGAGACACGCTTTATCCATATTAAGTCATAGTTTCTGTACGTACTATATTTCTTCTATTTTTGATGATTGTTTTCTTCCCTAATTAAAATTAGTTTCATAAAATAATTATATTTCATAAATTTTGACTTGAATATTAAAAAGCTTGTTAAGTTTTATTTCAGAAATATATATATATATATATATATATATATATATATATTTAGTGGAATATTTACTTCTGCAAAAAAAAACCGGTTAACCGTTTTTCCAAATTTCGACTTTTTCAAAATTCCAACTATTCGAAGTATTCGAAAATCGGTTTCTTCAAAAAGTCCAATAATTGATTATCTAGTTTTCGCACACGAGAGTAATAAGGATTTGAAAAAAAATTTATACGTAGAATTTACATACATTAGTATTCTAGGGTTAAGGGCTTAATGTTAGTTATAGTTTTATAGCATACATAATTATTCAAAACAAAATCTCATTTGGATAATATCTTTGCTTTGGATTCCTTAAAGAGTTAATGTATTAGAGCTTAGGTTTTAAATATGTAAAATTTTAACACATATTAAGAAAAATTATATATTGTTGAAGGTGATAAATATTTCATTAATCATAAGTTTGTCACAAATCTTAATCTAATTTTATACATTTATTTGTAGTCTAAAGCAAACCACTAAAATGTGTTTCTATAATCCTTCGCATTAGGATGTAGTGTACATTACATGTATTTTTTATTTTAAAGCAAATGAGAGTACCAATTTTGTTCTACAGTTTGTTTTTTCCTGAACCCATTTAGCTAATTTTTAATAGCAAACTTCTTAGAAGGACAGTAAACAATCTGGGTAAGTTTAATTTCGGTTAGTAATTTGAACGTGAAAATATTTCCCATAGGCAGACGAACAGAGGGACTCAAAATTTTACATAGTGTTACACACGGAATGAAAAACTTGTATATATCATTTGTCAGCACTAGGCCATAATAATTTAACTCATTTAAAATATTCTCACCCATTATATATATATATATATATATATATATATATATATATTCTTTTTTTTTTTTTGTTATAAATTCATTTCACTTTCATCAATTTCTAATTTTGCATGCAAAATTTCCATTATTTTTCTAAATTAGAAAAGCGATATTATTTTAAGTTTTGTTGCAAAAAATTTAACAAAAGATTTTTTTTCATATTTTTTTTACATGCACATTTAGTAACATTTTATTTTCCAATATATTTTACACAAAATTTCTTTTTTACTTCATGTCATGTAGCACAAGCACTTTCAAAAGGCTGTGCAAACAAAGAGAAAAAAAAATTAAACGATTAAAATTTATACAAAAAATGTGAACAAAAAAATACTAAAACACTTCAGTGACAGACATTTTTTTTGTCACACGTTTTCATTTAAAAATTTTTTAGTCGTTTTTTTTTTAGGCAAATAATAAATTATATCTTTGTTAGTTTTTCTTTTTTTTTTTGGTGGATGTTTAGGTCTATTTTTTACTTTTAGAAAAAAAAGAAAAACTTTTAGTTTTATGAAAAATCTAATATATTACTTTTTGCAATGTATGAAAAAAAACTAAAATAAAATTTAGTTAAGAGACATATAAATAAACAGTGCACGGAGTCTTTGAAAGCAATGCTAACAAATATGGGATGTCTAAACCAGGGATAGGCATAAAGGGAGGACGAAAAAATTTGAATGTGTTAGTGCATTTGGTTTACTTAAGCTATTTGTTGCGAATGTGTTTGTCATACCTAGCCAGTGTTTTCGGATTTTTTTTCGAGTCTTATCCACAAATAGCGAAATTTCATTGCTCAAAATAACTGCTTATATTATCCCCAAAATAATACATTTATTTTAAAAATTAGTATTAATTATATTACATTTTTGTTTACTTCAATCCATTTCCTTTGTTGATGTGCAGGTTTGAGTTGATAAATTTACCTGAATATTCAATATAGAAAAAGAAAATATAATATACTCGTATGTTAAAACTGAGATTATGTGGAAGTTGTTTTAACATTTGTATCAATAAACTTTTTAGGTTTTGATTTTATGAAAGTATAATAAATCAGGTTCCATTGCTTCAATTATTTTTGATACACTTTATTAAAATTTTTAACAACTAATTATAATATGTAATTATTGAATGCTTCCAAATTCTTGATTCTGTAATAATAATCAATAATAGAGCTTCAATTACTCAAATATTACCCTCTCAGCTAATCCGCACAATACTCATCTTTTTGCAGAGATTGGAACTCATTTTTTAACTTTATAATATCATATTTGTTATTGTCTTCGTTTCACTGTAGTTGAATAAATAAATAGGTTTATCTTGCTAAAGATTTATATTTGGCGAAATATTCGTTTTTTTTAATTTTTCTTAAGTTAAAAAGAAAAATTATAGGAATAAAATAAAAATTCAAAAAAAAAAAGAAAAAAAAAATGACAAAAATCCCTAAAACCTAAAATTCATTCCCAACAAACCCCTAATCCCCAAACCAAATTGTTCATCCCCATTTCCCGAAAGAAATCCCCAATTTGATTTTTTTTACGCTCTTTGTTATGTGTTTTGTTACCATACCAGCAAAAACTTTTTCGTTCTCGGTAATGTCAACTTCTTATTAAAATAGTTTCTTGGTAATGAGGCGTTATTACTATTTTCCTACTCTATATTATATTAATAAGTACTCAATAGTATAATAGAACAGTAATATTGTAATCACGTGAATCAGTTGGCTAGAGCGCTGAATTAACAACCTGAAGGTTCTTGGTTCAACCCCATTCTGATGCCGTTAGTTTTTTTTTTTAACAAAATGTCAAAAAAGATATTTTATACTAAAAAAGTTTTTGTCACACGAAAATGAAGTGCGAGATGGTGTACTGAGTAAAATGTTAGTCATTAAAAATGAATGGCTAATTTGTGTCCACGTTTTTATATTTATTTTCGTTTAATTGCATATTTTTGAGCATCCCTAGAGTCTAAAAATAACTACATGAATGAACAAAAATAACTGGTTATTCAGGCAAAAAATGTTTCCAATTATACCTGCTGGCTTACCAGGAGAGCAAAGTTTTGCTGAGATGCGACATGAACCTGCTTTGTTGAAAGCAGGAAGAGATCTAAATGATTTTTTGTTTTTTATTCGGTTTTAATTGTTTAGCTTCGTTAACTTACGTGTTGTGCATATAAAAATGTCAAAAACACTCGGCTCCGAAGTGCCATGGGCGCCGGTGTTAATGATTATAAAAAAAAAATAAACGAATGAGTAATTTAAATTCTCTACAGAAGTACTTTTGGAATGTATTCTTCTTGTATGTATGCTTCAAACCCGAACATACGATACCCAACATCATTGTGTATATGCATCAAAATTCGGGGAGGGGTCTTATATGTGACCTGTGGCCAATTGTGAATCGATACTTGCATTAAATGCAATTTGTATATGTTTTTACTCTAAACTATCATTGGTTTTGCGCTATCAAATTGGTATTTTATAAATTTTTAATTTAAATTTTTAGAAGCCAAACTCTATGGCTGTACAAAATATGAGAGAGTTTAGACTAGCTGATTAGCAGTTTTACAGATCGACATTTATTGTGCAATCGAGGTCACCTTGCAGTGGTTGATAGAAGAAGACGTATATGAGGATCTATATCAAAACGGATATCGGATAAATAATCTTGTTCTTTTTCTTCTAAAGTTATTCCGTTCTTAATTGTTGAGTAATTCCACTTTAAACTAAAATTTGAAGAAAATTTAGTACATGTGTAGAGAAGGATGCAAAAGCATGTAAAATAAATTTTATTCATTTTTATTTTGAAAACTGTGGTAACTATACAGTTTTGAAAGTGTTAATATATTTTTAAAAATGGCCATAATATTTGTAGTATAAATAATATCAGAATACCTTTTTCTCTTTTTATAGCGGATTTGTCAAAGCTTGTATTTTAAAATGTCATATTCAAATTAATGAAAAAAAATTTTATCATGTGTTTTTCTTAAAATTATCTTAAGAGACGTATAACTAAAAAACTCCATCTTTAATGTTTTATAGGTTTTTTAGTAGGAAGTCCTATCGGTATAATTACAACAGAGAAAATTTCAGAGTGATAAAAATTTTTAAATTTAAAAAGGAATTACTTTGTTAATAAAAGGAAAAAGATAAATTAAAACTTTAGGATTCCAAGTATGTTAAATATTAATCAATTAAAAAAAAAAAAAAAAAAATACCAATATTAAATATGACCAAATGAAGAACTGACGACTCGTACATCTAATTTACACTTATTTAATTTAAAAGTGATTTTATGTTCAACTACAAAATTTTAAAATATCACATCACTGATACTCCTAAATATAAACACTTACAACCATTTCATCACCATTGTGTTGGCCATATTTTGGTGTATTTTTTTTTTAGTGCGAGGGAATATATTGTACTCTTTAGAGGAGCTATAGATGAAAACATATTATTAAAAAGGCAGAGATGCAAATTTTTATTTTATTTTTAGTTTTCATTCTTGAGTAAAAATGAAAAATGTTGAAAGTTTTGTTTTAAAGTCACTCTAATGCTGCCGCTAACATGCCCATATTTTTGTGGCACAATTGTCATTTTTTTTACGTTTCATTTTGGGGATTTTTATTTTATTTTTTTTATTATTTCTTTTTAATATTTACTATATGAGAAGGATTTTAAAAGAGAAGATAATGACGGAAGTGATAAATAAAATATGTTGCAATTATTTTAAATTAAAGATAAATAGTTTAGTTAAAAAATATTTCTAAACTTTTTTAAAAAGTGAAATAAAAAGTACGTAATTATCGAAAGGAGTGGAAATTTTATATGTGTTTAAACTATAGATTTCAAATTTGCAATGAAACCAAAATTTTTTTACGAAACATACCTACTTATCATTTATCTTATCGATTGTGTATTACTTACTTATTTTTGTATAAAACATATCTGAAATTAAAATAAAAAAATTAATTAGTAAACCAGCTTTTTTTTTGTTTTTAGGTATTTGCATTTGATTTGTTGACACCAATAATATGTATTAATAAAATGTAATTTTTAGATGAAGGGGATTATAAAGTGAAAAAATTATTAAAAAAAGAAAAAAATTATTGAAAGGGAATATAAAAAATTAGTGTACCAATTTTAGTCATTATTGGTATATAATTTTAAAATGTATCGAAGATTGAAAAAAACATTTTTTTTCCAATCATATTTCTCACAAAAAAAAAAAGAATAACAACTTAAGTAAGGTTTATTAAAACCAAAAAAATGTTTTTCTTTTCATAAATTCTAATAGCATTTTTTTAAGGAGAAAGATGTTATTTTGCTTGGGCAACATTTTTTAAATGATTACACTTAAGTTAGGTTCAGACTAGTCAAATATTTGAACAAAATGACGTAACCACTTTATAAAATATTTTCTAATTTCTATTTTTTAATGGGAAAAGATTTTTTAATTATTATTAATCATAGCTGACATTTTGTTTGGTGCTGTTTTCCCTTACAAAACATTTATTTCCAAGATCAAACAACGGCAAACAATGTTTTTATAAAACTAGCGGTCACGCAATTTTGATCAAATATTTGCCAAATGTGAACATAGCTTTAACATTAAGTTCGTTTATGTAATTATGTTTTTAATTATGTATTACGTTATGTAATTATATTATTATGTTATGTGGAAATTTCGAAATTTTGGATTTTGGAGTGAAATTTAGAATTTTTAGTAAAATTACGGAATTTTGGATTTTTATTGAGTTTTTCAATTTTTAGTGAATTTTGGGATTTTTTGTAAAACTTTGAATTTTTGGTGAAATATAAAATTTTTTGTGAAATTTAGAATTTTTAGTAAAAGTACGGATTTCTAATTTTTGGTGATATCTTTATTGTTAGATTTTTCGGATTTTTAGTGACTTTTTGGATTTTTCTTTTCTGAAACTTTGAATGTTTGGTGAAATTTTTAATTTTGTAAAATTTTGGATTTTTGTTTTTTGAGTTTTCGTATTTTTTGTGAAATTTCCGAGTTTTAGTGATGTTTTCGAATTTTGTTAAATTTCCATTTTTGGTGAAATTTCATAATTTTTGTGAAATTTTGATAGTTTAGTGAACTACTATAATAAAGCGCAAAATATGTAAAATAAATTATTTTCGCAAAAAACTTTTGAGTTTGCTGTTTATAAAGATCAAAATGTTTATGCTCATATTAATGAGGCTAAATCCTGTAACAAAATTTTAGCCAGAAAAAAAACGTCAAAAGCTTTTCTGGTAGGCCTGCCTCCAATATTTTGGGATGTATTTATAACTCTGTATGTCTTGATTTAATCTAGCAACTATTTCTGTCAACATTTATAATCTTATAAATAATCTGATTTACTGATTTATCTCAATTTCCTCTAGGCATTTAAACGAAAATGAACATTTTCACATTTTCAAAAGTAGAACTATTTAAGTGAATATTTTGCACTTTTCTTAAAGTTATTAATAATTGCTTCTAAAAATTGCATATAAATATATCTTTACCACAAATTATCTTTACCATTAATTATATCTAAGACAAATACAATTTCATATAAAAACTAAGACTTCTTTATTTTACTAGTTATTTAGAACCGATAGTATAACTTCAGTAACACCCAAAAGTCAATGAGTTATTGAAATACTTCTAAGTAATTAGTTTCTAAAATGACACTAAGTAAAGACCGAAATGCCTATTTGTAGTGACAATAGGCAAGAAGTTGTCTTCAATAACATCGCCGTTTTAAAATAACAAATATAGTTATATTAACCCATTATTTCTTTCATATCTCTGAAACGTTGGTGTCATAAGAAGGGTTTGGGAGACGCATTTCACGGAATAATAAAAATTTCGAACAGTATTAAAATATTTTCAGAATTTTGAAATTTCCATGGAATTAGTTTTTCAAACCAAAAAAAGCAAGTAAAATAGATATAGGCGGTTAAGCTCGATCATATACCATTGAGTATGTCAAAATTCGAGGAAGGGTTCTATAAGGGACCTGCGGGCAATCGTACACAGATAATTTGATTAAGAGTAATGATTATTTCTATAAAACAAACGTGCGTATTATATTATGTTTTTAACATTTATATGGAATTTATGTATATTACGGTGATTTCCAAAAGTGGTAATTATATTGCCCCTATGATCAATTACGGACCGATCCTCATAAAATTTGGCACTGCGGTTTCTTCTTATGAAAAACCTTTTTTTTTTCTTTTTGTTAAATTTTAGCTTGATACTAGCGTTTGTATCGGATTTATACGCGTTAAAGTGATTTTTGGAAGAGAGGTTTCTTCGGGACCAATTTCCATGAAATTTAGCATACAGATATAAAATCTAATTTACCCAAATTTTATTAAAATTAAATTTTAATAAAATTTTATGTTGGAAGGACATTTTTATGGGGGCTAGATGAAATAGTGGACCGATTTAAACCAATTACAAAGGGTTCGTCCTTGTGTTATGAAAGGTATAAATATATACCGAATTTCATCGAATTATCTTATAAATTGCGACCTGTAGTTTGATTGCAACGTTTACATGGAAGGACGGACATCGTTAAATCGACTAGCGATTCTAGTTAAATTGATATACATTAAAGTGGGTATTGGACCGATATTTTTGGAGGTTAAAAACATCAGTATAAACGCAATATACTCTCCCCACCTATGGTGTTGTAGGGTATAAAAATAAAGCCCTTTTCATTTTGATAAAACTCGCGAAAGGAGAATGTTAACGATACTTTCTATTCTGATGCTACCATCATGATTATAAATAATTTGGTCGCATACGAAATGAAGTAACAAAATTATATATTTGAATAAATACACCGAGCAAATTCTAAGTGTATACTAAAAATCCAATATATAATTCTGAACCACCACATGGAAATGTGATTGTCCTGAATAACTTTGGATCAATACTATTATAATATGTGAAATTCACACAATATAAAATGCAGGCCTATTCACACTCAAAAACACTCAATAACACAGAATTTAATAATTTTTATAGACTTTAAAGACAGACACCCATATGCATTCGCAAGCAAATTCTATAAATTTATTAATAAAATAACAATAAGATCTTAAAATATATATAGATAAAACAAATAACAA
The DNA here is from genome assembly GCA_932274085.1 of Protocalliphora azurea. Lineage (NCBI taxonomy): Eukaryota > Metazoa > Arthropoda > Insecta > Diptera > Calliphoridae > Protocalliphora > Protocalliphora azurea. Next base: position 90,338,846 of record OW026523.1, read on the forward strand.
AAATAATTATTGTTAAGTCTTTAACAATAAAGTAAAATAAAAAAAATAAACAGAATAAATAAAAAACAAATAATTCAAATGTTTATAGCCAACATAAATAAAAGTCGCAAAGCAAAAAACACAGAAAGGGAGCAAAAAGGATTCAATTGAACTAAAAATCACACACAAACACACAGTAGACTCATAAAAATCAGCTGGCAAAGTTACGAGTAAAATAGAAATGAAATCATAAAATATTAAACACTGTGAATTTGAGTGGTTGGTTGATAAAGAAAACCAGAAATAAAAAAATGAAAAATAGTAAATTGATAAAATTGCTTTAACCCAACAAACATAGAGTCATCATATTTCAAAAGTGTAAAAAATTGTATCTTTTTTCTTCGATATCGAAGATTAATTCAAATCTGCATTAAAATTGGAGAAAAACATACTTTTTTGTTGAGAATTTTATTATTTTCAGATCATTGTCGAATAATTCTTAAACGTTTATATTTAAGAAAAAAAAATTATTTCAAATCAATATTAAATTATAAATGAAACATTTGATTTGCTGGGAATTTGGGAACACACATCTTGAATAAATTTGCTCATACAAAAGGAAAAGGATTAAAAAAAGTGACCAGAACTTTTGGATAGATCGATGTAGTAAAAAAGTAAAAAAAAACATAAATATGATTTATGATGATGACCATGGAGTCAAAACAAAAAGTTTTTCCCACAAGCTAAAGGATTGTGAAGGATAAAACCAAAAAGGGATAAAAAAAGAAACGCCGTAATACTATTACTTTATGCTTGTTTAGTATGCTGTCTGGTGTTTATTAATGCGTGTTTTATTTTCGCCATTCACATCGGTTTACATCTGTGTTGGGATTTAAATTATTTAAGATTTTTTCGCATGTAAAAGTCACATAAAAATAGTTGGCAAACATTCGGCCAAAGCAGCAGGTAGTGCGGAAAATGAAATAAACGGAAAGTATAATACAAATTTCATACACACTTTTTATAAATAAATAAAAAAATAAATGTATGTAAAGGATAAGAAGGGAGAAATTTTTATAATTTATATGGCATAAACTCTTAGAAAAGCAAATTGTTAATTGGAATTTTAACCACAAACAAAAATATTTATTCTGTACCAAAAAGGAATATTAATTAGTTTATATTTATTGCTAAATTATTTAACAAAGTGTAGAGGTTATTTGGAAGTTTGTTGTAATATTAAGTCATTTAATATTAGTAATTAAATATTAATTTTTTAAACTGAACTTGCACCTCTAAAAATGCTAAAAAGGAGTAGTAGTTAAATTTTCTATGTACATGTACCTGGAATACATTTGTAAGCAAAAGCATGTTCCTAATTTTGCTTCATTTTGTAAAATTGATTTATTCATATTTTTAGTTCAATAAGAGACTCCACGTGAGCTTTTTTAATTTCGATAGTGGAAGCAAAAATGTCGCCTTTATTTAAGTTGATCCCACTTAAACAACTTATCATACTTAGTTGACAGTTCCTACGTTCCTTAATTATGATTTAGGATGATCTTAAAATGTATACAAATGTCTGCCATTTGATGGAGCTTTTGAAGCTTTTAAGCATTTCTTGAGGATAGCAACTTAACTGTCACAGTAGCAAGAGTTAATTGTAGTCTAAATTTTTTTGCATTTTAAATTATGCCCAAATTAAAAGTATATTTTGAACTGACGACAAACTGGATCCCTAATTCTGTTCCAATTCGAGCTTAAAATGAAGTGTGATATACACGGCTTCATGTATATCACAAAAAAATAGAATTATGTTCATAATATTGACCAAAGACGTCTTAAATTTGTAAAGTCCTAAATGTTCGAATATCATATCCAACTTTAATTTAACAGACTTTTCATTATATTGTAGTCCTTTGAGAACCGTAATTTGAGTTCTCTATAGATGCTGACTTTACGATATTACAGAAGCTAAATTTTCCTTCCTAATTTTCCTAGCTGTAGATCATTATATTCTTATATTTAACTGATTGGCAAAAGAAATAAATCGAAGAGATAAAATCGTTAAAACCCAAGTTGTATGTAAACAATTTTTGGACTGTATTTTCTACTTACGGCAAGAGCTATCTCGAGCTGGAATAGATGAAAAAGATAGTTAGAAAATAGAAATTTTCTATGAGATGCTTAAAAAAAATACTCTCTTCACACGTATAAATTTGTTTTGAAGAAAATTCTACCAACACATACAAAGTATTCGCTTTTTCTTACAGCTGAGTTACATTCTAGTTACTTTCTAGTTGTTTTCCGTGACTCGAGCTAGTGGAAAACTTTTCTTTTATAAAGAAGATTGATTTAAGAAAAACCTTAATTCCAGGGAAAAACTTGGGAAATAAAAAGGGATATTATAGATTATAATATAATAATTTAATCGAGCGATATAATAAACTAGATGCTCACATGAAAGTTCGGGGCTGTCACCATATCACTGTTAATTTTCATTAATTTTAATAATATTTGTTCATGATAAGAATACTTTTCTTTCAGTTTTATCATTCAATGTTTACATGTAATAAAAATATCAATATAGTTGCCTACAAAAATTTTATGGTTTTGAATATTTTTACAAGAAACAAAATTTTATTAATATGATAAAATGTCATTATTTCTACAACCATTAAATATTATGAATATTTTTCCTTGTTCTTAAACTATATCTTATTTTTAAACCATACCAATATTATTATTTCCATAACAATAGAATGTTAGAAATAATTATAATACGTATGCATTTTACAAATATAGTCGAAAAACACACAACTTGTTTGTTTTTGAATATAGTTTGTTTTTAATGTTTGTTCTCCAACTTCATTATAATTCTAATTTAGCTTATACATGAATAAATATAAGTAGACAAGGTTTTGTTATATTTGATTGGATTCACCCAGCATATGATATTAATTAAATTTTTTAATAAAAAGTATCTTGTATTATCTTGCGTAACACATGTAAATGAAACAAATAAAATTAATTAATGAAAAAATAATAAAATAATAATGATTAATCATATTAAGATTAACATGAACCATGTTGTGACTAAATTTAAATCTAAAAAGTTTTTATGGTAAATAATATGATGAAGCTTAATCATAATATGAGAAAATTAGATCACAGCGTTACAAAATATTTAAATAAAAAATGAAAAAACTCGGATCATAATATGAAAACTTAGATTAATTTAGGATTATAATGTTCATATTTATTATTATATATAATACAATCATAATATGTTGCTCTTCGATTATGGTTCCCGCAACCATACTTTTTCTTTGCGTATGGATATACCATAATGAATATTTGCTTTGTATGGGGGTACCACTTTCCTCGCTTCGATAGGAAAAAATTTCATATTTGAATTCAGAGACAGACAGGATGGTGCGGTGAAAATTTTAAGCAAATCGGATTAGTTGCTTGAGAGTTTTAAAAAGTAGGCGTAAAATATGGGCATGACATCCGATCAAGATATCATGCCCACATGACATCTTACACTATCTGTGTGTTTCAAATTTCATGTTAATAGCTACATTGATAACATGAAAAATTTTTAAAAAGTAGGCGTAAAATGTGGGCGTAACATCCATTCGGGATTTAGTATAGCCTATAACCACCTCCGGCACCGGTACTATCTGCTAAACTTCGTGTAAATCAGTTCAGCCGTTTTAAAGTTTTAAAAAAGTGAGTGTAGAATGTGGGCGTGACATCAGATTAAGATCGCACGTAGCCCATGACGTTCTCGAGGGTAAATACTATTTTTTTGTTATATTTCATGTAAACATCTACATTGATAACGCGAAAATTTGAAAAAATATATTTTTTTAAAACTAGGCGTAAAATGTTGGCATGACATCTATTGGAAATCTAACTAATCCTATAACCACTTTAGGTACTGGTGCTACAAATTTCGGTGTGTCAAATTTCGTGAAAATCGATTCAGCCATTTAGACGTGATTGATGCATCAACAAACAAATAAGTAAACAAACAAACTTGTGCTTTATTTATATAAGATATATATTAATTTCAATTTAGTTTGATTTTATATTAATGTCCTCATTGAATCCGAGTTTCGAACCTTAATTATGTTTTTTTTTTCTTTGTTACAGTTGTCGATCTTATGTAATGAGCAATGATCCAATTATCCCCACCGCCGAGTTAAGATCTAATAAAATAACATGATTGGACACAATAAAATAATCACGACTTACTATTCATCAATTCTGACAGTCTTAACGAAAAGGAAAACATTTTATTTAGTCGCATTAAATAACACTTTACATAAAACCTCCCTCAAATTAAAAACTAAAACATGAAATAATTTGAATATTATTAAAAAAAAACTGGCGTTAAAATGATTGATTTACTCAACATTTTATTTCCGTTTAAAACATAGTAATATAGAAAAAAAATGCATGTCTAAATAACATTTAATTCCTTAACACAACTAACTAAGAAAAAAATATAAACATATAAAAAAGAATAAAAAAAAAAACATTTACCAAAATTACTTTATATTTTTCTTTAAAATCTCGACTGCATGACAAAATGCCATAACACAAAATACCATGAACAAGAAATTCTTAAATATAGAATAAAATAATTAAAGTAGAAATAACTATACCACAGTATTGCAAACAACAGAAAAAATTCTTTAAAAAGAAAAACTTGTGCATAATTTAAAACTACAAAACTATAGGATTTTTATTTTTAATTTTTAGTTTCTCCTTCTTTGCATTGCCTGCGGTCATTTAATGTAAAAATTAAAGAAAAAATGTTCAAGTATAGAAATAAAATGCTACACATTTTTTCTTTACATTTTTTTTAATATTTTTTGCTTTCAGAAAAATATATATTTTTCTACTTTAATTTCATGTTGTTGCTGTTGTTGCAATTGTTGCAAGTAGTACATGTGTTGCATGAATTATGAAAAAGTATAATTGTTTGTGGCAAGAAAAGCACTTAAATTGAAAGGAAAGGAAATGCTAAAAATTCAAGAAGCTTTTAAAACTATAAAATTTTTGTATAAATAGTCAGCAGACATTACTTATATAAAGAACAAAATTTTTAGTTTGTCCCAAATGTAAGGTTAAAATTTTGGAGAATGAAAAAAAGTTTTTTTTGAAAATAAAATGAAGGCATAAATTATACAAAATGATTGAATGTAAAAAAAAAATATATTTTTTTTTTTCAAAAGAATTCATAATTTTGTGGGGAAGAAAAGGTTTACTAAGTTTAGAATTATTTAAAAAAGAATTATTTTAGCACTGAACTGATTTTTTTATACCACCATCAAAAAATGATGGGGAGATATTGAATTTGTAATTCCGTGTGTAACATCCCCAAATGCTCATCGAAGAACCCATAAAGTAGATATATGCTGGTATCTCGTACAAATCTAAGACGATCTAATGATATCCGTCAGTCTGTCTGTTGAAAACAGGCGGATATTTGTCTTTTATGAGCATTTCTTCAAACTCTTTAGTTTAGGGATTCAAAAAAATGTTAAAATTTTTTTATGGCACATCAACCCTATTGAGTATTAATATTAGGTGGTCTTAATGAAACACAAATCTGTTCGCGTGAATGACTTTTAGCGTTAGTGGTGTGGAGGTTTAATGTAAAAAGATATAAAAAATTGCCAAAATTCAATTTTCGACAATATTTAAAAAATTACCACACTTACATAATCCACATCAATATGTCTAAAATACAAATTAAAATGGAGATGATTTTGTTGATGATACCGAATATATTTGCGATCATAGTGAATTTTTAACATTTCGTTAAACAAATTTTAATCAATAAAGTATGCATAGATTTTTTTCATTTTTTAATTTTATAAAATTTTCTGATTTATTTTTAATATTTGACAATCAAAAAACTTCTGAAATTTATATTAATGGAATCAGAAATTAAAAAAAAAATAGAAAATTAATTTTAACACAAAAAATTAAAAATTGTGGTTACGGACTTTTGCATTTTCGTAAGCAGAAGCTGCTGTAAAAAATTAAAAAATGTCGTTGCGTCCTTTTGCATTTTTGGTGACGATATATTAATTATATACCTATGAAATATATTTTTCATTGACAAAAATACTTAAGAGTTGTATAAAAATGTTTAAAGTTGCATTAAATTAAAACGCGTAATTATTTTTGAATACCACCTGATACCATTATAAGCTTACGATAGCTACAGATTGGTGTATATTTTTACCGATTTCAATTAATGCCTTGGGTGTGTCTCGATAATTTATGAAATATTAAAGACAAAGACAATAAGTCCAGGACGTCAAATTTTCTATAAGAATCGCTACAATATAATATTTTTACTCAAATTTTGCAGTATAAAAACAGAAGAACTTAAGAAGATTTTTTTTTGAAAATGTTGCTTTTAATTTTCGAATATATATCAGCTTGCAACAATCATTCTCACTGGTGAAAAAAACTTTACATAGATAAAACTAGAAACCTTCAAAGGAAAAACTATGTACCCAGTTTTTCTCCAGGATGTAAAGCTTCCTCTCAAAAGGACTTATGTGTGAAAAAAATGTTGGGAAACTCTTGCTCGATGTAAGCTAACGTTTTCTTTAATAGAAATAACATTTATCACCACGAGCTTTGCTCTAAAGCATTCTTCAACAGACTGTTTTCTTAGAAATACATTATTTATTAAGTTAGGCTTTTCCTTAACAAAATCTTTCTATGAAAGAAACAAAATTTTAATTTTCGTTAAAAAGTTAGCTTTTTTTCAGATTTTTAAAAGAAAGATATTCTCCTCAGCTCAAGATTTCTCTGCCTTAAAATTCCCCCTCTTAACTAAAAGCTTTCGCTTAGTTCAAATAATTCTTAGAAATAAAATTTCTTTATTTTACAATAAATTAAAAATGCCTTAAAACTACAGCTTTCTTTTAAGGAACGATACTGCTCAAGCACAAATTAGGTTTAAAGCCCAATTTTAGAAAAATTTGAACTTAAAAAATTTTGTAACTTAAAAAAATTTTTCATAAACTTTGATGTTCCCTAATGATGTTTTTTTTTTACTGATTATGCTCATTCAACGCTTTTACCTTTCTCTTGACTGTAAGATACGTGCGTATTATACATATCTGTGTACATTAAAGTGCCTTGATATGTTGGGAGACAAAAAATTTATCCGTCCTAAAATTAAGCTAGTCCACAAAATATTTCGGTTTAATTATTTCGTTCACTTGAACTGAACCATTTTTAAAACATCTCCAAAAATATAGTTTGCGATCAACGGTGATGCATAATTTTTAATTTTCTGTCCAAAAAATTAGAAAATTTTAAATTCATTCTCACGAAATTAAAATATTAGCAAAATTTTTTATGATACTATCTTATTAAAAGTTTGAATATATTTTTCCATCGTAATTTATATTCTAGGACATGATTGGAAAGGTCTCATTCAATGTTGCTGACATATGTATGCAATTAACCCTTCGTGCAAAATAGTGACTAAATAGCAAAAACCTCAATAATTATATCATTATCGCGGTTTTATAGGAACTTATTATATCTTTTATTAATTTTTCTATATTTAAGTATAATGAGTACTTCCATGTGACTTATTTGGTAAAACTGCCAATTTAACATTTCGGGAAATAAATATATAAAATTGACCCTCTTGCTGTTAAGGGGTTAATTACATGTTATCTGTTTGTAACGATAGACCATTCCAATGATACACTAAAATCCTATATATGTTGAAAAATGTCAAAAATATATAAAATTGTATGTTTGAATAAAGAAAATATTATAAAAAAAACGTTAGTAAAATCTTAATTTTCCGCAACTGACGAGATAACAATTATTTAAATGAATATTTCAGGCCTTAGTATGCCTCTATTACAATTTAAAGTTAATTTTCTTTTAACAAAAATTTTGTTAATTATATTCAATTTAAACATTCAGATGTAATATTTTGAGAATCATATAATAACAGATCAATTTTCATTTCTACAGGGGGTACATTTCCAACTTTTTTTTCATGAGGCTCTTTAATGTATACTTATGTGTTCATGTACCTATACTCATATATACACAACTAGTTCCAGGAAAAAAATAAACATTTTGAATATTCATGAACAGGGAATCCACAAGTATGCAATTGCATGTCTTTTCATGAACAAATAAAGCATTTTGGCATCGATTTGTAAGTGTATGTTTTTGAATATTTTGCACTTAATTTCACATTTGTGCATTTACCGCTTTTTAGTGCATATTTATAGCATAATTGGTTATTCTTATAGCATATTTAACCTTTTTATAATATATTTTGGCATTTTGAAGATAATTTTTTTATGCCTCATGCAATGTTTTTTAAATTTGATTTTATAAACAAAAAACTAAGACATGAAAAAATATTTAGTATTTAAAATTATTTTTAGTGGTATAACTTTATGGTTGAGAAGCTTGACTTGTAGCAACAATATTGAAGATTTAGAAACAGATTAATTAGTGTCATTTAAGTTATTTTTAACTGATCTTCAATAAAGTTATGTATATATATATTTGTTATTATATCTTTTATCCTACCCGAATAGCATTAGTTATTATTGTAAAAACAATAAGGGTACTCATGAAAACACGCAAAGCTCTTGCAAACTATGTGCTAGTTTTCACCATCGCAAACGGACGGTCAGAAATTGTATGGAAAATCATTTGCACCACACCTATAAGTTTGCGCGACTATTTATTTAGTCTCGCGGTTTTACAGTATAGTTTTCGATTTTATTGCATGTTTAATGCGCATAAAATCTTTTTGTTAGCATATTTCTCTGCTCATGAATTTCTACTATTTCAGTCGTACACGTATGTTTGGCGTAATACTGCTTTGTACATATGTACTCGTATATAGGATGAGGTTATCATAAGGTTATCACAATGTAACTATAAAGAAAATTGATTTTGAATGAAATATAAATATGAAATAAAAAAAATATTAATAACGTGTGTTACTACAAGTTCAAGGTTATCTGTAGTTGAACTTTTTTTGTTATAAAATAAAATCAAAAAATAATAATTCTTTACATATTTATTGATTTCATTTGAACAATTTCATCATGATTTACAATTATTTATTTGTGCTTAAATGCCTGGAAAAAGGCAGACAAATATTTTTCAAAGAACTTTATTAATCACTTAACCTACAACATGACAGTTTTTTCTTTTCTTTTTTGTGAAGCGGGCTAAATAAATTTGTTTCATTAAATCTAAAATCTTTGAACCTTTAGTTGTATTAAAAAAAAATATTTTTGTTTAGGATTTCAATATATTTAAACACTTTCAGTTAATCTTTTAAAGACTCCTCAGAGGATTAAAATAAGCTCTAAGAATTTAATTTTCATCAAATATTTTACTTTTGTTGTGTTTTTTTCTCCTATTATCTGCTTCATTTAATTTTCAGTATGTAATTTCTATTTATCTGTGAATGTGTTTGTATGAGTGGCGTTTTTATATTTGAGTGTGAGTGTATTTTGCATAAGTTACCAATTTATGTCGACATTTTTGAAATATATTATTCTTTAAGATAATTTCGATCTCAGTAGTATTTTTTTCTAAATGAATTATAATTGACTCGTATGTTTGTTTGTGTATGTAATGTAGCTGAAATATGCCTGGCTTATTAAGTGTGTGTCTAAATTGTGTAATTTCTGTTTGGTGTTTTAAACTTTGACCTTGAAAAATGGAAAAATGTTAGAAATTTATTTAAATCAAAAATAAAGGTTTTACATGGATTTTAATTACGTAAATAGATTTTAAATCTAATATGAATAAAAATATCAAAGTGAGCAGCTTCTTTTTAAAAACTGAATAACTTTACATTTTGTGCGAAAATCTATATAAGACAAGATTTCATATATTCAGGAAAAATATAACAGAGATTTAAAGGTTCCTCTTGACTATTCATTAGATTGAAAATTATCTGAGCTATAAAGCTTTTTTTGCAAAACAATTCTTAGATGACAACGTTTTAGTCTTATGCTATATAAAATAGAGTAAGAACTAGATAAAGAAAAGAATTTTACAGTACTGGTTGATGTTTGCTAAGGATTTTTATAACAGAAAAAATTTAGCTTTTTGGAAATAACTTGAACTGAGGAGAAGCTTTTCAGAGAAGGTTTGATGTAAGGAAATTTATTTTAGAGAAAAAAAGCAAACATTATAGTTTTATAGAAATCTTATTTTATATCCAAAAACAAGTAAAAAAGACATAGTGGGTTAAGCTCGACCATAATCACCCAGATATCACCCAAAAATTCCTGGGAATGAGCCTTATATGGGAGCTATGATCATTTATGGATGATTCCTTATGAAAATGAACAATAGTTTTATTAATTTTCTTTTCATTTCCTTTTTTACTTCACTTTTCAATTTTGTTTACGAAATTCATATAAATTTTTTAAAAATATGACAATATTTTTTTAAGCAAAATAAAAGCAACAAAAAATCCGAAGAGAATTTAAAATGTAATTGTTTTTTTTACAAATTTGTATGAAAATTTCCGGACCGAACTTGTTGTGTTTATGCATAAAATTTGAAGCTGCGGTTTCTGTAGATATAGAATAAATTTTTCCCAAACATTAACTTTATATTGATATCTGCATTGTATTTATGAAATTAAGTGATTTTTTTTTTCTTTTTTGTATGGGACCTATGGTCAATTATGGACCGAACTTCATCTATATAAATCTATATATTTATCATTGGACTATAGAATACCTGTGTATGAAATTTGGTGAAATTATTTTCAAAATTGCGAACTGTAGTTTGATTGCAAGATCTGCATGGATGGACAGCGTTAAATCGACTCATCTATAAAGAAGCGTAAAAGCCTACCCACCTACGGTGGTGTAGAGGATAATCATTTAAAAAAATCTTTATTTAAGCGCTAGCCTTTTAATTTAAAAAAATAATTATACTGGACTATAGCTACTTCTTTTTGAGAAAATCACTTATTTTATTTTTCCTAGGGAATTTCTTAGCGAAAGTTTTTCTCTTAAAAAAAGTGCAGACAAAAAAAATTTATTGTAAGCTTCCTTTAGAGAAAATTTATGTTAGTAAAGAGGTCGTTTAAAAAAATACATATATGTATTTTCGTTTTACAAAAAACTTAATTTATAAATAGTGTGAAACGGATAGAGTTTTTTTATAATAAAAATTGAGCACAAAACTTTTGTAGGATAGCTTGAGACAAGGAACTTTTTATAAGCATTATTTTTTCTATACAGAGTTTGAACTTTTGTAGAGCTTTTACTTTTAAAAAGAAAATAATTTTTAAAAGAAGGAAATTGAGGAAAATATTTAGTGAGGATTCAAGCAATTCCTTCAGGAGAATAGCTTAAGCTAAGGCGAATGCTTTCCTTTAGAAAAAAACTTAGTGAAGAAAAAAGTTATTGTAAGTTATTTTTAAAGAAAATTTTATATAAATGGAAAGCTTTTAAGGAAAACTTTATCCGAAAAAATACACATATTATGTTTAAACCTTTTTATTATTTTTGAAAAGCCAATCGTTTAAGTTATTGATCTCAAAAATACATTTTACCAAAAATTTCCTTACTCAAGAGTTTTTTTTTTCTTTCGTTGTAGGGATCTCTTCTATATAAATAAACTTTAACTGCAACTCTTTTTACTAAAACTGTATCACTTCTTTCTCAAAATGTATTTAAAGTAATTTTTTTCTAGAAATTAAAAAAAAATTTTAAAAAATAAATATTACCCTTGGAATGTAATATTGTATAGTGTGTAGGTATAGGTGAGTAGATTATTACACCATTTTTAGAATTTTCAATATACCCCCCAAAATCGGTATTTATTTCAAAAGCACTAATTCGCGGTTTTAAAAAAATTTTATCCCAAACAACGTTTATATAATTTTAGCTTTTTAAACGGCAATATAAAGAAAACTTTTATCCATTTTTAAAACGTAGATATATTTTGATTTTACAGCCATTTTAAACGCATATTATTAAAAAGTATATTATTTTCATATCTTTTCCTAATATTGCATTTTTTTAAGAGTAAAATGAGCCATCATTTGATAAAGTAGGACTAGAATTGTAGAGCATATGATTATTTTTCCAAGTTATAAACTTATAAAAATCTATTATTTTACGCATATTTTGTTATTGTCATATTTATGGTGCAAAATGCACGTAAAGTAACAGGATTTTGCGAGTTTTATAACAATTTGCATCTGATTTTATCAAACGATAGCTCATTTTATTTCTAATAAAATATAGATATGAAAAAAATATATTCTAATAAAGTATGAGTGAAAAATGGCTGTAAATTCCAAAAAATACGAATAAAAAAAAAAAAAAAAAAAAATATTTGTGCCTTTAATATCTCACATTTTTGATGTGAATATTAATATGTATATACTTTTGAAAAAAGTAAGTTCTTTTCTTCCTAATAACGTTTAAAAAGCTTAAGCTGGATATTCGAGATAAAAATCTTGGGATATAACTCTCTTTTATACTATGTTATATCCTAAGTGTTTTTTCACTATAGCACTGTGTTACTAAACACTTCATTTGTTAAAATTATTGAAAGAAAATTTTTTAAATGCTCATTTAAATATTTCGCAATACAAAATGCAAAAATGTTCCTGTACTTTAAAACAAAATTGTGTATTCCTTTAATTTTTTACCGTTTATAATTTCTTTCAAATATATTTTAACAGTAGTGGCAACAGAAACAACATATTTATTCGCCTTACTTACCGGCAACAATCTTATAAGTTTGGAATGAATACATTTTCAAATTTACTCAAGTGAAGAATTTTAACAACATTCTAAAAAAACATTCTATATACTACTGCTGCTTTTTAGACCTGATGCTCTTCCCTTGTATTCACTTTTACAAAATTAAAATTGGGAAAAAAAGACAAAAACAAAATACGAGTACAAACTGAAGGAAATACTCGGTGTTTGTTGTTTGAATATTGCACAATATTTACATCAATATTTAAAGTAACTTTTCTATTTCTATAGACTTTGAATAAAAAAAAGAAAAACAACTTTCATCTTTAAATACACTTTTACAAGTATGGAAATTGGAAAAGAATCTAAATAAGTTTTCTTTAAAAAAAGAGAAAAATTCTAAATATTCATTGAATATTTAAACTACAAAAGATTTTCTTTTGGCTATGCCTTCGTAATCGATTGTAGAGAATTTTGTATAAAATGGAAATTTTTGTGTGTCTGTTCTTTTTTTTTAACAAATTCAAGGTTCAAGGTTTCAAGTCCTTAGATACAATGTCTAACATTCAAAGGTAAACTAGAAATAAACAAAATTATAGACAAAGAAAAATTTAATTAAATACATAGAGCTAATGGTTTAAGACTGATGATTTTTAACTTGATTATTAGAAAAATTAAATGATTTTAAAAAATATTAAAAAAATAAGCTTTGAATAGAGCTTTATTTTTTTATTTTCTTTTTATCTAGTCGATTTAATATCATTAATATTATTAAGTAAGTAAAAGTTTGAAAAGGGTCTCATGGAAAATAAATTTAATAACTTTTAAAATTTGAAATTAATTTCAATACGAAAGATCTTTAACTAAAGTTTTAAATAAAAATAATACTCGTATTATTTAAAAACTTTCAACAACAGTTATTCTTTAAGCTCTATTTAAAATATGCTTTTAAAAGCTATTTAAAGCCTTCAAACTTTTCATTTTCAACATACTTTATTGTGCTGCATACCCTTAAGGTTACTAAAGTCCAACAAAGTTTTGTTGCCTTCCTTAAGGCATAAACATAACCTGGTAGTTTGTAAATTGTTTACATTTCTTTTTCCACTACTTTAATGCTCCCATTAAAAAAAAACTTGTTTTAATTATTTCTCTAATTTCTTAGCAACGCCTAGCTAAACAAAAAAGGCACTCTCTTTTTCTACACTCTGGTTCTGTTTGCTGCTTAAAGTCAATATTAACATTTTTTATAAAAAAAAATTACCTGACATTTTGTAGTTTATAGTACATTTTGTTGGTTTTTATTCTGGAAGTTTAAAAGAAAAACAGACAAGTAAAAACATTAACAAAAAGTGTGGAGTTTTAGTTTTTTTTTTCTTTATTTTTCTTGTGCTCTACGATCTACAAATTGCTGGTGTTTTATTTGTGGTTAACCTGGCATCTGTACATTTAATGTTGATGGCGAAAAACATTGAAATAAAACTTGATAAAAAGTTGAAAATCAGAAAAATTGTATGTACGCTATTTTACGCTTTTCTTGCGTAAAATTAAATTTTTTTGCAAAAAAAGTTAGGAAAGCAAGTAATTTTTTTTAAGGGAATCTATTTTATTGGCAGTACTGAAAAGTTCTAAATTAGAAATTATTATTTAATTAAGCTAGATTTGAAAGATATGGAACAATAAAAATTTGAGAAAAAAATCTCAAAAGGACGAAATTGCTTAAAATGCTTAAAAAGGAAGTTTCTGTAAAGGAAAGCTGTCCTAAACGATTTGAGCTTTAATAGAGCCATAAAAATTTATATACAAATTGAATTGCAGATCGTCGGAGTGCTGACGAAAAGTCTTAAGTAGTTTTGGATTACTTTTCAGGAAACGAAAAAATCATTTTGTTTTGTCAATTCGCAACATTTTTGTTTTATTTTCTATTTTTCGCTAGATCATTTTGTCGCTGCTCCTACAAAATCAGTTATGTGTTATCTGATAAAATTTTTTTTGTTCAACCACCTGAGAGCATTTTTGTTCGCCCACTGACCTAATACACCATTTTAAAAAATCTTTACAAGTTTGAATGTTATTAGACAGTATTGGAAGTAATTTTGTATGGCTTTTATATAAAATTTGACTTAATTTTACTCTCCTTTGGCAGCTTGTCAAAGAACACAATTGTTATTTTTTTTGTATAAGAGATTTTAAATTTCATTTTTAATATTGCTGTCTTTTTGTTCTTAAAAAAAGTCCTATGTGTGGTAAAAAACAAAAAATACTGTATTTCTTTTTTATTCAATTTTAATAAAAAATTTCATATTTTCTAAAACATCAAAAATAAGGGATATGGGTCCACTTATTTTTAAACACTGTACAATTTTTTAGTCAGCTTTAAGTATTCTTTAAATATTTACTTTACTATGACCAAATACATTTCAAGTGAATTGAGTTATGGACAGCTTAGTGTATTGTCTTCATTTGGCACAGTTTCTTATTTATTTATTTTTTTAATGGTAAGAATATAGATGAGGTCAAAAAATTATAATTCGTTATGTTTTTTAATGATAACAAGGAATATTTTCTGACGGCACTCATGTTTTCTTCCACATGTACAAATATCTTACCAGACCGAAATTTTATTCGATAACTTCGGCTACGCATTTTTATCTGATATATTTCCCACCGGTGATAGCTGTGATATGAAATTCATGACCAGGATGTTATAAAAGTCTGCTAATACGTACTTTTATTACCAGTTATGCAGCATACATACTTTTACAAAAAAAAAAAAAAAAAAAATTTGCTTAAATAATTGTTGTTCTCTCTTTTGCATGCACATTTTTTCTAACGTTCCTATTAGGAACTTTTTTTACCTTGTGGGTCTTTAGGCCAACTTTTCTTTTATGTTATATATTTTTTTTAATGACTGAAAAAACTGAATTTCCCAACTATCCTGCACTCCCAACAATTGTTTCAAATGGTCGATATGTGTTTTGACTTTAAATTTAAATATATTTTAAGAAAAACTAATTATGTAACATTATCTTGCACGCAGTTACTGAGAATAACAGCAAATGTAAGCAAGTTAATGTTACTAACTGTTTTCATGTAAGTAAAATTATACGCCTTAAAGTATGCATGGCTTTTTTCGTGCGCAATCTTATAAATGATCTAAATTTCATTTCAATTGCAGAATTTTTTCTCAAATAGTTTTAGAACTAATATTTTGCAAATAAAAGTTATGAAAAAATAAACATAAACTATTTTATTACAACTTAAATTTTGTCCAAAATTTAAATTTATGGTCACTTTACTTTTATTAATATTAAAGTAACCTTATAAAATATTTCGTACTATTTTCCTTTTCTCCTTATATCCAAAAAATAACATCCCTTTAAAATTCTCCAAAAGGATAAGAAAAAAAAAACTATTCATATCATGTATTTAATTTATATATTATTAACACTTGAATGCCTTGAATTCAACACAATAAGCTCTTAAACAAAAAAACATCCCCTTGACATAAAATCAAGATAAAGAAAATCATACAGAGACCAAAAATAAAAATAAAATACACAACATAGTAAAAGGACCTGTTAAAACTATATAAACATTTGACAATATTTTTATTTTTTCTAGCCTCTTTCGTTTGTATCTGCCACAGACACACAAACAACTTTTGAATGTGTATCTGAAGTATACAAAAAAGACCACATTTAGTCACAAAGGATAATCACACATCAATAAACTCTTTTTTTCCTATATTTATTTTCCACAGTGATAGTCTTGTTTTTTTATGTTGTTAGTTAGGTTAGGAGGACCTCTCTTTTTGTGTGAGCTTCTAACAAGATATTTGCTAAACTTTATAAATAAACATTTTAAACACTAACACCATTAAATATTTATTTACAGGATCTACTGATTTTGTTCTACTTCCTAAGCAAATATCCTTAACAATGAACACATTTTCTTTTTTTTAAGATAAATACTGAATGAGTACTAAATATTTTCTTTTTGAGACTTTAAACTGGACAATGTTAAATAAAATGATAAATTCAATATGATACCAGAAAAGTATGTTTTTTTATTGTAAATTAACTGCAAAATCAAATTTTCTTTAAAGGAGTTTTGTATAGCTTATAGTGGTCTTATGTTTGTTACTTAATTTTTTATTTTTGGTAAGGAAACAAAATTAATTGACTGTAATCAAGAAAAAGGATAAAATTTAAGAACTTCATTAGTAGGATATCTTTAACACTTTCATTACTACTTATTTTAGTTGGGTAATTTGAGTTCAGTACAAAAACTTTTCTAAGTATTAATTTAAAAGGAAATTGTATACATTAAATTGGTTATAGACAAAGTTTATATAGTCATAGTTATTGTAAAATTGTAATTGTAAAATTAGATATGCAAAGTATTTACAATGAATACTAGAGTAGTAGCTGATAGGCGTTAAAGACCTCTTGCAGTTTGTAGTGTAGTACACATAAAATAATGACCCCATCATATTTAGTTTCCACATGCTACTTCCTTGTGTTAAAAATGATGGCCTTTTTTTATGAATAAACAGAGAGCTTTTTAAACCTAGACCGAAGGGCAGTAGCTTAAAATAACGATATTACTGCGAAATTCGCCTACGCAAACGCAGTTCTCTTAATTGGTTTTTTATCCACGTCTGCCTCTATAAGCTTGTATCTCAACCAGTGTTGCCAGAAATATGGTGTTCCCATAAAAAAAATATAAATATGCTACAGAAATAAAATTGATTGAAAAAATGCTACAAAAGCAGAAAATAAAATATTTACTTTATAATATTTATCTTGCTCATAAAATAACTTCACAAACTAATATGCATAGAAATTGTACTTTTGATTTTGATTTGTTATTTATAAATTTAGTTGAATTGTGAAATAAATTTTAATTACAAGATAAAATAGAAACTATTCTATAAAAAATTATTGCAAATTAAAAAAATATCGAAAATTAAAAAAAAGAAAAATATTGAAAACCTACTATAAAAAACCATAAAATTGCATTATACATCTATCGAGAATATGCTACACAAATAAATTTTGTCAAAAATGTGCTATAAAATTTAAATTTATTTTAAATTTTCTATAAAAGAATAAACCATTTTATCAAAAAATTTCTTCAAAAATTTAACAAACAAAAATTTTCTACCAAAAAAAAAATTATCGAAAATTTTCTATAAAAATAAAATTTATCGATAAAAGTTAATCGAAAATTTTCTTTAAAAAAATATATATTGAAAATTTTTTATATAAAAGTACAAAAAACACTGCCACACATTTATCGAAAATATGCTACGTAAATAAAAATTATCTAAAATTTTCTATAAAAAGAAAATCTTCTCCTAAAATAATACTAACCAATTTATCGAGAATTTTCTGTAAAAATAAAATTAATTAAAATATTTTTATAAAAAAAATATTGAAAACTACAAAAAAAAAAAAAAATATCGAAAATCTATATATATAGAATGGTGTAAAAAATGTATAGTAATTCATAAAATGAGAACGGCTGGGCCGATTTCTGTAAAATTTTTGTCAGTTGTTCATATTTTCGAGGAGAAGGTTTTTACGTAAGAAAATTATGGAAAATCCATCCGGAAAAGTCTGAAAAAAGGAAAAATCGAAAATGCAGTTTTTGTATGAAATTTTGTGTGAAATTATTCCTTAATCAAACAATATAAAATTCTTAGTGTAAATCATGGAAAATTGCTGAAAATGCGAAATGCGGAAAATTGGAAAATCTCTCCGTAAAAGTCGGAAAATTGGAAAAGTCGAAAATTGGATTTTTTTGTACGAACTTTTGTGTAAAATTATTCCTTAATGGCTTTCCAAATGAAAAAATAGAAAGTTCTTGGTGTAAAACATGGAAAATTGCGGAAAATGTGAAATGCGGAAAATTGGGAAAATCGAAAATTGATTTTTTGTATGAAATTTTGTGTGCAATTCTGACAGGTGTCATTTTGGCATGGTAATTTTCTAAAGTAAACGTGCTATTTTTCTTGCTGCAATTTGTACGAGTTTTGTGTTTTGTTAAACTGATTCCGGATTGTCGTAAATTACGCATTATATCAATATACGATAAAAGCATTACAATCAATTGAACTTCAGTGCAATATTTATAAAAAAATAAAATAGATTTTTTTGTATGGAATTTTGTGTGGAAATATTCCTTAATGGCTTTTCAAATGAAAAAAATAGAAAATTCTGAGCGTAAAGGAATAATTTTTATATATATTATATTACTCTAAAGTTTGCCTGAAAGCTTAAAATTGGGGCGAGGCCAAGTTCGCCGGGTCCGCTAGTTTTCTATAAAAAATTCTTGTCGAAAATTTTCCGTAAAAAATTCTTATAGAAAATTTTCTATAAAAATAAAATTTCTAGAAAATTTTCTATAAACAAATTTCAAATCTAGTGTCAAAGATGAAATATTTTCTATTACTCTAGGAAAATAAGGCGAAAAAAATTAATGGAGAGAAGCCAATTTTGACATATAGCTTCATCTTGGTATCTTAACTATACAGCTGTTAAGAATCTCAAAAACATCTTCACAGTTTTATAATTTTGTAATTTTACTATCGCATATAAGATGTACTATAACTTCAAAACTAATTACGGAACATGAAAATGTATTTCAGCAATTTGTACACTTCTAAAATGATATAATGGCAATAAAATATGTGTGACGCATAAGCGAGATATATGGAAAAAACTAGTTTTTGTGACGTTTAACAGCGAATAACTCGCGTAGCATATACGAGACTATGTAGTATGTATAAGACGTCAAGACGAAGCTATATGCCAAAATTTGCTTCCCTCCGTTAAATTCAGAGGTGAAAACCTTATTTTACCAGTCTATATTAAAATAAAATTTATCGATCAGTTTCTATGAAAAGAGAATTTACAGAAATCTTTTCTTTAAAATATTTAAGAGAAATTTCTTTAAATAGATTTTCTTAATGGATTTTTTTATAAATAAAAAATTATTCAGAATTTCCTATAACTAAGTAAAAGTATTGAGTTTTCCATAAAATAAAACTTTTACGAATTTATTCTATTAGTAGAATTTTATATTATTAGGAAAATGATTGAAAATAGTAAATATATTTAAAATTGTCCATGATTTGATCAGCATATACATTAATAACAAAACAATTGGAAGAAACATAATAGAATAGAAAATACTTTTTTATTTTGCTTGACCTAATTTATAATCAAAAATTAAAACTAGACAAAATTCTAAAAAAGTTCAGTAAGGCATTTTATAAAGGATATTTTATAATTAATTCAAAATCAAAAGATAAAACCCATCAGAATTTTATAATTGCAACTTGTCTATGATATTTTTATACCAAAGTTTGAAGTTTTAAAATAATCATTCCTTGATGTTAAAAAAAAACCGTCAAAATATTGTGAAAACAGTTTAAAACTTTTATGTTGTATATAAGCCGTATGAGTCTTATTAGTAAATTATGACAAGTATACGCCAGTTTTATTGAAAACTTCACACCTGAAAATAATATTTCAATAATCGTAAAAAAAAATATGGATGCTCATTCTGAGAAGAGGTGGCAGAATTCCTTCAGAAATAATCCGCAAAATTTGAATTTTGCAAAATTAGTAAGGAATCCGTTACATACTTGTCAGGAAAATTAATACGGCTAAGGCACTCTAGGTCTATATTTATGTAGATTTAGAAGAAATTTTATTTATTTATTTATTTATTTTCTTTAACTGTATTAGTAACTTTTTAATGGAATATATCGTTCATTCGACGAGAGATTTATAAAAGAGGCCAATTTTTTTTAAAGAGGGTCAAAAGATTTTGTTCATATTTGGTATATATATAACCTATGGAGCGATTTAGTCTTTCTCATTATTATTTATTTTCCAATTAAGATTTAAATTTTTATAGAAGTGAAAAAATTTGATAAAGTACGTAACTTTAAATGTAACTCTAAATGCTGTAGAAAGCTTTTAATGATTGAAGGCTCTAAAAAGGGCCAGCCAAAACCTCTTTAAAGGAAATAATTTAAAGGTAAATTGTTTATTTAGAAATGCAATCGTAATGCAATTACAGTTCTGCAATATTGTTTTGACAAATTTCTACTCCTTCTTTTAATATTTTTAAAAACAATATCTCCATTAAAAAATAGAATAATAATTGTTTTTGGACAGAGTGATCTACTATTTTTAATATTTTTTTTTTTTTTGGAAAAACTACTACAAGTTTTTCATACAAAAATTAAATTTGTTCATAATTTCTTATTTTTTATTCTTAATTATTTTTATTTTATTTTTATTATTACATTTTTTTGCTGTTATTCTCATTCAATATTATGTAAATTTAAGTGCTCATAAATCCTTAACTATACGTCGGATTTTACTGTTTTAAAAACCAGTATAAAGTTCATTACAACAAATATTGAAACTAATATTGTATAATTTAAAAATAAAGATGCACTCACAACAAGAATGCAATTTTAAGAAATTTCTATGCTTTTCATCTTAAATAGTTTTAATTAATATTAAACACAAATATGTTTACTACAATTATTCTGGAACAAAAAGGTATTGTACTAAAAATAGCAAATTATGAAACGCTATGACTAAAATTAATTTTAAAATAAACTCCCAAAAATAAAAAAATTAAAATTTTGTATAAAAAAATCTGGACGAAAATTAAATTTTTTTTAATAATTATTTTAGTACACATTATAATTTTTATAATATAAGAGGTAGACAAAAATCGAAAGATAGAAAGTTTTCAAAAATGTATCTTAAAGTTTCATTTGCATTATGAATGCATTTTTGAGTGACAATACTCTTTTTAAATAAATAAATAAATAAATAAATAAATAAAATGGACATATTCCTATTCTATATGTTATTTAAATCACTAAAATCCCTTTACAGCTTTTAGAGATATTGATGTTTAAAGTTGTACACTTTTTCGTTTTTTTTTACATTTCAAAAAATTTTTCAAAATTCAAAAAAAAAAAAAAAATAAAATAAAAATAAAGAAATAAATAAAATAAATAAATAAAAATAGAGATATTAATATGGCTCCATATGGTATGCATATGCCGAATATTAACAATATCCGAAGACCAAAATAAAATTTTTGGGCGTTCTTTCATGGAATAAACGATATGTATATATGTGCATAAACTACTATAGTTTCGTATTAAAAATAGAAAAGCTAAATAAAATATTTGCAATTCTACATTTATATTACACATTTAAAAGGAATACTTAAAAATCTACAAATACAATCAAATTCCTCCAGTATAACTATAAAATTGTTGGTGCTCTTTATATTCGTATTTTCAAATATACTTATGTATAGAATAGCTTACTTTTACCTTCCATTTAAATTTTTTTCTGTTGCTGCAAATAACAACTAACAAACGAAGATGTATGGGTTACTTTTGTAGCCTTAGGATGTTTGTTGCCATTAAACTTCATATAAATGCATACATATATATACAGCTTAATATATATGTCTGTTTATATAAATCTATATTACCAATAAAGAAAATAGTATTGCAATTGCATTTCATTTTCAATTTTTCTCAGTTGAATTTTATTCTATTTGCAGTTTCCTTTTCTAAAAGTAAAAAATTCCTCCCCTTATTTCTTTTCAATTTATTGGTTTTATTTCTCTCGGTTTTTATTTTTATTTTTTTACTGCTTTACACATATGTTCAGCAGATTTTCATGGATATATATTCTTGTATTCGTATGATTTTTTTTATTGAAAAAAGTGAGAATGTTATATTCGGCTTGGCCGAATCTATATACCCACCATCTACAACTTTTTAAAATTTCATCTTATGTGGATGGTGAGCGGTAAAGTGGGCGGAATACGCCCATTTATAATTCCCAGATCAATATGATTATTTCGATCATAGATGATTATTTATATATGTTACATGCGGACTGACAAACCTAGTATACCTCCCACAAAATTTTTTATGGTTTGTATAAAAAGCTTTTTTTTATAACGGTTTTTATAGAACTTTTGTAGTTTAGTGTGTGAATGTATGTTACGGTAATTTAATCGTCTAGATTTGTAGTTACAATCATGTACATTTGTTTAAAAATCGATTTTTATGGATTTACAAAATTGAGTCTTATAGAGATGTTTCGTTTTCTGTTACTGCCAAAATGTAGTTGAAGTAAAATGTATAGGGAAAAATACGAGTTTAGTATGGAGCTTTTAAAGTGATTAACCTGTAAGAAAGAAATAACTTTGGCAAATGTAATAAATGGTTGTTGAGCCAAATAATTTACCATAGAGTTAAAAATATAAAATAGTTAAAAAATTAAAAAAAAAAGAATTTTTTATTTTAATATATTTATAGCAATTTGCAAAAGTGTTGAGCAATTCGGAATACGAATACATAATATATGTATTAGCAAATCAGGAAAAAGTTAATTTTATTTGGACTATAATTTGTACTTATTTTTCCCTTCTTTTGAAGCTCTTTTTACAGAGACATTGAAAATAAACTCATAGATATCTTTTTATTTATAGTGCTAACGCTTTATGTGTTTTCAGTCATAACGTAAATGAATTCCTAGTACTTAAGTTCTCCAAACTATTTTTATTTTTCATATGGCATGATATTTAAATCATATTTATTTAAAACTCATTAAATTCACCTTTATGTCCTTGAGCTATTGTTAGATATAAAAATTTATCTAAAGGTTTTTCCTCTATTTACACAGTAGAATACCGAAAAAAAGTTAAACACGTTTTTGACACTTTTTACCAACAAACAGCAAGCCAGAGGCAAAATTTTTGCTGAAAAAAAGGCTTCCTTTATTTGGCTGGTTTCGTTTATATTCTTTAAAGCTTCAGGACAAAAATAGTTTCATTTCAGAAAATAAGGTCCAAAAAACTCATTTGAAAAATAAATTTACTTTAGTTTTTTTCCTGCTTATCTATTTATAGTTTTCCATTTTAGGGAGAAAAAAAGAAGAAGACTTAAAATTTCACACTAAATAAAAAATTTCTAAAAAGTAGACACAAATACAAAAATACACACATACTATAAATTAATAGTTTTAGAGAGAACAAAAAAAAAAGAAACCATATATTCACATATGACCACAATTGTGTTATGAGAAAAACTTAATAGCAAATAGTACAGTTAGAAAGAAATATATAGCAGAAGATTATGTTTTATAAATGTATGAAAATGTACGAAACTTTGGGGAGCAGGTAGCTGAGAGAAGTATAAAATTTCTTTCCCTTAATGATAATATTTTATAGAAAGAAGCTAATTAGTTAAAAATGCTCAAACAAGGACCTTACAAATTGTGAAATTAAAGCTAAATTTGAATTTTATTAAAACTTTCATATTAAACTAATCTGAACTATGTATATAAACCTTTTAATTTAAGAAATTTAAGAATATATATAAAAATATATTGTGGCTGTCAAGGCACTCAAGTTGGTACTTTAACGTTTTTATTAAAAAAGAGCTAGAACTATATGTGTTGCTTACCAAAATAACTGTAACTTTGAAGGGAAAAAAATTATGCTTAATCATGAATTTGAATTGATCTCAAAACCTGAAAGTGTTAGCCAAAGTGCCTATTTTATATAATAATTTAGATAGCGCCAGCATTTAACATAACTAACTAAATTGATTATTCAGAATAATTATTTTTTATCAATTATTCGTTCCTTCCTTTTATAGAGATCATTTTGGGATGAATATTTTTACATATGTGTATATATTGCAAAATACCGTACCACCACCTTATAGACAATATTTTCCTGATAATAAAAATAAAAGTTTTTAGTCAAATTAGGGAAAAAATTTCACCTAAAGAACGCGGTTTCTAAAATCCCTTTTTTGCATTTTTGTTTAATAATTTATTTGAAAAAATTGGATATAAAATTTTAAACGTTTAAATGGTAGATCGTATGTATTACAAATGGGTTAAAATCACTTTATTTTATATTCTTCTTCTACCTATATAAGAAAAATATTGTAATACGGACAAGTATTAAGAAGAAAATTAATTACGACTTGTAGCTTATCGAATAAAATATAAGAATCTGATTACAAAGTAATTTAACACATTTTTGCACATATTTTGCGTCAAATTTGTAGGAGATGATTTTGCATTTAAATGTATATCATAAAATATGGAAAAAATTTTAAAATTCAAGAAAAATATTTAAATTAAAACAATTAGTTAGTTATAAGTAGTATATTAACATTGCGATTTTACAGAAACTGCACAGAAAATTTTCGTAAAACTAGTTTGTATCAATTTAATGAAAACTTGAGTAATTTGGAGGAAAATGTAAGTTTTTTGATACCAAAACTACATTATCTTTAATAAATATTTCGCCGTGATTGGTGAGTGAACCTTTTTAACGACCGCGAAAAAGAATATCATATTTCTTTATACCTTTCCATGCTTCACAAGATCCTGTTATGGTATTTTGGATATTTGCAAAAATTACAGAAAATTATAACCCTAACGTACTATTTCAAAATTACATTATATTCACCATCTTTAAAATTAAAGAAATTTTAGAATAAAATTATTCAATTGATTAATTTATTTGATTAAATTCTTGGCAACATATTTTTTAATATTAACATATTAATGGTCAAAGTAATATCTAGCAGAGATATTTGTGCAAAGGTTTTGTTTATATTTGAAATAAAATAAAAATATATTAGGGTCTTTTTCTTGGGAATAATATGAGAATTTCCATGACTTACGACAATAAATAAGAAATCGTTTTTAGTAAACATAGAAATAAATTATCATGTTACCAAAAAAAGGCAAATTCGATAAGAACATAGGAAAATTTAACCTTAAGAAATTGGCATATGACGTGTTGTGTTCTTTTTCTGAAAGAGTGACAATTTCAAATATCCTAACCGCTAAAAAACCTATTCAACTTTACTATACGGTTACCGAAATAATTGGAACTACCGTTACTGCTGAAAACCCTTTACCGAAATAGCTGAAACTATCGTTACAGCTAAATATCATTACCGTTATTATACAGTTTGAAGAAAATAATTAATTTTATTAAAATTAAATAAAACTAAAAACCCGACGTTTTAGTACTTGACTCCACTTTATATTTCATGGTTGTGAACCGATAACTTCGAAATTTCTGAAAAAACTTTCAAATGCCTTTACCGAATAGTTCGAGATACCGATAACGATAAAATACCTTTACCGAAATAACTGAAAATATCGTTGCCACGAAAGTACCCTTAACGAAATTATCAAAAATACTATTACCGTTACCTTTTCGTATTTTTGAATCGGTTGCCAAACTAGGAAAATTTGCAATTAACGTTCCTTAATCTTTATTCCCCATTTTTAAAACCGCTGTTTGACACATATAAATAAGAAAAGAAAAAACTCGAAGTTTGGTTTTTGTTAAGCTCGTAAACGAAAATACGAATTCAAAACATGCTGCTTGTAGCTTTTAAGGACTACTTCAAAAAATTCCTCATAATGACATGTATCTGAAGCATCATTAAGATATAAACAATTATTTCTTAATTTTCCCAAAATATTTTTAATATCCCCAATAAATTCCCCAATCCCCAAATCAACATTTTCATCCTTTTCTGGAACAAAAATTCCTCAAAAATTTGGGATCAAAACTCCAAATCTGGCAGCCCTTCTGCCACATGAGATCAGTCAATCAGTCAAAAGATATAAATGATCATGCCCGTTTTAAGCCCATAAATTACTTTTTTTAATTAAATCGAGTTATCAATATGCATCACAAAGTACAGCATATCTTGAAAACGGTTTTTCTAATTAACATTATATCCTAGTTTTACCTACATATTTTTTAGACTGCTCAATAGATGTTAAAAATATGTCCACGAAAACTTAATTTCTTTCAAAATTTAAAAATCTTGGTTTTTTGTACAATCGTAAAAAATCAAAAAGGACCAAAAATGCTCTTTTTAGTATGTTGCAAATAAAATGATATATTTTTATTAAATATTGTATTTTGATTAAATCGTATAAATTATATTGAAGCTAATAACTACATACGGATTAAAAGGGATTAATAATATATATAGAGATTAATAATATATTAGTAATCCCTTGACTAAAGTTAATTACTTTTTATCTGAAGCTATGTGGAGTGAAATGATTATGTACTCAAACAAAATGCAATAGTTAAGTTTCTTTTTTAACACAAAACTTTATAAATGACATTTGATTTGATTGTCTTAAAAACAAAAAAAAAAAATACGCTATTAATCTTTTTGTGGAAAGATATCTAATTAAGTTCTTTAACCTGCCCAGAATCAAACATTTTTAGAAATAAATCTGTAACTTCTAATCAGCGGATTGGATTTACATAAAATTTCATTATAGATGGGGACCCCAGAAACCCATCAGTAGCGGAGCTATGTTGGTTCAAAGTAGCATACCTCAAGTGTTCCCAATTCTTGGTGACCAAAAATGGCTAAAATCGCAACAAAAAATGGTTAAAAATGTGCAAATGGGTAGGAATTTTTTAGAACAAAACGTATAAAATTTAAATAAAAAAAAAATCAAACAACTTATTAAATGGATTTTAATATAATATATAAAAGTTATATTATGTTAAAATCGAATACTTTTTTATCAATTTATCTTTAAAATTATTTATTTTTTTAAATATATTTTTCCAAGACAATTTCTTTACAAATATATGTATGTTGTAGCAAAATAGATATTAAAACACTTTTAAAATATTATGATTCAACTGTTTTTATCATATCATTATTTTTAACCTATAAGTTCTGAGGTAAAAATTATTTCGATATTTGTAAAAAATTTTGAGGCCCAATTTACAGCGAATAAAATTTGTTATTTAAAATTTAGTTAATAGCATTTACTTGTTCAATAAAAATGTGTTGAATTATTAAATTATTCTTGATAAAATAGACAAACTAATATTTTTCTTACATTTTTAGTGATATGGTTAATTGAGTTTTTAATAAGGAAAGATTTTAGGATACTTTGTACAGAAAATCGGTTATGTGTGAATATTCTTATATATTGTTTATATTTCTGCATAAACATTTTAGCCAAGACTTTCTTCAATGGCTAAACATTTAGCCACGAAATGGCTAAAGTTGCAATACTGGTTATCTCTGATATGGAAGACTTTTAACCGCTTACAAAATGTTTTATTTATCCGATCTTTCAAGATTTTCATATCTTCTTAAAGCTCTTGATAAGGCCTACGTAAAATATATGCATTTTTATTTTCTAATTTTCTATCATCTCAATTTTGCAAAATATTAGTCAAATCTTTTCTATATATAGCCTAATATTTTTAACCGATTATGTTGGATTATTTTTATATTGGTTAAGGAACTGAGTTTTGTATCGAATAAAGAAAATAATAAATGAATATAATAACCAGATCCAAAAATAAATGGCGTAGAATTTGAAAATTGCAAAAGTTAAGTCCTTTTATTGATTTTATTTCTGCAAAATAAAATTTTTCCTAATAACTTATTATAATTTTATAGTTCTCTAAAAGATATCCTTTACGCAGATAATTTTGAAATAGAAAACGAGCTAAATAACTCATCGGGACTAAGTACACACAATACTGAATTTGACATATTTTATATAAAACATATTTTGACATATTTTATATAAACTTTAGTCTATATGTTCCAAAAATCCTAAGGCATGTATATACAAAAAGAATAAAGTTTTGGAAACCCTGATATGTTTCCAAGAGTTTGCAATCATATTTTTCCATACCTAAAATAAATGTGGACTTTACGGGCAAAATAAAAAAGAACCATTTTTGTTATTTTTGCAGGTTTTTTTTTTTTTTTTTTTTTTTTTGTAAATGTGGCATTCCTTCCACCAAAATCTTAAATTATATTTATAGTTTCTGCAAAAAACCAAACTTTTACATTACTCTAAATTATGCAAATCAAAAGTCTAAAAAGAAGTTATTATTAAAATGTCGAATAATGTTGAACAAAGTAAACTAGATCGGACAAACATATCGAAAAAGTTATAGTGCGCCATGTTAATATTTATTGTGTATTTCATAATTAGCATGATTTGTATTTTTTAATAATGCTATCGGAAAAATTATCTATTAAAAATTAAAAATGTTACTTGATTTGTGTTACATATTTACAAGAAATTTATACGCTTTGGACTGATTTGTTATAGCTGGAATTCTGTGTGTTTGTAATTCCTTATGTATTTTTATGACAATAATATCTAAAAAACAATGAGGCAATATTTTTAATGACCATGGAAGCACTGTGTGATAACAGACTTTATATTAAAGATTAAAAAAAACAAAAAAATTGTTTTTTTTAGAATTTTTGCATTTTGGCTTAAGTTTATTGAATAATTGTAGAAAAATACAATGTTAAGTATTTCTAAAAATAGAAAACATACAGAAAGGATAAATCAAAATAACAACAACATTGTTCATTGCTACTTAATAAGTGGCTAAACAATAACAATTGTACATTGCTTGATTTACTACCTAACTGGTAGCTTTAAGCATATAAATAATAATATTGAAAAAGGAGAATACAAAATAATTGCAAAAAGCTTTATCATAAACCATTCGTCTTACTTAATAACATATAGGGAAAATAAGTTACAGATTTCATTTTGCAAAAAGTTGTAAGTTAAATAAATGATGTTTACAGAGAACACCACGGTGGGACGCTGAAGAGTGCTGATGATGGTCGTGGCGGGCTAAAAAATTTCATTCTGTCGAGTAATAAAACTTTTACACTGTATTCTTCTACAATTATTCAATTAACGTAAGCCGAGATGCAAAAATTCGAAAACAACAAATATATATATATATGAAAAAGTTCAAGAAAAACTATAAACTAAGAATTGTTTTGTTTGTTGTATGTATGAAGATACATACCTTTAAAATATGTTGTTGGCCAGCACGGAAAAACTGGTTACCATTCAGTTGTTGTTTCAAAAGCCACTTGTAAGCTTATTAAAAACATGTAAATTTTTTATCACGGCTATTGACACGATCAGATTAAGAATTTTTTTTTTATCAAGACAAACATCCAAATTTTATCCAGATAAAAATTGTCCTGTCTAGATAGAATTTATTAGTATTGTTACAACAAAACATAAAGTTTTCAACGCTCGATATCTAACAACATTTGCATAATTAAAATATGACATTTTGGTTGCTGTTGATACTTTTAACAGTGTTGAATATAATATATTTTTTCCTCTAAAGTTAACAAAGATAAAAAATTTTCTGTAACTGGGGTTAAAAAAATTGCTTGTGTGGATACTAAGTAAAGAAAATTTAAAATTAAAGAAAATTAAAATGTAGTCATGATTTTTTCTATAGGATCAAGGTATAAAGTCAGTAGTGATACTACTGTGAAGTAGTTATATAAGTTTCTTTTAGAAAATTTCTAACAAATTATGTGACTTTTGCAAATGAGCTATAAATAGCAGCTGTAGTCAACTGAGAATCAAACTTCAGAAAATTTATTCGAATAATTCATTTGCCTAAATATGATTGGGTTGTTAAAAGTGTGCTGCTGTTCGCATAAACGTGTCTGTTTTAAATGTTTGTTTGGTATTTAAAACTAT
The DNA here is from genome assembly GCA_932274085.1 of Protocalliphora azurea. Taxonomy (NCBI): domain Eukaryota; kingdom Metazoa; phylum Arthropoda; class Insecta; order Diptera; family Calliphoridae; genus Protocalliphora; species Protocalliphora azurea. The sequence continues at coordinate 90,369,249 of OW026523.1, forward strand.
ATTATAAATTTGTCATTAGTAAGATAAAAAAAAAAAAAATAAAAAATAGTACACACAACATCTAATAATATAAAACATTAAATACACACTAAGATACTCTTTATACTCTCATATGAGGGAATATTAAAAAAAAAAAAACGGAGAAAAATCTCCCCTAAATAGAGTATTTTCAGAGAAAAAAAACTAAATGTTTATTTAGGTTAAAAGGAAAATAAAATTAATTGAAAAAGTTTAGAGTTGTAGTAATTTTTTGCTCTAACACAAAAACTAAAATATATAGGATACTTTACTCTCTCTAATAAACTTACCGCAAGCACACATACAAACATGAGATTGAATTATTAAAAATACATACCTGAAAGGAAAATAAATAAGAAAAAAGTCAATTAGTACCAAAATATAAAAGAGTTTTTTTTTCATTTTTTAAGTAATATGAAATTAATTGAAATTGTAAAATATGTTTATAATAGAAAACCCATTTTGTATGTCTCTTAGCAAATTTCTATAAATAATACTTTAATGACTTTTTAGTTAAAGACAAAAAAAAAAAAACTTTATCCTATCAACAATTTAAACATTTTTACAAATTGTTCCCGATCCCCGTTCTTTTCTTACTTTAAACATCCAGCTTTCTTTCCATTTCAATGGAGTTGTGATATATAGCAGTAGTTGAATTGAGTTCAATTCTTTTTTTTAATTTTTGTTTTCATTGAATTGAGTTCAACTAAGAGTTTAGTTCAGTTTAATAGTGCCATATCAAAACAGCTGCTTAAAGTTATTAAATTACAATTTCAATTATAATTCTATCAATAATATTTTCCAGCACCCAAAAAGTATTGATAAACACAAAGAAGAAGAAAAAAGGACACAAACCATAAGTAAAGTAGAAAAAGTTTATTCCTTCCGTTTTTGTTTCCTGTTGGTATTTTTTTTTTTTTTTTTGCTTTAAATTGTTTTTATACAATTAGGCGACTTATGTTGAAATTATAATGAAAATAGGAAAATAAAGTTTGTGGCTATTAAGCAAAAAGAGGAGAAGGATAGCTATGGAGCATTATTAAAAATAAATTTTAATTTTAAACGGAAATTGGAGATGAAGTTTAGAAGCAATTATAAAAAAGTACAATGTTAATATGACATCTATACCAAATAAAAACTAGTAGTTTTCCTTAATTTTTCAATACAAATCAAAAATTATTTTCAACTAGTTTTTATTGAAATTCAAATAAAAACTACTAAACTAAATATTTATTATTATTTATGATACAGTCTGTTTAATTGATTTTAGAACAGTGAGCTTTTATATATATTTAATAAACAAAGTAAAATTGTCAAATTTCTTCAATTATTTTATACGTTTGATAAATTTTGAGCATAAATTATTTCTAAAATATTATTAAAAAAGGTTTTTTGCATCGAAAAGTAATAAAATTCTATTTAAATACAAATATATGGGAAAGAATAAACGATAACCAAACCCCATAGGGAGAAAATAAGTATGTAATTGACCTGGTTTTTCAAAATTTGGGTTTCTTAAGAAAATAAGTTTTTGTTTGGTGTAAATGGGATATAATATACAATAAATAGTTTTAATTTAGTTTCATAAATATTGAAAATGTATGTCTTATAAATTAATCAACTGCAGCCTTATATAGCGTTTTTAAGCCCTAAGGATACCCTCCCTTTTTTATTTTATATGGAGCCATAAGAATTTTAGAAAAAAGGCTTTTGCTGCTAACCACCACAAATTAACTCAAGCATGAGAATTTCAATTAAACTTTTTGCCCCACAAATTAATAGAATTATGAAGAAAATCTTTTAGTTTTCAAAATAAACAAAAGAAGCAATATGTAATAGCAAAAGAAGGAGTAAAACAAAGTCCAATAAATAACAAGTAACAAAGAAGGAAGTTAAAATTAAACAAAAATAGCAAATTGATATAAAATTAAATTTAAGATTTAAAAAAGAAATTAATTGATAGCTGTGTTTTTTTCCAACATTTATATAAATTTTGAGTACAAATTTAAGTGGGCATAAATTTCATAACAAGTTACAGATATAGCTGTTTAAAAATTAAGTAGGGATATAATTGTTACCAACTCTAAGAAACGCACAGTGGTTTCAAAACACTTTATGAAAATAATTCAAATTAGATTTGTAAGAGATATCTGAATAAAATTTTACATGGCCAGAGCAGGGATATTTTTGAGTGGATTTAGAGGAGCACGGTATCATTGCGGGTCAGGAAGGTCCAAATTTGATCATCTCAGGTATGTAATTTTTTAAAAAATTGTCAAAATCTCATTTGTAATTTTTTTTATAAAGAAATTCTCGTAAATCTCCACAAAAAAGTGTGCTTACATGTATAGGTTATATTGTAATTATATATTATAGTTTGAAATAAATTTTTCCCTCATTTATGGCCTCGTTTTTTATATTCTTTTAAATTTGACGGAATTGATTTTGGTTCTAAATTATTTTTAAAATATCTGCTAGATTCCCTCTAAGATAGATAAAATTGCTGCAAGAAAATATATGAATACGATAAAAAGTTGTATTAGTCTAAAATTAGAAATTTAAAAAAATCCACATTTTTTTGGGTTTTTTTTTTCAAATAGGTGATAATATTTTTTTACTTATAAAATTTATTTTTTGTTCTGTCCTATACATTTTTTTCTATATTTCTATATTCTAACAAGAGCGCGTGTAAAGTAAACCCGATGGCGTTTGGGGTAACGGTTTTCTCACAAGCCCTCTCAAAAATTCATCAGTTTAAATTAAATTAATTAAAATTTAAGATTAAAAAAAAATCAAAATTTTGAACGAATTTTGAATAGGAGTTATGTAGAGACCGTTGCTCCAAGAGTATTCTAGTTAACTCTGGATGTATTTCCATTAAAATTTATATTGAAAGCATTAAAAAAATTATTTAGGATAGTACAAAAACAAATTTTTTAAATGGAATAATATTATCACCATCTTTTTAAAAAAAAACCAAAAATGTAGATTTTTTTAAGTTTCAACTTCAGACTTATATAACTTTTTAGCGGATCCATATATTTATATGATTCTCGCAGCAATATTATTTAAAATTTTATAGCGAATCTAATGGACATTTTGGTAAAATTTTAGGTCCAAAAGTTCTTCAAGTTCAAAAGAATATAAAAAATCCAATTCTTTTTAAAAAAGACCATAAATGAGGCAAAAATTTATTTCTAGCTAATTGTCTATTAAACGAAAAGAGATAAACTAAACGTAAGCATATCTTTTGTAGAGATTTTCAAGGACAATCTATGTTTAAAATTCTTTACAAAAAAATTATAAATGAAATGTTGACGATTTTTTAAAAAATGGCTTACCTGAGATGACCACTTTTATGAATTAAAAAACGACAATTTGTCCCAAGTTTTTTAAAAATTTTGTGATAGAATCATAATTTCAATTCTGTTTATAATGGTAATAAAAATTATGTGTTAACTAATATTTAGAAGCGATAGATTTTGTTCAAAATGGACATAGATATAAATTTGTATTTATGGTTATATTTATTGTATGTATTTAAGGTCATTTAAAATAGCCCTTAAATAGTGTTGTGATCTGCAAAATATTAAGAAATATAATCAAACTTTTCTTTAATAAATATTTTAATTATAAAAGAATGTTTTTATTATTATAATCAGCCTGCATATATCCCAGACTATAAAAGAAAAACTAATTTATTTATTTAACTCTATAGTCAGTTTTGTGACAGCAAAAAACAAAAGAAATCAATATAATATAAAACATCATGGGTCATCACAATATTATCGAAGTGTTTTTTTTTTTGCCTTACGGTTAAAGGACAATAAAATTCACATCAAATGTAAAAGGACACATACATATGCATAAGTATAAACTCATAACATAAAATTTAATGTGTCACTGGTTAAAAACAGATGGATGAATACACACATGACAACTTTTTATCTAACTTTTTAACACGCTTATAATACGTAGAATTTTTCCAAAGGACTACATCATAATTTTAAGGCAAGACTAAAAAAAAATTGCTGGTCATGCAGGAATCTGAGTACGTTATGAGAAGGTTATTTATTATAAAATCAAAATATTAAACCAAAACAGACAGAAACATAAAAATAAATAAAAAATATGAAAATAACTTGTTATGATAATTTTATGAGAGAAAAAAAAAAAATATAAAAAAAAGCAAAAAACAAAGACCGTCGTAAATATGTACTAACAAGGCCTCTTTAAGGATATGTGTTATTTAAATCCGCAGTTTCTCTGAAATAAAATCAATTATTCGTGGAGTTATTGTGAATTTTTTACTTATAAACTTGAAATAAATTATTGCCTTGTTTTTCAATATTTTATTCCATGATTTTATAAAAATTATTATTTTATTGTTTTTAAAAATTTAAACAAATTTCACATTTCACATATGTCGCAATTCGATTGAGTCTCGATCCAAAGTATTTGAATCTTAATGTAAAATACACATTTAAATTATTTTATTTTTTCAATAATTCACAAAAAGAGCGATTTGAATCAGAAAAAATTTGAATGATTGGTAAAATGGAAAACATAATTACTTAGATTCTTTTTATTTTTGTCATTTTATTTTTTAAATTAAGACTTCGTTGAGTTATTTAAATTTCGCCTAATTGAAACAGATATATGTGTCAGTTTTGCAATTTTTTATGTTTCTGCAATTACCTGGGACCACATAATATAGAGGTCCTTATAGAGGTCCTTATAGCAGTAACGATGTCCGTCTATCTGTCCGCTTAACTCTAGAAATCAATTCGATTGAGTCTCGATCCAAAGTATTTGAATCTTAATGTAAAATACACATTTAAATTATTTTATTTTTTCAATAATTCACAAAAAGAGCGATTTGAATCAGAAAAAATTTGAATGATTGGTAAAATGGAAAACATAATTACTTAGATTCTTTTTATTTTTGTCATTTTATTTTTTAAATTAAGACTTCGTTGAGTTATTTAAATTTCGCCTAATTGAAACAGATATATGTGTCAGTTTTGCAATTTTTTATGTTTCTGCAATTACCTGGGACCACATAATATAGAGGTCCTTATAGAGGTCCTTATAGCAGTAACGATGTCCGTCTATCTGTCCGCTTAACTCTAGAAATCAATTACTTACTGAAGGAGTTCTGACTTTTTTCTTTCAGAGATATCTAAATTGCAAACATTTATTCAATGGTATTACCTACCATCTATATTTCTTAAAAGATTTATATAGTTACTTAGTTAATACTGAAATAAAAGCCTCTAGAACTAGTGGTTTATAATATTCCCAACAACTTATTGGGTTTATGAGCGATGAAATACTCTTACTTTTGACGTCCAAGATTTTTCGAAATAATGATATCTTAAGTTACCCCGAAATCTTCAAATCTATGTTTTTATACTAACTTGTTTTATAAATATAAATAGGATTAAATTAAAAAATTGTGGGAAAAAGATTTTGGTATTTTTTAAACAGAAATGTATAAATTTATTTAGATGAATAAAAATTTATAATACACTAAAAATCAGAATGTAAAAAACTTAAGCAGATCAATTTTCATTGCTTTCTGTTCTTTTCCAATAAAATTGCGTTATTTTTTTATACAATATTTCTTCATAAATTATGAATTTTTACATAGCTTACGTTTTTCGATTATTTTGTTATGGGAAGAAAAAACTATGACTTCAATGAATATATATACAAAATTGCATACTTTTAAAATTTGTCATGAAAAATTAAGTCTTTCAATGTAAGGTGATATTGCTGCCATACTGACGACACTTAAGGGTACAATAATACATTTTTTTCCAAGACTCTAAAATATGTTTAATAATAATCAATTTTCTTATCCAAGATTTTAGTTGTTATTCCAGATCTAATTTTTTTAATACTTTAAATTAAGACATACGCCATATTATGCCAGGTAGTAATTCACCAATAAAGTGGATTTACGGGCAAAGACGTAATTTTGGAAACTTTTTTCATGAGTCCTATTTGTACAATATTTAAACAATAAAATTTTTATTTTACAAATTCCAAGTACGCAAAGTTATAATTTAAGAATATTAAAAATAAAAATATATTAAAAATACATAAACTTTTGGCTATCCTTTGATATATATTTGACAAAAATATCTTAAGGTAAAAGTGATAATATTTTTTTGCTCTAAACGATTTATTGTGCAACAAATTTATAACTTATTTGTAATCATGTTCTCCACACCATGTCGTCTATACAATGTGAATCTAATTAAGGTGTCTTGACATAAAAACTACTTTGACTTTTATATTTCCAATGAAGTGAAAACTTCAAAAATATTCTTCAAAAAAGCTGACACTAGTTGGTGTAAACAAGCAAGTAAAAATTATCTAGTGAACTTTTAATTGCCTTTTAAAAAGAAATTTTATCCATTTGAGTTAAAATATAACCTGCGATGTATTTTTAGAAAAGAAAAAGAAAAAAAAACAGGATTGAATTATACAGTGTTGCCAGAAAACTTTCGCCTCATGTTCCAAAAAAAAGTTAAGTTTCTTTATTGTAAAAAATATTATTTTTGTTAATACAGAATATATTAAGAATTGTCTATAAGTAGGGAATATAAAATGGAATTTTAACGAACATTATTTCAAGAACAAATTTCCTATAAAAATAAAATTTTTAAAAGCTTTCTACAAAGGCAAAATTTATAAATTTTTTTTAATTACGTTTATCGAAAATAACTTGTAAAAATATTTAACCAACAATTTTTTTTATTTATTTATTGAGTTTATGGACAAAATCTTTACAGACGAAAAACACAAAATTCTTACAAATTATATATTACATTATTTATTTAAGAGTAAAATTAAATCACGTTTAAATAAATTTACATTGAGCGGCATATCAGTAAAGCTCATTAAAATTTAAACATAATCTACGGAAGGGATCAGCGTTAGCATAGTTTTGTCGAAAATATTTTATAAATAATGGCTGAAAGCCACGTGAGGGACATATTGCATCACAAGAAATTCTGCTTCGATGTTGCCAGATATGAGCTTAATAACGAAAATTATATTTAACATAGTTCTTCGACTTTTGACACTTTGTAATTTCACTTACAGTAATCTAGTCTTGTATAATATTAAATTATATATCGATTCCGGATAAGAATTTCTTAATATAAAAAGTACGAACTGTTTTTGTATAGATTCAATACACTCAATATGAATGTTATAAAAGGGATCCCAGACAACAGAACAGTATTCCAGAATTGGTCTAACTAAAGAACTATATAGCTGTCTTGTTATACTAACATCATTAAATTCTTTAGCCCAAAAATGGCTCTAAAATTTATCCAAAATTTTCTATAAAAAGAAAATTTATTGAAATTTTCTACAGATAAAAACATTTGTGAAAAAATCTCTTATAAAAAAAATTTCCCATAAAAAGAAAATTTATCAAAAAATTTCTATAAAAAATTATCGAAATTTTTTATATATTGAAAACTCATCGCTATTTTTTTTTTATAAGAAAATTTAACGATATTTTCTATGAAAATTTTTTTAAACAGAATATTTAATGAAAAATTTTATATATAAAATTTATCTACATTTTCTATAAACTGAAAAATTATCAGTTTTTCAAATTGAAAATTTATGGAAAATTGTCTATATTACCTCGAATTTTATAAATTAAAAAAAAATCTCCATATTTTATTAAAACCTCCCAGTGTCTATAAAAAAGTCTCCCTAAATGAAAGTTTAACTATCCAACTTTGGGAACAAGTCCCTCATCTTGCAACACCGAAATTATAACACAGAAGGACAAAAAAAGGTATTTTTTCTGTGACAAGGAAATTCCCACTCAATTTAGTGTAGGCCTATAAATCACTTTTTTAATTGAATATAGTTCTTGAGATTATATATAGAAATTAAATGAGGTTGAAATATATCTCGTAAACTAATTGTCTAGTTTGGTTTAATAAAATATTAAAAAAAGTATATATACATATATTAGAATTATCTTCACCTGTGTTACTTTTGTTGTCTCCAAAAAATTCTTACAAAATTAAAAAGTTCTTGTCAGAAAATAAATTAATAAATAAATAATAACAATAATAACAATAATGAAAATAATAATAATAATAATAATAATAATAATAATAATAAATAGAACTTAAAAAATCAAAAAATGCCAAAAATTACTGATATATTTTCAAAATATTTTAGTTTTACTTTAAAATCATACATATTTATTTTGCTTGAAAATTTTAAATTCTTTCAAACATACGTGTATGTATTTCAAGTTTTTAAATAATTTTATATTTGAAATCATTCGTTGTACTTTAATCTCTATTCATTTGCAGTAAAATTAAAAAAGTGCAAAACAAAAAATATTGTTTTATTTAGAAAAAACAATTGCTATAATTAATTATGAAAACATTTTCAATTTGTTGGTAAATTGTTAGTTATTTCATTAAAAAAATTTACTCAAGCATGAATGTCATCAAAAATGGCATTCAGTCTGATGTCATACTAGCAACATTTCAATGAATGGCATTGGTTGTTGCATCTTTTGTTATTTTTCAAATAGAAAAATAATAATGAACTATATTCAGAATAATATTTATATTAAAAAATCATAACAATAAACATATTTTCTATCTTAGAAAAATAAAAAGAAAAAAAAAACACTGAAATTATTTACTTGGAAAATCTTCAAGTTTTGTTGAGAAACATGCAATATTTAGAACAAAAAAAGAAATAATAATTTTAAAGACTTGCAGTAATAACACAGGTCTGCAAAAATATACCCCTTTAAACAAAATTTGTGGGAATGTGCAGAATAAGATTCTGTTTTAGTTTTCTTATCAGGTACAGATTTTATTATGGGCGTGACTTAACCCGGCGTCGATATGGTGGCTAAAAGTTACACGTGTGATCCATGATGGACCGGACACTTTTTCAATGATACATTACTTAATGCTTTAGATTCAATAAAAGTATTTATAGATTTTAATGATATTTTTGATACATATTAATGTAAAATTCGGGATTGTAAATGTTATTTTTAGCTTTATATTTAATTATTAAAAAATTTTTTAAAATAATTAACAGAGTAAAAACGTTTCTAGATTTTATGTAAATATACCAAGAGTGAAAAAACGTTTTGAACAGAATAAAATATTTTAGTAAAGAAATTATAGATCTTACAGATCTTATACAAAATACATTTAAAAAAAATCCTATAAGTTATTCTAAAGTAAAAATTCATACGTTCAGGGGAAATAAAATAGTTGCAAATTTTACATTTATTTGTGAATTTATTAATTTTTTCGCTGAAAAAATGTAGAACTTTTTCGGCAAGGTTTTTTTACATAAGTCACTTTCTCTGTGTTACCCGCTCAACTACATTTACTAATTAAATTTACATCTAAAATCATTACAAAAAAGTCATGGTTGGGTCAAATTGATCCTTTTTGATGTTTTCACTCGAGTATCTGCATGAGTAGTCATACTGCCACTAAACTGATAACATAGAAACATAGAAAAGTGGTAAGTATTGTTAAGTCCAGTCATAGTAAAATTTAGCAATGTCGTGTTAGCCGATGCAAAGTTATAAATTAAAATTGTCCGGGTTAAATTGACCCATCCTGGTCGACGCCGGCTTAATAAGGCGGTGACACTTAAATCAGTTTTTGTTTTCTAAACTCTAAATAACACCTCTTTAGAAAATTTTTCTATCTGCGTAAACAAATTTATTTATGGTAAAAACACCACCTCATATTAAATACACACATGCATATGTATGTATTTATATGCAAACTCATACATATAATTATAAATGCATTTATGCGTATGAGCCACTGGAGGATTTTGGCTAACATCACCAATGTTATTTATGACACCATGACAGGTTAGCAATTCTCACTTGCTGTCGTTGTTTATTTAACTGGACTTTTCTTATAATTCTGGCAACAGGATTTAGTTTTAACTTACACAGATACACACTTGTATATAAAGCAAATTAGCAAGAGTATATTTTATTTAATAATATAAACATAACATATACATGCTCATGATTTGATAGGAAGGGGTGAGAGAAAGTATAAGAAAAATAAATCCCAGATTGTTATAGTAATATCAGCCATAATTTGTTAAACAAGTGTATATCTGTGTGTGTAGAAAAAGATATACATATGTATGTATGTTAGTATCAGTGTTTATTAACAAATAACTCCTTTATGGTTATGAGAATACTGCTTCTGTTGTTATTGTTCATGATTTTTTGTGCTGTGGCCTTATTTTGCTCTTGGCTTTGCCTACTGCTTGTTGGATCGCGTGTGTTGTTAATCAAAGTAACGTATGAAAAGGACAATTGGGAATAGTGTGTTTGTATGTACATATATATGCGTCTAGATTTGTGTGTAGAATAGCAGTAAACATAAAATATATTTTATTTACACTTGGTTTTTATATTTATACATTTATTTATATATTTACTTATTTATTATTATTATTATTTTTTTTTTTTATCTACTTATTTACTTTGAATGGGGAGTTACAGTCATAAGTTGGTCGTTTAAATAATAATTATGAACAACAGACATGAAAATAATATTAAAATATAAGAGAATTTAAATGATGAAGTAAATTTGAATGAAATAAATTATATCCAGAATTTAGTAAAATGTAAAAAGTATTATCCCCAATTTATCACTCATACATATATGCTCTTAAAATAATTTAATTTCGCTTTTAGCCTGCAGTTTACTAATTTTTCACATACAGCGTTTCGCCTGTATTATTTCTTCTTTTTTTATAGGTATCTATGGCACTATGTCCTATTTTTATTTAAATTCGTTTGCCAGGCAAAGCTATTTTTTATTTCACTATAAAAAAAAAAAATATATAAAATAAGTGACAAAGAAAAAAATCGCTTGAAATTCCATTATAAAATTTAGCCGTTAAGCACGTTTCAAAAGTATGTTTGGCAAATTGATAAAAAGGAAGAAAAATCTACAATTTTGTTATCGCTACATTTCTTTTAGCATTTCAGTTTTGTTTTTTTTTTTTATTTATTTTCCATTTTGGTGGATATAATTCTATTGGAAAAAAACTCCTCCTATTGAATGCAATTGCTTTTCAGTAGAATTTGCATTTAGTCAATAACGTTAACAATTTGGCTCTACTAAAGAACACTCGATGTTATCGTCATCATCAATATCATCACTACAGTCAATAGCATCATCATCATGATCAATAGCAGTAACAACTAGAACAAAATATTATACAAATGCTTTTGTATGCTTTATCAATGGATTTTTGAAAAAAGGAGTAATAGAACCACTAGCTGCCACTAACTTGAGCCAAACCATTCAACATTCAATAAAATATTTATATTATGGAAATAAGCAAAAAAATAAATACCATTTCTAAAAAATATTTGAAAGACTTTTTAAAAATCAAACAAATATACTGGCTGTAATGGGAAAATTTAAAAAAAAAATTTCCTATAGAAAATAGTCTCCCCTCAAGGTGGATGTGATGAGAAATTTTCTATAGAAAATATTATTAATCACAATTAGCTGTGATGAGAAATTTTCTGTAAAAAATGGTCTGTGATGAGAAATTTTCTAGAGAAAATGGTCTGCGATGAGAAATTTTCTAGAGAAAATTGCCTGCATCACAGTTAGCTGTGATGAGAAATTTTCTGTAGAAAATGGTCTTCATTAGAGTTAGTTGTGATGAGAAATTTTCTATAGAAAATGGGTTTTAATCACAGTTAGTTTTGATGACAAAGTTTCCATAGAAAATAGTCACAGTCAGCTATGATAAAAAATTTTCTAAGAAAAATGGTCTTTATCACAGTTAGTTTTGATGACAAATTTTATATAGAAAGTGGGCTGCATCACAGTTAGTTGTGATGAGAAATTTTCTGTAGAAAATGGTTGTGATGAGAAATTTTCTATAGAAAATTTCCTGCACCACAGTTAGCTGTGATAGGAAATTTTCTGCAGAAAACGGTCTACACCACGGTTAACTGTGATGAGTAATTTTCTACCGAAAGTAGTCCACAATTTTCTATAGAAAATAGTCCGCATCATAGTTAGCTGTGATAAGAAATTTTCTGTAGAAAATAGTCTCCATCGCAGTTAGTTGTGATAAGAAATTTTCTGTAGAAAATAGTTTCCATCACAGTTAGCTATGATGAGAAATTTTATACAGAAAATATTTCCTAATTTTCCATAGAAAATAGTCCGCATCTCAGCCAAATGTGACGGGCTGTAATGAGCATTATTCTATAGAAAATAGTTCTCAGTGATGACTATAGTTGTGAGAAATTTTTTGCAGAAAATAGTTCCCCGTCACAATTGGTAGTAATAAGAAATTTTCTATAGAAAATAATCTTCCAATTGCCTGCAAAATGGTTGCATCTCCTAAGTGACAATAAAACAGAGTTTCTGTCCCTATAAAATATAAATAAAATCCCATTAAAATTCCAAACATAACCAATATCATTACAAAACCATTAAACTAGGAAAGGAATAAAAACAATGACAATAAAAAAACCTAATTTAATGTCTATAATTTGAAGGTAAATTGTTTATGGTTTCATTAAAAAAAAGTACTCAAGCATGACTGTCATATAGTTGACATTCACTCTGTTGACTTACTGGTTTCATTTCGTGTCTTAATATCTTGCTAGCTTTAATTGTCTGTGTCTTTTAAAAATTTACTAAAGAAAAATATTAGAAAAAAGTGAAATAAAATTGAATAGTAATCGCAAAGAAATTATTTAATAATATTTCTTTGTTTGTTTTTTTTTTTTTGGTGAAACTCGCTGCACATGCCCCAAATAATTTAATTCTACTTTTATTTATTTTTAAGTTGCCATTGTTTGTGCTGCGTACATGCATGCGGGTACAATGAAGGTGTGCTTAAACTTTCAAATATTTATGTTTTTATATTGCACACATATTGTTGCAAATGTTGCAAATACTAGAGCTTGTGATTACCACACTTAAGCCATTACGTTTTGTTACAATTTTCTGTTTTTAAATAGTGTTTTTTTTTTTTTTACGGTCTCATTTAATTTTTTTATTTCAAAATAATGGCAAATGTGTTTTTTATACGTTTTTCTGCTTGTGTGTGTTACCATTTTATTTTAATGTGTGTGCTGTAGAGCACTTTAAAGTTTTTGTTTATTTTTTAAATTTGGACTTCCTCAATGTCTTACTCTGAAGCCGCTGCTTCACTGCTTGGTTGCGCACACTCGTTTAATGTTGAACAATTTTGTAGGCATTTATATTGAAATTTAGTGCACTGAGCTAGTTGTTGCACTTAATATATAAGTATGTAATTGTAGTTTTTTTTCTCTTTTAGCGAAATAAGAGTAGCCTGGTAAAAGTAATTCCATACAAACAACTTTGTTTTCCCAGTATTAAAAAATATAAGGATAAAAAATAAAAATAAGCAAACATGTTCTAAAAAAATTATATTTCCGGCAACCGAATTTATCGCAATTTACATTTATATTTTCTATACAAAATCTATGAAAAATTTTGATCACAATTTTCTTTAGAAAATTTTATCACAAATTATGATCACAATTTTTTTTATAAAAAATGTTCTCAAAAATTGTGATTTCAATTTTCTATAGAAAACGTTCCTATAAATTATGATTACAATTTTCTATAGAAAATGTTATTACAAATTATGATCATAATTTTCTATAGAAAATATTCTCACAAATTGTGATTACAATTTTTTATACAAAATTTTGTGAACAAAGTGATAATCACGCAATTTACTATAGAAATTTTTCCCACAAAAATTGCGACATAATTCTTTTCAAAAAATTTCTACGTTTGAGATCATTTTTTTCTATATGAATTTGAACAGAAAATTTATCACTGAATGCAATGAAATTTTCTGCCACAAATTTTTACAGGTTTTCATATGCTTTTTTAATTTTGGGAGATATTTTTGAGATTTTCTAATCTTTTCTGAGAATATGCTTTTTTTTTACTTAATATCTGGCATCTCTAACCAACATTTCGAATCAGTAAAGCAGGCACATTGTAGTTGTATAAATAACAACATTTTGTGCATTTGCCAGATAATGCAAAAATTTACCGTCACCACCGTTTCCACTAAAAACAACAAACAAAAGCAGATACAGAAAATAAATAAAAGAAAAAAATACTTAACAAATGTTATGTAAGCAAACATTTAACCAGGTTGGCTTTGGCTGACTAAAAAAAAAACTAAAAAAAAAACTTAAATAAAAAGCTGAAAAGGTATTTTGATACGTTTGTAAAGTGAAGGCGTTGCTAATGACGAAACAAGGCTACAATTAAAGCAACATTTTAGGAAAACGATAAATTTTGGTTTTATTTCCTTCTTTAATTAAAAACTTAAATAATTAAATATTGTATTTAGAAGTATTTAAAATCTACTTCCTAAATATGGAGAGTGGCGAGTATTTTAACTCATGTTGTCGTTTTTAAGATATAAATTTATTGGCCAAAATTTAAGTATTTAATAATTTAAGGTAAAAAATTTGATTCAATTAATTTAAGTTTAATTGTAAAATTTCTCTTAAAAACTTTTATTTAAATTTTGGATGCAAATTTGCTCTAACAAATTGTCAATAGAATAATTCGCTCACAAATTTTTAGCAAACATTTCATTTAAGAACGTATCTCTGTTAAAAATATTAAGCTCATTTTATGCAAAAGGTTACTTTATAACTAATTTATTTTTTTTACCAAACTATGTACGTGTTTTAATTTATGCATACAAAAGCAATTGAAAGTTTCATTAATAATGTCATCAAGTTACAATAAAATCATAAAAAGAACTATAATATATTCCTTACTAAGTATACACTCAAAAATGCATTCGTACTTAGTGTTAAAAATACGGTCAATCGCATAAATATGTATACGACATGTATTTATTTTTAAAAGTATTTGTAAAAAGTTTGGCCTTATTTTTAATATTATGAGTACAGCCTAAAAAAGAAAATGTAATTTACATCGCAAATATATGTATACAAGGAATGGGAGACGTTGATTAAATCGGATACAACTATGGTGTGAAAAAATATAATGGATCCAAATTAAAACTAATTAAAAGAAAAATGTCAGATTATTAAGCTGTTATTAAATATCCAAGGATTTTAAAATTATGAATATACTTTTATTTGTAGAAATTGGGATTTTCGATACTTTAGGGCACCTCTGGCTCTTTGTCTTTATATCAGTTTGCATAGTAAACTTATTTTTGCGAGTAGTTATCACTATACAATTATATTATTCTAGTTTTTATATGTCAAAATATGCTCTCCCTTTTGAACTGTTTAAAGTATCAAAATTTGTATGCTTTTATACATCAGAAACTTAATAAATATTAAAGATTTTCTGTGGGTATTATCTAGTACATATTCAAAATTTTAAAAGGAGTTTGAAAGGGAATTTGGATGTTATTACAAACACTTATATAAAAGTGTAGAAAAAAATGCAAAATTTATCCCTAAAACTTAAAATGTTTCATTCATAATTTGAATATACTACAGATATTCCATATTTAGCTATGAAGAATTGTGAATGGATAATAGTATATTCCTCACTTTGTAAAGATTTTATCAGATAATGAGTTCATAAAATGTAAAAACAATTGGGATTATCCGCTTTTTATCTCCGCATGATTGGTAGATATGAATGAATTTGTATAATTAATGAATAAAATAAATCTAAAATTGTAAATATTCTGGATATTTAATAATAACTTAATAAATTAATAAATTTTCTTTTAACTAATTTTAATTTGGAATCATTATCTATTTTTACACAATAGTTATATCGAATTCAGACAATGTCTCTCATGCCTTGTAAATTTTAGTGGTTCTTTTGTATAAGACTTCAAAACATAACAGGAATATCATATTTTTGTTTTTAGTTTCCTTAGTATAGAGCCATAATACTAACCATAAGGCCAACATTTTTACAAATATTTTTAAAAATATATAAAAAAATCAAATGTTTTAAAAATACATGCTGGCTGTATATATATTTATGAGATTGACGGTATATAGTTTATGACCATCCTTCAATTTATGCTTTTAGAAATCTACGACGCTTAATTAATATTCTGTCAATGATTAAGTGCACGAAACCCTTCGTTTTTGAAGAGAAACACTAAATTAAAAGTGCATAAAATTACAAATACTTTACTCTTTTTATTTTCTCTCTCTCTATTTATATGCATTTACAAATAAACAGAGAAAATGTGCAATAGCAAAGAAAAAAAAAAAAAAATAAAATAAAAAATAAAATTAATAATGCTCTAGCCAACAAATAAAAACTTATGTAATAAAAAAAGAAACTGCAAACGATAAAAACGGCAAAAAGCAAATAAAAAATCAAAAAATAGTAAATGGCACAAAACCAGCAAAACCAACCAACAAACTAAAAAAAATGGAATGCACTTAAAGAGTACTACAACAACAAATTGACCACATTAAAAACAAGAGCAACTCAAAAAAAAAAAAAATGTTGAATGTAGTTGGTAACTGCAACTATGACTGATGATTTTAACAGACAAATCGTTGCACACATACAAATACCAAAGAGTAATGTGGCAGGCCCAGAGACAACTGACTTAACAACAAACTGGTTAAATAGACAGCCACTCAGTCAATTATCTGGACAACCGGTCAATAGTTGTGAAAATCTGTACATGTTAATTGCGAGGTAAAGTCATATTATACGAGAGTCTGAGTTTATGGATATACATGCAGAGATTTAATTAATTTTTGAGTGTTTAAATTAAACAAATATTACGTATTATAAATACATAATATTTATAAACTAGAGGAAAAAAGGGCCACCTCAAAACATTTACATTAAATAAGATAATAGATTAATTTAAGTATAAGGGGAGTTCTATAGAAAAAATGATTAAAAAATGATTAAATGTAATCATAGTCATAATCATAATCATAATCATAATGTAATCATAGAAAAATTTTCACTAAAAATGATCACAATTTTTTATAGAAAAGAAATTACATTTTGTCAATAATTGCAATCTCTTATTAAATGTGATCACAATAATTTTATTTTTAATTTTATTGAGAACATTTTGTCACAAAAATTGTATTCTCAAAATTTTTTTACAGAAACTGTCACAAAAATTGTGATCACACAATTCACTGTCCAAAATTTTTTCTCAAAACTTGTACCGCAAAATTTTCTGTAAAAAAGTGGTGAGCATACAATTTTCTATAGAAAATTTTGTCACAAAAAATTGTGAGCAAACAATTTTTAAATAAAATTTTGTCACAAATTGTTGTGCTCATACAACTTTCCATAGAAAATTTTGCCGCAAAATTTACTATATAAATTTTTTTTAACAAAAATTGTAGTCAAACAATTTTCATTAGAAAATTTTGTCAAAAAAAAAAAAAAAAAATTGTGACCACACAATTTTCTAAATAAAATTTTGTCGCAAAAATTGAGATCACACAATTTTTTTAAATAAAATTTTGTCATAAAATATTATGCTCATACAACTTTCCACAGAAAATTTTGTCACACAAAATTGTAATCACACAATTTTCTATAGAAAATTTTGTCACAAAACTGTGATCATAAAGTTTTCTATAGAAAATTTGGCACAAGGATTGTGAGCAAACAATTTTCTTTAGAAAATCTCACAGAAAATTGTGATAATACAATTTTATATAAAAACTTTGTCAGAAAAATTTTAATCCCACAGCGGTCACAATTTTTTATTGAAAGTTGTGACCCAAAAATTGTCACCAAATCTGAATACACAACAATTTTGAATAGAAAAATTTTTCTAAATAATTGCGATCACAGAATTTTCTATATAAAGTTTTGTCATAAAAATTGTGACCATGCAATTTTTTCACAAAATATTCTTTAGGAAATTCTAATTACACAATTTTCGATAGAAAATTTTAATCACACAATTTTCGATAGAAAATTTTAATCACACAATTTTCTATAGAAAATTTTAATCACGCAATTTTCTATAGAAAATTTCAATCACGCAATTTCCTATAGAAAATTTCAATCTCGCAATTTTCTATTTCACAGCGATCACAATTTTCTATGGAAAGTTGTGACACAAAAATTATCACCAAATCTGATACACAAAAAATTTGAATAGAAAAATTTTTCTAAATAATTGCGATCACAGAATTTTCTATATAAAGTTTTGTCATAAAAATTGTGACCATGCAATTTTTTCACAAATTATTCTTTAGGAAATTCTAATTACACAATTTTCGATAGAAAATTTTAATCACACAATTTTCGATAGAAAATTTTAATCACACAATTTTCGATAGAAAATTTTAATCACACAATTTTCTATAGAAAATTTTAATCACACAATTTTCTATAGAAAATTTTAATTACAAAACAAAAACAAAAACAAAAACAAAAACAAAATTTTATTTTATTTATTTATTTTATAATTACAATACAATTACAAATTATATTCTAATCTAGCGGAGTAACGAAGACCTTAGCTCGTTGAAGTGAAACAGACCAGAGCCTCTGGTGGGAATCGAACCCACAACCCCCAGACCGAGAGACTAGCTCACTACCAACTAGGCCATCGGGGCACCCAAATAGAAAATTTTAATTACACTGTTTTCTACAGAAAATTTTAACCCAAAAATTGTGCTCACAAAATTCTTTATAAAAAATTGTCTTTGAATCTTTGACATTTTCTATAAATTTGTTAATACTACTTTTTAGATATGAAATTCCCCTCTTTCTTAAAATTTTTCAAAAGCAAAAAATCTTTTGAAAAAAAATAAAAAAAACCAAAGCTAAAGCTACCAGTTATAAACCAGTTAAATCAGGCTTAGATATTATGGTTTTGTTCAAATATTTATTTTTTCAGTTAACATTTTCATTTTTATTTTTTGTTAATAAATATTTGTTTTTTTCAGCTTGTTTACGTTGCAAAAAGTTAGAGTTTGTTTACATAAATGTGTATTAGGTTCCCCTTTAGAGGATTTGCTATAAAAGTATGTGTATGTGTTGCAAAAAAAAAAAAGAGTTTGAGGACTTGTTTTCGGCTTTTAGTGGATTACGTTTATTTATGTGGTAATTGTGGTTTTAAGAGGCACACATATTTTGATTGTTGCCAAATTTTATTGTTATGTTTTTGCTGTTTTATATCAGCTTTTTATTTAATTTGGCTGAAGCTTTGTTTTATGGCTAAATCTAGTTACCAACTGTAGTTTTTGTATTGTTTTTTATAAAACAAATGTGTACACAATTTAAGTAAAAAATGTTTGGAAGCTATTGTTTTGAATGATTTTTTCTATTATTTTAAATGAGGCTGTTAATGTTTTCTTTAGTTCTTCAAGGATTTTTAATTGCTGCAGCTGTTTATTTAGACTTTTAAATTTGAATATGAATATTAATTCATTAATGAAATTACAATAATTTAACATTTAAATGCGCAGATTCCGCTTGTTTTTTATTTTAATTTAAATGATGAGAGTGTTTGAAATGCTGACGATCATGCCGCTGTTTAAGTGCTTTAATTGAAATGATCTTGATTGTTTTATTTCTTTAAATTATGGCCTTTGGGTGTTAATTGTGGAAACTTCTTGAAAGTTTTTAAATTGATTTATAGTTTTTGAATATTGAAAACCATTAAAGACATAAGAGGTAATGAAGAGGCTGTTAAAGTTTTGAATTTTAAAGCGGATATATAGTTTAATGTTTATGGTTAAATATAAGAGGAAATTAAAAGAGATTGAAATATATGTATATTTATTTATGATTTAAAAATCAAATATTTGTTCTTCGATTCATATATAAGTTTGCCTTGAAAGAGCTTAAACAATTTCCGTATTTAATAAGAAATAGGAAGTATGTTTTCATAAAGTTCTAATTTTAAATGAGCCATTTTTTAATTTTTTGTGATTTTCATGATCAATTTTACAACGACAAACGGAATGACAGAAGAATCTTTCACATTCATTTTAAAATAAAAAAGTACTGAATACATTTTAATAATACTGAAATATTGTATTATTTATAAAATTATTTGCATTTTTTTAACGAACATCTGTAGACGGAAAGAGAGACGTAGTATAGAGTATCTTTTAATATGACGCCTTAAAAGGCCTTCTAATCACTATAAAACTTTTGTTCTGACGTCAGTCATTCAATTAAGTAAGGTATTTAGTTATTTGTGCTCTCCTTTACTAATTTCTTAAGCAATTAAAGAGTAATTTTTTATGTAATTTTTTTTCTTGTTTTTTTTAGCAAAAGTTTTGAAATGTTTGGTATATTTACAAAATATTTCTAATATCTTTTCTTAATGTTTTTTTTTTTTGTTGTTTCTTAATTGCATGTAATGTTAATGAAATTTTTGTGGCTCCAATAAATTTCATTTTCAGAGCAATTAAATAAATGAAACATTTACGAAACAAACCAAGAAACTAAAAGAAAACACACACATATTGTGGCTTTTGCAACTAGGTTTTAGTTTCTTCTTTTATTTGGTATTTTGCTAAACCAAGAAATAAAATAAACAGAGAAATGTTAAAAAAAACTTCCGATTTTTTATGCAATTTGATGCAGCAGAAACATTAGAAAGAGATTCAAGTGTTAAGAGTTTTAGCGAGCTGCAGCATAAAACTCAACTAAACGTAAATGAATGGAAAAATTAAAAAAAAAAAAAAAATGCACACGCACCTAAACGTTGCATAAAAAAATAAATGAAAGAAAAAACAAAAAATTAACAAATCTTTCATATTAAATCTTAAACCAGTTCATAAAAAAATAAAATAATAAATAAGCGCTTAACTCTTTAATAGACTAAACAAGAGCAAGTGAGAAAAAGCAAGAGGAAATACCGGAAATGCAACAAACAAAATGCGGATATAACACTTACATACATAGACACACACCTACCTCAACTTACAAATAACGTGTATTTCGTTAAATGGAAATAAAAAAGTTATATAAAAGATGTTTTCCAGTTATTTAAAAAAAGTAAATTCAGCAGACAAAATGTATTTTACTTTTCTTTTCCAACGTCAAATACAAACACAATGTTAAGTTCAAAGTCAAGTTTAATATTCAAAAATTTGCTTCTCTTTTTAGCATGTTAGCAAATTTTTGCTCGCTATAACAAAAAAAATTTAACTTCATATTTATTAATTGTATGTCTAGCTAACCGTCGATTTCTGTTAATATGTGACTTAACTTTAATTTGCAAAATATCATTATAAACAACAAAAAAAAAAAAAAAAAAAAATGCAAAGAAAAGTAAAAGTCAACATTTTGTAGTTCAGCTGGTGGCACACAAGTTTGTATGTTAATTTTTATTTTTTCTTATTCATTTCATTTTTGCATTGACATTGAATTATTGAAAAACGAATCTTTTGTTTACTTCAGTCTGCATTTTGTAGTTAAAAAGTGGCGCTAGAAAATGGATGATATAAAAGAAGAAACAACAAATAGTTGTATGAACATTTAACTTATTCAAAGGGAAACAATATAAGGCCCCTTAAATAAAATTAGAAAGATTAATTAAGTCATAAGTTATTTATAAAGAAAAGGAAATTTTTAACAAGTTCAGGTGAAAGAAAACTTGCTTTTGCACAAGTTGCATTACAAGACAAGTAATGAAGATATTTTAACATTAAACAAGTTGAATGGTGGAAATTGCATAATTTATGTTTTATGTAAGATATTAAATTTGCGCATATTATTGGCAATTTCTCATTTTCACTAAACTGTAATAAAGTATTAGAGTATCAATGTCTAGGAAAAGATAAAAGATTTTAGTCTTTTTCTAATAACTTTATTCAAATTAATAAATATGTATTAAAAAAAAAAACTAATTTTAAAATTTTAATTGAAAATAACAATTTTTGTATAGGGTAATTCTAAAAAATTTCGACTAGAATTACAGTTTTAAAAATCTTACGTCTTCGATTTTTTAAAAAATTCGGGATATACAATAAACTAGTCAGAGTGCGTTTTTGGGGCATATGAACTACTTTCATATTGTTTATGGTTCATATTTTATGGACCTCTAAATTGGGACACCTCGGGCATTTTTGTCAACAATAAATAAGGTTAAATAACTTTTATATGTATTATCCGATTTTAGCAAAATTGGTGTCAATGGAAATGAGTGATATTCCTCTTTATTACAAAATCATAAAAGTTACACATCTTCCTGGCGCAAGAACCTCTAAAAAATCCTTTGTCCTAGGATATCCTGAAAAAGATTTTTCTAATTTTCACTCTTTTTTGTACATGATGATTACAATCAATTTGCTATTATAGTGTAGAAATTTCACAGTAGGACCTTAATGGGATCAGAAATCGTAACAGTTTGTCTATAGCAATTAGTACAAATTAATAAATTTTTACATTTTCTGATACTTTTATTATAAATTTAGTATAAAAAGAAATAGGAAAGTATAAAAACAAACAACACTGATGGTCAATATTGACTATATAATACCCTACATGCTTCTGTATGGGCACTGAAGTGATTATCGGTAGAGGGCTCTATATGGTACCTATTTTCAATTATATAACGATCCTTGTGAAATTTATTACAGCAGCTTAAGCGTTTGTAAAAATTATTTATGAGAAATTTTATTTCGATATTGGTATTTATTTGAGATTTATGTACTTTTATATGCGAGCCAAGCTCAATTTTGGACCGATCTTAGTTGTGTTAAATTTTATCTCGATATTGATATTTATGTAAGATTTATGCAAGTTTAATTGATTTTCGTAATAGTAATTATATGGGAACCATGTTCAATTATAAATCAATTATTGTGAAATTCTGTATGATGGAACTTTTATACTGATGTTAACAGTAATGTGGAATTTATGCGCCTTTAAGTAATTTTTAAATAGCGGAGCCTACGTGAAAGATATGATGAATTATGGACCGATCATTATAAAATTTGGTATAACGATCTATACTTGAATAAAACTTATGTGTACTAGAATTTACTAAATAAATATGACATATTTAAGACATTTATATAAGTTAAATTATTATTTCGAAAAAATAGTACGTAGGTAATACGTAAAATATTTATCAAATTTGAGTAAATTACCTTTAAAATCATCACAAATAATGCGACGAATAAAGCAGGTTGCAGTAGGTTAAAAATTTACTAAGAACTTTTTTTTTATAAAAGACTTTAGTTTTCCTCAAAATTTTCACTCAAAATCGATTTTATTCAAGATAAAAATTACCAAATCAATTCTTTAAATACCTGTAATTGAAGTAATGAATTAAGTCAATATTTCCTAAAGTTCAATATATCGAAACAAAATATTTCAACTAAGTTAGAGTCGAAAGCTGAGCACTGTGAAACATGTTCGATTTTCTAGAAAACAAAATTGTTTCGCGTATAGTGTAAACAGCCCCTATTTACTGTTCAGTGGATCTTTTTAGTGTTTTACCCTGTGACTGTTTTCTATGTTTTACCCTTTATTTTACATCTTCTTATGTACTTGTTGTACACATTTTTTTTTTACACTTACCTACTTTCGATTTGTACGGTACGTACAAATTTCCAGCAATCTAACCTACAATAGTGATAAAAAGGTCAATGTTGAAAGTTTTTCTGCTACCAAAGATTTGTAAATTCTTATGAGCTGTGCCTAACTCTCTTTAATGCTAGTGTACCAGGTGATTTGGTGAATATATGGAGATTTATTAAAGATCTACTGATAAACGCCAGGAGTCAGATGATCAGATAAAATCTAGTCTCATTCAATTCTATCTTATAAAGAATATAACGCAGACCTGTTTATAATAAGCCTGAATTATATTGTACAAGGAATAAAAAAAAAATAGATGACACAAATCTTGGCTGTAAGTAATATCTTATAACTTTTGCATTAGTCGGCACCAATATCAAACAGGGGCTGACTCATCGATATTTTTAAATACACAACATAAATGTCAACAAAAAGCTTAAATTTTTTAAATAAACAAATAAATCTCATAACTAAAAACATTAAAAATACAAATTCCAGCCTTAAGCATATCCACTATATGTTTTCTCTTTGTGCTGTTTTATGTTATAAAGAATAAAGCAGAGTTTTCCTAACGTTTCTATAACGATTAAAACCGAATACTGCAATGACTCTTTAAAATACATGGACAGAAAGAAACAAGAGTCAGAAAATGGAGCGACTGGTGTTCCCTTCTATGAAGATAGATTTTCAAGCGAAACCACAGTGGTACGTTTGTTTTATGTCAACATATTTTTTTTTTTTTTTTTTGCCCACATTCATGATTATTTTGTAGCCTAAAATAGCTTTAGTTGCTTATAAGGTACTATAGAGCATTTATATTCCAGATTATTATTGGCCAATTTAACGATATCTGCTTCTCCATCAGCCTGTCTGCGTGTCTGTCTATTGCAGGTCACAGTAATTTAGTTTAATTTTTCGCTTCAAAACGTACTAAATATTAACTGAAGCTTATTTTTTAGCACATACATATATACATTTTAGTGCCTTGATTTGTATAGAGGCAAAAAATGTTGCAAATATACCCCCGTAGAATTAAAGACAGATTTGTTTTAAGCCAATCCCCAAAATATTTCGGTTTAATTATTTCATTCACGTGAGCTGGACCATTTTTAAAATAACTCCAAATATATAGTTTTCGATCAACAGTGTGCATAATTAAAAAAAAAAAAAAAAAAAAAATACAACCTATGATATATAAATAACGTTTAATACATAATGAGTAAAATACTTTTTATGATTAATTTTTATTCTCGCGAAATTTAAATTTTCTATGATTTTATTTTGAATACTATTTTATTCAAGTTTGAATATTTTGGACATTTTTCACCGTAATTTATATTTTAGGGCATCATTTTAAAGTCTCGTTCAATACTATTGACATTCAAGGTATTAATGTATTCATTTAACCCTTTATTTGCACAAGCAATATTTTGGGACTTCCGGTCCATAATAGGTTAAGTTAGTTTTTATGTCAAATAAATACTTAGTTAAGAAAATCAATGTGAACAAATGCATACTTTTATCATAAAAATTATAAATTCGTGTAAAATAGTGACTAAATTTTAATATTTTTTTTTTTAATTCGATTAATATCGCGGTTTTAAAGGAGCTCATTATATTTTTTTATAAATTCATCCATATTTAAGTATAATAAATATCTTCAAGTGATTTATTTTCAAAAATAACCTTTTGGGAATAAAATGCATTAAATTGGCCCTCTTGCTGCTAAAGGGTTAATAACGTATAATTTTTCAATACTATCAGGTTGGACTGTTCCAATGGTACATTATATATTTTAGATTATATATTTGAATAAAGAAAATATGAAAATATCGTTAGTAAAATCTTAATATTTCGCGACGAAAAGGAGACATAACAATTATTAAAATGGTTATTCCTCGCCTTAGTATGTCTCTATTACAATTTGAAGTTAATTTTCTTTTAACGAAAATTAAATATCATTATCAAATATTGGAAGAAATGCGTATTTTTTAGAGGCGTTTTGGAAATGGTCCAGCTCACGTAAATTTAAACATTCAGATGTAATGCTTTGGAAATCATGTAAGAGCAGCCCAGTCTTCATTTCTAGAAGGGCACATATGCAACTTTTTTCGTGAGTCTTATTAATATATATACGTAATTTATAAATGCAAGCAAGATAAATATTTCGGACCCATATCAAAATATAAATTTTATAAAAAAAAAAAAATAAAAAGTGCAACAATCCATAATATTTATTTTGTAGCTTTAATAGTCCTGAAAAATGCTCATAAAAAATTTTAAATTTCACAAAAAATTTTAGATGTGGTTTTGATATCTAAAAGTGGTGATTTCGATGTGCATTATAAGGAGCGCTCCGGCCAGCCAAAAGTGTTTGAAAATGAAGAATTGGAGATTGGCACAGTGTTTCCAAGTTTGCATGAATTGTATGCAGAATTACTGTGTGTAAATCAAACAACAGTTTCCAGACATGTGAAAGCACTAGGTTCATCTAAAAGCAATGAAATTAAATGTCACGGTAGAAGAAGCTAAGAGATGTTGTAAGGAGTCCTAGCATGTCTGAAATGCGCAATAAAACCAAATTGTTTTTGCATCGAATTTATACGGACGATAAAAAGTAGATTCATTATGATAATCCAAATAGCAAAAATCGTTTATGAAGCCCGGACAATCAGGAAAATCCTTATGAAAGGATGACGGGAGATATGTGTGGAACACAATCGATTCATTTGCAGAGAGCATAGAACGAAGAACTATTCATGCATTAAGTCACAAGATAATATGGATAAGGGATAATAAAACAATATTACTTACGTATAGTTATTTTATGTGTTATAATACATTTATCGTCGGAAAGATACATAAATTTTGATCGTAATGAGGAAAATTTTTAATTAAATAGGGATGACTTACTTCCGAATGTCTTCAAATATTTGATTTCATATTTTTTGGTCTCCTCCCTTTTATAATTTTAGTTTTATTTTATTAAACTTCTCAAAAAAAAGCATAAAATTGTTTTTATTTTCTGTATCTTTTTAACATAATTTGCAACCAATAAAACGTAATGTTAAAATCTAATAATTAGTGAATAGTAATTAAAAAAAAAATATTTTAGCTATAATTTTTCAGTGTAACAAGACAAATAAGAAGCCAAACATAATTCCTTGATCTCATTTGCGTCAGGTAATGTAAAGTCAAGTTTTAAATATTCCATATATTTTGTGCAAAGTCCTTCAGAATGAAATCCTTTAAAAATTAGTATATTTTTCAAAAAAATTTAATAACTTTTTTCATTGGTACCTATTTCAAGAATTTGAAACATTTATAAAAATTCTAGCCCGAAGGCGGGTAATCTGAAAAGAATTGAAATCATTCACTTGGAGACAGGAAAAAACTCAATAAAGCAGTTGTATTCTGCACTATTCTCACTTTAAAATACATATTCTTAATTAAAATTTTCCTCCTTTAAATCACCAAAGTTTGTACATCTCTGACCTTTTACTTATAACTACAACTGACTACCTCCTTTCCAACTAATAACGTGTCTTTAATAAAGTGTCTTTTGAATTTTAACTTCATAAATATTCATACATTTTACTTGAAGTATTATTTATGTTTTCTAATTTCTTTCCCTTCATAATCCCCTATTTTGCCTTTACTTTTGAAAACATAATTTAACAATTTTATTTTTTGCTATTCTTTATTTCTGGTTGCTATTTAAAAATTATTATATTTTCAGTTCGTGTTTGGTGTTTATAATTAATTACATAGTTTTTTGCTTGTTGTTTTTCATTATTATTAATTACAGTTAGATGTTTTTTGTTGGTGTTGTAATTTTTCTGCTGTTTCTGTTTTTGCTATTTGTGTCCTGCAGAAAAAAAAAATTAGAAATTTATGTTTTAACTAATTGGCGCCAATATAGAAAAATAATTATTATTATTATTATTTTTTTTTTGGTTTTTCTTATCACTCTTTCTTCTTGCTTTTTTATACCCACAAAAATTTTTGGCATCTTTTTACTTATTTCTAGCTTTCAGCGCTGGGTTTTTGTTTGCATTTTGTTTGCTTGAGTTTTATAGTTTAATTCTATTATAAGAAATTTATGCTAATTTTGCATAATTTCTTTTTATACCAAATAAATAAATTAGTTACAAAGAAAAAAAAAAAAAAACAAAAATGTGGGGGGGAGGTGGGGGGGAAGAGTTTTGGATTAAAAAGCTTTTGTTTAAGTTTGTTAATGATTTGCAATTATTTTGACGCGGATGGGTGGGGGATGTAATTGTTGATGATTTGAGAGTTTTTTGGCTATGAAATTGCTTAGATATATAATTTTGGTTTAGTTTTTATTGTTGAAAAAAAGATTAATTAAGAGTTTATTTTTCGATAGATTGTTAATGGTGGTTAATTCTAATTAAATTTAATATTCATTCTTATTTGCAGTTTATTACTTAATGGTGTTACTTATTTATTTTTTTGCAAAAACTTTTAAATTAAAAATCTATTTTTTTTTTGCACAGAAAAAAATATTACCTTATATTAATCATTTAACACAGTTGTTTGATTTTACATCAAAATTCAAGCAAAAATAAAATAAATGAAATAATAAAAACAGTATTCAAGTAAGATTTTTTTCTCTTTTAAATTTTTAATTCATTTAATCATCCATTTTATTGATTTGATAAAATTTTTTAATTGGAAAATTTTTTCTGTTTTTGTTTTTTTACAGTTACCAGTAATTAATATAATCATTTCGGTGAGAGGTGCAAATTTAAACAATTTTTAATTGAATGAATTATTTTGGCAATTGGTGATTTTTTAATGTGTTGAAAATTTATTTTTTTTTATTTTATTTATTTATTTATTTTATTATTATTATTATTTTTTTTTTAAAGTTTATTTAATAATTCGTTTTGTTAGCAAAAATCGAATTTTTGTTGAAAATTATTTTTTGTCACAAAGTTAAAAAAAAAAAAATAAAATTATCCAACAATTTTCTGACCAAATATTTTTTTTTTAATTTATTTCTAAAATTTTAAAATTTAAAATTTTTTGTTTATCAATTTTTTAATGCAATCGCGTAGATCGTTACCTTGGTTATGATTTTGATTTTGTTGCTGTTTTCTGTTTGTTGTAAATTGGTTTATGTCAGCCGATAAACTTTTGATAGATCTTCGAACAAACGCTAGTATTTTCAATAACCAAATTCTCAAAAGAATTGACACGTCACACAACTGCACTAAGTAAATCTGGAATCTTCAGAAAATAAATTTAACAAATGAAAATCTTTATTTTAATTCCTCTACCTAAAAGAATCTAAACATTTTTCAGCACACATTGTATGGCTCCATCTCAAGTGGTGCATTTTGTTGGAAAACAGATTATGGGAGGGAATATATAAGAAGCAAAATTATTTCTATATTGGAAACAACTCGAATGATTCCACTTACGCACAGTACAGTTGAAGAACCAATTGTAGAAAATAAGTATATCAGTAGAAAATTAATTATGTCTATTTTTATATTGTGTTTATATTTCTTAGAATTTTAAATTTTAATACTAATAATTTTCGCTAAAGCTATCACAATAATTTTTGGCATATAAAAAGATCGTTATCATTTTAATTCACTGCATTAAAAAATTAAAAAAAATATAATAAGTTTTTTGTGCACTTAAAAAATATGATTCTAAAAATTTTAACTTTTTCATAAAATATGCTCTTCTGTCTAAATTTTTGAGTGGGTGGGATCTAGTTTAGTGTCATATCAATCTATATAAATGTAATTATTAAAACAAACTTATTAAAATTATTATTAATTTTTAAAACTACTTTGTCTATGTTAGACAATTTTTTATCAGGATAAAAAATTTATCAGGATAAAAATCTGGTTAATGTAGACTGAATTTGTCAGTATTATTGCAGCATTAAAACAAAATTATCAGCAGTCAAGCTCTGACAACTTTGTCCTGACAATGCTTGGTAAAAGAGCCATTTTTTTTTTGTTACTGGTACTTTTTATATAAAGATATATAAATTAGACGTTTGTCTTGATAAAAATTTCTCTTATATAGACTCATGGTTATATTTCTCGCATGGTATTTTTTTCTAGCCCAATGATCTGGAAATTTTGTTCAGTGTTTTATCATTTTCGACCAATGCTGAACGCACAGTTCAAATCTCAATCAAATGATTTTATTTTTTTTTTTTTTTCATTATCCGCTCCTGAAGTCTTGTCTTTTTGTCTTTTAAAATGTGTGAAAAAATATTTTTTATTAAATAAATTTTGAGAAAAAAAGTTAATTCTTTCAATTTGACCACTTTTTGTAAAAACTTTGACCGTGATAATTTTTTATGACTAGACAAATTGAAATAATTAAAAAATTTTAAACAGGTCAAGAAAATCGCAAAAAATTATATAGCGAATATTCAAAGTTTAATGAAACTTTTTCATCACGTCACAATTTTAACCCATTGACGACAAAAAAAAATATGCTTCTTCCTGGAATTTTTAGATTACATAATTTTATAGATAATAGGTAGGTAGCTTTTATAGACAAAAAATTGTGGTACAAAAATGTAGTACAAGATAAATCTCCAACTTGCCACAGTTTTGCCCCAGAAGTCCTTAAAGTTGTAGAAATTAAGAATTTCTCAATTAACTCTCATAAAGCTATGGAAGAGTAAGGTGTAATATTTTTTCACAATATTTTTTTAGTGCTGACTCGTGATATTTGAGATATACTAGAAAAAGTCAAGGCAAAAAATTGAAATTAACTTTCTTTATCAAGTTCTTTAAAGCGGTTTCTAAATTTTTGATATCAGACTTGATTTGTAGAACTTTTGAAATTTTTCATATTCGAGGTGCTGAATTTTTACTCCAACATTATTTTTTTAAAAGCTAAGATCTTTCTATACAACTCCCCTATAGAAGACACTTTATATTAACAAAATTTTTGCGACCGACCTAATCATTTGCCGTATGACTGCCAAATCACTAAGAAGAGAAATAATTCTTCTAGAAGAACATGTATTGGAAGATATTGAAGTGTTGTTAAAACAGTGAAACACATTACGACAATTTTCGAATAAATCAATAGAGCGGAAGAGGGCACAAGTCTCTTCCTAAGACTAAGGCATTCTAAGGCATTAAGATATTCCCCCAAAATTGTAATTAATTGTGCCGTTCAATTTTCTCTCCTTGAACCCAATCAACAACAGGGTTGATCTGTAATTGCGTGAATTGAATGATACATTTGACAGCCTCTGGCAAATGAGATCATTAAGGAAAATATAAATCACACCTAGAACTTGTATAGTGATATCGCTGTATTGAGTGAAAAGAAATAATTTTTGATAGAAGTACATCATGCTACACTCTAACGAATATCTTTATAATACCAAGAGCAATGTTCAACAATCTTTCTTTAAAGTAAACTCTACAATATCTATAGTTTTGGTCACCAAATAAATTTATAAACCCTATACTCTTTATAACTTTAGAAAGCACAATATAAGTCCCCATTAGCCAGTAATTTTAAGAGCCTCCCTTTTTTAGAAAATGAAATTAGATTAGCCAACTTTCAGTACATAGGAATTTATCGAAAAGGTTTGCAAATGAACGTGCTAATGTCCAAAATTTTGGAGCAATTATAAAGTCTTTTTGCAAAATGTTAAATTGTTAGCAACTACTATAAACAAATGTTTAACAATTTCATAATGCGTGCCTTTATTAAATTCAAACAAGAATTTAAGAACGTGATTTCAAAATAAAATTCCTCATTTATTTTTCCAATTTATTTTTTCTTTTTCTTCTTTAAATTTTAAAATGCCATAATACCAAAACCACTATAATAAAAGTTTAAAAGTAAAATACTTAACTAATAAACGAACAACTAACACTACTACATTATTATCTACATTCAGTAACAATAGCGCACTGAATAGTAGTCGTAGTTTTATTATAGGTACCGAAAACAATCTAACGTTAACTTGCTACATTCTCGACTAAATGAAGTTTACAACTTTCAGTAAAATTATATGACATTATCGGAACCCATTGAATTTTTTTATCAATTTTTTGCCATTTAAAAACCAACTACAACATTTTATTTCTTGTAAAAATATTGAAAAAAAAAGGAAAAATTAAATGAGAATAAAACTGAACCACAATATTTGCATTTCCTGTATATTTTCTACTACAAATACAACATACACTTTTTATGTAAATTTTATGCAATTTTGGTTTTTAGTGAATGAGTAGAAGTAAAAGTATGAGAGCAAGGACGGGTGTCAACAAAACAAGGATATTAAAAATATTTAAAATTTGTACAACAATTACAGCAGATTGTAGAGATGTGAAATAGCAATTATTTTTTCCGAGGGGCTTTTTTGAACTACTAAAATCAAAAACGGAAAAGAGAGAAATATTTAAAAAAGTACACATCTGTTTATATTCTTGCCTATAATTTAGTTGTCTATAGTCCTTATTTTAGTACAAGCGATATATTTTAGTTTGTACACCAACATATATATATATATATATATATATATTCATATATATATTCACACACAAATATGTATGTCAATAATTTCTATCTGTGACTACTTAAAATTTTAATGTGCACTTTTATTTTCCTTTATTATTACTATTATTATTATTATTTTTTTTTTTTTGTTAAGCACTAATGCAAATTGTTACAATTGAATAAACATATAGATATGTGCACAAATATACTCAGCCTCATGCATTTAAACATAAAGGACATATGTAAATATTACATAAAATACATATGTGTGAACATTTACATAGTATGAATAAGTATTATATATATATATATATATATATATATATATATGTTTTTGTGGCCTGAGCCCTGTGTATAGTTTAAAATACATTTGTTTGTATATGTATGGTTAAATATGCTACCAGCAGATAATGTTTATGCAATTGTAAAAGCTTAAGTATTTTTTTTTTTTTTTTTTTTTTGCCAAACAAAAAGAATAAACTTTAAACCGCACTGTTTAGTTTGTTTACAAAATGCGTAAAAGAGAAATTAAAATTACACAAATATTATATAATTTAAAGGATTAAAATTAAAGAACTGTTCGAAAAAATATTATTTTTCTTTTAATTTTTCGGTTCTAGATACAAATAGAAATATTTGTGTTACATAACAATTGCTATAACCTGTTGATCATTCGAACCATAGAAATAATTTTCGGAAAATAAAATTATCATTTTAAAGCTTAACTCATTTTCAGATATCATTTCTATTTGATTTAATGTTCCCTCTTGCCTTATGCTATCGTGAGCTGGATTGAAGCATAAAAAGTTATTTTTTTACGGCTTTTTAGAATTTTTATTCATATTATGAAAGGATTTTGGAAAATATATTTCAAACCAGGTTCGTGTATTTCAGATTTTTTTATTTACATACTTGACGTTTTACATAGGAATACTTAAAGAAATTATATTACACACAGAAAAAAGTTTGTGCGAGAGAATTTACTTTCATAGATTTTAGTTCATAATATTTAACAATAATCACCTAAATATTAAAACTTTTTTGCATTTTTTGAAATGAATCAAAAGTCAAGAAGACTTAAAATAAATTGTTTAAATTTTCATTTATATGTTAAATCTGTGAAAAAATGTTTGAAATTTTCTTCGGAAAATTTTAGGTTTTTAATGATTTTAAGCTACATTATTGGAACAGAATGGAAGCGCTTTCTATTTTCATGCGTAACTCTTTTCATTTACCATTTGCAATAAAATCTAATAAAACTAAACCTAAGATTTAACAAAATTTTTGTAAAATTACTAAAATTTTCATTATACATAATTTAATAATATCTATGAATAAAATTTTATTTTCTATGAAAAAACTTTGGGAAAAAATGTCATGTTCGATTTATAATATTTAGGAAAAAAATTTTCAAATATATGATTTCTCTTCTGTGTAATAGTAAAACATAATCTCCATGAAATTATATCGAAAAGTTTTTTGTTTTTGTTTTCGAAGTCATTAAAATTTTATAAGAATTTTTTAAAACTTACATTACGCTCTATATGATACTTTCCATATCATCAGGACATAAACAATATTGGTGTCAAAATATTTACGTGAATAGTTTCATAATTGGTTCCGATATCGCTCATTTGCTGCAAAAACGTTATAATTTAAAAAATCGCAGTTTTTTCAGGAGATGCATTTATAGTTTTTAAGTTGATTTACATTTTTTTTTTTTTTTAAATTTTGAATGAAAGTAATTAAATTTCAAATTTAATCACTTTCCTAGATAACTTCACGTTGTTAGCTACACTATAGCTGAAGCATATATAAAATAATACATTGTTGCAAGTAACACAAAATAGACTATATAGTTTGGACAAAACAATTTTATCGCGATCCTACGTGAAATATAGAAGACTCGTACACCAAACTTTGTCAGTTAATAAAACACATGAATTTGCGTTTGACATACATAAGGGATAGCAAATAATGTGTGTTCCAGAATTTAATATGTATGGGTACCACGCCTTATTTTCGCCCACTTCTGTTACACTGTGATCTTTTTTTTACTACTGTCATCAAAATTTTAATGCAAAGCACTCTTTTTTAAGTATCGGTTGAGTAGAATCGGTTCAATAGTTTAAACTAGTGTAGCACTAATAGTCTATAAAAAAAGACAACATATAATGACAATTGAATTAAATAAAGGGTTTCAAAAATGTTGAACTTCAACAGGCCATAAAAGCGAAGTTTGAAATAACTTTAAAAAAACTTTTGGATGATTTGCTAAACTACCGCTACGCTTTCGTTTTGCATTGCAATTTTTGAAGCGATTTTTACGTGTCGCTGTGATAAATAGTAAAATAAAACAGTTAAAAACATTAATATTATTTTGTTTTAATTTTTTACACTATAATATTTAAGTAGTTAATTTTTAAGTTTTAATAAAAAGGTTGTATTAAGTTTCAAAAATCAAACATTGAGCATATTTTATTAAAATATAATATAACAAAATATACTGACAATTATTTCTCTGAAACAATTTCTGTGTATAGTATAGTATAGAATAGTATAGTATAGTATAGAATAGTATAGTATAGTATAGTATAGTATAGTATAGTATAGTATAGTATAGTATAGTATAGTATAGTATAGTATAGTATAGTATAGTATAGTATAGTATAGTATAGTATAGTATAGTATAGTATAGTATAGTATAGTATAGTATAGTATAGTATAGTATAGTATAGTATAGTATAGTATAGTATAGTATAGTATAGTATAGCATAGTATAGTATAGTATAGTATAGTATAGTATAGTATAGTATAGTATAGTATAGTATAGTATAGTATAGTATAGTATAGTATAGTATAGTATAGTATAGTATAGTATAGTATAGTATAGTATAGTATAGTATAGTATAGTATAGTATAGTATAGTATAGTATAGCATAGTATAGTATAGTATAGTATAGTATAGTATAGTATAGTATAGTATAGTATAGTATAGTATAGCATAGTATAGTATAGTATAGTATAGTATAGTATAGTATAGTATAGTATAGTATAGTATAATATAGTATAGTATAGTATAGTATAGTATAGTATAGTATAGTATAGTATAGTATAGTATTGTATAGTATAGTATAGTATAGTATAGTATAGTATAGTATAGTATAGTATAGTATAGTATAGTATAGTATAGTAGTTTAATGATCCTTATGTTTCCGAGCAATTATTCATATCTCTTGTAAGACCAATCCTGGAATATGCTTCCGTGGTCTGGGATCCTCAATACGAAGTTCATATAAAGAAAATTGAATCGGTCCAGAAACAATTTCTCTTATTTTGTCTTCGTAATCTTCCATGGAATCCTAATATTAATTTACCATCATATGAAAGTCGATTACAGCTTATTGATCTCCCTACTCTTGAAAGTAGGAGAAAATATATGAATATTTCATTTGTAATTAATTTAGTAAACGGTTCAATTAATTCTGAGTTCCTGCTTTGTAAGATCGAATTCGGAATCCCAAATCGTCCAACTAGAAATTATACTCCTTTAAAAATAAAATATTTTCGAACCAATTATGCCAACTTTGATCCCATGAGACGTATATGCAATCAATTCAACAGTTTCTATCCATTTATTGATTTCTCATTAAATCCAATCCGCATTAAGAGGATTATTTTTAACTTAGTTAAATAATAAGTTTTTGTTATTGAATGATTATGAAAATATTTTATTGTTAATAGCTTTAAGAATAATATATATGCTAGCCTGTAAGAAATTGTAATTTCATTGGCTATTAAATAAATAAATAAATAAATAAAAAATAAATAAATAAAAAAAAAAAAAAATAGTATAGTATAGTATAGTATAGTATAGTATAGTATAGTATAGTATAGTATAGTATAGTATAGTATAGTATAGTATAGTACAGTATAGTATAGTACAGTATAGTATAGTATAGTATAGTATAGTATAGTATAGTATAGTATAGTATAGTATAGTATAGTATAGTATAGTATAGTATAGTATAGTATTGTATAGTATAGTATAGTATTGTATAGTATAGTATAGTATAGTATAGTATAGTATAGTATTGTATAGTATAGTATAGTATTGTATAGTATAGTATAGTATAGTATAGTATAGTATTGTATAGTATAGTATAGTATAGTATAGTATAGTATAGTATAGTATAGTATTGTATAGTATAGTATAGTATTGTATAGTATAGTATAGTATAGTATAGTATAGTATAGTATAGTATAGTATAGTATAGTATAGTATAGTATAGTATAGTATAGTATAGTATAGTATAGTATAGTATTGTATAGTATAGTATAGTATTGTATAGTATAGTATAGTATAGTATAGTATAGTATAGTATAGTATAGTATAGTATAGTATAGTATAGTATAGTATAGTATAGTATTGTATAGTATAGTATAGTATTGTATAGTATAGTATAGTATTGTATAGTATAGTATAGTATAGTATAGTATAGTATAGTATAGTATAGTATAGTATAGTATAGTATGGTATAGTATAGTATAGTATAGTATAGTATAGTATAGTATAGTATAGTATAGTATAGTATAGTATAGTATAGTATAGTCTAGTATAGTATAGTATAGTATAGTATAGTATAGTATAGTATAGTATAATATAGTATAGTATAGTATAGTATAGTATAGTATAGTATAGTATAGTATATGCTCTTGCAAACCAGAGAAAGATTCTAGGAGATGTTACGGTCAAAATTTGAAAATCAGTAAATTTCAAAGTAGTTTATATATGTGTATGAGTGTTATCAAAGATAAATTACTGGATAAAAATATAAACTAAAGTATTACCGCAAAATGTTAAGTAAACAATTTAAGGAAACTTAGTCAATTAAAACAATTTGTTTTTAAATAAAAAATTTTAAATGTCAAAGACATAAGACAAAGCAAAATAAACAAAAGATTAGGATATTTTTATTAGAATCTGAAAGAAAACCTGCAAATGGTGTAAGTCAAAGAGGAGCTAAAGGAAAACAAAACTGAAAGGTAATCACTGTTTAGTATAGTACTGATGACTGTATTAGGTTTTTATTAAAGTAGTGAAAAAACAAACAAATATGTAAATAAATAAATAAAAGTGTTATAAAAAAAGGGTGGCAAAAGAGCCAAACAGTTTTTACACAGTTTTTCTTCAGTTTTTATTGAAGAGAAATATATCTAGACTTACCAAAAATTTTGAACTTTGAATAATATTTTGGAAGTATAAGGTGCATTTGAGGGAATAAACTTTATATTTTAAAACTTCATAAGTACCAATAAAATATCTATAGCAGTGCATATTTCCCAGATTTACTTAGAAAAATCTTTACGAAAATGAAAGGTGTGTGCAGTTTAATATAAGATTTATATTGATAATGTAATGATATGTCCTTTATAACTACAGCTCTTATAAAAGTAATTCTTAAATGAGTTCTAAAATTATCCTTTTAAAGACAACTAATTTATAGTGAATACCAGTAATGTTGTAAAAAAACACCAAGTATTCGTCCTTTAAACTCTTGTGAACACCTAGAAAAGCACACAAATTATTTAAGATAATAGAAACAGAAATATAAATTTTGAAAACAGAAATACACTTTTAGGTTTTCATTTTCCTTAATATTTACTCAGGCTTCCTTTTTCCTCTTCCCCTCTTTGCCAAAGGTAGAAGATTTACAAAACTTAAGCTAAAATAGGACATTTAGTATTAAACTTAGGAAGCCATACCTTTTTACAACTAATTTTCAAACAAAATGTTTTTGGTTTTTCTTCTCTAAAAATATGTTTTTCCACTATTAAACTTTAAATATAATATTATTGTTCATTTAAGACACAAGCTATAGAAAAAAGGCAGAAGGAGAAAGTAAACTTAAACATTTGTTTAGTTTAAGTTTTCAGTTAGTTGTTGGATTTCATTTATTTATAAAAAAAGAAAACTATTCGAACATAGAAAACTGCAAGTGGAAAAATGTGCAGGAGAAAAAACCTTTTAATGATTAAAAAATACAAAAATAACATGATATTTATAGAGGAGAATACCCCTAAGTGTTCGAGATATTATCCCATTAAGGAGTCGGGGGTTATAATAAACAAATATATTTTTAGTTAATTTTTCTCAAAGGAATCCTCTTTTTCGAATCCTTTATTCTAAAATTAATAAATGCTTTTATTTTACTTATTTCAATTCTACTTTTTTAATTTCTTAAAGGATTAATCCCATGGGTAAATGCTAAAAAGGATTTATGTATTTTCTTTCATTTCTTGCTTTATAAACATTTTCGAAGGCCATATTTTCAATATCTTCTTCTAAGGAAAAAGACTTAAAGAAAAATTTCAAACCCAAAATATAAAAGGAAAAGAGGAAGAAACAAAGTTCAATTTGTATAAAAGTTTCTCCAAGATTTCTGTTGTTTCTGATTTTATTATGCCATGTTTATAACGCTTTTGCTGTTTCTTTTTTTGCCATAATTTATCGTTGATCGTTGTATGATTTATACAAATTATACACCAATAATGAGGACTAAAAATGTCTTCAATATCATTTGTTTATATGCTGAATATTTTCGGAGTAATTTAGAAATTGGTCTCCGAAAACAATTTTTCTTGTAAAATTGATGATTTTTTTTAAAAAGCTCTTTTAAAGAGTGGAAACGCTATCCATCTGGTATATCCATTTTTTACTTAAAGAAAAGAATTGTAAGTATACATGGGTATTTCCACTTAATAGTGAATAAAATCAAGATTTGGGCAATATAGCTTGTTTTATTCATAACACTACCAGGTTTAAGATAAAGATTAAATACTGCAAATTTTTTACTGTTTAATTTCTTAAAAGAAATTTTGAGGAAAAATTCTTCAATATAACAGGAACATTTTTTCCGGCGCTAATTTCTGAATAATTCCGAAATTGTTGGACAGATAAAAAACAATGTATAGGAGACCAATTGTCTAAATATATATATGTATATATATATATATAGACCGATCTCGGTCCATTGTGAGTCCCTTCATTGAAAGCTATAATATTTATATATAGGGTCCTAGATGAAATGGAATGACATACTTTACACCTGTTGTGAAGGGTATAAAAAACCTTAAGGAATTTGTTGGTACTTTATGAATATTTTTCGTACATTTTCAAATTTAATAGTGGCATGGTTTTGATATAGGTGAAAGGAATTTTGTATGTGTGTGTCTTTAAATTTTTACTAACAACTGGTAATAAATTAAAATGTAAATATCTAATTTTTTCAATTCTAACATTTTAGTTATAAAACTCCCATGAAACAAGTTAAGTAAAAAATAAATTACAAACATTTTGCAAATAATTTATTTCATTGTTGAAAAGTTGTTAATTTGTTTGTGTTTTTTTTTATGCTAAAGGGAAGGAAAATTCCTTAAACATTTTAATTTTTTTAATGTTTCATGAGACCTAAAATTAAATGTTACCTTGACTGTATGTCATGTATTTATGTCTATTTTTAAAATTTATAAGAATTTCTTTTGTTTATGTTTGGTTGTTGAATTTTTTCGGTAATTATCACCTGGTGTATTGTTTGTAATTGAATATTAAGATTTTAAACAAAGAAAAAGAAAGAAGTAAAAAGAGTAAATAAAGATAAAATTATGGGTATAAAAAAGTCGAACCTCAAGCAACCTTTTAAGAATTATACATTAACCATGAAAGTAGGTGAATTGTAGGTATATTTTTGTATTTTATTTTAATGGTGTTATAAATTTTAAAGAAGCAAATATTTTAGACATGCTAAACTTACTAAGTATTTAGGAATTAGTTATAGTTTTTGCTATTGCTCAATACCAATGAACAGTTTTGGAATACTATATATTAGATTATTCAAGTTACGCCTTAATTTTTTGAGGACATTTTTATTTATTAGTAATTATTTAGATATATTTTCTATTTGCTATACTATTAACATCAAACTCTTAAAGTATATAAATAAATCTATCATTTGATTTGTGATTTCTACGATATTCAATTGTGATCCAATAAATTATATTTTAATAATATCCATCTGCCAAAAATATATTTCTTTTAAAGCTTTCAATGAAGTAGATAGATGCTTTTTCACAATTTACAAATTTTAAATAAAAACGAACCTAAGAAATATTAAAATTTTAGAATTATATTATAAAAACATTTTATTTTCAAAATAAAAAACAAAAAAACCTTAAAATAAAAAAACTGAACATTTTCCAAATCGAGCGATTTTAAAATAAAGTACCAACTTCAAAAAATAAACTAATTTAAAAAAAACTCATATTATTAAAAAAAAACAATTTTATAAAAGTTTAAAACAATTTATTCAAATCTTAAAAATTCTAATCTTCAGAAAAAATGCCTATTTTTCGTACGATTGATAAGGAGAAAAAAATACTTCATAGAAATACCAAATTTTCGGAAAGATAGACATTTTTAAAAAAGAAAGATATTAAAAAATAAAAATAACTAAAAAGTTTAAATTTTTTAATTTTAAATTATGTCAATTTTTATAAAAAATACCAAGTTAAAAAAAAAAATATATATATATATATATGATTTCTCAAAAATGTAAAAAAAAATTAACAAAGCTGCTAACTACACTTTTTCCTATATTTTATTCCTAAATAAATTTATAGTACAAATGTAAATTAAAAAAAAAAAAAACACACACACACAAAAAAAAGAACAATCTTCAGACTTTTGATTAAATTATTTAATTCGAAATTTTAAAAACTATTTATAAAATCAACAAAAACCAACTAAGGAAAATTAAATGTTTGTTTAACTATAACTTCAAAGATGCCGATTAGTGTATACAACGTGTTTTTAAAATATACCTTTTATTATTAAAAAAAACTTTCAAATGGACTTATCTCTACTTAAAGTGCAAACAGTTCACAGAAATATATTTAAAAGCTGTGTTGTGTGGATCTTCATAAAAAAAACTAAAATGGACCTTAAAAAAGGTGAAAAAATTATCAATATTTTTAATTTAAAAGCTTTTTCTCATTCTCATTCCATTTTGATATATTTTTAAAAATTTTAAAAAATTTGTAATACAAAATGCCTATAAAATTTGATTTTTCGTAATTTTTCGTTTCTAATATTTATTTAAATTATATTTATAAATTTGCAAATAGTTTCCATGATTAGTGAAGTACATATTATAATTATAATATATTTAGTTAGTCCATAAATTTTTTTCGTTATGTTTTATTTAGAGAATGAAGAGCCGCAGCCAAAAATTTTAATAAATATAAAAAAAATTGTGCTAATAAGTGCACAAAAATGCTTAAATAGATGATCCTGTAAAACTAAAATTATTAATAGCAACTAGAAAACAATTTTTAAAATGTTGAAAT
Organism: Protocalliphora azurea; assembly: GCA_932274085.1. Taxonomy (NCBI): domain Eukaryota; kingdom Metazoa; phylum Arthropoda; class Insecta; order Diptera; family Calliphoridae; genus Protocalliphora; species Protocalliphora azurea. The sequence continues at coordinate 90,410,783 of OW026523.1, forward strand.
GTTAAAATTTTAGCCCTTATAAAGCAATTTAAAAAAGGCTAGAAGCTAAAGTGAAAATTTCGAGGCTAAAAGCGAAATAAAAAAGGCTAGAATTATATTCAAAAATTGTAAAGAGGCAACACTATTTAAAATAATTTTTTGTCAATAAATTAATAAAAATTTTTAATTAAAATTAAGCTCTGCTAAGTAATAAAAAAAAACAAAACAAAAAAAAAAACTATCCTAAGATGTTTTCAAAATGTTTGTAATTTACATAAAAAAGAAACATATTTTTCCTTAAATATTCTTCGAAGAGCTATTTTTTAATAAAAAAATCCTTTTTACAACAAAAATATATTTCAGAAATAGCTTTTCAAAAAAAAAAAAAAAAAAAAAAAAAACGTAAATTTTTTAATCTTATACAAAATATTTAATTTTTTTAAATACATTACTATTAGGCACTTTTTTGCAGAAAAAAGAAGCATTGTGAAAAGTTTTTTTTTGAAAAAAGATTTTGTCATAAAAAAAATGATCTACTTAGCTGTTGAAAGATAATATAAAATTCAAAGCTTTTTAAAATGTTTTCAATTTTATTATAATATTGAGCTTTTTGCTTTAAAAAAATTTTTACTAGTTAATTATATATTCAAATATTTTAAGTCCTATGAAACTTAGGTAATAACGTTTTTAATTTTTAGTATTTTTTATAAGACAGAACTATTATCTATTAGGAAAATGATATAAAAAAAAACAAAATAATAAAAAAGATTTTATCATAAAATAAAGCTTTGATTTATTATTAAAAAAAAAGAAAGAAAATCCAAAATATTATAAAATATTTTTAATTTTCTTTTCACTGAGCTTTTTCTTCAAAAAAATTAGGAAAACTTTTGTCATAAAAAACAACTATATAAATTCATAAAAATTTACCTAGAAATTCTAGAAAATACAAGATTTTAAAAATAGATAGAACTTTTTATCATTTAAAAAATAAATAAATAAATTTATGAAAAAAATTAAAAAACTTTAGTAAAACTTTTATTCTTAGGCATTTTTTCAAAAAGGCTCTTTTCTTAAATAAGAAAGCCGAAAAGAAGTAACATGTGAACTGATTTTTGAATAAAACTATTTCAGAAATTTTAATTTTATCCAAAAATCTCAATAGTTTCTAGTTTACAGTTTGTAGTCTACTTTTTTTTAATTATGAATCTGTGTTTAAAACCAAATGTAAAAACATTCCTTTATATTCCAAAAGCTGTTTTTTCTTTAATTAAAAAAGGAAAAATTATAAATTTAAACTCTTTTCTTAAAAAAAAAGATTACTTTGGAACAAGGATTTTTGGAAATTTCAATTCTGAGATTTTATTCTCATTTTAGTTTAAAAAATAATGGAAAAAGGCTATCCCCAATATAAATATATATATATATATATATATATATATTTATATTGGGGATTGTATATATATATATATTCAAAAGCACCTTTCTCTTAGAAATTTGCCTTTTTATTGAAGAAATGTAATATATATATTTTTTTAATAAAATATAGTTAATTAAAAAAAAGTAGATGGTCAATGCTGTTATAACATTTTTTTTTGATTGAGATATAGAATTAAATTCCTTAAGATAAAATATTTCTATTAACAATGATTAAATAAACTATTTTACATTTTTCAATATTTTTCAACAAAAAAATTTTTTTTTTTTTTTTGCTTACAATCTTAAAACAGAAACTTTTATTACCTTAAGTAATTACTTTCACAAAAAAGTAATTTTAAAGCTGTCACATAAAAGAAAATCTTTGATTCCCGGCGTAATATTAAGTTATTTTCCATATAGTTTTTTGCCAAATGGTTGTTGAAATTTCGATTTTTTAATTTTTTATTTTATTTTAATATATTTTTTTCTACATCAACTTAACATACCTTTTTTACTTTTATTTAGCACCTTTTAAAGTCATCTAAAAAATATATTTGACTATGACTAAGCTTTAATGTGAAAAGGTTTTCGACCTGTAACATTTAATTTTCCACCTTTTATTTATAAATTGCCAACTGCTTTGACTGTTTGTTTAAAATTGTTGAATATGTTTATTTAACACATTTATAATTGTTAACAAAATGGTGTTAAGTAAGTGTATAATAACATTTTTCTACACAAATATTTTTACTACTTTATTTCTACTTTGTTTTTGACATTGATATGGGTTGACAGTACATACTTCGGTTATTGTAAAACGATCGTATTAAAGAGGCTCAGGCACAAATAGGTTTGATGCTTTGATACAAGGAACTCATTTACCTTTAGGGTATTTTCTTACTTTATTTATTTTTTCTCCTGTTCTTTTTTATTCTGATTAAGTTACATAAAACCTATGTTGGCAGGTCTGATAATGGGGTTTTTGGTGTAAAACAAAAAAAAAAAAAAAAAAAAAATGAATTAAACTCACCTGAAAAAAAAAAGAAAGAAACAAAGTATAAGAAAAAAATATATATCAAATGGTTAATATTAAATAAGTTTGGACATCAAAAGGATATTAAAAAAATACTTCTAAGCGTTAAAAATTTTCCCAAAATTTTTCTTAAAAACAAAAATCCTTTAACAAACCGACTTTGAGGCTTTAAGTTTAAATCATAAAAAAAGAAATTAACCTACACTCAATTAAATTTGAATATCATGTTAAGCTTTAAAGGATTCGAAAACAGGATTATGTATTTTTTTAACCAACAATTTCAACAAAAATATTGCATAAATTTAGGAACACATACACACACATATGGAAAAGAATGAATACACATCTATCTAAACCACAATTGATTATGTCGCGTTGTCATTATTACCCCAGATTATTAAATAAAGCGGGTATAAATAAAATACTTTATAACCTCACATACATACACACACATACACATATGCCAGAAAATATACTCACACACAAGGAAAACTAAATAACGTTAATCAAATTTTAACACGTATTTTGTATATAAATTTTAAATATATATATATATATATATATATATATATATATATATATATATATATATATATATATATATATATATTATATATATATATATATATTAAAAAAGGATTAATAAAACAAGCACACAATTTATAAACTCACTCACATGACATATACACACATGTGACATAAACATGTAATATACATGACACTTTATAACAACGGTAGCAGAAGAAGCAAAATACAATAATGGCAACGGCAACATCATCAACTGAAATTATAATGAACAAGTTCTTAAATTATCCTTAACAAATAAGTAAAAAGCTGATATTAAGGATTTTCTACATTTTTTCTTTCTCTTTCTTTCCACATTTTAATGTTTTATTTAAGTGGATATCAGTGTTACCAGTTTAGCCTTTTTAAGGTTAAATCTAGCCTTTTTGTTTTGCCTTTAGGCTCAAATTTTTGTTTTAGCTTCTAGCTTTTTTAATACCCTTTGATTCTTAAAATTGTCCTAAAATGTCTAAAATTTTAGTATTTCAAGAGGGAAGAAAATAATTTCTTATTTGCTTTCACTAATTTTATTTTTACAGAATCATCCATTTAAGAATTATTGTGCAAATCAAATATAACTTCAAATCTAATATTACATAACTCATTGCATGGACTTACTTACTCGGTTATTATTATTAATCACAGAAATCATTTATTAATATAATTTATAAAATTATAAATATAATCTTTCAAAAACGAAAAATCTACAAAAATTTCGAAATTATAAATTAAAGGGGAATTATAATTTAGAAGTGCCAAATCACTCCTAAATATTGGGTCATTTTTCATATAAAATATAACCCAAATTTTTATCGAAATTTTGTGGTCGATTTTTTTTTTTTGGGTAATTTTGTTAGCAGCGGTTCTGCATCTTATATTTTTAATTTATTACAATATATCTTTAAAAAATATCAACAACTAATGAGAACAAAAAAGAGAAAAAAAAAATATTTTTTCTGTCATATTTTTTTTTTTTTTGGGGGGGGGTAGTGGTGGTTTAGCTTTTTCTAAGCTTTTTAAATTGCAGCTTATTCTTTTTTTTTCATCTCCTGGTAACACTGGTGGGTGTATGTGCACATATATCATATGTATAAGTTTCTCTAGAAGACGGTTTATAAATTATCTTCCAGGAACAGTACGTCGTCAGTAAAAGTCTTATTGACGTACTAAATGCGTAATACGGAAAACGAAATAGGTTTAAGGGGACTAAAATTTAAATCATATGGTATATTCACAAAACCATTTTGGTGTTAAAGAAGCCAAAGAAAAAAGAAAAATTAAATAAATATATCACAAAAGGATTATTATAATTACATTAATTATATGTTGCGACATTTGTGGTAAAAGCAAAAAAAAAAAAATAGGTGTTGAGGGTGTTGTTAACAAATTGGTATGATTGTTTGCCAAGGAAGTAATGAATTATTGGGAAAATTAAATGGAAGAAATAATCTAATGCGTATTATTTATGCTTCTGCTATACAAAGTAACAGTTTTCAAGAAATTGTAGTTTAGTAGTCAAAGTTTTAATTCTAGCATATATTATTTTATTAATTTTGAAAAGAAAATTAGTTTAGAGGTAAAAAAAATTTGTGACTATATTCCTTAATAATATTTAACTCTTAGCGACCATTCAAAAAGATTCCAAGAAAAAATAGGGGCCACTTCCATGGCATTTTACCATATTGTAAAAAGTTTCACAATTCTTTTATTTTGAATAGTATAAAACAGATTAAAATTCACAAGGATCTTTCTATGTAGCTGATGTATGTGGAATATAATAGACTACTCGAAATTATACTATGAACCGATTCAACCAAAATCTTTATTTAGTTCCAAAAACGAATATCACAGAATATGTCCATAGCGGAATATATGAGAGAGTAAGTATTGAAAAACAATCACAATCAAAATCACGTATACCTCCGATCAAATGGATGACAGGTAGCGATAAAGGAAAAGAAAATCATTTAGTGCCACAAAAATTTTCAAGATAATTGCCAGCGGCATATGTGCCTATAGCACATATATATTCATTTATAATAATTTTTCTTATTGCAAACATAAGGATTAATTCACAAAAATGGTTAACATAAAATACTCTTTTTATTAATTAAACTTCCGCACTTTTTTAAAACGTCTTCACTGGGATTCCAGTCTTAATAATCCCCATATAAAAAGTTTAGGGCTGAAAGCGTGGGTTCAGAACTGTTAACTTTAAATCCGTTGAACAGTTTATTTTACATTAGTGATAATTTTGAAAGATAGCGTTCCTCCGAGGCGATGTTATGAGACAAATTAAAAATATAAATTAAGTATTCATCGAATCTGTTTTTTGCATTTTCCCAAAACGGTGCAGAAAGTTTCAACATTTGATGTTTTAAATACCCAGCAAAAAAGGAACTGAAAAACAGTTGAAAACGTCATAATTTTATACTGTGTTGTCATTGGAGGGAAGTACTGAAAAAGATCCGCAGAAGTTCTTTTTTAACCCATGTGTGTCATTGGTAAGATGTTATTCTTTTATGCTTCTTGTTCTTTTGAAGTAATTTTCTTAAAACTTTGTTTCTATATTCTTTGCTTTTTTCTGTTTTAGCCTTATTAAAAGATTACAAATATAATTTAAAATTTTGGACATTTTTATTTTCTTCGAATTCATTAACCATTTTTTCTGCTAAAAATACATTTAGTTTCACTTTTTTGGAAGTGATTAATAATAACTTTCAAAAAACACTAAATAAGCACATAGTTCTACGTTTGAAGTGATGAGAATGTTCTTTTTGGAAGCACTTAATCGTTTTTTTTTTTTGTTGTTGTTATTGATAAAATTCATCATTAGGTTCAATTTTTAGCAGTTTCATAAATTTCATTTATAAAATTCGGTTTTTTATAATATTGTGAAACAATCTAAAAATAATTAATTTCTTCGTTTAAATTAAATTAATAATAGTGGATCGAGATGTTTTAGACAATATAGTCTTCCGTGTCATTTAGCACATAGCCTTAAAAGGTTGCCAAACGGTAAAGCTGGAGACATATTTATACCTCTATTAACTGTCACACATACAACAAACAATACGTTAATAGGTATTCTCCCTTTTTGAATAACAATCAATTGGTGTATAATAAATTACTAAAAAATATTTATGGTATAAGATATAAATCAAGAGAATAGGAGTGAATAGAATATTTTAGATATAAGAATGAATAAATATACAGCTATTGATGCCAAAAGTAAACGTGGATGGGTGGTTGTTTAAAATGTAATTTAACGTATTTGTGTAAGTTTTAATATTAAAAAAATAATAAATAAATTAATAAATAAACATCTCTTGAGTTGACAGCGGAAGTGTCTGTGTATGAGAGTAATACACATCATTGTTGTTGTTTATATTAATTTAATTATTAATTGTAATCGGATTTTTCATTGGTGTTTCTATAATTAATTTATCTATGAGTTAAATAAATGAATAATTAATGAATTTTGAAGGTAGATGAAATGGGGGTGGGTGAAGAAGCAAATAATTTATCTTGATTTTCTATTATATTATTTATGACAAAATGAAGATGTGGTTATTCATAATTGTAAGTAAGTACAAAATTACCTATTAATGTAAGAGGTGAAATAATAGTAAATCTTTTAGAGGTAACAACTCCTTAGGGCAAAGAGTTGTTTAAAATGCAATTCAAAATTTAATTTAGATTATAGTCTATGATTTTATTATTGTTGAATTTTTAAGAGAATTTGGTACATAATTTTTTTATGATGCTTATCCAATTTAACACTAAATCGCCATAAGAAATATCCTTAAGAAAATGCACAATTAAAAGCTTAAGTGACGAAAACTTTCTAAATGAAACTCGTAAAAAATAAGAATAAAAATAGAATAAATTCAAAACAATTTCCATAAACAAAAAGTCCCACGGAAATAGGCCACCTAATAGAATTACATAGAACTAAAAAAAAACAAATATATACATTTTTTGTCATGATAAAAATAAACTTAGTGGGAAGTTAGTTAAAGATTTACATTCACTAGGAAACTTACACGCTATTAAAAATGTCCATCAAACTTTCAAGGATGTCCATAACAAAAAATCCTTAGGCAAAAAAAAAAAATATGTTTCAAAAATTTATTTTTAGTCAAAATTTCTTTAAGCGTCAAACTTTTGACTTTATAGTTGTTGCTATTGTTGTTGCTTGTAATTTAATAAAAATTCGTTTCATTTTATGAAGGTATTAACATAGAAAATACTTAAAGCTTAATAACTAAAGAGGAAATGAGGAAATAAAAAAATTGCTTTTATATAAAAATAAATAAAATTAAATAGAAAAATATTACAATTGTAATAACATATACTAACACATACATACACAGCTACGTTAAGACACAATCTTATACACATACAAATACTGTTTTACACACTAATATAATGGAAACTGAAGCTGCCAAATAACTACTAAATATGATTTTTTAGAAGAGACTTAGTGTTTGTGTATATACACTAATTCTCTTTTAGGTCCTGCAAGTCCTTTTTTATTTTATTTTTATATATTTAAGTGTTAGTGTTCAATAGTAAAACTGTAATTGTCTGAGTGTGGCTGTGTATGCATTAGTGTTTGAGTTTCTGTAAAATCTTGTTATACTTCGACTATATACTATGCCATTTACATTTTTTATTTATTTTTTCTATATTTTTTTATTTGCTTAACCCAGTATTAGTTTAAAGTGTGAGCAAATAGACAAATGCTTATCACAGTATTTTTAGTTTAAATATAGAAGTGAGAATAATTATAGGTGAGAAAAAAAGGTTTGCGTTACAAACAGAAAAAATATCCCATAATATTTTTTAATAAATTTGTTATTTAATTTTATATTTGAATTTAATGAAGATATTAATTCAGTAAAGATTTTTAAGTACTTTTAAATTATGAAAAACAAAAAAAAAAAAAAAAATAATAAACAAAAATAAAAATGTGACAGCATACTTAAAAATCAAAATAAAATAGAAAAACATTTTTCGAGAAAAAAAACATCAATTAACAATTATATATTTCAAAATGCAATCATTTCTAACTTAATACTCGTATTTCTTTCCTAAGTTATAGAGTCTGATAAAAAGTAAGGTAGATTATGTAGTTTTCCCCAAAAAGGACGATTATATGCATTAATTGTTCTGTAATATTGTAGATGCCTTCATTATTCAGTGGTGTTTAATAACATATACTTTAGAAAGGAAGCCGAGTACTTTTTCGATTTTCAAAAATTCTATCACTTATGGTTTAATGTTCTTATTTTGTGTCATATTATAGTTCTTCTCTTTTTTGGAATTAGCCGAAAAAAACGATTTGGATGACTGGTTTTACTGATATTACTAATTTTAGAATACTAGTATTATATAAAGATTTATATATGCATTACTAAAAAGTAAGAGTTTTTTATATATTAAGGGCAATATTTTGCAATAGCACAGATTCAGTTAATATTATAATTGTGTCAATTAAAAATTTAATAGATTTTAATTATAACTGCAATTATAAAGATAATTAACATAACTAAAAATTATTTGAAATTGTTTAGAAAATCTATAAACTTGATTTAATTGATACAGGGTTTAAAAATTTAATAACTTTTCGTTTTTATATCTTTTCAGATCATAAAATATACAAAATGGAAATCTTTTTACACTAAGCATGGAAAATAAATAAATTTTAACAGTTGGCCAGAAATGAAATCAACTTTATTGAAAATCTGATTATGAGTGATGAAGCACATCTTAATTTGAATGGTTTTATTAATAAGCATAACTGTAAATTTTGGGGTTCTGAAAATCCAATAGCCATTCATCAATGCAAATTGTACCCTATTAGGTTACAGTATCATCTGAAAATATCTTTGGGCTATACTTCTTCGAAAATGAAGATGGTAGAGCTAGAAACGTAAACGAAGAGCAATATCGGTACATTTTTTACGTTATTCTCTTGAAACCAGATCTGAGATATGATTTCAGCAGGATGGAGTCATTTCCCACACTGTTTGAGACACAACGGCGCTTTCAAATCAAATTTTTGGAGTGCCTTATGGCCATTATTGAAGCAAAATCAATTAGAATTTTAATTGATGAAGAAATTTCGTAATTAAAATCTATCTTTATTGTTTTCTTTTGTGTGTAAATTTAATAAAAAAATCATTTTCAAGGGAGAAAGACAGCAGACAATTTAGAAAATTGTGTCTACATAAGAAGACAATTTTCTATAGGAAAATGTGTCTACAATAGACAATAATTTTCTATAGAAAACTGTGTCTACATCAGAAAATACTTTTCTATAGAAAACTATGTCTACATCAGACGACAATTTTTTTTTTTTATAGAAAACTGACAATAATTTTCTATATGACAATTTTCTATAGAAAACTGAGTCTAAAAGAGAAGACAATTTTCTACAGAAAACTATGATCACAAAAGAAAACATTTTTTTATAGAAAATTTTTATTACAGCAGAAGATAATTTTTTCAGACACAACTTTTTAGCTGAAAATTTTCTATGAAAAATTATATCTACAGATGATATGTTTTTGTGCTCATTACACAACACTATAGAAATTTGTGTCCATTTAAAACACTTTTCATTCTGCTATAATTTGCTTCACTATTGTTTTTCAACTAACATTTAACAATATCTACAGTACAGTATTGCCAAAGCAAAAGTTTTATTTTTTTCACATTTTGCTTACATTTTAGCCTTTTTGTTGTAGCATTTTCTATATTTCTCGTTATTTTTATTTTTTCGCGCCACGACCTAAATTTAATACCATGATGATGCGGCTGCATTATATTTGTTCTAAAAGTAGTGAAACAAAAAATTGCTGATGTTTAATGTAAAAGTGTTGAAAATAAGCTTCTGCAAATTATAGTGCTACTATAAACAACATTGTATGAAGACAATGACTACCGCTACTAATTCTACTACTACTACTAATACTACTACTACTTCTATTACATATATACTACTACTAGAGCTGCTGCCTCTAACAACAATTTGATGTTCATGTTGTTGATATTGCTGTGGCTTTAATTCAACAACTATGACTATTATATATGTATATGTGTATACAAAACACATGCCTAAATATATTTTCTTTCTAAAACTGCTGGCTGTTGTGTAAATTGTGAATTATGTGTGTTCAAAAATCAAACAAAGTTTTTGCACTCTCTCTTATAATACATATGAATATGGTTGTATGTAAGAATTTTTTTTCTCTAGTTTTTTGATATTTAAATGCCTTTATATAGACATACTTTTATACAAACGAGGGATAAATTAGAAATTATTTAAAAGCAATGGAGATAAAACTTCTATCTTTCCAACAACTATCATATGCAGAAAAAGATTCCGGCTAATATGAACCTTCTTCAGCATATAGAAAATGTGCCTAATTATCTTCCCAAAAGATATTTCCATATAAAATTGTCCAAAGAATATAATTATCTTTACAAAATTCAATACAGAAATAAGACTCATGCGATTATTTCTTCTTCCCAAAAACCTAATGTAAGCCTAGTTCGAGAGAAATATTTAGAAAGTATCTCCAATAATAATATTATGTTGTTGAGCTAATAAAACTTAAATTAATAAATTTACTTAAAGGATCTACCTTCGTAAATACTCAAACTAAGGGAGTTTATTTAGTATGCAACTTTTTTTATGTAGAGTGTTCCAAGCTTGAAATTTTTGGCATTTTCTAATTTTAAATACGTTGCAAAAACAACAGACATTTTAGTACTATGTAGAAGTGCGGCCCTAGCAGCAGTGTTTTATTTCTATATCTATTGTAATAAATAGCAGAGAAATAATACAGCATAACGATACTCTAGTAATAATTTAACGAAAGCAAACTGGTAAATCTCACACATATAAGTGAGTAATTTTTTTCTTTGAGGTGTTAGAAAATACTATTTTGTACACAACGAATTAAAAAAAACAACATACTGATAATCTTCTGATTCGAAAATAGAACCAGAACTTTTTCAGGATGCAGCAAAAGAAATGAGTTTGTCTTACAAAAAAAAAAAGAAAATAATAATAAAAAAAAAAAAATAAATAAATAAAAAATAACTCATTTCACTCATGTGCCTACAATTTTCTATAGAAAAGTGTGTCTACAGAAGAACATAATTTTTTTATGGAAAACTGTGTCTACAGCAGATAACAATTCTATGTATAAAACTGTTTACAGAAGTCTATGGAAGAACATAATTTTCTATTAAAAACTCTGCCTATACTTGACAGTTTTGTATACTAACAGAAGACAATACTTTCTAAAAAACTATGTCTACACAATAAACTTTTTTATAGAATATTATGTCTAAAGAAGATAATTTTAAATACAAAACTTTATAAGAATAAAAAAATTTGTATACAAAACAGAGGATAGTATTCTATAGAAAACTTTGTCTACACCATAAACAATTTTGTGTAGCGAACTGTATCTACACCATAAAAAAGTTTTTGTAGAAAACTGTGTATGTACCACACAATTTACTATAGAAAACTGTGTATTCACCATAGACAATTTCCTATAAAAAACTGTGTCTTCACCATAGACAATTTCCTTAGAAAACTGTGTCTACACTACAGACATTTTCCTAAAGAAAACTGTGTCTACAATACAGAAACTTTCTTGCAGAAAACAGTTTCTACACCACAGATAATTTTCTATAGAAAATCACAGACATTTTTCTATAGAAAACTGCGTCTATACCATAGACATTTTTCTATAGAAAACTGCATCTACACCACAGATAATTTTTTATAAAGAACTGCATAACAAACATTTTGCATCCTACCTTTACATTCTACATTTTACTTTTCTATAGAAAACTGCGTCTACACCACAAAAAATTTTCTATGGAAAAATGTGTCTGTACCACAGACAATTTTCTATAGAAGACTATGTCTATACTATAAACAATTTTCTATGGAAAAATGTGTTACACCGCAGATAATTTTCTATAGAAAATCACAGACACTTTCCTATAGAAAACTGCGTCTACAACACAGACAATTTTTTGTAAAACTGTCTCCATAACACAAACAATTTTCCATAGAAAACTGTATTTACACCACACAATTTTCCTATAGAAAACTTCGTCAACTCAAGACACTTTTCTATAGAAAACTGTGTCTACATCAAAATGTATTTTATAGAATCAGGCAATTTTCTGTGTCTTCGCCAGACACTTTAGAAAATTGTATCTGCACCAGACACATTTCCATAGAAATGTGTGTCTATATAATAATATTTTAATTAATTTATTTAAAATTTTTCTTTAGTCCATTATTGCTAAAAGCATTTTATATTTTTATTCCATTTTCATTAGTTATATTACAAAATAAACCTATCACCTATAATAAACACATTTAAATTAAATTACTATTGATTCTAATGGATTCTCGAGAAGAAAAATAGTTTTTTTCTTTTTATGCTAAACGCAAATACTGCAATTTTTAAAGTCATATACATATATAAAATTTATTTAAATAAGATGGCAACAGACATTAGGTGGTAAACTGCATAATATTGCCAACTTAGTGAAAAAATAAAAGAAAAATAGAACGTTGAATATAAAACTAAATAAAATATAAAGCAAATAAACATAACATTACCAAAGTCTGAGTAGATTATTACAAAGCATTGGGAGCCATTAAGTAGATTTCTTAAAAAGTAGAAAAAATAACGAAAAAAAAATAGAACAAAGCCAAGATATAAGGAATTGAAAAAATATACATATTTTTTACAAAAAATTACAAAAAAATGCAGATATATGAACTACATATTTACAAGGAGAAAGTAAAAAGTTATCAGGGGTTTTTTAAAAAGTAAGACAGTTTATAATAATCTTTTTTTTTTTTTCTTTTCTAAATGCACTTTACTTTAAATTCTTGAATTAAGACTTTACTATGAAAAGCTTTATAAAACAAATTATTTTAGTTCTTATAAGCCATTTCGCTTGAAAAGATTTACTTTTTAATAAATTAATAAACCAAAATGAAAAATTTGTTCAACATTTTCATGGTAAGGACCTTTTTATATTTTTTATATATCCAGACATCATTACCAGTAAACACAAGTACCTTTTTTATATTTCTTAGTGACCTATTTTATATATTTTCATAGTTAATTTAAACATATTTTCTTTTACATTATCTTAATTTTACATTTACTTACTTTCCTGTTACCCTTCTCCAATAATTTACCTACTTTCATTTGAAGTATTTCCATCTTTTTTTGTAATTTTGTAGTAAGTTGCCTTGATATAAAATCCCTTTAGATAAATAAATATAAATAATTTTAAAACTAACATTTTTATTTATTTATTTTATTATTATTTTATATTATTTTTGTTTGCATTTTTGTATCCTGTTACTTATTTTTCTAGGTAGCTTTTGATAGAAACATTTTTAATTTTGTTTAGTTGTGTCATACAAGTAAGAGGCAAATTTAGATATAAATATAATTTTAAGTCAATGGTAACTAACAATGATCATATGAAGAAAGGTTGGAGCAAGAGGTAAAGAAAATCTAAAAAGAAAATATTTAATACTGCAAAGAATTTAATTAAATTATTTATTTAAAATCTAAAAATAAATATTTTTACAAAGCTGCTTTCGGATTTTAATGTATGAAAGCTTATCAGGAAAAAGGACCACTTGTAATGTTATTTCAAATACTAAATACCTCGTGTTTTTATAAGCAAAGCAAACTGTGTTTATAGTAGACAATTTTTTGTAAGAAATTTTTTCTACGAAAGACATATTTATATAGAAATGTATATCTCTAATGGATACATCTCTATAGAAAACTTTGTTTATAGAATAAACTATTCTCTAGAAAACTGTGTCTTCAGTAGATACTTTTTCAGGCACGTATGTCTACAGAATACAGCATTGCAATATATTTTCAGGGTATTTATTTTGAAAAAATTATATTTTTGTGCAAAATGTTTGTATAAGGTTTCACTGTTTTTGTTAGAAATTTAATTTTCTTAATAAATAAATACCAAAATAAAATTTAAAAATATCTCTTATAATATCTAATATGAAATTGTATTATTTGTACTTTTCTACAAATTTTTCAGAAATTGACGCCTCATTGACATTTAAAGGCATAAAAATAACATCTCCTTATATATTGTTTATAAATAATAATAAAATAATATTATTTAATTAGTTATTTAATATTATTATTAATAATAATATTATTTTGTTCAGATCAAGTTAGTCGAACTAATATACGGGAGTCAATTTTAAATATTGACATGAAGAAAATAGAAATATTCGCACTAAAAAGCATAGAAAAAAAATTTAAAATATGTTCAAAAATATGCAAAAATAATATGAATATGAAGAGAATAACGGCTAATTCAAGAAAACATTGAAGACAAATAAATAATTTTGCACTCATTTTATTAAGAATCCATCAAATGGAACTTATTGGTATATACTTGTTTAATAATGGTACCATCTATAAATTTAGATACGAAAAATAAAGGGCATATAATTCGGAGGCAATTACAAAACCACAAAGACTTTGCTGATCCAGTGCAGCTATTTGAAATTTATTAATAATATTTATGTATTTGAATTGGATATCATCAATTTTATTCGCAGCTATTTATATAAATAGTCTTGATTAATGCACAGAAGATCTAAAACTATAGAAATAACTATGATTATAGCTAATACCGGATTTAATGTTCAAAGCTTCATATTGCGCAGTAGAACAGAACCGAAAATTTTTGTAATTCTATCTGTAACTTCTAATCGACTGATTGAATTTACAAAAAATGTTGCAATAAAACTATTAATATAACCTTAAACTATATTTAGTTTAAGATATTAAAATGAATATCAGATTAGCTATAACCTTAGATTTTTCTGTAGTTCTAAATGAGTTCTAATCTATGTTATTAATATAATTAGAAAATAGCCTTTTGCTGGACTATTTGTACTATTTTTCCTGTATAGTACCTTTTTTTCAACCCTGTAAAACGGCAATAGTCGCCTCGAGGACTACGAGGTAACGTCGCCTTTTTTTGTACACATAATCATCTCGACAATTACGAGGTGGCACTAATTAGGTAGATGTTAGTGAAACTTAGAAAATTGTGTCGGAAAAAAATGAAATTTTATACAAAATTTCAAAAACTTTTCTTTTTTCGTAAGAAATTTAATTTTTTCCGATACTATTTATACCCTTCACCACCTTAGGTGGCTGAGGTATTATACGTTTGAGCTGATGTTTGTAACGCACAGAAATCATCTCACCTTAAAGTATACCATTCTACCCAAAATCACTTTCTGAGCCGATTTAGCCTAAACCTCATACAAATATCCTCCCGGAGTAGGGGTTTAACGACCACCCGTAACTTAAATATAGCAATATCTTAATTAAATTGAGTGCCAAGAAATTCCTAAGTAAAATTTCATTAAGATTGGTCCATAATAGACCATAGCTCTCATATAAACTTGTTTTCAGAACATCATTTTAATGTGCATAAATTCCATAAAAATGTTAAGATATTAAGTTAATATTCGGCGCAAATAATTTTTGTATAAGTAAAAATTACAGTGCTAAATTTTATGAGAATATATATAAGCCCGGAATCACCTTAAAGTGTATGAATTCATATAAATGTTAGTATAAATTTAATATTTTGTATTCATATGTTTTATTTTATATTTGATAAATGTATTGATCCACAATTGGCCACAGGTCTAATATAAGATACCTTTCAGAATTTTTGTGCATATATAAAATAATGATCGGACTCGACAAACTATGTCTTTCTTACTTATTTTTTTTATTTTTTTTTTTATAAATCTTCGAAACTATTTTACTAAACCAAATCAGATATTTCATTTTAAAGTTATGTTGCAATATGGAGTGCTATATCATTAATATTTTATA
Source organism: Protocalliphora azurea (assembly GCA_932274085.1). Lineage (NCBI taxonomy): Eukaryota > Metazoa > Arthropoda > Insecta > Diptera > Calliphoridae > Protocalliphora > Protocalliphora azurea. Next base: position 90,426,749 of record OW026523.1, read on the forward strand.
TAACAGTTTATCTCGAGAACTAGAATCAATTCCTAGACATTGCTTTATAAGTTTAGATCTCCATGACTACATGTATCTCAATTAACTGTGAAATCCTGTGACAGAGAAAAAAAATTTTGTTGTTGTCCTGTATTATCAATATTGTAAAAAAATATAAAATAAAGATCTATTATAAGATCTCTTGTCGTAAAATGGCTAAATATTATTTAATATATACAATTTTCTTCAAAAGTTTTCACTATCTATCAATTTGCATTATATTACAAATGACTTGGGGATATTGTTATTTTTTACTTCTTAAAAATATAAAATTCGAGGAAAACAAAAATTACTGCTCAACAAAAATTGCTATTTCTATGAAATTCAAATTTCTATATTATTCTGTTTTCAACTTATTACTTCAGCCTTAGCAACCATCATCCACCATAAACCTCTTACCATTAGAAATTTAACAAAAAAAAAAAAAAAAACTGCAGCAAGCAAGTTTTATACATAAAATTCCCCATGCTGTAGTTTAATATTCTAAAGCTTTTTTTGTCAACATTTGTAAGTAGAAAAAAATAACAGCAAACGGTTAAAAAAATATTACTTCATACCAAAGCACATTATCTGGGCTTAAACTAGTAAAGCGTTGAAATTTGTTGAAATACTCTAAAAGAAAATGATATTTAAGTAAATTAGTCTTCTTTCCTTTTTTTTCCAGTTTGTTTGCAAAACAAATAACTTTTGCACAAAATATCGTATTTCAGTAATATTTTTTATACTTTTTAATAGATTTTTTTTATTTTCATTAATTAGTTAAGAGCATTAAGAAATCAACAATTGTTTGTTTAAGATTTTAATTAATTAAAAATGTATTGATATTTTATTGAGGGTAGAAGGGGAAAGAAGGTGCTGCTTGATTTGTTTTTAGAAAAGGAAATGAAAATGTTAATAGGGTTATATATAAACTTTATAAAGTGCTTGGTTGTCATGATTGTATGAGTAATATGAATTGATTTATTTTTATATTAATATTAATCATATTCACAACGTGTTGATACTCTGAGGGAGAGAGAGAGAGGTTTTGCTAATGGAATTAATTTGACAAAAAAAAAAAAAATTAAATAAAATTATTCTGAAAAATACATAATTTTCTTGATAACTACTACAATATTTTCCTATGGAATTTTATTATAAAAATTTTAGTAGAAATTATATAACAAGAATTTGTTTACGGTTTTATAGTGTTGGAAGTTAATTAGAGTCAGTCTGTCTTCATAACAAGGAAGACTTACGTTACGATTCCAACCAATATTCCAACCAAGACCACGAAACCAGATCACATAAACTCAATTGAGTTTATGTGATTTGGATATTTGAAGATTCCAGATAATGGATCCATATTCCAGTATGGGTCTTAATAAAACTGTAAATAATAAAACTGTAAATAATAATCTTTAAATTCTTTGGACCAGCCCTAAAAGAATTCTAAAATTTCACTAGCTTTATTAACAATTAGTAAAATATGGGAGAGAAAAGTTAAACAACTTAATCGTTAAATGTTTCCTCTAGTTCGAGCATATCACTATTCATAGGGTAGATAATATTTCTAGGACTAGACCTGCTTAAGATCATGCATACTTTAATACATTTGGAGAAAGGTTCGGTTCAAATTTAAATGAAATAAACAGAATATGTTACAAAATAATTCATTTTAGAAGAGATGAGCAAAATCCTATTTTGTCTAATTTATATAGCAGGAAATCATGGTTTATCTTATCAAATCTTTGCTAAATTCGGTACAAATTAGATCTGTTTGCTGACGTTTAATAAATCCTTCATTTATATTGGTGGAAAACGTTCCATGTTGTTTTGGAGATGAAATGGAGGAAATCTGGTTAGACAAATTCAAATTTATAATCAAAATACATGTCCATCATACAAATCAATTGCAAGGAGTGAAGGTGAGTTGGGAAATTAATTTTGTTGCATCATAACAAATACAAAGAATTAACAATTAACGAAATGAAACCAACCCTGATAACCGAAGAAGAATCCAATTTACAGACTTCAGAATCGCGGACAAAATTTTAAAAATTTTAAGAGAAAAACTCTATATATTTGGATATTTGGATGGAATGTGACTCATCTTTAAATTACTCTGTATCTTTTATTAGAAGCAAAAAAGAAACTTAATAGAAACGTAAAAAAAAGAAAAGAAAAAAATGTGACGGCAAAAGAGAGGATGAAAATTACCGAGACATACAGAAATATGAGTGTACCTAAAGGGTGATAAGAAGTACTTATTGACCAACTTTTTCCAACATCCTGCTCATGATATTATGGGAAATGTATCAGATAAATATCGTAAATATTGTCTGATAAACTTTTGATCTGGCAAGACATTTGTACATGTGAGGAAACTAATGAGTTATTGAAAATAAATGTCAATGGCTTACATAAGTCTTCAGCATAGCGTTACAATATATAGCGTGGAATGCCATAAGATCTAGCCGCGTAAGATAAATTTAGATTTAAAAGATATTTTAAAACAGTTTTGTCATCAATAATAATGCTTGTTGATTCTTATATGGAATATGAATTTTGATCAGATGTGTTAACTGTAGAGGAAGAATAAGTTCAAGAAAAAAATAGCAAATATGTTACCAGTGCTGCTAGGAGCCGAGATAAAAGAGGCTAAATTCAACATTATAAAATTTCAAAAAAGGCTAAATGTCCCAAGAAATAAGGCCACAAAAAAGTGTTTTTTTTTTAATTTAAAAACTCACCTTTTCCCGTTCTCATAAGTTTTTTATATTTTTATTTTTTAAGATATTGTAATACATTTATAAAGAAAACATAGAACAGCTATCAATAAAATGACTTAAATGAATAATTGCCTAAAACATTCCCACAAAAATTTGAGCTATATTTCATATGAAAAATTACGTTATGTTTGAAGTGATTTTTCGGCATTTTTAAACTATAAATACTTTTTGATTAAACATTTTTAAGTTTTTGGGTGATCTTTCGCTTTTATAAAAATTTGCTGAAATTATATTTATAAATAGTTTCCATGTTTAATGAAGCAAATAAAAAATAATAATTATAATAATCGAGATCATCAAATTAGTTATTAATATTTTAGTGTATTATTATTTTTTTTTTTTTTGATTTGGATAATGAAGCGCTTAAATTAATGATTCCATAAAAATAAAATAGATAATAAGTAATTATTTTCTTAGTTTTTAAAGTAGTAATAGTTTTGCCTTTAAAAAAAAAACTTTTAGAATCAAAAAATGCTAGAAGCTAAAACGAAAATTTTGAGACTAAAAACAAAATAAAATTTAGTCTTAAAAAGGCTAAACTGGCAATACTATATCTTACTAATCAAGATGTTGTCAGATGATTCAATACCGCCATATTTTATGATGTTTGAATAATTTGTAGCTTTCCTCTTCAAGTTAACGAATTTTAAAAAATGATTTTGTGTCGTTTCTCATATTAAATTTGACTTTATCTTACCTTGACACAGAATATTTTATATTACTTTATACGATTTATACAGCTTATTTTTTGTAATCCAAGTGGTTCAGTAATAGTTATCGATTGAATTTTTGGAACATAATCCAGAAATCTCTCAGTAACTTATTGGTAAAATATGTTTTGCAAAGATTTATGTCATTACAATTAGCGAATAATGCAACCCAATTAATTTTGGATAAATTAAGTTATAGATTTAAGTAGTTCGTAGAAGGAAACGGAAGTATTTGCTAGTTTTTGAAAATTTACTTTCTTTGAATAAATGAAATAGATAGAGTATATTTCTATCTTTTGAATAAAAAATTATAGTATGATGCTGTACAAAAAACTCATTTTGTTCATTTACGAAGATTTTCATTTATATTGTATCCATTCATCTGCCAATGAATTTGGAATAAACAATTAACTGTTAGGACATTAATAAATTCAGATTTTGATTAGGGACAGTTTAAAGGAGAAAGAAAATTAGAAGAAGGAATATATTGCCATGAAATTGAAAGAATATTGAAATCACCAACTACTACTGACAGATCTGATGGATTGAGATATAATTAATAGCATTCAAATGTTCCAAAAATGTATAAAGATATTTAATATTTAATTGAAGTTTGTTAAAAATGATCTCAATATGGAAAAACAAATTCAAAATAATTCCTTCGCAGTAACATTTAGGACTCCACCATAAGTTTTTTTCACATCATGGTTAATATTTAGGTTTATATTTAAGTGATGAAAAATTTGATATTTTGGACAAAAGATTTCAGAGAAATTAATTTTTTATCAATTTTTTTCTAGCCAAGAGTCAGTAACTATAATTATGTCATTAGTGAAACCAAAAATAAAGCAATAAAGTTTTGGTAATATGGAATTTACGCCCCTAGAATTTTGATAAACTATGGAAATTAGTCTCAATGAATTTTGGAAGTCAAACTTTATCTTCCTCGAGATATTTAAATTCTCGTGCAAAATCATTTTTCGGATTGACAATTTAGTTGAAAGTCTTCTGGAACAATAATTTTAAATGATGCTTCATTTTTTGTGTTCATTTTAAATGTGTTAATATTTTTATAACATAATTTATGATTCTTAAACATAACTAAAATTTCATATCCTTAATAGTAGCACCAGGTGGCAAAATATTTTTTTTTATTTTTTTTTTTTTTCTTTAGAATCTTTGATCGTTATAGATGGTTGTACTAAGATGGAATCAGAATTAGACGCCAAAGTGGATTTAGATGTAGAAAGAATAACGGATGCGCCATCGAGATCAATTAAGCGGTCTGAATTATAAAAGTTATAATTACAAGACACAGTTGTAGGTAAATTAGTAGATGATTCATTTACTAGTATTTCTGCATTATTCGATAAGGTATTAATTAAGTCATTTGTTGGAATATTTGAGGATTGACTATGAAATAACGATGTAGAAGGGGTAGATATGGGGTTTAAGACAATGGAAATATTCTGATTTAGGAAATGAGCAGAATTTTTAGTATTAGAATTTAAACTTCTTAAGCTATTTTCATTTAAACCTGGAACAGAATTTTTCTTATTGGATGATTTACGTGTCGCCTAGGTGAAGTATTTTGTGATGACACTAGTCCATTTAATAATCTAAAATTATCAAAAACCTTATCATATACATTAACTTGTGCTGGTAAATTTATAAGGTTTTATTGACTTTGTAAAAAGTTGTTTTTGGTACTAAACCTGCAGTAAATTTAGATTTTTTTTAACTCAGACTTCGTTACTGTTCAAATTTAAATCACTTTTTTTGTTTTATATTCATAAGCAAATTAAAAACCAACATATTAAAACTACAAATTACTTGTGAAAAGTTTTTCAACCATAAATGGAATTTAATTAAACAAATATATATATGGGATATTATATTTTTTCACAAATGAAAATCAACAAAATATTAAGTAAAACCTACAAAATATTAATGATACATGTACACATGTATATTCATCGATATACAGATACATTGATAATAATTGAAACGATGTATACAATAAAAATAACTTTTTATATTTTTCAAAAAAGAAACATTTAAAAATAAATGTACATAAAAAAATAACAACTCTTTTTATTAATCAACCTAAATTTGAAATGTTCTACAGTGTTATTTTAAAGGCAGTGGAAAAAAAAAATAATAAAAAATAAAGGTATATAATAATATTTTTTCAATATTGAATATTTTTGTTAAAAAAAGAAGCAAAAAATATATTTCATTTTATATTGATACTAAAAATAACTCCCTTCACATATAGAACCAATGACATAAATTTTATACAATTTCCATATTTTTCATAAAATACACGAGAAATATTATACATGTGAAGCTGACAATTCTATTTAGGGAAAGAGTATTATGTAGATGTGAAACAAAGCGAAGCTCAATAAAAGTTAATATTTTTTATGGACAAAAAACTTTATAAAAAACTAAATTAATTCTTGGTGGCCTGTTTTTATGTGAAATTTTATATAAAAATTCTTTAAAAAAGGACTCATATAGTAAATACTCATATAAAGAGAAGGGCCTGTCAAATACATGGAAATATATAATCTGTTTGACAATTTTTATTTTTTTTTTATTTTTTTATTATTAACATTTTTTTATTATTTATTTTTTTTTGCGTAATTAAATTTGAAAGTGATAAAGTTTACAAAGGAAATTTTATTGCAAAAAGTAATAAAATTGATTTTTTTTTTGTAACTTCAATTTAATTATAACTTAAAATTTAGTTTACACTATATACACTATAACCAGTGTTACAGTAAATAATTTTTAAAAAAGGAACTAAAAAGTCGCAAAAAAGGGGGAATTTTTAAAAAAGGTGCTAACTGTCTTAAAACCTAAAAAACTCTTTAATATTTATTTATTTTATGAAACAAGAAAATATCATGTTAAGAAAAAAAGTTAAATTTAAAATGCAATTACTTTTCCTTATATTAAATATGAAAAAAAACTAAACACAAATTAGCCCACTAAAAATCTAATTATTTCAAAAAATACATTTATATTTTAAATTAAAATATATAAAATAATTTTAATTAAAGTAGCGTAATTTTAATTAAAAATTGAATGTAAAAAAATGTTAAAAATGTTCGTATTTTAAAACTAATAATTATAGACCACCATACGCTTCCATATATTGAAAGTGAAAAATAACACGAGAAATAAAATAGTGTAGGTTATAGGCCTTTTTTGAGGACACCATAAATCAGTTTTAAAAATGTCCAGTTATTCGCAAAAAGTTGATTGTATAAATGTATTTCTAATTCTGTTATTCCTTTGTTTATTTTTCTTTTTTAAACTTCTTTGGAAATTAGAAAAAACAGGCTTTTCAATCATATATATTTGTTTTGTTTCGGTCAAATATTAAAAGCAAATATTCAAACAACTTTTAGAAAAAATAAATTTTTTTCAAAATTTTTCGAATTTAACTGCGATTTATTACAATTGTTTTTATTATTTTATTATTTTTAAATTGGAGAAAAACTGTAGAACTTATTGCATTTTATCTGTAATAACTTATTTAAACTTTAACTTTATGCTCAAAGACCTAAAACTAAGTAAAGAATAAAAGAAAAAAATTTTGCTTAAAATATATAAAGAATTTTTTAATAAAATTTAATAACTTGATAACTTTTTGAATTTTTAAGCGATTTTTTTATAAGAATATCTCATTTTATTTTAAACAAAATAGCATTTCAAACCTTGTAAATGAACATGTGTAGTTTTTTTAGAACAAAATCAAAAAAATTTACATCAAAGTTAAAATTTCTTGTAAAAAAGAGAAGTGGATTAAAAATTGTGAAGAATTCATTCTGCTTTCAAAATCCATTTAAAAGTGTTAAATTGACACAAAACGTATGAAGATACGACGTCTTTAGTACAAGATTTTTTTTTTGCAATATCTCGAAATTAAGGAGATGTTTCGGAATTTTTTTTAAATTTTTTTGAGACGTCCTCAAGGAAGTCTAAAACCCTCAGCGCGTAATGTTTCAATATGAGATACGTTATAAGTAGTAGAGAATTAAGGCAAAAGAAATTCCGTTTTGTACTTTTGTACAATGCCTGAACTCGTACTACAGTCTTCCAAATCCTCGTTTAACAAATTTAAAGCTGAAAGCATGGATTCACAAGTGTTGGCGTTAAGTCTGTTGTACAATTTATTTTTCATTAATAAAAACTTAGGAAAAAAACATTCCACCTAGGCAATGCTATGGAGCAAAGTAAAGATACTAAAAATAAATTAAAATAAATTAGGATATAAGTATTCATCGAATGATTTGATGTTTTAAGTAGTTGATAATAAAGTTTATCATTAGCTTTAGTTTCTAAAAGTTTCAGTTCATTTATAAATTCTTCAGGGGGTTTTTTGACATCACTATATTTTGAAAAAATCTCAAAATAATTAATTTCTTCATTCGAATTAATATTTATAGGTCGATATTTTTCAAAAAACTTAGTATCTCTTCATTTAGCATATAGCCGGAATTTAGTTCCATTTAAAAAAATTGGGCCAAAAAAGTGACCAAGTGATTAAAAAGGGGGGCAATTAGCGACTAAAGTCGCCAAAAGGTATTGCCGGATCCAACTAAGAACTGCGCATTAAAAAGTTAGTGCATACTTTTTGATTTTTTTTAAAGACTTTTATGTTCTTCAAATATATTTTACTATGGCCTAATACATTTCAAGTGAACTGTATTCTGTATAGTTTAGTTCATTAGCTTCTTTGGTACAGAAAAATTAAAATTCGTTGTGTTTACCAATGACAGGAATAAATCTTTTCAGAAAAACTCATTTACGTACATTTCTCTATTAAAAGTGTCATTTGTTATGAAGTGTTTTTTTTCACATATAAAACTATCTCGCCAGACCAATAGTTTGTTCGACAATTGCAAATTTCTATACGATATTTATCTGTTATATTTCCTTTAAAATCAGTAATATGGAACGTTTTATCGTTCTTTTGACAGCATTCATATTCTTGAAAAAAAAAATTAATCTCAATAATTTTCGTCATTTTGTTTGCCTCCATATTTCTTCTGGTATTCCAGAAACTTTTTTATTTTATAGGCCAGGTTAGCCTAAAAGCGTGCACAAATTTTTTCATGATCAGTCCTTATGAAAATATTGAAAAAAAATTAAAAAAAAATTGGACCAAGTATATTAAATTAGTTGGCAACAAATAAAAATCTGCTTTTTAATGAAAAACTCACATATTTTTATATATTTATATATTATATATTGATGTCGCAGTCAGAATCAAAATTACATCCAGTAAATCTGTTTATTAAAATGGGCTAGTTATTCCATATAGACTAAATAAGAATAAGCTCTTTTTGCTAAAAACTTATCATAAGATACTTCAATTCCTACTGCCTTATAAGTTTACCAAATCAAGTTCAGGCTTCGAACAAAGAAATGCCTCTTTTGGAGGTCATTTGTTATGCTTCCCATAGGAATATAACCTATGTATTCATATATGTGATCAGATATTTCGTCTTACATCTCACAAAGTCTACACTGATTAGTTTCAATTTCCTATGATATGTACCTAAACCCATTAGTACTCTGATTTCACACTTGTTGATCAATAGAAATTTTTGTTATTTTATCCGGGTTATTAAGCCAATCCTCTTCCCCTGCCTCAGTCCAGAAATATTCTCCAATATTTGTATTAATTCTGTCACAAACCAGAAGTTGATATTTCCTCTAGGATATCATTCAGAGATACAAAAAAAAAATGATTCAGGCAGAATGAAAACCTGTTGAGCTCCTTTGTTCGCCAGGCAGTCAGCTCTTTCGTTTCCATGTTGAAGCTCATGGCCACTTCATACTTCATGTCAGGCGATGCCTTCAAAGCTTTCTTACTTCCTAAATGATCTCTAACTCCACTGAAGATGGCCCAAATCTCGACCTGGAAAGTCAAAATCTATTTGACCATAGGCAATTGCTCCTAGAAATTGATACCAAAGACAGTCTGTTTGGAACCATTGGTGAGCCTAACTCAATCTGCGAAATTTCTGGTCATGAAAGTTCCTATCTAGTACCATATTGTTGTTAACCACAGTCATTTATCCTAATGGAAGTATCGTTTTCGAATAAATTCAATATCGTCACATGCCCCACCAAGTCATCAGCTTTCCAGTTGGATATACCTGGTATTCCAGTAACACTCCTGCAGGTCTCATCCATGGCTGAAATATACAATAAAGGAATTTGAAATATGTCTCCAAATATGGGACAGCTTTTCATTGTGGAAACTCAAGTGAGGCGTTAGAATTTATCTAATAAAGGTCATGCATTGACCTTTAAATGGCTTGCTCTTTATACCAAGATATATTTAGGAATTAGACAAAAGATATCCTTCTATATATATATACGTATATATATATATATATATATAATATATATATATATATATATATATATATATATATATGCTCACTCTCATATCATGTCATTGTATGCACTAGAAATTCTACTTAATACTACTACTTAAAGTAAATTTTTAATTTTTATAAATTCATTCAACATTAAACACAACGAAGTCATCTGCTGGAAAAATGAGAATCTCGCCCACCCTATTATCAGCTACTTGTGATTCATGATTCCATTGCAAGCGAAATGTCTGTTAGCCAACAAATAGCATATTTTTACACACCATATAGGTTTCGCTGTTGGTGATATAATTCATAACACAAAGACTTAGGCAATATTAACTATTCAATAAGTTAATCTCAATCACGTATTTAGAAAAATAAAATCTGGAAAATAGGGGAAATTTGTTGCAAGTTTTCCAATTTATTTTAAATTGATTTTTTTTATTCATTAGGCTCATTATAAGAAATCTTTTAAAATAATATTAAGCCTAGGAAATATACAAAAGGCAAGGAAAAAGTGTATCAGTTCTTAGAATTTGTCAGAATTAAGCGATATATTTTTATATGGTCTTGACTTTATCTTGTCTCTTAAAGGCATAGTTTAACTTAATATGAATAGGAAAATGCTAAGTAAAGTAGTCTTGCTAAAGTTTGTATCACATTTTGAATTCCATTATAGCGTTTTACACTTTCTTATTCAGCACGTTTAAAAGAGATCTGCAGGAGCTGTAAAATTTAAAATAAAAATAATATCTCTTTAAATAATTCTACTGAAAGGACGCGCGACCTGATTTATATACATAAATGGAATAACAGGTGCATTAACATTATTTTCCTAATAACTTTTTATTTGTTGCATCAATATTTTAAAATCTTATTTAACAAATTCATGTCAATACTAGCAAATATTCGTTGTTTACCCTAATAAATAATAATTTACTAACATTGTATTGATAATTTTTCTCATTGTTTCCATTAGTTTGATGTTCAACATTTTAAAATTGTTAGCAATAACTTTATAACAACTATCTATTATATTTATATTTGTAACTAATTACTTTTACATTTGTTTTTAAATAACTGCAAAATCAATATATTTTCGTAAATAAAACCACAACGTTTACTTGATATTTTATATTAAGATCAATCATACGCCTTAGAGTAATTCCTCATAACAAATACTTACATAACAACACCGTGCAACAATTTCCTAAAAATTTTCTCACACCTGAAAAAGTCGGTATATGCATCAAACTATGGCCCATATATAATAAAACTATGTAGCCAGATATTCTCCAGGAAGTAAAATTTTACCTCAAAAGGACTTCAAAATTTCGAAAAAACACAATTTAAAAAAAAAAATTAAAATATTTTTCAAAATTAAATCGAACCAATATGGATGTCAAATGAACGCCAAGAATCCCTGCAATATATCAAAAGGTTTTATTTAAATGTAGAGGGACAAAATGTTAAGAAAATATCTTTTATATAAAGTTAAATTTTCAAAAATATATTTTCTTAACTTTTTGTGCTGCAATATTTAAATAAAAGATATAATTGTGTTGCAGTGATTCGTAGCTTTTATTTGGCATCCATATTGGGTTGGCATAATCTTCGTAAATTTTGTATTTATTTATTATTATTACTTTTATAATGGCTCTTCTTTCGAAATATTGATGTTCTTTTAGAAGGAAATTTGACATCGCAGATAAAAAATTGTGTAAATATTTTTAGCACATATATTCTCTAGATTTATTCATGTTACGATTTATGTATGTATGCGAATGTTTGCTGTGGGCTGACATACATTTAAAAATAAATAACAAAAGGTAGCATTTTCGAAAAGATATTTTCTTAAGTTTTTGTGCCGCAATATATAAATAAAAAATATTGTTATATATATACGGATTCTTACCCTTCATTTGACACACATTTTAGATTAATATAATGTTCGTAGATATTTTATATTTTTTTCTTTAATATGTATCCTTATAAATTTTCAAGCCGTTTTAAGATCTGGAGAAATTCGAGTACGCAGTTCTACCATGTATGATTTCTAGATTCATGCATATATCGTTTTTTTCGTGTGCGAAAATTACTGTCACACGATGTAATATTTTTTGTAGTGCAAGGCAAATCTAACCGAAAACACACATTTAATTTTAAATTATCTTAATCAACAAAACAAACTGTTAATTCCCTGGCATGACGTACACAAAATAAAATATAAGATTGGAAAATAAAGGCAATTTTATTTATAATAAATACTTATATGTAAGTAAGTGTTTGTCTACAAATACAAATTAGTTTTTTTTATTAAATAACGTCTAAACTTTTCCTGTGAATAATATGGAAAATAAAAACTAATTAACCTATCTAATATACATATATATTTTTTATAAATTATGCTCTCAGTTCAATAAAACATTATTATAATGATGATGTTCAGTGTTTCTAAGTAATTATTAAGTAATTTTTGTTTTCATCATCACCATCATCTTGATCAGATGCTGCTGTTGACGGTTAAATTGTGTTGTGTATATGTGTATATGTCTGTTGTGTATCATTATGTATTTTGCATTCTAAAGTTAGTTTGTGATATAAATTAGAATTTTATAAACACATCACTGAGCAACTAAATCAAACAAACTGGGTCAAGTTTCTTCTTCATGCAAACTAAGCAAATAGAAATTGAATAGTGTGTGTATTTAGTAGTACATAAGAGTTTATGTAACCATGATGTATTGCAAGGAGATTTACATAAACTAAAGTTTTTTTGTGAATGGTAGTTTAACTCTTTAGTATGTGGAGCATAATTAAAAATTGCTCATTAAAAATGTTGTAATTGTAGGGTATGATGTCCTAGATAAAGAGGATATGAGAAATTTTAAATAGATTAGAAAACGGGAGTTCTTGGTAAAGTTTTATTAATATTTAGGATTTAAAAAAATTATTAGTGAACTACAATAGCAGTCTATGAGGCAAAAACAAAAAATTAAAAACAAAAGGCATTAGACATTGAAGAAAATATTTTTGAAGTAGCTATTACATCTAGTGTATGCGACCCGGTCTATACTCCATAGACTTCATGTGCCTTGCAAGCTATATTAAAATGTCCGCTTAGCTTTAAGCTAGATTAATTTAAAGTAGATTATACTAGACCTTAACCTCATAGCCTTTTCTTTAGTTTGTTTACAACGCACTTTACAAAATTCTCATTTATTGCTTTGCAATACAAATATCTCATGAAATATTCCAAAAATTTAAGGAAAAATTGTATTACATTTGCTGACAAATAAATATATTTGCAGCAGTGAGAAATAGCAATAATAACAACAGTATCAGATTCATCACCAAAAAACATCACTCAGTCATAGTTGTATGAAAATTTTATTATTTATTTAAACAAATTGTATGTATGCAACACATCAACTACAATGTAAAATATTTACATTTCAACTTATACAGATATGCAAGTGAGTAAAACAGCAAACATATGTTATAACGCATACAAACGCGGCTAGATTGGAAAATCATTTCGAAATAATAACAAACACATCATTTTCATAACGTTAAAATTTCATGGATAAGACAACTTCATGACGCGAAAAAGTCATAGCTTCATACAAAGTTTACATGAACAGCCAGACGGAAGTCGATTCAGAAAGGGATTCTGAATCGAGCGGTATAAATACTTTAAGGTGGTTGGCAGAATATACACACAAACGCATGATATCCCATAAAATATACAAAACAAAATATCTTATACCTGGGATGCTACCATGCAGAAAAAAGTATGCAGTCATAATGATCATAATCTAAGAGCAATATATTATGATTGAAACATATGGTTACAGCTAAAAATAGTCTTGATTATAAATAATAATTGTCATGTTTCCATTTTATCATATTATTATTGTATCTTACCATATTATTATTCCATAATATCTTGTATTAAAATATAAACCTTTTAATAGCAGCCAATCAATATCCTATATTGCTTGATTCACACCAAATATAATAAGACCTTGTCCATTTATATCTGTCTACGTATAAAGTAAACGAGAATTATAATGAAGGCGGAAATCAAACGTTTAAAAAGAAATTTATTCAAAAACAAACAAGTTATGAATTTGTAAAAAGCATATTTATTTGTAACATTTTATTATTATGGAAATAATAACTTTAATATGGTTTGAAGACAAAATATGATTTAAGAAAAGGGAGTATTTCTTATATTAATAAAATTTTGTTTCTTTAAAAGTATTCAAAAACATAAAATTTTTGTAGTTAAGTTTATTAATATTTTGATTGAATGAAAACATTGATTGAATGTAACATTATGAACATTGAAAAGTAAAACAAAAACATTGTTATCGTGAACGCAGTATTATTAAGATTAATGCAATCAGAAATGGGTATATAATATTGCAAATAAAATCTATTTTTGGTACACAATAGCCGGGTTTTTTTCGATATTCTTACAAATTTTCAGTACAAATTCAAATAGGTGTAAATTGTATAAGTATTAAAAAAAATAGTAGGAAAAAAATGTTACCTACTCTAGGAAATGTATGGTTTGTGAATTTGATAAGTAACATGCAATACCCAGATTTTCAGTTTTAAAATTTTATAAATTAAAACCCAAAAAATTGTTCATAATTTCAATTTTATTTGAAATGGTGAGTAAACTATTATTTATGAGCGATATGTTTTATTCAAAGTATTGATAGATATAGATATAAATAACGTAAAAAAACACAGCTAATATTTTACGAAAAATATAACCCGTTTATTAACAATCCAATAAAATATACCGGTACTTTTAACGATTGCAACTAATTAAGTATTGAACCAGTTTTAATCTGTATATCAAATAAATACGAACACTTTTCAATCTTTTTCCCAAATATTTTTTTTTATCAATTTAAAAATACTATGACCCAGCTCTTTATAACCTACAAAAGTTCGTCAAAATTAGTGAAAAATAAAAAATCGTAAAAATAGCGATTAAATGCAAAAACAAAACAATTGCAAGTTTAAACAATTTCTCCATTTTTTGAGTAACTGTAACACATTACTCGGCTCTCTGAGAACGCATTTCATTCCCATTTTGTATTTTATATATTCTATATTACTCTCCTGCTCTTGTATTGTATAAAAAAATTTCAACTTTATAATTTAATATTTTGAATTTAAAATTGATCTATTGTTCTTAAATAATTTATTTTCTATAAAGAAAATTAGTACAAAAAATATATGAAATTTATTAAATAAACATTCTCCCATATCTTCTTAAAAATTTCTTTCTTTGCTGTAAGAAAGCTCAAGCGAGACTAAGTGATTTTGTTAATCAGTAAGATTAAAAACTAAGATTTCACACTGTTGTAATAGCACTGTTGTAATAACTCTCTTCCGTTTTGTATTTTTTATTTTGGCGTTTTTTACGTTTTTGCGATTTTTTCGATTTACATTCATTTTGGCAATATTTTTTTTTTTTTGTTTTCCCAATTGTTATCGTTTTAGCGATTTTTTTTATTTTGCAAATTTTTTACATTTTTTCGTTTTTTTTTCTTGTTTATTTTAACGATTTTTCCGTTCTGTAATTTTTTTTATTTTGGCGATTTATTTTTTTTGTTAATTCTTATACTAATTAAAAAATCACGAATATTTTCGGATCTGTTGGAAACCCAGCAGAAATAGGAAATGTGTTGATAGATTTTGGTGGACTTTAAATAATAAGAAATCCAAAAATTTAGATAACTCACCTAAAATCTCAAAGAAATACAGCCACTTAAACATAAAAAAAAAAAAAACAAAAAATTGAGCTGAAACTTTTAAGATTTTTTTTTTTTAGTTTTTACACTGACAATATATATCTGTTAGATTCAAACTATTAACTAGATGTGAACCGTTTTATTATCTGATCAAAAGTTATGCGGAGATAAATAAATTAAACTAAAATTTTAAGATATTTAAAATTTTTTTAATATATTTTTTTTTTTTTTGTGATAGAAAATATGCCAGCATAAGTGAAATTAAAATAGGAGAACAGAATTTTAAACACGATGTAATTTTCTGCCGTTTGACGTATATCTCATTGATGACAAGAAAGCAGACATGTGATGGCATCACTTCAAACTTCAATATAATTAGCGTAAAATACAAATACCGCTTTTATAGAAATTACCCAAAATATCGCATAAACATAATTTATTAATAAATGGCACCTTCAAGTCAAATGGTCATAAAAAAAATTTTGAAATGCAAAAATTTTATAAAATATTGAAAATTTTCACCCAATAGTTATAATTGATAACATGAAAAAAGAATAAATAAATAAACAAACATGATGTTTACCGGCTACAGCGGCATTTATCTCTAAGCACATTTAACATTCTGACAACTACAGCGAAGTACAAATGACGTTAATATTTGTATGAAATGCTGCCCTTTTATTTGCTTAATACTAAAATCTAGTAGACGTCAAAATATTGAAGGACTTATATTTTTGTGAACCAAAAAATTCGCTTTTAAAATAATTGAAATCGCGGTATTTGTAAAAAATATCACTATAATATTAATGTTAAAATGAATATATTTTGAAAATCAGTACCGATATTCACTTAATTATTGCAGCAAACTATTCCCAAATATTTCTATTTATACCCATATTTTTTTTGAAATATTAAGCTAATATCGTTTGCTCTTTTTTCTAGTTTTTTTTTTTTTTTTTTTTTGCTATTTACGAAATTGTGCAAAAACTAAAATTAAAAATTCTTCCTTTTCTTTTAGTGTACTTTGATAAATATTAAAGATGCTAAAATAGTTTTGACATATGCTGGTAGCACTTTAGAAGTTCCATAAAATCGCATTGTTTTGCTTTTGATAAAAAGAAACGTCAGTTTATAAGATTTTTTGGAAAATTTCAACTTGAAACCTGTACGTTTGCGCGCACTAACAAAAACTATTAACGCGAACAAAGTTTGCATTCATCATTATTCGCTAATAAAATACAAATCAAAAAAAAATATTGACAACATTTCTACTCAAAATTTTTTTTAATATTCTGAAATTCTTCACATAAATTTCAATATAAAAGTATTATATATATATTCGAAAGAGTTCTGAGATGAGAAAAGGTGGGAGATTGGAAGATTATTAAATTACTCTGAGTCAAAACAAAATATTTTATAACTTTCTCGCTCAAAAAAATCGGATAAATTACTTGAAATGAAAAAATAAGGAAAAATACAAGGGTTTACCATTTGTTTCCAATATTATTTATTAGACTGTTGAGCAATCGATTCTTACCAAAAATAGTAAAAGCTGGTGATCGAAATTTAGGGAAATTAGTAAGTTTTTATTAAGCGGAAATAAGAATTTTAGTGGAATTCGTCAATAGAATATGACAAAGAAAATAGCAGTAAAAGAAAAAAAAATAAAGAAATAAAGGAAAATCGCTAGGAGTTGTTTTGAAGTAAACACACATATAATTTTGTTTTGGAACATGAGAATGGGTAATTGGATCCAATTATAAGTTTTTGTGTGTCATCAGAGCTATTAAAGTTATATAGATATCATATAATTTGTTGTTAACAAGTCAGCTGTAGACAATGGTTGACATATGTATCATGCAGTCATCCTATATAAATGTCTAATAATGACCATATATTAATAAGTAGATATTTATGTGAGAGAAAAAAACCTGATTCGATTGTCAAAAATCTAATTCATGCAAAAACAAAATATATGTAGTCACATATATTTTGTTTTTGTGTTTAAAAAAAAAATAGTAATTTTTATGAAAATTTAGTTCGAAGTGCCTCTCATATAAACATCTAGTTATATTCTATGATTAGTACATTAAAAATCACCTATGAAATTCTACACAAAACACGATTTTCAGCTAGGAAGTTTCTTAACTCATTCGCTTTTTTTCACATTGCTTGTTTAATTTGAATGGCTTTTCAAAATACCCTCGTATAAATTATTCTTTATGGTATGGGTATTTGTTGAACAAAATTTATCAGAATTATACAATATTTTATGTACAATTTTATTTATTTATTTCTTTTTTTACACAACTCATTTATATTTGTTTGAGAGTTTATATGTATGCAGTGTTACCATATCTTATACTTGAAAGTTTTGTAAACTTTAGGAAGTTTTGAAGATTTTTAATACTTTTTTTGTTTTCAAAGAAATTTTTTACTAAAGCATTCTTAGACTTAGGTTCCTTTGATAAACAACTTAGATTTTTGACAACGGAGCTTCATATCTTTTTTAATCTATAGTAATACACTTTGTGAATACATAGAAAAGAGTAGAAAAGAGTTTAGGTTAGGTTAGATAGGCGGCTGAAAATGTAACTATATAGCTCACTTGGGACCTATTGGTCCCATTGTGTTACCCTAATGGATCATGTGATTCTGTTTTCACACGTTCGAAAATAGTTTTGAATCGACCGTGCATATATGGACTACCAAATTAAACAGTTCTTATGTTCGCAAGAGCAGAACAGTGACAAAGAAAATGTTCCACTGTCTCTTCCTCCTCCTTCTCGTTAAAGCAACTTATACAATAGTCATTAAAAGGGAGTCCTAGTCTCCAGCAAACCAGTACCCTGTAATAGTGCCTACAATTATTCGTTGCTGACATCTTGGCAATCCCAGAATGAAGCTCGACCGTTTTTGATCGTATTGGGGCCACATCTGTCTCGAGATAGAACATGCGGACTGGTTTGTCCATCTTTTTTGAGCTATTTTCGACAAGTACTGCAGTATCATTTACCTGCAAGATGACAGTGGTGTGCCCACTAACTGGTCTAAATCCAGGTTTAATTGTCTCGCTATCTCATTTAAAGATGTCCAACATTCAAGTACCAGCCTGGATGTCGAATAGGCACCCGAAAGAGACTTAGTAGTGGCTTAACTATCGGTACAAATTTGAATATACACTCCGAATACTCTATAGTATATTAGCTAACTTATCGCTCTCCTAATGGCTGAGATCCATGCTTGAAGAGCAGTGCAGTGATCCAGCAATTTAATTTAGGATGTTCCTCCTATATGCGGGAATAAAGACACCTCCCCCAACTCCTTCAGAAGATTTGAATCCATCAGTGTAAACATCAATCGATCTGTCTTTTACAGTGGGATCAGCTGAAATTCAAACTGAGAGGCCTCTGTCCAGAAAGGGTTTGGGAATACAATAATCAATATTGTCCGAGATTCCCCAAGCGGTCGTATGGCCAGAGCCTCTGCCGTTCCATGCACCGTTTGTACAAAATATAAAAATTTTATAAAAATTTACTTGCACTGAATTTACTTCATAATATGTAAAAATAATTTTTTAAATATTAAAACTTTTTTTACAGACAAACAAATTGTTTAAATCTTCATTTATATTTTCAATTTGTCAAAAAAAAAAAAAAAAAAATTTCTTTAGAAAATTTTTTTAATGAATTTTAGCAACATTTTGGAAACAAAACAGAAGAAACGACTTTTATTATAGTAATGTGTGTGCAGCAGAATAGTAGCAAATTTATGCAAATTTCTAAATAATATTTTTCAACAGCTTTTCCTTGGAAAATTGCCACTTTAGACATTATGCATTCAAATCCAATAAAACAAAATCAAAATTTTAATAAAATTTTTGCAAAATTCCTAAAATTTTCATTATGTACAATTTAATAATTTCTATGAAAAAAAAAAAATTATTTTTGATTCATAATGTTTATGAACAAAATTTTTACATCTATTACTTTTTTTCTTTGTGTAGACCATAAACTATACCAATAGACTCAGAATCATTTTGTGAGTCGGCAGAAATCTAAATTCTCACCGAAAGTACCTAACTTTAAAGACAATTTTATGAAATTTTTAATATGTAACTAGTTTTATATAACGACATAGCCTATTAAAAATGGTTATCATCGGTCCATTATTTCACCTAGCCTCCATGCAAACATTCCCCAGCAATAGAATTTTAATACTCATGAACGCTTTATTATGCCACTATTTCAATACAATTAGGTAGAAATAGTTTTTATATAAGAGTGTATCAGAATATAAAATTTCATGGGTCCATAATTAAGCATAGCTCCCATATAAGATTCGAAAATCACTTAAACTCGCATAAATACCACATAACGACGGTATCAAAGAAATATTTGACATAAGTTTTATATAAACAGAAATCATATACCATGGATTCACAAGGATCAATTCACATTTGGCCATAAGTCTCATATAAGGCCATTACTGAAAATCTCTAAAATTATTTTGAGACTCAAATGCGATGGTAAATAATATTATATTGTGGGACCCGACCGACTATACATTTTTTGTTTGTTATTAATGATAAATAAAATTATATAATTTGTGACGAAACAGTTTTTTTCCGCCAAAAATAAGATTTTCTAAAGTAAATGTTAGATTTTTAGAAACAATATACGGCAACACTGCATATAAGTGACGCAGGTGTAAGCATGAGTTACAAATATTTAATGTATAGATGATATGCAAATTTTGCATGTCTGTGAATTCGTGTATATCCTTATTTGTATATGTATACATTGATACGGAGAGAAAGATTTTACATTGTATAGTATTTTAAGCTTGGAAAAAAATTTTTGAATTGTTGCTATTTTTTAAATAAGGTTCTATATACATTATTTTTGTAGTTGCATTACTACCACTAAAATTGTAGCGGGTGTATGTAAATGCAATAAAATGAATTATAGAATACGTTAAAAAAAATTACATTGTAATCGTACACAGTTAAATATTTGTTGTAGTTTTCTGAGCCACAGCATATGCTATGGCCTTATGTTATATATTTGTACATATGTTTGCATGTGAGTTGCAACAATAGTTTATTTAAAGATGTAAATAAAATGGGTTGCGAGATCAAATTATACTCACAAGAATTTGCGTAAAAAGGCTGAACTTAAAACGTGAGTTTTGTATTCTTATGCAACAGAACATTAGCTCAAAATTCTACGAAAAATTACAGTTTCTTTTTTATAAAAAATTATATAAAATATTAATAACAATTTTATGACAAAATTTTCGAAAATTTTGCTAGCTGCAAAACTATCAACATTTTCTGAAAAATATATAAACATATTTTAAGCTAAATTTTAAAAATTTTATATTTAAATGATATAAGGACTGCGTGCGAAAAAATTACTGCATACAAAACATGTTTAATAAAGTGAAACAACACTGAAAAAAATGCATATATTTAAAATTTTTTTTCATATATATCACAAATCGAACATGACTTTTTTCCCAAACTTTTTTCGTAAAGAATAAAATTTTAAATTGTTCATAATAAAATTTTAGTAATTTTGCAAAAATTTTGTTAAATCTTTGGTTTAGTTATATTAGATTTGATTGCAAATGGTAAATGAAAATAGTAATACATGAAAATGATAACAAAAAATGCCTTAAAATGGCAAAATTCCAAGGAAAATCTGTAAAAAAATAAAGTTTAGAAATTTGCATAATTTCGCTTGCATTCTGCAGCACATCAACTAATAAAAAGCGCTTCTCTTCTGTTCCTATAATGTAGCTAAAAATTATTAAAAATCTAAAATTTTCCGAAGAAAATTTCTAACAATTTTTTAGAAAATTGAAAATATAAATGAAAATTTTAAAAATTTATTTTAGGTCTTCTTGAATTTTGATTCATTTCAAAAAAATGTGAAAAAGTGTTAATATTTAATACATTATTCTTAAATATTATGAATTAAAATTAATTAAAGTAAATTCTTATACTTATACATAAACTTTTTTCTGTGTATGTTCTAGTTTTGAATTTAAATAAAATAAATAATTTCATTTGATTTTAATAATGAAATACCCTAAATAAAAGTTTTATTGTGTTTTCGGTTACTTTTCTGTTGGAATTGATCAACTTCTTTTTAAACTCTATTTAATTTTTTTTACTCAGCTTTAGATGTTATTTAAATATATATTTTTTATTTTAATATTACCAAATATATCTCAAATGGAGTGGGTTTTGAACATAGCAAGAGGGCGAGATCAGGACAGAAAAATTATAAAATATTGTGCTTTCTAATTAAATATAGGAATCTTTTCCGAGACCTCTCCTTTGCTTGTATTTATCAGTTAAAAATGACATTTGTTAAATAATAAACTACTTCTTTCTACGCACGTATATATGGCTTGCTATACCAAAAATTTGTTCAACAATTTTGATTTTTTACACTTTATTTATCTGCTACTTTGCCCATAACATCTTTGGTAAGAAATTCTTCTTCAAAATATTGTAAAAAGTTTGACAGTACGTACTTTTATATTGCTCTTTAGAGGCAGTCATATAATTGAAGAAAATTAATCTCAATAATTTTTCATTCTCGCCTTTGCCTCTACATTTTTTCTAGCGTTCTATTAGAATTTTTGTTTTACTTTACAGGTTTTTAGGCTACCCTTTAAAATTTTTCTGAAAAAAACCTACTGAGCAATATAACAAATGAATCTCATTTCATCCAGAGATATAGAGATTTTCCATTAAAATTCGTGTTATTTTGTCTGCGATCCTATATTCTGTAAATTAACTTTTTCTTCAGTTATCAGAGTTTGTTTCGGTGACCATAAACTATTTGTATTTTTTATGTCTCGAAAAAAATTTTTTATCCAACCAACCTGCACTCTTAGCAATTGTCCTATATGATCGACATATTTTTATAATAAATTTGAATTATGCGTTTGCATGAATTTTATAAAATTTTCATTTTAAGAAAAAACAATTACGCTATAAAAAAAAAAATTAGCACATAGTTACTAAGAATAACAGCAAATATGAAGAATTTAACAGTACTAATTTTTTTCACTTACAATAAAAGATATAAGCCTCACAGTGTGATTTTTTTTCATGCTCAGTCATTATTTTTAACACTCTTGCTAAAAAACATGGTTCAATTTCATCAGTGACCACAAATATGTTTTTAATACTAACCCATAAGGACGGATAAGCAAAGCAAACGCCTATCCACTCTCTACATAAAAAAAAAGAATAAGGACATAAATTGATGACACCTCACAAAACAATTTTTTTCATTCCTTACATCATTTTTCAAACTACTTTCCACTCACTATCCCTATAACTCATATTACTTTTTTTATATTTCAACACTCACACACTTTTACTTAACATGTATTATACATGTACAAAAAATCCTTAGCTGTATGTGTAAAATTTTGTAAATATCATGCAATTGATTTATTGTGTCGTTGAGATGTCAAGTAGTGTCCTTTTTTTGTTTAGTTCTGCATTTTTTTTCCTTTTTTTTTTTTTATTTAAGTATATGTATGTTTGCTCACACAACTACCTCTACTACTCCCACATATTCTGCCTTTATAATAGTAGTGGTCATTTACTATTGTTTATTAGTATTAGTTGTAGTGCTGCTGCTGCTCTTGATATTTAAATAAAACGTGTACAAACATCTTGTCATTGATGAATGTTATTTTCACAAAATGTATTATCTTTTTTTTCGTTTTGTTTGTCGCAATCAAATGAAGTTGTAAATAATGACATTAGTTGTAAAATACATGGACAAAAAATATTTAACAATATTTAAATGTTTTTATGTTGTGTTGATAGTAAAGTTAGAGGTCAAAATCATCTACATACTTAATCATTTAAAATGATTGTTTAATACTAGTGATTTAGGGAGAAATGTACTCATATAGTTGTAGAGAGGCTTTAGTAAATATGAAACAAACTTAAGGATGTTAAAATAGTATTATATAATGAACTAAACAAATTTATTTAATGTTAAAATAAATCTGTATTGACGTAATCTATTTATGTAGTAGAAAAATTAGGTAATATAATGAACTTTGAGACCTTTAAACAAAAAAATAATTATATCACCCATTCCATGAAAGTACGCGCAAAAAATTTCTTAAGGTCTTTGGTTTTTGTTAACATTGGTTATACGCATACACTATATTAATATTTTAATGTTAATTGAAAAACTCGCGAATAATTCACGATTTTAATTCCAGGATATAGAGGATATATATGGTGTCTTTAAAAACGAAGTAATTCAATGCATGCTTAAAAATACACACATAATGAAAATGAAATTTTAAAATGCATTTTTTTATCCTTTCAATTTTTGTCTACAAATGATATTATAAAAATTATAATATTTATTAAAAATTGCAGTATAAGTTATTATGGGGCAAAATGAACCGCAATTAAAAAAAATAATATTCCTGTAAATGTTTAAATAAAACGTGTACAAACATTTTGTCATTGAAGAATGTTATTTTCACAAAATGTATTATCTTTTTTTTTTCGTTTTGTTTGTCGCAATCAAATGAAGTTGTAAATAATGACATTAGTTGAAGAATACATGGACAAAAAATATTTAACAATATTTAAATGTTTTTATGTTGTGTTGATAGTAAACTTAGAGGTCAAAATCACCTACATATATATATATATATATATATATATATATATATATATATATATATTGTCTTTTTTTATTTTTGTCAGTTTATTTTAAAACTGATTTTGGTCTTATTTAAGATTTCAGAATTTGTTATTTGTGGTATAATAATTACTTATATATTTAAAAAAAAATTAAAATCAAATGGGCAAAAATTTCTTAAAAATGCGCCAAAAAATTGCGTTCTTGTTCTTGCAACTTTAGTAGCAAAAATATTACTGGTTTTTAAATCAATAAAATCCGGCGTATGCCTAGCAAAAAAAAAAAAAAAAAACGAGCAAGTGCTTCCAGAACATAACTTTCCCACCACTTTAAAAGTAAAACTAAGAGCATATTTTGCACTTTTTTGGAAGTTAATAAAAATGACTTCCAAAAATGTGAAAATAAATGTATTTTTAGCAGGAAAAAAGGTGAATAATTTCTAAAAAAATAAAAGTTTCACAAATTAGAAAGTATTTTTATTATCTATTAAAAAAAGCTAAAAACATAATTTTATTAAAAAATGTTATAAATATAGTTTTAAGAGAAGTACTTCAAAAGCAATGAGCAAGAAGCATAAAAGAAAAACATTATACCAGTGACAACCTTGGGTTAAAAAAAGAACTTCTGCAGCTCTTTTTTATACAATATTAAAATCATGATTTTTCAGCTCTTTTTTAGTTCTTTTTTTGCTGGATAGTTAATGGGTTATGAACACTTAAAGTTACTAAATGAGGATAACCAAAGAAATTTTAAAATAAAAATATTAACTATGAAACAATGCGTTTTTATTGAAGGAAGAATTCAGTTAATTGTAGAACTGAATTAATACAAACTTTAGTTGGCAAACATTCAATCGTATTTCTTATTAACTTAATGAAGAAAATTAATTAAAATTTAAACCAAAATCAATATACTACTCAATTAATATTATCATTTTGGTGATTGGAGCAGAATCAAACAAAAATTTAGTTAATATAAGCAATTTTGTAATTGAAGCTTTTTTTTATTTTTGTTATTTTTATTTATTATTATTATTATTATTATTATTATTATTATTATTTTTTGTGCAGAATTGGGAATGTTATTTTAGTCCCACAGAGTATTAGTTATTTAAACTACCCTGAATTTTTGCAGTTTTAAAGGAATTGGATGCAAGTTAAAAATGAAGAAGGCTCCTGTAGTGCTTAATTGTGATTACTAATTTTAAGATACCGCGAAAAATTTCGTAAAACTGCTTTAATTTTTTTTTTTTCAAAAGTGATACCTTAAGAGATTAAAAATAACCTAGTTAGCAATTAATTTTTATATACAATGATATATCAGAAAAATATGGAGAAAAAATGCTATAAGCAAATAATCCTTAATAAAAGTAATAATCCAAGTAATCCTAGCTTATTCGGTTCTTTCTTTATTAAAAAAAAAAACATGTTATGATTTATTTGAACGCACATCTTAACCTTAAATACTTAAAAAATAATAAAAATAAATAAAAAAATTTCGAAACATCTTTTTAAAAAAAGAGATTTATATAAATTTTCCATTTATAAATTAACATGTAGAGTATATTCCACGATTATTAACAAACAAAACCGATATACCACAGAAAACTAATAGGTCGATTATGTATGGCAACCGAACTTTAGTTGTGTTTCCTACTGGCAAGGCAACCTATAAGAATAGCAAATCCATTTCAGTTACCAATAAGTTATCGAAAACACTTTTTTAAAAGTTCATCAACTGAAATAAATATAAATAAATACAAACAAATAAATAGTGTAAAATAAAATCAAAAAATAAAGTGATTTTATGTGTTTTAGTTCGATGCTCCCTTTAAATGAATCAATTGTGTTTCTTACAGATCCATGATAATTGCACCAGGTTTAATACTCTTCAAAACTCACCAAATATACAACTTTGTATGGATTTCCTGGGATGGAGGAGATTACCAATATCACTTGTGATACTGAATAAGCATTTTAGACATGCTAAATAGCTTTTAGATGCCTCTTGGATTAATGTTCGTGTTGCATTCATTTTCCTAGTTTTTGAACGAATCTAAGAACTTTTAGATATATGGAATTGGTATTTGAACTACTAATTTCTCAAAAAAAAAAGTAAATAAATAAATAAATAATAATATTAATAAAAATATTTAGTTTTCAATTTTTTGTTTTAAAAAATTTTCAGCAACCAGAAATTTGTAATTGTAACTGAACTTGAGAGCTATCAGTTGCCAGTTGCCATCTGTAATATAATTTCGGTAACTACAAATACAACTTCAGTTCGGTTGCCATACATAATCGATCTATAAATACTTTGGTCTTTATTAGGTGATGCTGCCTTTTTAAAGAAAATTGTAATAGTTTAATTATTTGCATATTAAAAAAAAATCACAGTTGAAAACTTAAAATAATAAATCAACACAAAAAATAGTACTATTTCAGAGCAATTTGTTGTCCACTTTCGTTGATTTTATATCATTAGCATATATTTTACAGCAAAACAGTTTTAGGCAAAATAAAAAAAGAATGGGAAATACTTGCATTTTTGCAAAACTTACATATTGTAAATGAAACCAAAACGTACCTGAAAGTAAACAATAAAATATGTATTATTACTATCTATTTGTTTTTAATTTAAAATATATAAATACATTAATATATTGTTTATAAAATATATACTTTAATGTTAAAAAAAATTCCTTTACCCATATCGTGAATTCCGATTCGATTTCTAGATAAAAAAATTCTAGTTTTTGACCGATTTTGTTTAAATTAAGCATAAATTTACGCTAGGAAAAAACTTCACTTTTTCAATTTCGAAAAACTCGCGATTTTATTTACAATTGTTGTTTATAGAAAATGGTAAAAAATATATAAAATATACACGTTGAGATACGACATGGTTAGAGCATTGTCACTGCAATAATATTGTGTTCTTTTTACTAATTTTCACTAATTTTAATAATACTGTGTTCTTGATAATAATGTTTATGTGTCGGTTTATCATTCAATGTTCACATTCAATCAAAATTTTAATATAGTTGACAACAAACATTTTATGTTTTTGCATATATTTATTTTATTGATATAAAAATAATATTATCCCTACAACCATTAAATATTATCAGTCTTTTTCCTCGTCCTTAAAGCATATTTTGTTTTGAGACCATATTAATATTATTATTCTCATAACAATAAAATATTACCAATAAATATGATTTTTACAAATATGATTGAAAAACACACAACTTCTTTGTTTTTTGGAATATATTTTGTTTTAAAAGTTTGTTTTCCACCTTCATTAAAATGAACATGAATTAATATAAGTAGAAAAATTTTGATATATTTGGTGTGATTCAGGCAATATAAGATATTGATTAACTGCCATTAAAGGGTTTAGTTAATAAAAAATGTCTTGTATTATTTCGCATAAAATATGATGGTAGATATAAGTAAAACCAATTAATGAGCAAATAGTAAGTAAATAATTTTTATAAATAATAAACACTTTACAATATATTACTCTTAGATTATATCTTTCCCCTGCGTATAAAGTTTGAATATTCATAACATTTTAAATTGCGATGCGATTTCACAGAAATAAAAAGCCACCGAAAAAAATTATGTTCTCTTTAAAATATGCGCATTGCAAATGAATTTTTCAGATGCATTTTTAAAACTTCTATCCTCTTCGATTTTTAATTTTTCATTTCATTTTAAAAAGTGATTTGTTGGTTCAACAATTCAACATATATCTTTTTGTGATGCAAATGTTTACTATTTTTAAAAATTTTTTGTTAAAAGTACCATTAATTTTATCCATGCAAAATATTATTTTTAAATATTTAAGTTTTTCAACGTTTTACGCAAGGATTGTGTAACTTTAAACGAATAAAAATCAATATGTAGATGTCCAATTTTGCAATAAAACTATGTTCTTATACGCTTTAAGCTAATTTAATCACAAGTGCAAGATTAGTTAGATATTACATTAGATACATTATTGAATTTGATTCAGATTCAATATATATAGATAATTAAGAAGTGAGAATATTATATTTGACTGTTATTTTGGCTTTTTGTTCCAAACCTATTTTAAAATTTCACCTTATGTGGGAGGTAGGCGAATAACGCTTATTCTAGGATTACAAGTTTACATCGATCTTTGAACTATTTATATAAAATTTCGTTGGCGTATATATTTTTTTTGTAAGAAATATCCCCGAAATACACCCCGTGTTTCTACTATTAGGCCCATAACTTTTATGTTTAGGAACCGATTTCACCCATTTTTAGTACCAAACAATATTTGAACAAAATTTCGTCCGCCTAGGTGGTCCGCCCCGAGCCCTATTATTCTTTCATCAGACGATCGGACATTATTAGATCGACTCACAATCTTACGAGGACCTTGAATATATATATATATATATATATATATATATATATATATATATATATATATAAATTATTGGATAGACGATTTATTCGACATGTTGCACTTGGAATGACAAACCTAATATATCTTTTATATATAAAAATACGACTTTGCGAAATATTGTGACGTTTCATAGAATTTGAATCATGAATAAAACAATGAAATTTCTGTTATTTGAAAAAAATTAAAACATTTTTTCTTTTTTTTTTTTTTTGTAGTATAAAGTATGTGTATGACAAATTTTAAACAAATCGGAAGACCTAAGGTCATTTAATATTTGATGTCTCATGGAATTCATGACCACAATATGACCTTAAAATAAAAATATGCTCTTAAGATACGATTTTTTTTGCAAATTTTTTAATTATCTTCTACTTTGCAAAAATAACTCAATTTTGATTATTAACTGTTAAAAGATTAAAAAGTATTAAAAGTATAAAAAGCTAATGCATTGTACCAGGAAATTGAATTTCTATCAATTTACAAAATGAAAAGCATTAGGGAATACGATTTGTAAAACGTATGTGAGATTAAAATAAAAAAAAAATTCACTAATGGTAGATTATGCAAAAAATTCTGCTTGATGCAAAATATGAAAAATTTCCCTTTTAATTGCAAAATATGCAAAAATTATGATCCTTAGTGTAATATATGCAAAATTATGCTTTTATTTATAAAATATGCTAAAATATGTCATTTGAATTACTAAAATATGCTCTAAGAAAGGGATTTTATACGAAAATATGAAAAAGTATGCTGTTAAGCCCAAAATATGCTGTTATGGCTGAAATATGCAAAAATATGCTGTAACAAATCCATGCCAAAATTCTTAAGATTGTCTGAAAGGGATAAATAACTAACAGTTTAGTTCTTTGAAGCCCAGGAAAAATAAGATTTTGCGTATTTTTGGTTGCCCATCCTACTTTATACATACTTTCCATAAAGGAAACTATGAAATTACTATAATTTTTTTCCATTAAATTTATTTCTTTCAACTCTTCTATAATATTTTATTGCATCAAATATAAATAAACAACAGCAAAAAACTGCAACAAAGAAATAAATCATAAAAAATCGTTAATACGATTCTTGGTACTTAAGGCCACAAAAAGTCAATACAAAAATAATTCATTAATTTAAAAGCTACGTTAACATTGGTGGTACCACAATAACACAGACATATACATACATACATAAATACATATATTCATACATTCATACATACATCTATACATTCATACATATTTAAAGTAAAACCAATAACAAATATTGCCAACAACTGAGCGGAATAAATAATATTCATATAATGAAATAAGCAATAAAAAAATAATTTTTTACTTACAATACAACCATGTAAACTATAGATGAAAAAATTATATTTTTATATAATTTAAATGAAAAATGCAAATGTAATATCAAACAAAAATAAACAACCAATGCGTGAAATAATAACAAACAGCAAACCGTTGGTAAAAAAAATATATTTACTGCAACCAAAAATATCAAAAAAGTAGAAGTTGCATCTGCAATTGAGCAAAAAAAAAAAAATTCCTGTATGACCAATGAAAATTAAAAAAAAAAGACTTCAAACCAAATACTTTAGTTTACAAATGAATTAATTTTAAAAAGTGTTTAAAAACTGTAATAATAACATGGCATACACTTATATGTGTGTGTATAATATGCACATACATACACTGGTGCATATTCCAATAAACGCATTTAAAATTTTTGTTTTTCTTTGAGGTTTCTCTTAACCAAAACAAATGTTACGTTGTTATAATAACTCGCGATATGAACATACTTTTTTACGTAGGAATTATTTGTTTCTTGTTTTTATTATTATTATTATTTTTTGTTTTTAATTTAGCAATCAGAACATATTGGTGAACATTCAGTGAAATATTCATGAAAACGCAGTCGAGAAAAATTTTTCTTAAAAGTTATTGCAAAAAAAAGAAAAAGAAAAAATATTAAAAAATTTTAAACGTTTTAGTTATTTGTTTCGCTTAAGGTAAATTTCTGATAACAACATCTCTGTTTACTAGAAATATTTTTATTTTAATTTGCAAATTTCATCAAATTCGATATTTTCGTGATCAAGACTGTTCTAACAGAGAAATTGGACAAAAAATTAACCGTTCGGAAGGAGTTATTCGAGGCTTTCTTAAGAATGGGCAGAAATACGGAGTGCGGAAGCCAACAAAAGGTAAACAAAAATTAACAAAATGGGAAATTAATACAATAAAAGAAGGTGCCGCCCGCAATAAATTAAATGCAACACAAAAAAAGAAATGAGCTTGACGTTCCTGTTACTTCCCAACATGTTGCACACATTTTGCTAGCAGATGGCAACATTAAATGGAAGAAACCAATATGTAAGCGAATGTCGAAACAGCATCATAAGGAAAATCGTTTAAAATTTGAGCGTAAATAAATGAAGTAGACAGATGAGTGGAATAAGATATTCTTTTCTGATGAAATGAAATTCAATTTGGATGGTCCCGATTCATATTCTTGCTATTGACATGATTGAGGTCGAACGAAATCCATATGTCGAAATGCAATATCGGTGGAGGCTGTGATCTGGTTTAGCCAGCTTTTTCTGCTGCAGGATAATCAAAAATATATTTGTTCCAACTAAAATGAACATTGCATTTCATAATTAAGTATTGGACATGCTTTTCTCTCATTTTTGGATGAAAAAAAATGGATGAAGATTACATATTACAACTGGATAACGTTGCAATCCATGTCTCGAACTAATCTAAATCGTGATTTAATGAACATAGTATACCACTATTAGACTGGCCGCTTTGCAGTTCGGATTTAAATCCTATGAAGAATCTGTGGGGGCCCGTAAAGTTTACGCAAGATATACACAGAATGAAACCATAATGACAGTGATTTTCTTCAAAAATTAATCGAATCAATGTCAGACCGATTTTTTTAACAAAGGTTCATCAACATATTATTAGTAATGTTAAATTGGTTCATTAGTTTAAGTAAATGCCATTAAACTACTAAATTTACAATGGAAAAAAAATAATGTACATTTTAGGTTTTTTTTTTTGGAGACAATATATAAATTAAAAAAATTAATTTGTAGCACCTTAGCTATTTTTTAGTCCCATTTTTGTGTAAGTTGATTAAAAAAATTGATGTACGTTTATAAGAATATGCACCAGTATATATGCAAATGTATACTTATGCATAAATGCACACAAATATAGTATAAACAAATTTTTATAAAGATACAACAACAAGCCATAGTTTTTAATAAGGATTTTATTATTGTGTTTATTTTCTACCGCAAAGGGATAAAAAGGAAAGAATAAATTTTCCTGGATGGAAAGTTTTTGCATGGTGAAACAATGGTAAATTATGATTATATGGCCATTTTTATTTAAATTTGTTGTAAAAATGAAATAAATATTTGAGATCGATAGTGACTTTATTGCTATGCATATAAGTACTTTCTATAAAGTTTGATGTGAATTTCAAGGTATTTTTTCTTTTACTCGGTGGTTTGTAGACTGTCTTTGTAGCGTTGAAAAATATTTATCAAGCAAGCTTCATGCTTAGGAATAAGATAATTTTTTTAATTCCCTAACGTTCTGTCTGAAAATAATGCTTTACTTCTCGAGTAAATCTACCTCGAGTAAATTTACCTACAATCAGGACTGTCAGAGTTTCTGGCATTCTGTTAAGACAAGAATACCTTAAAATCCATTATCTAGTAATTTTCTAAGGTATATATGTATATATATATATATATATATATATATATATATATATATATATATATATATATAAATTTGTCGAGAATCTTGGTTGGCTCCTATTTTGTTTCCATAAATATTCTTAAGCACAAGCTGTATAAATCTCAGTCTAAATATATTTGGACATTTTGAACTGCCAACTGCAGGCAGCCCTTAGGAACAAAGTAGATCACATCTAAAGGGTGGGAGTAGCAAAAGAGCATGAAAAAATTAAATCTTTAATTATTATTTTTTAGACCAGAGACAGTGTAGAAAATTAAATGAAATATTCATTGACGACCACAAAAAAATGTGCTTCTCTGTAGAACAAATTAGTGATTTATGTTTTATAGACAAGAAATCGTCTTATAAAAAGAATTATTTTAAAAAATTGTATTTGGTAAAAAGAGCCGAATATAGGCCCGAATTACAACGTCTAGTTAAAAGGTGTTTTCTAATCACAAAAATCGAACAAATATATAAGCGACATTAAAAAAAATACGAATTGTAAATTTTAATTTAAATAATTTATTTGGGGACTTAAAATTTTGTTAAACAAGTAGACTCATACCACATGTGAAGAATCGCTTAAGTTCTCTATCTAAAATATTTTAGAATTTTGTTGGAATTCATAAATGTGCCCTATCAGATTTTTACCCAAGTTTAGATGATCCTCTTAGGCCAATTTATTTAGCTATCAAAGAATTTAAAATCTGTAGAGAAACAATGGCTCTATGAAAACAAAAGGGAAAAATATAGAGAAATTTTTATTATATATTTGGCTGATTCAGAACCTCTGTTGTATCAATGTAAATATATAGTAAAAATTTTTAAATTAATTTATTTTTGCTTTCGAGGAAAGGTTTTTTAATATCTGCGATTTTCTGAATTGGGCAATTAATTTAAAAAGACTATTTCAGAAGAGTTATTTTAGTTTTTCTTATAAAGTAAGAGATCTCAATTTTTAATATCTTGAACTATTTTTACATTTTATTCAAATTAATTAAATAATTTTGTTTCGGTTTTCTTTTTTAATAAAATACTAGTACAAAATGCTAGTTTTGTTTTCTAATAAACATTGGAAAAACGAGTAAAATTTTGTGGTAAAATTTACTCGAATAATTCGTGTAACTTAAAGGAAATAATCGATATTTCGGGCAATTTAAAAACTGTATTTTCGAGTTATCTGATTAATCCGATAATAAAAAAACGAGTAAAATAAACATCATAATATACATACATGAAATTTTCGAATGAATATTTCATACATACAGAACTTATAGTTATGTAAAATTATTAATTTCTGACAATAATCAGACCAAATACTTTTATTTGCGTTGGGACATTTTCCCCCCCAGACTATGGCCTCGAATTTGTGTCATAGCAAAAAATTTTGTCATCAAATTATAATGTAGCTTGAAGGTCTACTAAAATGAATAAAATATAGAATCTCTTGAAGGGTTGAGTAGAGCTAGATTTTGGAAAACAGAGTAGTTTTAATTTCAGTCATTTTATTTCTAATTCCCCAAATTTTATGCCACGGCATCCTACCCTAGTTTACAGGAAAGTTGTACAGTTTTGTATGGAGCAGCGAATATCTCCGGTTAGACCATAATGTAACTTAAACTTTGCTTAAAAAAAAAAACTTTTACACATGATTTGAAAAAACTTGCTTAAAAAAGTGACATATAAGAGATTTTAATTTTTCGCTTAGACCATTTAAACATGCTTCAGTATGCCATGATGTTTCATAAATGAATCAGAGCATACAGTTCGAATGTTCACGATAGTAACAATTTATCTTTCATTTATTCAAATACCAAATTTTGTTATTATTATACCGGCAACTAATGACTTTGCTCTTTGGAAAAAATTACTTCTTACATTGAAAATTAAAAGACAACAAGAAAAAATATTTACGTGAATTTTATTAAGATAATTGGTGTTTTCTAGTTACGAAAACTTTAAAAACCATTTTACATTGTACCCCTTTATAAAGACCTGGGTATTACCTTAGGAGATGTAAACCTTTTAGTACATATATAAGAATGATTTTCTGTATTTTTCACAGAATATTTCTGCAAAATTTTCAAAATATTTTCAAGGTTTTAAGTCTTTATAATAATTTTGTTAATTTTAAAATTGCGAAAAATAATTAAAATGCTACCACTTCTATTTTAATTTTCAATTTTGATTTAATTAGTAATCCTCAGATCCCACCTTCGGGGACTTTTGTCTCTAAACTTTATAAATATCCTTTAAATAACTACAAAATAAAAGACTTTTAGAGAAATCGGTATAGTATATAAAACCAAAATAGAAAAAGAATCACTTCGATTTCTTAGAAGAATTCTTCTCTTTATACTTTACGAATGTCCTTAATAATTCTACTCCTATTATTATATAAACCTATTATGTATATAGATGATGAAGGGAAAGGCTATTGTTTTTCTTTTAATTTTTCATACAGTAATTACGAGTATACTATGCACTTGTCCATAATAACACAACATTGACTTCCGACAACAGCTGCTTCTGCTACAGCTAAAGCTACTGTCATAATCAGCATTAAAACCGTGTGGACTATAGACTTCAATTAAAGTTAAGTATAGTGGATAAAAAAAAAAAGATAGGGATTGTTATGTGTGGAAATGTATATAAACATACGCACACACACATAGACAACATTGAGAACATTGAAAATTATTAACGGTAGGAAACATCAAAGCATACAAATACAAACTTTAACAAACAAACAAACACACACACATATGCCAGCAGACATAAGTTTGTAAACTTATAACGAGAAATCTACATACATATATATCTACATTAGACTGCACCAAAATTTGACGACTTTTGAATCATTCACTGGGTCGTAAGAATACATTATGTGAAATATTTGTGAAATCGGATATCGTTGACCCGTTTGTATGATGCGTATATATGGGGAAAATATGTTTTTTTTTTTACAGTTTTTAGAAAAATTAGCTAATCTACATATAATTATCTATCAAACAAGACATAAAAAGAAAACATCGATCAAAAAATGTTTAAGTGAATACGAAATCTCCAGACCATTAATATATTTAAGACCACTTATATAAGGAGTGTATAAAGAAACTTTTAATTTTTTAAAAATTGTTTAAATGAAATACTATTTTTAATTAAATTTGAATCATAATTACTGAAAAATATGTTTTTGTTTTTCCAGGGTAATTGAAGCCCCTTTCCATGCTTAAAAATTCTGTTAAACAAATTTCAAAAATGTGGGAATAGGACAATGCAGGTTTATAGGCAATAAATTGTATGACTAAGCTGTAACTGTGATTTGAATTGTGCGGCTTTCAGCAAAAAGGCATTTTTTGCGTATTAAAACATCGAAGGTAAAATATAAAAATTTGTTAGATTTGAACGTTTTCAGGAATACATAATAAAAACTTAATTATTTTTATCTTAATTTCGATTTCGATACTGAAATCTAACTGAAAGACCATCGTTGATACAAGTAGCAAAAAAAGCAAATTTAATCCACAAGTGAGCTTGGGATCAGTATTTTTTAAAGACAACTTTACTTAAATATTTGTAAAATAAATTTTATTAGGACATGTCCATGATATCTTTCTGACAGGTAAAACGATTGCATCCAAATCCAGATAAAAACAATATTTTTTCGTGATGTTTTCTTTAAAACTTTTGACTTTTGACCTTCATGTTTTAAAGGTAATTCTTGTCCAATTTTCTCAAAAACTTTAGAATATGTCAATTCTAAAAAAATTTACTTTATAACTAAAAAACTGCAAAATCCGCAATATTAAAATCGTAGTTATGGGTTAATCATACAAATTTATTTTCTTATTTTATTTCCTGTGTTATTGCCTATAAACCTGCATAGTCCTGTTCTAACTTTTTTGAAATTTGTTTAAAAGAATTTTTAAAAATTTGGAATTGAAGTTTTGGAACGGTCTTATTTAATATAGTGTTATCTATAAACCTAAATAGTTTTATTTTAACTTCTTTGAAATTTGTTTAACAACATTTTTAGAAGTTTGAAATTTGAGTTTTGAAACAATCTTAATGGTACGAATTAGTCTGAAGAAGCAAAAAACTTATTTTTCAGTAATTAAGGTTCAATTTTAATTAAAAACAATGATTTAGTTAAACATTTATCAAAAATTTTTAAATTTTTGGCACACTTGCACTTTGCACACTTGCAAATTATGTAAAACATATTAATGGTCTAAGGAATTCGTAATAACTTAAATATTTTTTAGCCTATTTTTTCTTTTTATGTCTTGCTTGACAGACATTTATATGTAGATTACAATTTTTTTACACCTTGTAACAAAACAAAATATTTAGTAGCAAAAATTTTCTAAAAATTAAAAAAAAAATACATATTTTCCCATATAAACGCACCATACAAACTTTAGGTCCCGATTTCAATAAAATTACACACAATACATTTTTACAACCCAATGAACGATTATAGGGGGGGGGGGGAGCTACAGTCAAAATTCAAAAATCGGTAAATGTTGGTGCAGCCTAGTCTACATAGATAATGTTGAAAATATTTATAAATGAAAATATATGCATAATACTACTGCAGGCTAAAAGGCATAAGGTATGAAAATTTACATATAAGCATAATATATGCACATTACTTAAACACATACAAACGAACACATTCTTATGTATTATAATGAATATGAATTTTGAATCTGTATTATTAAACTTATAAATATAGGCACGTGTGTGTAAATTTTTTATTATGCGTGTTGAAGTAATTTAAATTTAAAACACTTGTATATGTGTTTTTAATGAAAAACACATACATATGTATGTGTGTAGTATGTTTATAGTATGTGTAAGCATAGATACATTCATATCAATGTTTGCAGATGTTTGCATGTGTTTTTATGTTTATATATTTATTATTTTTTTGCACAAAAACAAGTGTTTTATTTAAAATTAACTTTTACAACAAAATTTTATAAGTAAAACTTCGATGAGTGAAAAAATTATAACAACAAATTAAAATTTATTCGCCATTATTACGATTATAAGGAATAAGATCAGTAAAGCAAGTGTAAAAATAAGATCCTAAACAGTTTTACTGTCAAATTTATTATAAAAGCCTCAATTTAGTTTATTAGAATAAATTTATGTTTATTGAATCCGATAGTTTTATAACAAAATGTTTATATGTTTTAAAGCTTTTACTTAACACTCTTATCTCAGTCCTCACTCATACTCGTATATATGGCATTTAAATAATTATTCATTGTGATGTTTTCACATTTACGCATTGTTTAACATACAACTGCCAGCTATTTAGACAGCCATACAGATAGTTGGCCCTATAGTTAAACCGTTAGTTATTTCCCATATTACACCATATGTAAGCAACTACAATTAATTGAAAAAATGTTTTACTTTATTTTGCCTACAGTGTAAAAAATTATTTAAATTTTACATACACAATTTTGCTTCAATTTATATGAATGAAAAAATGAAAATAAATCAATATTATGAGCAAATTACATACAGATTGAAGCTTTAAGGAACTAATATACTTAAATATGAAAAATTATGTTAACAGCAAGGCAAAAAATTAATTAATATTATATCAATAAATTGGGGGAAAATACGCAAGTATTCCCACAGTTTTGAAACACGGCCAGCTAATTTTAAAATAACAATTTGAAAATAAATATTTAATAAGTCTTATAAAAATCATAGGGTTCTTGCTAGAAATTAAGAAAAAGTGCATTTAAATTTTTATTTTTAATAAGAAAAAAATCACGCTTGATCACCATATATAGATCTATTTAAACTTTTTTAACCTTAAATAATATACTTAGAATTAAATTGAATATCGGAGTCTTTGTTGTGACCCGAAAGAACATTATCTAACTTTTACTTTTTAAGAATAATTTCATTTAAATGTTCGCCGCGACTACGATGCAGTGTAGGTGAACAATTTGGTAGGTTCAATTTTTAATCACGCTCTTCAGCATTACTACCGATATCTCGCGAATTACGCTGGTAATGTTAGCGATGAAGACTTTTGACTTTACATAACCTCAAAGAAAAAATCCAGAGGTATAATATCATAAGATACAGACAGTATTTCTTTGTAGCACGAAATTCGCCGCTCATCAAAATGATTACTCAATAAAACCATTGTTTGTAAGTCTTTACATCAAATCTTTACACCAAGTTGTTCCATAAAAAAAGCCAAGATGCTGCGTACGGCTTTAAATCGTTTGTTCACGGTCTTCACTCACTACTGGCTGAATGTGGTCAACTCATCCAACTGCATATACTGAGACACAAATTTGCGGATGGCTTTAGTAATAAATGTACTAAATGTATCACCCTATATTAGTTACGATTTATACCCATAGTGTGAACAAAATTAATTTTTTTGACATTTATAAATGAAGACTATTTTTTTGTTATAGCTTTGTCATTAGTTATAAAGTTCGGAATGCGAAGTTTAGTTATAATTGAGTTCTACTTCAGTGCAAGATTAGTTCTAGCTTAGTTCTAGTTCACTTCTAGTTCGGTTGTAGTTATATTCCAGGTCAGTTATAGTTCAGTTCTAGTTCAGTTCTAATTCAGTTATAGTTCAGTTCAAGTTTAGTTCTAGTCCAGTTATAGTTCATTTATAGTACAGATTTATTTCAGTACTTGTTCAGTTGTAGTTCAGTTCTAGTTCTGATCTACTTTAGTTCTAGTTTTAGTTCAGTTATAGTTCAGCTATAGTACAATTTTAGTTCAGCTCTAGTTCAGTTCTGGTTCAGTTTTAGTTCAGTTCTAGTTCATTTTCAGT
This sequence comes from Protocalliphora azurea, assembly GCA_932274085.1. NCBI lineage: Eukaryota > Metazoa > Arthropoda > Insecta > Diptera > Calliphoridae > Protocalliphora > Protocalliphora azurea. The sequence goes on from OW026523.1 coordinate 90,466,191, forward strand.
TCATTTCTATTTCAATTCTAGTTATACTTTATATTGAAATCACATATAAACATATTTAAAACACGTGTGTATACCAAATATTTAATAAATTAATTTATGTAATCATATACTATTATACTATTTTAAGAATTACATTGGGTCTTTGTGAAACAATAGAAAGGTATGCCCGTTAGTAAATTTTTGATAGTTATGAGATGAATAAAATCTTACTAGTTCATGGAGCTAATAGATATTTTGACAAATGAACATAAATTTTTAAGTTTAAAATTTATAGAAAAATTTGAATTGAAGAAAATTTCTAAAACAATAATAATAATTTTCGTATATTTTAATATTTTAAACACATTACATTCTTTAAAATTCTTTATATTCAGTATTCACATATTTGCTTTTGATTTTCTTAATAATAAAATTGTAATTTTGTCAATAACTTACAAAGCATTCATTTCACACAGTAGAAATGAAAATTTTTCTCACCATAGAAAAAATATTTTTTACTATAGGACTTTTCTGATGTTTCCACATACACCCTTGAGATGGACGTGGCCTCCTATTGCTATGTCCATATAACCAAACTACGTTTTCGTGCTATTAGTTCTCATGTATATTAACCCTCATAAGCTTTCAAAAAGATTAAAGTTCAAAAGAAATATTTTATATAATGGCTCAATTCGCTTTTGTTATTATTTTTTATTTTCTGTTTATTTTATGACTTTAATGCATGTTTGATTTCCCACCATAAACAAAAAGGATTGTTTAGTTTTCCTTCCGAGACAAAGGAAGTTCACGCAATAGCCACTAAAATGTTAGAAAGCATTATTTAGTAAATAAATACGAGGAATTACCGGCCAAATAATAAATATATAAATATGAGTTATGGATATTAAACGTGAGGTTTTAGAATAAGAAATATATTTATTATATATAAAGAAAGATGTGCTTTTATAAAATATTGGTATAAGAAAATATTTCTTATTATTTTAAAGATGTTTTCGTTAAGCCCCTAATCATTTGCATTTTAAAGTGAATGATTATTTATTTACTTTTAAAAACCATTAATTTAAATGACTTAAAATATAAATATATGGATTTTATAATTATCACGAGTTTTATTCTATTTGTTAAAATGATATTAACATTAAAAAAACTTTTATAATAATTAATTAAAAATAATAATAATTAATTAAAGATATAAATCATTTATAAAAAAAGAAATATAATACAAATATTAACATAAAATGTCAGCAACCTTTAACAAATGCAAATTTATTTAATAAAACTACAAAAAAAAAAAAATTAAGGATATTAATATCAAATAATAAATTTATAGTTCAAATATGTAAATAAATTTAAAGAAATGTTTACTTTTTATAAAACATTTAAAAAGTAACTTTAAAAAACCTAAAAAAAATTAAACTAATTTAAAACAGTTTTAATACAAATATGTTTATTGTGTACAAAAGCTAACCGGTATATTATTATCATTATAGCAAAATTAAAAAAAAATGTTTGTGGTATAACTTCTAAAATTTTTCTATATATAGAAAAGTTCCCAAAATTTATAGTATTTATGGAAAAAATTTTATAATTTTACTAATTATTGGTAAATTTGGCTATTTATGGATTCAAAACTTTTTCATTTATAGTAAAATTTCGAAATTTTTGTACCAACAAAAATTTAGCTATTTATAGAAGAATCTTCAAAATTTCGCTACACAAGATTATGTTTCCAATATTTATCTATTTTTTAGTAAAAATTTAAAAAGGTCGCTATTTATAATATTATAGTATAAATTCAAAATTTTATAATTTTACCACTTACAGTAAAATTTTAAGCATATGCTATTTATAGTAAAAATTGTACATTTTGTGTAATCTAGCTTTTTATAGTAAAATCTTTAAAATATTGCAATTTATAGAAAAATTTTGAATAATTTTGTTATCTATAGTAAAATTTTTATAGTTTTGCTATTAATAGTAAATTTTTTATAATTTTGCTATTTATTTTATAATTTTGATATTTATAGTAAAATTATAAAGATTTTACTATAAATAGAAAAATTATAAAAATATTACTATACATAGCAAAATTTTTATGAAATTATTATAATATTGCTATTAATAGCAAAATGTTTATAATTTATCTATTTATAGTAATTTTTTTATAATATTGCTATATGTAGTAAAATTTTTATAATATTGCTATTTATAGTAACATTTTTATAATTTTGCTTTTAATAGTAATTTTGTTTTTATAATTTTGTTATTTATAGTAAAACTTGTAAAATTTTGCTATTTTTAGTAAAATTTTTATAATTTTGCTACTTATTTTATAATTTTGATATTTATAATAAAATTATAACAATTTTACTATAAATAGCAAAATTATAAAGAATTTTGCTTTCAGTGCAAAATTATAAAAATATTAACATAAGTAGCAAAATTTTATGAAATTTTTTAATATTGCCTTTTATAGTAAAATTTTTATAATTTTATTATTTATAATAAAGTTTTTATAATTTTGCTTTTTATAGTAAAATTTGTTATAATATTGCTATTTATAGTAAAATTTATCATAATATTGCTATATGTAGTAAAATTTGTATAATTTTGTAACTAATAGCAAAATTTTAATAGTATTTTTCTTATTTTTACAATTTTACTAATATAATTTATAATTATAATTTATAATTTTGTAGTCATTTTTTTATAATCTTGCTATATATAATAAAATTTCTATAATTTTCTATTAATGGTAACAGTTTTTATAATATTGCTATTTGTAATAAAATTATTACTACATAGTTTTTTTCTAGAAATATTTCTAAAAATTAGCTACTTGTAATAAGATCTAAAAAATATTTTAAAAAAGCATTTTAAATCCAAAAAATGTTCTCTTTTATATTGAATAATATATTTATGCATATTATCTTAACATGATTAATTCAAAATAAAAATTTAATTACATTTAATATTAACAAGCTACCGGTTAGCTTATGCTACTCACACCATTCCCCCTTTTTTTCTGCTTCTGATAGATTCATTAGAAAATTAAAAAAAAAACCTTGCTATAATTTCATGATATTTACATTTTTTTTTTCTGCTCCGACTTTAAATTAATTTTTAAAATTTTGTTATTTACAGCAGCAATAGCAAAAAAGTCAATGTATAAATTTTATACTTATTTACATTTGATTTCATGCTTTGTTAGCTTTAACATGGAAATCCAAATAAGTAAATTCTCATACATGCCACCTGTTTCAACATTATTTTGTTTTAAATTTGTAGCAGCAAAAAAAAAAAAAAAAAAAAAAAGATGAGAAATTTTTTAAAATATAATTATGCTTGGTAAACCATAACATCAAGGGAAACGTTAACAACAATCATTTTCAGTCGCTGGCTGGTGTTGTCTTTTGTAGGATGACTTTTTTTTGTAACACTACGACCATTAAAAATGGTAAAAAACAAAATTGTTGCAATATCAAATTTACAGAGAGACAAAACAGAAAAAAGTCAACATACTTTTGGTATAAAGTAGTCAGGCTGAAAGAAGAGCAGTAGTTATGTAAGTAGTAGTGACACTTTTACGTTGATGAAATTTCATAAAACCAATAATAACAACGGACACCCTTCTATGGAAATGAGAAACATGAAGGAGGAGTGTAATGAGTAGGTGGACATTGAAATGAAGCGAATTTTTTGGGAGACAATATAAAGTTCGCATTTAAATATAATCGTAGATTAACATGAGACTTATACAATCCAAATTTGACTTTAATGACAGGGGTTTATAAAATCAAAATTTAGGTTTTATTATAAGGTCCAAATTTTGCATCAAGATCGAGCCTCTAAAAAGTATAAATATAATTTATATTAAAAAATAATTGTAAATTGAATTACAAAGTTTAAATTTGGCTTTAATCTTAGGTCTTTAAAAGTACAGATAATACTTTCATCACTGCAGTGCTTTAACAAGTACACATATGTCGTCTCAACTACAGGTCTGTTTCCAAATTTAACTTCAGTCGCTCGTCTTTATAAAAAGCGAATAACGCTTTACTTGTAGGTCTTGATAAAACTGAAGTTAGATTCAGTTACAGCCGTAGGTCTTGTTTAAATTCAAATCTATCTAAATTTTGCTTCAATTATAAGTCTTAATAAAGTTAAAATTAAGCTTAAAGTAGTCTTAATCTAAAATCAATAGTAATTCATTATTAGGTAGAAATAAAACTTCAATCGTGCTTCCTAATAAAATTCAATTTAGTTTTAACAGTATCGCCCATAAAAAGCCCAAAGTCCGCACTAATCGTAGGTATTAAACTCTTTTAAATTTAATATAAATCATAGGTCTTTATAAGACCAAAATTTTTATTCAATTTTAGTCTCTTATAAGTTAAAAATTTCGCTTCAATCGTAGATGTTAACAAAATTCAATAAAGTTTAAATTTAGTTTCAATCGGAGGCCATTGTAATGTAAAAAATTTGTCCTTCACTGCAAGAGTTTATAAAGCTCAAATATAACTCTAATTGCAAGTCTTTTTAAAGTCCAAATCCTACTGCGATGGCAAATTTGTTTTAAGTACAAATTTAATTCCAAACACAGGTCTGTATAATGTCTAAATCTGACTTTAATTGTAGCTCTACTCTAAATTCAAATTTATCTTCAATCTTAGGGCTTTATAAAGTTTAAATGTAATCTTAATCATCAGTTTTTATAAAGCCTAAATTTTTCTTTAATAGTGGATGTTGATAGACTTTGAATATAATTCCATTCGTACGTTTTATAAAGCCCAAAATTTGGATTCAATTATAAGTCTTTATAGAGCTCAGATGTAATTTAAATCGTATGTCTTAAAAATTCCAAATTTTACTTAAATAATAGTTCTTTCTAAGGTTCAAATGTTATTTAAATTTTAGGTCATTATAAAGCCCACATTTGTCTTTAAACGCACGTTTGCTTAAAGTCCAAATTTTAGATCAATTGGGGTTTATAAGTATACATTGTACATCAATCGCGACTTTTCAAAAAAGCCTAACTCTTAAAAACTCAGCAAAATGAAAAATGATGAAGTACAAAAAAGAACATTTTAACCACTTCAGAATTAGAACTAAGTGCAAAGTTTGAGCTTTTTGGAAGCTTTTAATAATTACTTCCAAAAAAGGTGGAAATACATGTATTTTAAGTAATAAAAAAGGTTTATATTTCACAAATTCTACAGAATTTTTATTGTTCTGTGATAAGGCTAAAACATAATTTTTATTCAAAAACATAGCTTTAAGAGAAGTACTTCAAAAGCATTGTGCCAGAAACATGAAAGAAGAACATCCTTCCAGTGACAACCACGGATTGAAAAAAGAACTTCTGCAGCTCTTTTTCAGCAGTAAGTACTTTCCTCCAATGACAACATAATGTTAAAATCAGTACTCAGTTTTTTTTTTTTTTTTTTTTGTTAGGTAGATAAAATTCTATTAATTTCTACTCTAAATTATCATTATTTAAATCGGATTCTTCAATTTAGTTTTCAGATCGAAATCCATTCTGTGCCTTAACAACCTAAATATGAATATTATTATTGTTTTTCTTCACTGAATTTTTAAAGTGTAAAACAAAACAAAATACAAAAAAGAAAAACCGTCAAGAAATGAACACATAATATAAATGAAAATTTAAAACTCCTTGGAGAACAAAATAACAGACCAAGTACACATCTGGTAACTACACATTGCAAGTATCTTAGCAATCTTAACAACATAAATGACAAAATATAAATTTTTAAGCTACACCTTTTTTTGAGATACAAAACAGAAATATTTAAATTAAAAAAAGAATATCTGCTAGAATTATTTCTTTTCGATAATTTTTTTTTTTTTTTTACTTACTTCTATTTTGGTGGTTAAGGGTAAGCGTTAGATGCTACCATGAAGATATGGTTACATTTTTATTTTAGTGTCTTTTGCCTGATGGCAAAAAAAGGCATATACCAACCATTAACTTATTTCCTGGGGAACATTTCCAAAGAATTCGTCTATAATTCTCGCTCGTTTACTTCTTAGTTACCAGCTTTATGTTTTTGTTTTGAATGTATAAAGTATCTCGAGCCCAAAATAAACCAAAGATGCTATCATAAATAATCTTATTTCAATAATCTGACATAAGAGGGGGCGGCTAGGTAGGCAGTGTACCTACAAGCAGACAAACAGACAACAAAGGTGACATAAAAAAATTTCTGCTATTTTTAGTCTCAGGCTTTTGTTTTTTTGTATACCCTGTGCCACCTTTACCTGACAAAGTTATCAAATTAAGCAAGATATTTATTATAAGTAATGGGAAAGGAAAAAAGGGAATGGGAAAGGAAAAAAGGGAATAATAATGATAAGAAGGTAGTTTTGCTGCTAAAAAGGCTTTATTTTTTTCGTTTAAATTTTTTTATTTTTTCTCCTATATTTGACTAGGGGATTTCGGGCTCAAATGTTGACATTCTGTTTGGCATTTCAACGCAACCTACATTCTTGAAAAGAAGAAAAAAATGAAAAAAGTAAAGATTGTAATAAATATAAAAACAAGCAAAAGAAGTAACAAACATAAAGACACAATGATATTATTAACTTATTATTTTGCTTGTGCTTATTTTCTTAAGAAACAAAATGTTGTAAGTATTAAAAACTTTAAATATAAAGACGATTTTAGCGGATATGAAGAAGAAAAAAATCATAATAAATAGAATTAATAAGAAAAAATATTTTAAAATTTTTGTTGTACAAATAAATTATAATCATTTTAAAGATTTTATGTAAATTATGATTAAAATTTTAATAAGGTAAATTAGGGAAATGGATATTATTATTTAGAAAAGAGCTTAAAATATAGTATTTTTATATTTAAGTTTTGTAATATTTTCTAGATCAATTAAAGACAAAAAAACAAAACATTTTAAATAAAAACTTTTTAAAAGGGGCTATTAAATTTTTAGTAAAGGAGTATTCTTCTTAGAAAAGACATAACTTTTAAAAAGTAGTTTAATTTATTGAAATCAATAGAAGGTCCTTAGGTAGTCAAAGCACAAATATATACTTCAAATTTTGTATTCAACTAGCTTTTCCCGGTGGAATTCGCTACAGCTTTTGATGCGATAACTAATATTTACTTTATATGGGAGCCATTTCTCTTCTTTGTAGAAAATTATTTATACAAATTTCTAAGACTCAATTTAGATAAATGCTTAAACAAATATTTGCTTTGTATGAGGGCTACCTCTCCCCTTGGATCTATTCATCGCATTTTCAATTAATAAATGCAATGCGAAAAGATAGTGCTATTCCCACGTAGTTTGAGTACTATCACTATAATAGTTTCTTAGATATTCTATAATGAATATTTTCTTTGTATGGACAGTACAATTTCCCCTGCTACTACCCATCCCTTTCTTTATATAGATAATACTATTCCCCTGTAATTTCCTAAAGTTTTTCAGATGTTTAGGTAGTTCTTAAATTATACATACAGGACAATACTTTAAGAAAATCAGTTCATGTAATACAATCATAGAAATCTGGTATGATGGACTCCAATAAAAAGGAAATGTGTAGTCATACAGGCGCTCTATGAGGTAGTCCTTCAGAGGCATTGAACAATGGTCATATCTACTGGTAGTGCAGTGAGGCTAAAATATCTGAATGTTGGAGAGGAGAAAAATATAGTCATTCAAAAACTGTAAGCATACTGCCATCGATATTGAATCGATGCACTATATTACTCCCTATACGTATTTTGATAGAATGTTCAAAGTCCTAGTTCCCTTCAGGGGTGAGAGCGGTAACTCTATAGAGAATTATGATGCCACGATTTATACTGACAGTTCTAAGATAAACTGTGGGATTAAATCCGGAATTTTTCAGAAATAAAGTTTTTATATCACATCCCTGACGGAAACAGTCTATTTCAAACTGAAATATACTATATCCACAAATCAAGTAGATCACTTCATGAAAGAAGTATTTGGAATATTGGAATTTTTGTAGACAGGCAGACGATACTTCTATTTTTAGGATCATACATATTAGTCAGACAATGAAAAAAAGAGCTGTTACCTTAATTTAAATCCCTGCGCATAGAGATCACATTTGGAATGAATAGGCGGACGAATTAGGTAGATTAGGATCTGCTTTGAATATTTTTAATGCGGTATCAGTCACATTTCCGCATGGGACTATAAAGAACATAATCTTCAAGCAATTTCTTCAAAAATTGAAAATAATTGGCGAAATCTGGACACACGTAAGATCGTCAAGGCGATGTTGCCCTATTTTGACACTAAACGTATAATGCAACTCGTAAATCATAGGCAAATGGGTATACAGAGATTACTGTCTGTATTAGAGAATAAAACTAAATATTCATGTCAATATTAATTGACATATTGAGATAACTCACGGGTAGATTAAATGCTTTAAATCTTAGCGAGAGTTAGGTTATAGGAAAAATACATCTGAATATAAATTAATTGGCAATTGAAAGTTCTTCTACAATTCAAATCTACTTTCTATTTTCCCATTTAAACTTCCATAATCTCATTATATGCCCTTCATTCCAGTTTCGTTCTTTTGTGTCAATCAAACTACTACATCTCAATTATTTTCTTGTAATTTTTCCCATCTTTAAGTCGATACAAAAAGTAAACTTTCTCACATAATCCCTGTTAGTGTAGAAAAGAATTTTAAACACTTACACAAACCTCTAAAAGACAGACAAGCATAAAGAAATTTATAATGGACATTTCTATTAAAATGTTATTGGCCATGAATGAATAAATGACTGCGGCATTGTAGAGTTAAAAATTACAACGTCTTGACTGACATTACTTTGTATATTACAATGGGGATTAATTAAGTTTATGAATATTTAACATTAAATAAACTCAAATCTACCAAATGTAAACAAGGATAACCAACACAAAGTAACTTATAAATAGACAGACCGACAAACGGACAGATTGATGAAAGTAAATATGGCAATGAATGTAAAGGAATGTTTAGTTGTTGGTTGAGTAAGAGTTACCATTGGATAATATTCCGGTAAAAAAAATGTTGACTGTGTTATCTATTTTGTAAGCAGAATTTGTAAATAGTTGAATTAAATACTTTTATTTACTGTATCTTATTTAGGGGTAAAAAATTTAAAAGTCTAAGATATTTTATGCCTCTGAAGAACTTTTTTTCGTTTAAAATCAGGCGTGCTAAGACAAGAGTTGCTGTGGGATTTTTTGATAAATCATTTTTACTTAGACTGAGTATCATTCACTTGATGATTATGCTACCTAAGTATTTAAAAATACCTCCAAGATAAGATCTGTGCTATGTCATCGAAAAACAATCTCAATTCAGGCCTATGCGGAATATCTCGTAACACTTAGTAGTCATGTGGGAGGCAGGCACCAAGACAAACTCAAATTTGTGTCAAATCTTATATCCCTCGTTGGACTTGGTTTTGAATTTTGGTAAAACGAATGACTCTAGATGAAATTTTATAACGAGGTCAATAATCCAAATGAGATTATCATCGAAATGTAGTTATTTAGCTGATAGGGAGAAAATGATTGGCGATCGCAATTCAAAACCAGGATCTAAAAAAATTGTAAAGATTTTGTAATCACACTAACAGAAAATGTGTAGACATCAAAAGTTAAAAAAACAAAATAAATAAAAACCCAAATTTAAACAACAAAGTCAACAAAAAATTAGAAAAAAATTACACCGTGAATAATTACACTTAATTCTTACTTCTTAGACTAAACATTGCAAAACTAAAGTTGAATGAAATATTTCCATTACGTCACATTTTTAACCCATTGATGACCAAAAGAAATATGTACGTATAAGAAGTTTTTAGGTTATACAATTTTCTGGGTAGTAAGTAGAATAAATTAATACTTCCTGTTTTATAAAGAAGTAATAGTACTACGAAAATGAGATACAAGTCACGTCTCCAAGTTACATCATATCGCCACGAGAAACCCTAAAATATGGGAGCTATAAGCATTAAACAAGGGGGACTTGTGCACCAAAACGCTGAGAGATTATGTCAAGACACATTTAATTCTACTATGCTGATAGACTATTACTGTTTCTTAATATGAGAAAAAATTAAAACTTGTACTTTCTTAAATCCTAATTTAAGACAAAAAATACGCATAAATTTTTCAACGAAATTTAAAATGAAAACCTTATGACTATTGAAGTTATGACGTGAGTGAAATAATTCATTTAACTTTCTATATCACATTTAGTCTAAGGATTAAGTTTTAAGATGTAATTTTGGTAATGTGTTTTTTTATATTTTTTTTTTTTTTTGTTAACTTGTTATTTAAATTTGCATTTTTATTATTTTTTATAACTTTTGATGTCTACGCATTTTCTGTCAGTGCGATTTTAAAATTTTTACAATTTTTGTGTTAGTTATATCGAATACAAATTTCCCTTCTACACCCACTTCTTACACCAAATTTTTTTTTATGGCTTCATGAGAGTTAATTAAGAAATTCTTGATTTTTACAAATTTAAAGACTTATAGTGGCTATTTGTGGTAAATTGGAGACTTGATTTATACTGACTTTTGTAGCACAATTTTTTGTCTGTAAAATATGAGTGAATAATTTGCTCTATCCGTTACGTAGATAATTATATGACCTAAAAATTACAAAGGGAAGCACATTTTCTTTGGTCGTCAATGGGTTAAAATTACGACGTAATGAAAAAGTTTCATTAAACTTTCTACTCTATATCAAGCCAAAGAAATAATAATTTCGCAAAATTGTTAGTGATATACATTTTTGCGATTTTGTTAACCTGTATTACTAATTACTTTATGTTTTCTATATTGTGTACTTAAAATTTGTAAATAAACCTTATCAAAAAGCCGATACTGTGAATTTTCAATGCCACCACAACCGTGAGAGATTTTCCCTTAGTATATCAAATAGCAATAAATTTCAAATTCAGAAAGAGTTTGCAAAATAATTTGCATTCGAATTTAGCTCACATTATTTAATATAATAGAAAGTATTCTGAAGATTATTGTGCAAAATTTTATAAATTTTCGAATATCCTTTCAAGTTCTACCTTTAGTTTTTAGGTTTGAATAAAATTGCTGTCCGAGTTTCATATATTATAAGTAGCTTACAGATTACGAGTGTTTCGGCTGACAAATGATGGGAAACTATACAAGCTTTTTCTTCTTTTTATGAATCTTATCTGGTAACTCCTTTTCGTTAACAACCATTAACAAACATCAAATAATATTTATTCATGCCAACATCAAAGTATTTACATGCATGTTTTAAAGAATTTTTCAAGGTTTTGACAGAAAAGAATTCAAGAATTGTTAAAAGAAATCTACAGCAAAAACAACAAACATAAAATAAAAATCAAAACTGCTTTTACCTTAATAAAATTATTTATAATATTATATTAAAAAAGGATAACAAAAATACCTACATTTCCTTAATAAAAGTGAGAAAAATTTTTGAAATTGCAGCAGCAAAAAAAAAAAAACAACTGCTGACAAAATAATTGCGTGTGCCATAAACACAGGGCCACAAATATTTCTCAACATCAAGGAAGTTCTTGCTCGATTTATATTTTTTTAACGTGTTTTTTTCAGTCACTTTTATATTGCTGTTATTGTCTTGCCACCGCAAAGGATTGTCTGCCCTTGTTGGGGCTGTCGTCACTCCAGTGTTGTGGAGAAATTCTTATTCATTAAAATTTTATGTTAAAATTACCAGACAGATATACCAACCAAAAATTACAATAAAAAAAAAAACAATAGTGAATGAATGGAAGCAACAAAAAAAAAAGAAAAAATACACAATGGATGCAAAAATGTATATGATAAAAAAAGAACCCGGATGTTTAATGAGTTTAATTAACATAACAATGTATGTTAATTACATTTTTAATATTTTCGTTTTACAACAAAAATACCAACAGCAGCAGTAGTAGCAACATCATTTTGTTATTCAATTTTTATTAAGCGAAAGATACGCTACAGTAAGTTTAAGGTGAATTTTAAGTAATAAATTTTAAGCTTAATAAAATTCAGGAAAACTATTCACATGCCCATCCACAGAAAATATTGTGACTGAAAAAATAGCCATAACGCACAAATTTTGAATATGTAGTTTTAAAATTCTTATTCTCAAATAATATTTAATAATTTTTAATTTTCAAAATTAAGACCTTTTATGTAGACAGTCATAAGAGTTGTGACCAGTGTCGCCAGTTTAGCCATTGCTAAATTAGCCTTTTTATTTTGCATTTAGCTCCACAGTTTTTTAGCTCCTAGCGTTTTTCTAACCTTCTTAGATTTTTTAAAATTGCCTTAAAAAGGCTAAGAGTTTAGTATTTAAACATAGAATAAAAGAATTTGAATTTGAAATTTGTACATACAAAATAATGCATTTAATTATTTGTTCATTAACAAAAATAACTTAACTCATTTTATGAACTTACTTAATCAGTTGTTGTAATTATTTTTTAATAAACTATATTAACAGCAGAAACTTTTATAAAAGCGAAAAATCACCCAAAAATTTGGAAATAATTAATAAAAATTGTCGAAAAATCTCTTCAAAACATTGGGACATTATACCCTATCCCTCTATAGGTAGTTGGGGTTATCAAGCTTTTGAGTTGATGTTTATAACACACAAAAAAATTGGTCGTAGACTCACCTTTAAGTATACCACAATTACTGTCTGAGTCAATTTAACAATGTCCATGTCAGGTCGCAATTTTAAAGACATTTTGATGAAGTTTGGCACAAATAATAATTTTTATTACCATAGTTTCCATATAAGACCAACTTTCGGGTGCATAAAGTGCATAAATTCACATAAATATTAATATCAACGTAATATTGTGTTTTATTTAACACTTAATACAATTATCGGTCCACAATTGGCCATAGATGTAATATAAGACACCTCTCCGAATTTTGATGCACATACACAATGGTAGGGTTTGACCGGTTGTAACTTTCTTAATTGTTTTTCATATAAAATATAACCTAAATTTTTATAGCAATTTTTAGAGCTATTTTTTATTAATTTGCTGGCCGTTCTATAAATTTATTTCAATATTTTAATAAAACATCCAAAACTAATGAGAAAAGAGTTTTAACTAAAAAATATTTGCTTTTTTTACTTTATTTTTTAGGTCATTTAACCTTTTCTGGCCTTTTTTAAAGTTCAATTTTGCCTCTTTTTTTACTTACCTACTAGAAACACTGCATGTGACAATAGAATAGAACTAGAACTATATGAATACAACATGCAAACCAAATTTAAAATATTTAAAAAAATTGTGAAATAAAATAAAAAAGATATGTGAGAGGCAGTAAATAATTTCGTTTTAATTCAAAGGCCCATGTATGCCATTATATATGAAATGTGACTTCTTTAAAATATTCCCGCGTTTTAGTAATTTGACACGTTAGTGGAGAATTAAATTTTTCAATAACCGCCATAGACCTTATTCTTAAAAGGAAATAAACACATTATTCGCATCCGGTGATGCAGAATCCATGACCATAAAGAACAAGTAGCACAAAGCGATTGGGAGTCAAACCATTATTTCTCCTAGGCTGTAAAAAATTCCTTCATGCAAAAGCCTTTTAAAATTATGTATATATCTTCAATTAAGTTTTATTCAGTACGCCAAATTTAACCTTAATTTCCTAAAGCACTTTAATGTTCATTAGACCCATATACATTTTAGTATACATGATGACCCCAATGTCCAAAGATCTCATTTAACACCCGAGAGTTATTTTAAAAGACATAAATCCTATATAAATGTTAATAAGACCTTATCCAATTTTCTTTCAAATTATATATATATATATATATATATATATATATATATATATAATATTATTATTACATATATTTCATTTAATATTTCTTATTATATATGTGTATATATTATTAGTAGAATTAATATTAAATTAACTCCAAATGAGTTGATTAAAATTGGTTGCATTTGTCAAAAGATAAAATTTAACACTTTTATTTATTTTTTAAATTTTGAATTGTCATTGGTGAATTTTTATCAGATGATTTGTATTTTCAATGGGTTTTTGGTGTCAAAATTTTAGTAATTTTTTTATTAAATTTCAGCCATAGTAAGCAATAAACTCTTAGCAAATAAAGAATTTGTTATAAAAATTATTATACACTAAGTTAATATTAAAATATTATATGACTTACCTAAATAAAACATGCAAAATTATGAACAAAAAAGTGTACACTTTTATTTGGTACATTTTTACAACCATGCCCTTGAATAATACTTTAGTGAAATGGTGAATATTAATTTTTTTTACAAACACAACTACTATTTTTCACAAATACCTTTATATGGATTAGATTTCTGAACTGAATTAGGTTTTTCACTCTCACATTTTAATAATAATCTTTGGTTGCGATCATAAAAAGATATTTTAATTGGAAATCAAAAAAATATGAAAATATAAAAATATTTTGTTGCGGAAAAAACATTGCATGCATACATACATATTTTAAATATTTGAGGGTCAAATAGCGATAAAGCATATAAATATACATATATCAAACTCTTACCTACATTTCCCGCAGATTTTCATCGAATCTTATAGTCTTTTTAGCAAATTATCCTCTATAAACATTTAAAATATTTTTACAAAATATTTTATTTATTATTGTTAATTGACAAGAAAAGTAACAATTTTTTACTTTACGTAGCAGGTTAAGCATATTTTATCACTATGTTAATAGAATATATAGTTATGATCGAGTGCAAGTATAATTACAACTTTTAGTCATAAAAAAATTGTGACCTTTTTAAGACTTTTTCTATGAATAGGCAAGTTAGTTTAATTCAATCATACCTCTTAGTTTTTTAACAAATATAAACAACAGGAAACTTTTTAAAAAATAAATATGTGAATTTTAGAAGGTGTATTTAAGTCAATTTTTTTTTATTGGCTAATATTTTTCGTGGTATATTTCATTATTTCTTTCTCTTCAAGTTTTTTCTTTATTCTGTTTTATTGATTTATTTATTTATTTATTTTTATTTACATCTCAGTAATATTCTCTTCACGTTTCATATTTAATATGATCACCTTAGTAGTGATCTTTAAATTCTTTATTGCCCTCGTTTTATCTCTTTTTATATCTGTTTATGTGTTTGTTAGCTTACTTTTGATGGTGTTGAAGTCCTGCTGTTTTTATGTTGTCAGATAATTTGCAATTTTTATTTTTTTAACACACACAAGCACAAAAGTTCTACTTCCCTTTTTTTTAATATTTTTAATACAGGATGTATAATTTTTTTCAATTTCATTAAAAATAATTTTGTTAAATTTGTAGCATATCCTTTTTTCCTCTGAGTTTATGTAATTTATTTTGTTAAATTTTTTTACAAGCAAAATTAATAGCTGTGGATTCTGTTTTTTTTTTTTTTAATTTATAATAAAAATTATTGGTGGTAAAAAGATTTAGTTTTTATTGGAAAACATAATTATTACAATTTTAAAATTTATATAAAATTGTTTATGAAAAGGATTTACTTAATAATTATTGCAGAGTAAAAGAAAATATAACAGTATAATGGAAATTTATTAAAAATTGAGCAAAAATATAAAATATGTTGTTAGAAAAAATATATAGTAAAACAATAAAGATTTAATTAAGTTTGCGTAATGAATTTATTAATCCAAACAACAAAGGATCATGTTATTAAAATAGTGCTATATATCAAAGAATTCAATTTCTCAAAAGAACTAGTAATACACACCTTTTAAAAAATTAAGAGAAATTAAGCATTGCGTAAATAAATTCATTCGAAATTGTATTTAAACAATTTAGAATGTCTTTCTTTTCCCAGCAGTAATGAAAACCCTACGGTTAATACCCGGGTACCTATTTTGAATTTAAAATACTGCGTTTCTTTAATAATGAAAATAATCACGAAGCTTCAGATGGTCACGTTTAAGGTGCTTTTGAACCTTTAAATGTCTTTAAAGTTGATAGCTGTGGAAGTAAAATCTGTATGTGTACCCATATAATTTCTATATGTTTTGACAAATTTCCAAAAAAAAAAAATTCCCCATGAACATTATTTTGATTGAAAGCACAAGGATCTTGTAACTCCTACAAATAAAAGTCCGTTTCGATTTTTTAAGATTTTGGCAAGATTTTGATAGGACAATGGAAAAACCAGCTTACTTCTCATAAAATTTAAAACTTATTTATGTTTTAATTTCAAAATTGTTTTAATTGGCCTTAACTTTATTTTACATACTGCAGTTTTAACAATTTTTGCCGATATAGCATAACACGAACTACATATATAAACATTTAATATATAATTGAGTACACAGAGAAAAAAAATACATATATTAAAAAATTTGTTTCATAAATATTATGAATCAAACATGACTTTTTTTCCAAACCTCTTTCATAAAAAATAAAATTTTGTTCAGAGATATTATTAAGTTGTTCTTAATGGAAATTTTAGGAATTTTGCAAAAATTTGGTTAAATCTTTGATTTAGTTTTATTAGATTTGATTGCAAATGGTAAATGGAAATAATTATATATGAAAATATTAACAAAAAATGCCTTAAAATATCAAAATTTAAAGAAAAATCTGTTAAAAAATGTTTAGAAATTTGCATAATTTTGCTTGCATTCTGTAGCAAATCATTTTGATAAAAAGCGCTTCTGCTCCGTTCCCAAAATGTAGCTAAAAATCATTAAAAATTGTAAATATTCCGAAGAAAATGTCAAACATTTTTTTACAAACTGAAAATATAAATGGAAACTTAAACAATTTTTTCAGTTTTTTTTTCTGATTTTTTATTCATTTGAAAAAATATAAAAAAAGTTTTAATGCTTAAGAAATTATGCTTGAATATTATGAACTGAATTCAATGAAAGTGAATTTTTATATTTATGTACAAACTTTTTTCTGTGTAGGTCTTGTTTTCTACTTTACTAATATTTTTCACTTAATTGAAAAAACAAAAAAATAAGTAAGAATGCTCTATACGGCTTGGCTGAATCTATTACACCCACCATCTCTAACTTTTTTGTGCCACGTAAAATTAGATTTCACCTTGTATGGGGAATACAAGGTAAAATGGGATTTTACCTATTTTCAATACAAATAAACCTTATATAAGAAAAATATTTGGCTTAAGACAAAAATTATATATAAAAAAATACCACATGCGTATTACCTACACCAATATGTCTAAAATACAAAACTAAAAAAGATACGATATCATTTATGTCACCGAAAACAATAGCGATCATAGTATTTTTTTTTTTTTTAATATTTCATAAGAAAAATATTTAGTCCACAAAAAAGTATGCATAGATTTTTCGTTTTTTAATTTTATAAACTTCACTGATATATTTTTAATATCTGATAAGCAAGTAATTTTTTGAAATGACATGAAATGTTAGATAAAAATCAATAATTTAAAAAATTGTAAATATTCCATTTTAAATCCGATAGTAGATATAAATACACATATGTAACATAGAAAAAGGTATACAAAATACAAACTAAATAAGAATTGATACGTTTTATAATAGTGAAAATAATTCTGATTTAACTTAATTTTAGAATAGCGAATAAGAAACAAAGTGTACATAGATTTTTGTTATTTTTAATTTATTTATAAATAAATAAATAAAAAATTATTATTATTTATTTATTTATTTCAATTGCATAAAATTTTCTGATGTATTTCTCACATCTAACCTCAAAAATAGAAAAATAAAAAACTTTAAATGTTGTCAATAAATAAAAAGTTATAATAGTAATAAAAAATTAACACACCCAAAAATGTTAAAAGTTGCATTAAATTCAAACGCGTAATTATTTGTGAGTGTTACTTGATTCTGATATAAGCTACAATAACAGCTGCAGATTGGTATTAATTTTCAATGATTGCAATTAGCGATTTGGGTATTCTTCGACGATTTATGAAATACTAAAGAGCATGAGCGATCTGAGATTTTTTATTTTTAAACCTATTTTTCGTTTAACAAAATCAGAATATACAGATATACTTATTATAAATATAATTTCACATAAAATGTGCAAAAATTCTAATATAAAGTACGTAAAATTTTAGATCGATTTTAAAAAGTTATAACATTTTTGAAATTAAAAATTTAATGCACTACAATGATTCTAAAATGTAATATGGAAACCTTTTTTAATTACGCGATATTTTAGCTTTATTTAAATTATGTTGTGAATAAACATCGCCAAAAAGGTACCTCTTAAAGCCATTCACGTTTGTTTCTCCCCAAGTTTGGGTAACCCCTATGTCGTTGAGGGTACATTAACGAAATATATCTCAAAAGATTCATAAATACAAGAGCAATAAATATTATACTTTGTTTTGCAACACTCGAAACGGCGCAAATTTTCTAATTGAAAAACTGCAAAAAATTAAAATTTTGAAAATTTTGATTTCACCACTTGTCCACAGTGTAATTTAACACCAGTCAACGATACTTTTATATATCATAAGGTGGTCTATTTCTACAAGTGTTTGTAGTTTACAGTAGAAGAATTGGATCTTGTAAATTTGAGTGCTTGCCGGTAGCACATGGAATAATTTCGGATATTGAATTTTTGTTATTTTACTCCATGAGGTATTTTTAACATAAACGTAAAAAGAGAATTTCCTATATTATCAACTAAAATGCAAGAGGCCATAACCACACTTTTAATTTTTGCTCTAAATATAAGCAATTAAGTACAATTTTTTAATCGTTCACTTAAAGCAAAAATAGATAAAACATAGAACATTCTTCGAAAAATTTTTTTCTCAATAGAACAAATTTTACGACTATTTCGATTTTGAGATCATTTTTTAGGATATGAAATTTTTTGTGTAGATGT
The DNA here is from genome assembly GCA_932274085.1 of Protocalliphora azurea. Lineage (NCBI taxonomy): Eukaryota > Metazoa > Arthropoda > Insecta > Diptera > Calliphoridae > Protocalliphora > Protocalliphora azurea. Next base: position 90,485,156 of record OW026523.1, read on the forward strand.
AGTTTGGGTCATTATATTATAATCCAGTAAAAACATTTGATTTTGCAATGGTTACGACCTATTGATTTTTGGTGACGATATATAGCTTTATGGTTAAAGAAAAAAAAAGAATTTTTATCAATTTTCAATTTTTATAAATTTTTTGAAAAACAGAAATTTAAAAATTTATTAGGAAATTTTATTTTGTTTCAAAATTTTTTCAATGTCTCTGAAAGAAAATATTGAAAAAATTATGTGAACTTAACTTTTTTTGATATAATTTTAAACCAAATTATTCAATTCGATCTCGAAGTTTTTTTCAATGTGTGGTGACACCTCATTAACTATGTAACATTTATCTCGAGAACTAGAGTCAATTCAAAAAAGTAACTTATAGGCTTAAGACTCCATGATAATATGTATCTAAATTTACTGAAAAATCACTTGCCAATGAAGCAATATTCCTCAGTGTAATCTTCTCCTTACTTTCTTATAGCAATGCTTTGAACTGTCTCGTTTTTAAATTTTTTTAAGACAAAAATAATTTATTTAAAATACTATACAACTACAAGATTTTTGTATTAATATTCTGTTACCTGTTATTTAACATAAGATTAGGCATAATACGGTGGCCCAAACACGTACCTAAAAAAGAAAATAAAAAAATATTATATAATTAAATAAATCTTAATAATATAATTAACATTTTAGTTACTTATATAAAAGTCTATATATTTACTTATATAAGTAAGTTAAATTAGTTTAACGAAAATCAAACTCTTTGGTTTTTAATCTTTAAAATTTAATCCTTGTATAAAAGTAAATAAAAAAATATATATGTCTAAAAAATTACCATTTTTAATTCTTTCTTTGTAATAATCTTTTTGTAATAATATTAGCAATTAAATTAGTACTTTAATTTGTATGTAAGCGTTTTAAAAGGATTCAAAAAGGATTTACAGAATATAAAACCTAAAAAATTAAATTTAGATTTATATAAAAAAGACTTCATAATATTATTTTGTTGTATGTTATATTATAAAAATGTTCAAAATTGTTAGAAAACTCTATAGAAAATAATATAAATAAAACTTTATTTAATAACAAAAACAATATTATTAAAAATAAAAAATAAAAAATCCTGTTAAAATAATCCATTTATTAAACAATCATGATTAAATAATATAACATAGCGGACGACTCTTGTTTGGATATTTTTTTTGTCTCTTTTTTCAACTTTTTATATTTTATTTTCAATGTTCAAGTTTATTTTGAACAAACAACAATGAGAGAGCGTGGCAACAACATTGCCAACAAGCATTAATACCACCATGCTACTACCGATACTGCTATGGTACTTTTGGTTTTAAACTAGCTCTAGCTACAATATCTTTAGCTACAATACCCATCAATAACACAGCATAACCCAGAGCTTTAAAATGCGAACAATAACTGCAACAATACCAATAACATCGTCAGCATCATCACCAGTAGCAACATCTCCATTCATTTCTCTTTCTCTTGACCTAAATTTTCATTTGCAAATACTCAACTGAAATCCTTAGTAACGAAAACCCTGAATAAAATATTATTTAGCACACGCATCAGAAAAAAAAAATAAAATAAAAAAGGAAAATACAGCAAACGGAAAACGAGAAAAAGAACTGCTTGTGTATTTTAAAAGAGCTAAAATAAATAAGACTTGTTTTTAATTTGTCTTTTTTAAATAAAATATGAAGTTTCTTTTGAGCTAATAACACACGGATAAAAGAAAACAACTCTCACAGTTGTTTAGTATATATACACAGAAAAAAAATATTACCTTATATTTTTCAATTAACACAGTTGTTTCATTTTGCATCTAAATTCAATAAACATATCCAAATATATAAATATAAAGTAAAAATAAAATTTAAATAAAATTCTATTTCTAATTTAAATAACTAATTCATGGAAACACCTACTTGATTGATTTCATCAATTTTTTAATTGGGAAAAATTTTCTTTTTCATTTCTTACAGTTGTTAGTAATTGATATAATCCTTTTGATTAGAGGTGCAAATTAAAAAAAAAAGGTTTTTAAATGAATGAATTATATTCTAATATATCTGATGATTAGTGAACTTTTTGTGTGTACGAATATTTAAACAGCTGTATACTTATTAATTTTCCTTTTAAATACAATAAAATATAAATAAATAAAATATACTTGATATTACAATACATATTTTTCAATAAATATTAGCTAAAGATATCGGTAAATAATTTATAAAAATTTAAAATTAAGTTTTATATAGCAAAAAAAAAAAAAAATAAATCAAACACTTTTTGTTTGAAAATAGAATTAATTTTTTTCTCTTTGTATAAAAAAGAGAAGGCTTTTTCAAATTGCACTTAACATTTCTATAACATTTAATTTTACTTTTTCATTTCATTCTAAAACTTTTTGAAAATCATATCCTTGAAAATTGGGTTAATTGAAGTTCAGCAATAGCAAATAACTCATATATATATATATATATATATATATATATATATATATATATATATTTATTTATATATATTTATTCTCACGTACATATACAGTAAAAGTTTCATAACAATTAAAAAATAAATAAATAAATTTAGTTTTTCGATTACTACCAAAATTGCAAACAACTATCATTTTTTAGCTGTTGTTCAATAAAATAACTAAACAATTTTGTATAAACTCAAAATAACAGCCACATTTAAGAGTAAATAAGTATACAAAAACTGCATGAAAAAAAAAACAATTAATAATACTCATACGTCTGATGAACAGAGGAAAAAAATGTTTTATTAAAAACACTCATACGTCCGAGGAACTTTAATGATGTTTTCTTTTCCAGCTTAATAATCTAACAACAGTATTTTAATAATAAAAAAAGAAAAACTTAAAAGCTAACAAGAGTAAAACTAACTACGTACAGAAAACGAAAAAAAATTAAAGCCATAGTATAGCAATAATTGATGACCTTCTTCTGATCCTTTTTTACTTTCTTGGTTACTAGTAAAGATTGGTTGCAAGGTTCCCTGGTTATATTTAAACATATTATTTATATATTTGGCAATGTAGGTGAAGTTTTTTATTGTTAGTAACTTTTCATATTTATAGCTACAAACTAGTAGAAAACCTCCCACACTTTATTGTAGGTAGGAAAATGTCAAATATCTGTTTTAAAAGAAATATATAAGATGTCATACTATTAAATGCCATCAACATATAACAAGGACAACTAGAAAAATTTACATTAAGAAATTTACTTACCAAAAAAAAAAAAAAATCATCAAGGTCGCAATAAATGATAGCAAGGAAAAGTACAAAAACAAAATTTCTAAGAAGAATGAACAATATCAAAAAAAAAAATGTAATGATAGGAGCAGATTTATAATTTCACACACACACATATATATATATATATATATATATATATATATATATATAAATATATATATATATATATATATATATATATAACGTCGCTAGTAATTGAATAATATAATGGAGATTATTAATTTTTCTAAAAAAAATATTTTAAGAATTCTTAAATTTTCTGAAGAGTAAAAAGCGATAAAGAAAATTTTTCAAAAGGACATTTTTTTATATTTTTTGCTTTTAAAGCTTATATATTGATACGTATTTTCTATAAAGATAATAATAATTAGCAATAATATTAAATAAGAAAAACTTTTGAAAAGAAAATTTTCTATAGAGAAATTACCTTTAGGAATATAATATAAAGGAAAAAATAGTTTCCTTTAAAAGATTTTCTACTGTCAAATATTGAAAAAAAAATCTATAAGAAACTCTTTTTAAAATTATTATTCTTTGGAAATTTAATTAAAAGAAATTTTTTTGATACAACATTATTGAAGGGAAGTAATTTTTAATTTGGTAAAGAAATTTTTTTAACCTTAAAAAAACAAATAGAGAAAAAACGTTTTTAAAAACATTATGATCGATAAGTCTTCAATAACATTTAGTAGCCAATAACTTTTTATAAAAATTAGTTGTCGATAAAGAGAATTTTGTTTCGTAAATTTTCTGTATGAAAAATTAATGTAAGAAAATTTATTTATCGATTTACTACATAAAGCGGAATTTAATTATAGCTAAACTTTCTATTAGAGAATTAAATTTTTTTTCCTACAAAAGATTCATTAATCGATAGTATTTGTTTACAAAAAATTTAGACTCGATCAATTTCATTCTCACGGAACATTTATACTAACAAGAAATTTTTCTTGCATAAAATTCATTAATTGAAAATAAGCATTACACGTAAAAAGATGTAATAGAATTTAACAATCAATAAATTTTCTATAAGAACATTTAGTAGTTCATAAAATTTCTATATAAAAATTTAATAATCGGTAAATTTTCGATAAGAAAATTTAAAAATCCATAAATTTTCTATAAGAAAATTTAAAAATCCATAAATATTTTATAAGAAAATTTTACAATCGACAAATTTTCTATAAAGATGTTTAAAATCATCAAATTTGAAAACATTTTATAGGAAAATTTAATAATCGATAAATTTTTATAAGTAAACCTTGTTATCGATAAATTTCTTTATACGACAATTTTGTTATTGATAAATTTTTATTTATAAATTTATAAATTTTCTGCAAATAGATTCAGCATTAATAAATTTTCAAAAACAAAAATTAGTTTTTGATACTTTAAAAAAAAAAATAGTTTTAATATAAATTTTCTACTAGAAATTTTAGCTGCTAAAAAGTTTTTTAACAAATTTGTTTTATCCAAAACTTTTTTTTTATAAAAAATATAGTTTTCATAAAATTTCCTACAAAAAAAGTTTTTACCATTAAATTTCTTATAAAAAATTTAAAGTTCAATAAATTTTCTAAAAGAAATTTTCTTAAAGTTTAGTTATTGATAAATTTTCTATAAGAACTTTTAGTTATCGATAAATTTTCTATAAGAAAATTTAGTTAATCATAAATTTTCTATATTAGCAAAATTTAGTTAGCTATAAATTTTCTATATTTAGAAAATTTAGTTAGCGATAAATTTTCTATATTTAGAAAATTTAGTTAGCGATAAATTTTCCATATTTAGAAAATTTAGTTAGCGATAAATTTTCTATATTTAGAAAATTTAGTTAGCGATAAATTTTCTATATTTAGAAAATTTAGTTTGCGATAAATTTTCTATATTTAGAAAATTTAGATATCGTAAATTTTCTATAAGATAAATTGTTGATAAAAAAAACTTAGTTATCAATATAATTTTTTACAGGAAAACCTAATTATCACCAAATTTTCTATAAGAAAATTTAATTATTATTAAATTATCAATAATAATACTTAGTCATCGATAAACTTTCTGTAAGAAAATTTAGCTATCGATACATTTTTTCAAGAAAATTTATTTATCTGCAAATTTTTTAATAACGAAACTTTGTTTTTGAAAAATTTTTTAAAAGACAATTTAGTTATCAATAAATTTTCTATAAGAAAATTTTGTTGTTGGTAAATTTTCTTTAAGAAATTAAGTTGACGATATATTTCCTATATGAAGAATAATTTATCAATACATTGTTTATAATGCAATTTATCAATAAATTTTCTATAAGAAAATTTTGCTATCGATAATTTTTCTACAACGAAATTTAGTACTCAATAAATTTTCTATTTCAAATTTCTACAAGAAAATTTATTTATCTATTAGTTTTCTATGAGAAAATTTACTAAACTGTCTGTAAAAAATTTTACTTATCGATAAATTTGATAGACGATATTCTATAAGAATATTTTATTATCTATTAATTTTTTGTAAGAAAATTTACTTATCGGTAAATTATCCATTAAAGATTTAAGTTATCGATAATTTTTTTATAATAATGTTTATTTATTGATAATTATTTCATAAGAAAAATCTTCTATAAGGAAATTTATATATCTACAGATTTTTATAAGAAATTGTTTTTATCGATAAACTTTTTATTAAGAGAATTTGTTATTGATAAATGTGGTGTAATCAAATTAAGCAATCGATAAATTTTCGATAAGAAAATTTTTTTATCGAAAAATTTTCTGTAATAAAAATTTAGTACTTATCGATAAATTTTTTAACAGAAAAAATTAGTTATCAACGAATTTTCTATAGGAAATTTTATTTATTGAAAAATTTTCTATGAGAACCTTTTGCTGTCGACAAATTTTCAATAAAGAATTATGTTATCGATATCTTTTCCATAAAAATTTTAATAATGAATAAATTTTCTTTTAACAAATTTAGTTATCTACAAAATTTGCTTCCAAAAATTCCTAAAAACTTCTCTCATATAAAGTAAAAGTTCATCAATATTTGCAAAAAATATCAAAAAAAAAAAAAAAAAGACTATAATACAATGAAGGCAAAGTAAACAACAAATTTCTGTATATGAATTCAAACTTTAAAAACTAGATGAAAAAAGTACATATATTTATTGTGGTTACACTTTATATTTACTACAGCCTCACCTACACTTAACACCATATGCCATCGATAACATCCAACCAGCAACTATTTTTGTGTTCACTGCAACAAAAGAAATACTTTTAGTAACTTTTTAAAATTTTATTTCTTTTTTTCGCGTTTTTTTTTTTTTGCTTCCAACAACTTTTTTGATTTAAAAAATATAATTTTTTTCCTTTGCCAAATACTTTCTGATTCTCATATATTTAATAGTAACTGTCAAAAACAACGTTATAACGACAAATTGTTGTTGAAGTTGAATAAAGTAACAGCGCAGAGCAGTACACTGTTGTATTGCTGCTATAGGTACGTATAAACGTTTTGACAACCAAGAACCTTTTTAGTGGAGAAAAAATTAAATTTAAAACAAATAAATTGGAAGAAATATAAGAGAAATAAGGAATAAATAAAGAAAAAAAAAAAGAAAAAGAAAATTTAAAATTAATGGATTGACTATAATTTAAGGAAATAATAAAAAATAAAATAATTTAAAAATTATTGGTTATTTTTACTTTATGATTTATTAATATTATAATATTCTCTATCTTAACTCATATAAACCCAACAAATATTCCTTTTTTAATTAATATTAATACTCCATATGTGTTATAGTCAACTTTTTAGTATGCAAAATAACAGAGAACGCATATTAAAAATACAGCATGTTAAATTAAAAAAAGTTTAATAAAATATTTTAATGACAAACTATTTCTTCCCCTTCAAATGTGGTATTATTTTTCATATTATTATTTATACTCATAAAACTTTAATTTATAAAGTTTTCGTTTTATTTTTGTGGTTGAAAATATTAATTTAGTAAAATATCAAAAATACAGATAAACTCATACATATTGTGTTTTGAGAGGACATGATAATGCAAATGAGTGCAATAAAAATATATTTGGAGAACAAAATTAATTTGAAGAGAGAACAAAAAAGTTCTTAATAGAAATTTAAAATAGTGTTGCACTTAATATGGTAAATGAGTCAAATGTAACATGAGTTTGATTTTCCAATTAAATTTATGTCAAAAATGCTTAAAAAGTTACTTAGACTTGTCCAGATTTCCTTTTTTAAATACATTTGTAATTATTATAAAAGCTTAATTACAATTATTTTAATTTCGCTAACAGCATTTGTTTCTCTACTCTTTTTGAACGTTTTATTTACACTGCTGTCATTATACCTGTTTTAGATCTACACCCAAGTAATGTATTATATAATTTTTTCAAAACATATTAGAAAAAACCACATACATGTAATTATTGTGTTTACACTTTAAAATTGTTGTTTATTTTTTGTTTTTATTTTAAAAACCCCTTAAATTTAACATGTTTTTGTTCTAATGAATTATTATGTCAGTTAACAACACTAAACATGAAATATAAATTAAATAAATTTATTTTTGTTGCGCCCAAATCGTTAACAACGTTGGTAATAACAACAATATAAATAAGTATTTACAAATACAAAACAAAACATATAAAGAGGAAAAAAAGATATGTGTTCAAAGATAACAAAATTGTCATAGTCAACAAATAAAAAAAAGTTACAAAAATAAAAAAATAACATCCGTTTTGTACTTAGAATCATGATTTAGAAATTAAAATATAATTTAACATTTGAAAATTATATAACAGGCAAAACAAATTTGAGGGGACGGTTACAAAATAAGAAAAAAGGTGTTTTAAAATTTCTAAAAAAAGTTATATTTAGAAACATTCTCAGCAAGAAAATTTAATTGTCAAAAATTATCAATATTATTTGACGAAAGAATTTAGTTATCAGAGTTAATCGATAAATTTTCTATTAAAATTTACATAACATTTATCGAAAAATTTTCTATAAGAAACTAAATTTGTAGAAAAATGTTCTGTAAGTAATTTTGTTTATTAAAAAATTATATATATGAAAATTTACTTACCGATAAATTTTCTATATGAAAATGTACTTATCTATAAATATTGTACAATAAAATTTAGTTATCGAAAACTTTTCTTCAAGAAATATAATTTATCGATAAATTTCCTATATGAAAATTTACCTATCGAAAAATTTTCTATAAGAACCTTTATTTATCGATAAAATTTTATCTATAAATATTCTGCAAAAAAATTTAGTTATCGATAAATTTTCTATAAAAAATATAATTTATCAATAAATTTTCTTCAATGAAATTTTTTTATCGATAAATTTTCTATGAGAAAATTTTCTATAAGAAAATTTATTTACCAATTTATTCATTGGTAAATTTTCTATAAGAAATTTTATAAGAAAATGTATTTATCAAAAAATTTTTTCTAAGAAAATTTATTTATCAAAAATTTTTCTTTAAAAAAATTTATTTATCGAAAAATATTCCATAAGAAAATTAATGGAAACATAATTATCAAAAAATTTTCTATAAGAAAATTTATTAACCGAAAAATTTTCTTTTTATTTATCGAAAAATGTTTCGTAAGAAAATTAATGGGAATTTATTCTATTAGAAAAATTATCGAAAAATGTTCTATAAGAAAATTAATTTATGGAAAATATTCCATAAGAAATTTAATTTGTATGTAAATTTTATAAAAGAAAATTAATTTGTCGTTAAGTTTTCTAAAAGAAAATTCATTTATCTATAAATTTACTATAATATCGATAAATTTTCTATAAGCAGATTAATTTGTGAAAATTTATTGATCGATAAATTTTTTATAAGAAAAATTATTTATCGATAAATTTTTATATGAAAATTTATTTATGGAAAAATTTTCTTTAAAATAAATTATTTCTCGAAAATGTTCTGCAAGAAAATTAATTTATCGAAAAATTGTCCATAAGAAAATTAATTTATCGAAAAATTTTCTGTAAGAAAATTAATTTGTCGACAAATTTGCTAGAAGTAGTTTTATTCATCGATAAATTTTTTTTATAATATCGTTAAATTTCCTATAAGAAGATTAATTTGTGGATACATTATCTATAGGAAATTTATTAAATTATCTATAAAGCTCTCACAAGGAATTTGACTTGACGATAAATCTTTAATAGGAAAATATAGTTATTAATAAATTAAAAAAGAAAAAAAAATATATTTATTATTAAATTTTCTTCAAAAAAAAAAATTGTTAAAATTTCCTTGAGAATAATATTTATCGACGAATTTCTTTAAGAAATTTAATTTGTTGATAAAACTTCTATAAGAGAATTTATTTATCGCGCAATTTGCAATTTTTTTGTATGTTTTCCATAAAGAAAAAATAACTTATCTACAATTTAAAAAAAACTAATAATAAAAATACTGCTATTTTTTCGCTAAATATACCAATAAGATTTCCTAAAAAAAAAAATATATATATATATATATATATATATATATAAAGTAATTAAAAATGGAGTTTTTTAAATATCTCTTGTACAACACAAGTTGTGGCCATTAAAATATATACATACATAAATATATATATATATATATATATATATATATATATATATATATATATATATATATATTAATTACTTTCAAAGCTATACAATTTCCATGGTTTTCAAAACAAAAACGATTAAAATTCATTTTGCATACCTATGTATCCTCCCCTACACATGCACCAAGTTTTATCCAAATCGGTAACTAAGGGTCAAAATTTTTTGAATTTAAAATGGAATTACTCTTTAAAATAGTGTATTTATACCCCACGCCAACATAGGTGGTTGGGGTATTATGTGCTTGTGCTGATGTTTGTAGCGCACACAAAACATTATCCAGCACCCACCTTAAAGTATACCAATCGACTCAGGATCACTTTTTGTGTCGATGTTACGATGTCCGTCCGTCCGTCTGGCTATACATGTTAAACTTGTGCACAAAGTACAGGTCGCAATTTTGAAGATAATTCAATGAAATTTGACACGTAGGACTCCCAAGACATAAGGACGAAGCCTATTGAAATAGCTTATGATCGGTTCATTATTTCACCTAGCCCCCATACAAATGTACTCCCGGAATAAGGGTTTAACAATCATAGATATCTTAAATATAGGAATATTTTGAAGAAATTCGACGTGATGAAGTTTTGTATAAGTTTCAATCTTTAAACCAAATTTCATGAAGATCGGTGCTTAAGTGACTCTCTTCCGAAAATCACTTTAACGTCCAAAAATCACATGCACATGTTAGCATCAGGTTTATATTTGACACAAATAAGTTTTATATAAGTAGAAGTCACAGTGACAAATTTTATGAGGATCGCTCCATAATTTACCATAGCTCCCATATAAAACCACTTTCGGGAATCAGCCTAAAATGTATAAATTCATATAAATGTTAGTATTTACGTAATATTCTGTATTCGTATATTATATCTTTCTTACTTGTTTATTTTTTATTTTTTTTTATTTTTTTTTTTTTTTTTGCAGTAAAACAAATAACGATATATTATTAAGATAATGACAGGTTTTAAACATGTTACTAGATTTAATAGATTAACTAAACTCACACATTAAAAATTATTTTTGAATATCATTTTCAAACAAACAATAATAAAAATTTTGTTGGCAAAATATTTTTTGTTTTTTATTTAATAACGTGGTTAAAAAAATAAACTACAACGTTTTTAGGTATTATAAAATGCGGTCAATGCAACACTAGAGTATTCAACTGTCTGTCTGTGTCTAAAACAAAAATCTACTAGATATGAAAATTAAATGTAAAATTTATAAATCTACAATTTGAATATAATTTTGTTAATGAATTGTAAAACAAAACTTGTGGTTTGCTTTTTTTACATTACTAATATTGTTTTCTTTATAATAAAATAAAAAAAGAATTGTATTGACTAAAAGAATATTGCGTTTGTATGTTTCTTCATTGTTTTTTTTTTCAGTTAGTCATTCATTCATTCATTCATTCACTGAATATTCTCTTGTAGTTTTTTGGTAGGTTAAGGTTTCTACTGTGTTTTCAGCGGGGCGTTTATATTGTGCGTTTTTGTTGGGTAAAAAAACTAAATAAAACTTTTATTGTTAAAACTTTAGCTATAAACAATTATTATTACCTGCCTGTTTAAGTGTTACCAACAAGGTTATTTGCGGCTAAAACTATAATATTTATACCACCACAGACATCAAGTACTTGCTTGTAAAAAAAAATAAATATAAGAAATAATGGTTTTAAAGTTTCTGTTAAACATACTTCACCAAATGATGTGAAATAAATGCTAATAGTTGTGACCTCTTTTGTTTTTTTTTTTTTTTTTATGGTAATGTTTAACTTTTTAATTTGCAATAAAATGTATTGTATATTAAAATTTTTGTTTATGGTTTTTATGCTTTTAAAGAATAAGAGAGAAATCGAAAATTAAGATTTTATATTCTGAAAATAGCAAAAGTTCATCTGGCTTATGAAAACTGTTCCTGCTATATCAAACTTTTGATATATTTTTCCACTATTTTCCTTAAGCTTTCTACATCTTCAAAAAAGTACTTTTCTATAAATCAACATTTTTGCTATATATAATTCTTACTAGTTTCAGCCTTTTTATTGCAACAAAATGTTTCGATAACACTTTTGTTTCATTAAATAGCTACGGCGATGTTAGTATTTTTACTAGGACATAGTAGCTCCCTATAATTAAAGCTTTTTATTATATAGTAAATAGCACTGGGTAATTAAAAAAAAAAAATTAAATCCAAATTAGAGTTTTAAATTGTTTTTTATTTTATATTTTTCATTGTGTTCATTAAACTAGTCATCGCTCATTTTATCGCCTATGAATCGTTTCTATATCGTTTAAGGTTCATGTATTATGGACCTCTAAAGTATGACATCTCGGACATTTTTATCAAAAATGAACAAAATTTTATGTTAAATAACTTTTATATGCATTATCCGATTTTACCAAAATTGGCATCAATGGAAGGGACTGATATTCCTCTTTATCACAAAATCATAAAAGTTACATATTTTCCTGGTTTAAGGACCTATAAAATGAAAAAATCCTTTATCCTAGAATATTCTGAAAAAGATTTTTTTTAATTTTCGTTATTTTTTGACATGATATTTACAATCAATTTGTCGTTATAGTGCCCTACATGCTTGTGTATAGGTACTAAAATGATTACCGGATTTATAATGGACTTATGGTCAATAGTGGAACGATCCTTATGAAATTTATTAAAATAGTTCATGGATATAAGAAAATTATTTATGTAAAATTTTATTTCGATATTTGCAGTTATGTGGGATTTATGTACGTTTAAGTATTTTTCTGGAATGTGAATTATATGGGAGCTATTGTCATTTATGGACCGATCATTATGAAAATTAGTGGAGCGGTACCTTTATACGATATTGATACTTATATGAGATTTATGAAAGTTAAATTGATTCTCTGGAATAGGGATTACATGGGAATAATATTCAATATTAGACTAATTATTATGAAATTTTGTATGATGATTTATACTTATACACAACTCGAATATATACAATTTTTATACTGATGTTAACATTAATGTGGTATTTATGGCCTTTAAAGTAATTTTTAGACAACGGAATCTACATGAATGATCAATTATGAACCGATTTTTATAAAATTTGGTACAACGGTCTATACTTGTACAAAACTTATGTATAAGTATGATATATTTCAGATATTTATATACGTTAAACGACTATTTCGAGGAAAAAGTTGTATAGGAATATGGGGGTGTATGTGTTAACAATGAATTTCAGTGGATTTTGCCTTTATTACCACATGTATCAAATTTGCATAGATAATCTTTTAAATCATCACAAATAATTCGGCGATTTTTGTAAAGTGGGTTACAGTGAGTTAAAGGTCTGTTAATGTATTTCTGAAACTTCTAAAATAATATCAAATTATTTTTTCGGGATGAAGAATAGCACATTTGTAACGTATTTCAATAAATAATCATCTCTTTTATTAAAATTTGAATAAGTATATCAACATGCCTAAAAGCCACTTAATATCTAATAAGAAATGTGTTAGTTTATAAAGACAAATTGCTGTAACTTCTGATACCATTGGGATCCCATTTTAAAACTTATACACCATAAAGACAAATTGATTATGAACATCGTGTAAAAAATTATAAAAATTAAAAGACTCTTTTTCAGGATATCCAAGAATAAAGGATATTTTTCATTTTAGAGGTCCTTGTGCTAGGAAAATGTTTAAGTGTTATGACATTATGATAAAGAAGAATTTCAGTCCTTTCTAATATCAAGCTTGTTGAAGTCTGATAATGCACATAAAGCATAAATTTTGCTAATTTAAAAAAAAAAGCTCGAGATGTTCAACTTTATCCTATGAACCCTTAATGATATGGTGAAGGTTAATGCGCTAAATAAAGCGCTTAAAGGAGTAGAATTTCATTAAAATCGGTAATGGTCAGAATGTAAGCTGGGTCGAAATTCCATGGAATTACCCACTCGATAGTGCTCTTTTAAATAGGTATAACAAATGTGTAGCCATAGTTAGCTTAAGGTTTTTGCTGTAATTAATATTGATATAACTAGCGTATTTGCTAAATACCAAATTGCTATTGCTGTTTAAGCTCTTTGTGAAACAAATAGCTTATGCTTTTTGATGTTATAAACAATGCTATTGCTATCATATTTCCTCTAGTTGACTGAAGCTTTTTGATACATGTTCAATAATATTGCTATTTTAAGTTTTTTGCTATAACACTTCTTTTAAATATTAAATATTTAAGTAGTTATTGATAGTTTAAGGTTTTATAAATCATAAATGTAAATCTCACTAGACTGAGGCTTTTATTTAGCATATAAAAAGCTTGAACTGCTTAAAGTAAACTTACTTTTTCTATTTATTACTATCTTTTTTTTTGGAATTTGTTTAAATATTTAAATTCTCTATCAATTTAAATATTCCTTTTTCTAGAATATATCGCAAATTATTAAAGATTTTAAGCCAAAGATTAAAGTAAATTTTATGTAAGAAAAAGAAAATCCGATAATAAATTTAAAAAATTTCAACACTTCATTTTGCAAATTTCAACGAACCAAAGAGTAAATAAACTTTACACAAAATTTATTAAAACAATCAATGGGCTAAAGAGGTCAAGTTGAGGGAAAGGAAAAAATCACTCAACCAACCACTTTATAAGAGGCAGGCAAACCAAATAAAATTACGAAAAAAAATATAGTAAAGTAGCCTTCAGTTATGTTTAAAAATAAAGATGCTTTTAAAAGGCAGGACATGATTTTAACATTAGATTAAATCTTTGTGTGAAAGACAATCTTCTGCCTCTTCAAACACTTCCTCTAGAAAATAGCAGCTAGTAAGTGAAGGGCTATTTTTATTTTATCTTATTTTTTTTTTTTGCAGGGATTATCATATAAGAGCAATATGAAAAAAAATAGTTTTTACCTTAAAAAAAGAATTAATTTTTTTATATTTATTTTTTGCAGAAATTTTAACGTTAAAGATTTTCTGTTTAAAAAATGAATATTGGGCTTTATTGATATCATTGTCGTTTGCATTTCCTTTTTTTACTTTATTTCCTTTTTTATTTTTCCAGCTATGGAAAAAAAGGTCAAAATGTTAAATTTCAAGGAGTTGGAGAAAAAGTAGTTGTCAGGGCTTAGTACTTTTTCTTTCTCTAAAAAGTAGGGGTGTTGCGAAAGTTGTAAATACTCGTATAAAATATATTTGAAGGCGTATATTAAACATGCCAAAATATATTAAAAAGCTTTTAAGTTTATTTTGAGATACATTTAATGCTGGATGTGTATTAACTGACTGTATGTACTTCTGTGTGTATGTATATGATTTCAAACTAAGTCGTTGTTTGACTAAAACAAGAGGAAAATAAAAAAAGGCAAAAGAATATTGTTTAAGTCGAGAAAAGTAAGAGTATAAGTTTAGTTAAGTTTTTGGTTGATGTTTATCGACAAGGCCGTTATTTATAAGCAATCTAAGTTCTATTAGAACAGAGCAATTGATTATTATTGATTTAAAACAGAGCTAACAGATTTGGCAGTCGGCTGCCATATGTAAATTTAAATTATATATGTAAATTTAATTTATGTATGAACAATTCTAAATAAATGTAATAGTCTATATCCCGGTAGATAGGACATTAATTAAGAAAAAAGTCTCGATGAATGATCATATAATCATAAATTTTCCCACTTCAATCGATTCATTCATAATCGACGGGGTCGATTCATGATCACTTTACACATGAAGAGTTGAAACAAATTTAAATCGTGAATATCTCGTTTATTATTCATATTTCCAACCATATTTCTTGAAAAATGAGTTCGGGTTTGCACTCACTCATATTATAGAAATTGTCAAAAATAAAAAAAATAAAAAATAAAAAATTAACTGTTGATCTGCAAAATTTTTTAGTAAAAATCATTAATAAATAAACATCAAATAGAAATAGTCACGATTCGTAATCACCGGAGCAACCAAAATGTGCTTTAAAAAAAGAGTTTTATGCGCATAAAAAATGCTCTAGAAATCAGAAAAAATGCCTTGAAAATTAAAAAATATGCTACCAAAATATTACTGCCGAAAATTTAAATTATCTTTTATTGATGGTAGAAATAACTAAATTTTTATTAGAAATTGCTAAAAATTATGCCCTTCAATGCTAATACATTGTATTAGGAAATTACAAATTTTCTATCAATTTATAAGATGAAAATTATTAGGAAATTGAATTTGAAAAAATTACACTAATGGGAAATTGTAAAAATTCTATTGGATGCTAAGGAAGCAAGATTTTTCTCTTAAGTGTAAAATATACAATATTATGCTGTCTTGTGTAACATATGAAAAATTATGATCTTAAACATAAAATATGCAAAAATATGTCATTTAAATGGCTAAAATATGCTTTAAAATGGTGTTAAAATCAAAATATGCATAAAAATTATGTTAAGACCAAAATATGCATAAAAATTATATTAAGGCCAAAATATGCATAAAAATTATGTTAAGACTAAAATGTGGCTTTAAGATCAAAAAATGCAAAAATATGCTGTAAAAAATCGATGATAAAATTCTTAAAATTGTCTGAAAATACTAGCATATATTTGGTTGCCCCGCTAATCACTCGTATTTGCTACTAAAAGTTTATATTGCATATAAAAATTTACATTTGTGATTAAAAAAGCTAAATATATATATATATATATATATATATATATATATATATATATATATATATATATATATTTTGTGTGAAAAATCGTTTGCTTTCATGGTGAAATATATTTTCTTAGAAGAAAACTCAAATCATAGTAAAAATATGTTTTTTTTTTTGTGGAAAAAAATCGATTTTTTATATGAAAAAATAATTTTTAATGATTTTTTTTTTTTTTTTTGATATTCTATGCGACATCCAAGTTGGTATATGTATGTCGGACATCTCCTAATGAGACATTCAAACCTAGTGTTCATCTGGATAAGAGGTCACCCAAATACTATGGTAAATATTATTGCGGATGAACTAGCCATAACTGGTTCCCTTCATTAAAGTGAAAAATGGAGCAACTGGTTAGTGTACCACTGTCAGCTTGCAGGTCTATGATACTGCAGTACTTGTCAAGAATAGCTCAACAAAGATGGACAAACGGGTTCACTTCTTCTATCTCGAGACAGAAATGCATCCAGTACGATCAAAAACGGTAGAACTTCATTTTGGAATCGTCAAGGCGTCAGCTACGGATACTTGTAGTCATTATTACTGGGCACTGGGTTGCTGGCGCGCACGCTAGGAAGCTAGGACTCTCTTATAAGGACTATTGTAAAAGTTGCTTTAACGAGGAGGAAGAGATAGTGGAACATTTTCTTTGTCGCTGCCTTGCTCTTGCTCCGATTTAGGACTACAGCATTTGGAAATCCATATATGCAAGAGTTATCTGATCTCTCTGTAATTGATATCAGATGGATTAGATCTTTCATATGTGAGTCAGGTTGAATCGATTCGAAAGTATCCTATTGATAATACAGGGAAACTAATAGGACTGTTTTTATTTAATATATTTACAGCTACCTATTTAATCTAACTTAACCTAACCATCCAAAGAAAAAAAAATATTTTCATAAAAATAAGCTAGATTCAACTAAATATGATAAGTGAAAATTACACCCCACAAATCCTCCGTTTATTAGATACTGACACATTTAACTTTTTGATAACTTTAAGGGGAATTTTACTTGTTCCAATTTTATATGAAAAATTGGAGGAAGATTTTTTTGACGACGAGTGTAATTAGCCAGAATATATAATTAATATGAGTTCTAAATAGGTAGTATAAAATTACAAACTCGCCATATATCATTTTTATATTTTAAGAAATTTATTTAAATATGAAATAAAGCCTATTTGAATAATTCTTCATTTTAAAAGCATTAATTTTTGACTAAATTGTTTTTTCTTGATTTTCTAATTAATTATGTGATCTAATTACAAACAAATTCTGATATTATTAATTTTACTTGTATGCTCTTTTACGCAAATTTAAATACAACATTTTCACATGATTATTAATTACAGTTTGTTAGTGTATTAAAAAATATAATTAGTTTATTTATTGTCCCTTTTTTGTAAGTTTTTGTAACCAATAAAAAACAAGCATTAAAAATGTGTTTCATAAAAATATTTTGCAAAGGTGGCATAGAAATTTCCGCGATATTTACTAAAAGCAAGTCAAGCATATAGTAAGCGCATTTTGGTTTTATGTTTCAATTGTAACTGAATGACTGTGTTATTGCGTTAGGTATTTTTGATTATGTTTAATTTTTAATTTTTGTTATTTTTTAAGATATGTATAAGGGCCATTATCAAAAGCTTTTAATTTTACCATTCACTTTTTTTTTCTTTTTTTTTTTTTGTTGATGGCACATTAAAATCCATTTGTATAAAGTGACTAAAATTAGTTAGCGTTAATCATTTTTTGCAAGGGGCGAGAAAGTTATAGCAGTTTTAAGTTAAACATATAAAAATTTTTACAAACTATTAGTTTATGTATAATTCTGGTAAAAATTACGCGTAATATAAAAACCTACTGAGTGATTAAATGAAATTTATGATATTTTCAATGTCTGTTGGTATTATTGGTGAGGTATATTTTAGAATTTCCTAGTAAGATTAAAACATTTTTCATATACCACAAATCGAGATTTTTATAAAGTTATTTTTCCATATATTATATGAAAATGTATTTTATTCAAATTTATTATAAATAAATGCTTTTTAATACTGCGATACTTTTTTTAATCAATGTAAATATTTTTTGGTCCATAAAATTTTTACCTTTCGAAATTTTTTAATGCGATCAATTATATTTATCACCGTTTTTTATATTTATATATCTAAGATTTTTAAAAATTACAATTCGCTTTATAAAAATAAAAACCAAAAAGTATAACTTTTGTGTAATTTTCAGAAAGCCCATACAAATTTTTTTTATTAAATTTATTTTTAATGCTCCTTAGATTTTGTTGTGTAAAATAACAAAAATTGAGTTTTCGCGCTAATTCATGCTATTCATTTAGAAACTGTGAATTTGCCTCGCAAAAACACTGACTTCTTTAAAAATTTTCGCTCCTGTTTTCTAAACTTTCAGACTATCTACTGCGTTGACTATTTCAGGCACATCAACGTAATGTAGCTCAAAATATGCATAATTACAACAAATATCATTCCATGTTTCAAAATTTGTATTTCTTTTCCAGGTTAAAATTTTGTAATAAAGTAAAAAAAATAATTAAAATGGACTTCAATTACGAAATTGCTTGTATTAGTTAAGTGTTTGGTTGATTTTACTCCAATCACCAAAATAATATTAATTAACTAGAATAATAGATTTTGGCTTAGATTTCAATTAAGTTGTTTGATCAATTAAATTAATTATGCAGTTAATTAAATCCTTCGTTCAATATAATTATTTATTTAATCATTAAAAATATCTAAGTAATACAATATAAGTAAAATTAGACAAAAAAAAAAAACAAATATTTTGGTGTTATAGCTTTGTTTAACTAGAAATTTCAATAATATACTCATATATGTAGTTTACGTATAATATACTTTGAATGTGCGTAATGTTTGTGTAATAGTCCTTTTTAAATAAAATTTAGTATAGAGTATACTTATATTTAATTACCAAAGACATATCAGAGAAGCCTTCATTTCTGCGGCACGTCTTAATAAAAATTTTCATATTATCCTCTCTGAGTGCCTTTTTGACCTAGGATGACATACTAATAAAAACATTAAAGAATATGACAGATGTTTAAACAAATCTTCAAAAAATAATCATTATGAATTGACCTTTTATATATAAATAAACTTCCATAGAACAGTTTTGAAACAAGAATGGATTTTGAAATTTAATTTAACCCCTGGTACCAATGGCCGAAAAATCTACAAAAGTATTGAAACGATTAATAATCTCATCAAATATTTAAATTTTGTACATACTAAATGGTTATTATCAAGGAACGAAAGTTCGTGCAAATGCATGTTTTTTGCTTTTACTCCTAGAACAGTTGAAACTAAATATCTTTGCGAATCAGAAAACTTGCTTTAATAGCATCGAAAATACTATAGAAGAGTTAATTTTTGAAAACTAAGAATTACAGAAGTACATTGAATATTGTAAACAATGCGTCATCAAAGTTGTTGGGTTAAGATGTCAAATTTACACAGAATAAATATTTTTTTTCCTTATTGTTGAATATTTTAGCATAAATATATCGCAACTTTAACATTTAAGGTGATAATTGTCAATTAAGAACACATTTATTTTTAATGAAAATGTCAAATACATACATATATAAAAGTAAAGGAATTTTTAAAATAGTAGTAATGTTCTATAAAATATTCGACAAAAGTTCAACACTTGGATAACCTAAAACACAGAGATAAATACAGACTCGCCGTTAAAACTTCCAACTATACATCTGAATACAGAATAAGTTCGTTTAATATTGAGTTGTGCACATGAAACATTTATTTCCGATGTCATCCGTTTTTATAAAACAAAAATGCATTGATTAATTTTTTTAAAGAAGCTGCCAATCAGAATATGTTGTCTGAGAGAATTCAATAATATTTTAGAAGAATCGATCTATCATGGTGACAACAGTCGGTGAAAGAAGTTTGTTGCAAATTTGGATTCATATGAAAACGCAATAAACGCTTTTCACAATATAAGCGAAATCATTTAAAAATTCATCCATAACATCTGTTGATGTCGAATAGGCTAAATTTTACGTTTTAAAAATATAGAGCAAACTCTGTTATTTATAGAAATAAAAATATTTATTAATATTTATTTATATTTTTAATTTAGTATGACACTGAATTGAAATTTTATATTTTTTATTTAATAGAAGTTAAAAAACTAAGAGCATATTTTATTTGTTTTTGCATATTTAAACATTTTTAGTTCATGTTTTAAGCGTCTAAAACACACTTTTTAAGTGCATTAGCTTCCTGTCCCTTGTTATTATTAAGCACCTTTCTTTTTGTTTTAATAGTTATAATAAGGGCAAACAGATGAAAATGATTGAAGATTTATTTTATTTCTATATTTCTTATTGAAAAGTTTTTCTTTGTTCTTTATATTTTTTTAATAGTTGACGATTTTTGTCAAAAAATTGTAAACCAATTAGAACGATAATTAGTTATAAATTTAATTAATAATTTTATTAAAAAATTATTTGGAGTATTTTTCTTTTTTTCTTTGTGGCCCATATGTGTTTTCAAATATAGTTTTTTGGCCATTATTTTCAGAAAAAAAAAAAGAAAGAATAAATAAAAATAAATAAATATAACAGGCATTTGGCATTTTAAGCTAGCATCTGCTACTTCATGTTGCCTAGCTAGGGAAGGGGGTGGTGGAATAGTAACTAACAGTGTTGCCAGTCTAGCCATTTCTTATTCTTAAAATTGCCATAAAAAGGCTAAAATTTTAATATTTCAGCAACGAAAAAAAAAATATTTCTAATTTGCTTTTACTAATTAAATTTTTACAGAATCATCCATTTAACCATTTATGTATATTAATTCGCACAAATAATTGATATTATTTATATTTAATAAATATTTTTGGCTGCGGCGCTTCATTCTCCAAATCAAATATAACTTAACTCATTTTATGTACTTACTTAATTAATTATTATAATTATTTTCTAATAAACTTCATTATTTATAGAAACTTATAAATACAATTCAAAAAAAGATCTTATAAAAGCAAAAATTCTGGAAAAAAATTGAATAAAAATCAATTCAAAATATTGGGTCATTTTTCATATGAAATATAACCCTAATTTCTATGGGAATTTTGTAGGAGATTTGATATTGGATCATTTTGCTGACTGTCGTTCTATGTTGTATTTCTATTTTTATAAATTCATTACATCTTTAAAAACTTTTAAAGCTAAAAAAAGTTTTTAAATGAAAAATATATTAGTTTTTTCTGATTTTATTTTTGGGGCAATTAGCCTTTTCTGTCCTCTTTTTAAGTCTAATTTGGCCTCTTTCTTTCTCAATTCATGGCAACACTGGTAACTAATAACAAAAATTACATGTAAGCAAGTTTTATATATTTTTTTTTAACTAAAAGCCAAACAAATAAACAAACCAATCATCAATAACCAACCACTAAAGTTAATCTAATAAACTAATTAGTTTCTAATATAAATACATGTGTACATACAAAATAGAAATATATCACAGAAAAAGCAAAACGAGGCAAAAAGTTTGTATAATAAATATACAACTCAGCATGATTGTTACAAAAGTTGAAGGAAAAAAAAAAAATATATATATATATATATATATATATATATATATATATATATAAATATATTTAACTATTAAACGCACTATGGGTTGTGTTTGATAAGAAATTTAATTAAAGTATAAAGTAAAAAAAGTGAAAGGGAAAAGTCTTAATTTTTTTCAAAATAGAAGCACTTGTGGCAGAAAAAGTATAAAAATTAATTCTATCTATTGTAATTTTGGTATCAAAAGTGTCGAGCTTGCACCAAGGATTTGACTTTTCTTTAAAGAGAAATTAATTACTTTTCTTTATACCCTCCCATAGTGCCTAAATCGAAATAAAACATAAAAAACATAATGCAACAAAATCTTTATAAGATCTCAATTGCTATTCATTAATATTTCAACTACACACAACTCTCATATCTGTGTATATGTACAATAAATAGCCTCACTAAAAAAAAGTTGCAAATGTACTCCTCTAGAAATGAAGATTGGTTTGTTCTTATATGATTAACAAAATATTACATCTGAATATTTAAATTTACGTGAGCTGAACCATTTTCAAAAGACCTCTAAAAGTACGTACTTTTTTCAATATCATTATCCAAATCTTCGTTAAAAGAAAATTAACTTCAAATTGTAAGAGAGTCGTACTAAGGTCTGGAATATTCATTGCAGATTTTACTAACAATTTTTGATATATTTTCTTTATTCAACATAAAGTATTTAGAACATTTTAATATATCTTAATATTATTGAAGATTACACTTAATTAATCCTTTAACAGCAAGATTATTAATTTTATGCATTTTGTTCCCAAAAGTTTAAGTTTGCAATTTTTGCAAATAAGTCACATGGAAGTATTTATTATACTTAATTATAGATGAATTTATGAAAAATATAATAAGTTCCTTTAAAACCACGTTGGTAATCGAATTAAAGAGATTTTTTAAATTTAGCCACTCTTTTACACGAATTTATAGTTTGTATGATAAATGTATGCTTTTGGTGATATTTATTTTCTTAACTAACCATTTATTTGACATAAAAATTAACTTGAACAATTATGGATCGGAAATCCCAAAATATTACTTGTGCAACTAAAGGGTTAAATAAATACATTATCAATAAAGACCTCTGCGATGGTGTTCTATAATATAAATTACGATGGAAAATATCCAAAATATTGAAGCTTTAATAAAATAGTATTTAAAACAAAATCATAGAAAATTTTACTAAAATTTTAATTTCGCGAAAAATGAAAACTAATTTTAAATTTTTTACTCATTATGTATTGAACGTCGTTTGCACATTATATATTGTATTTTTTTACAAAAATTTAAAAATTTAAAAATTACTGTTGATCGAAAACTATATTTTTGAAGAAGGCGTTTTGAAAATGGTCGAGCTCACATGAACGATATAATTAAAACAAAATATTTTAGCTTAAAAATATCTATCTTCAATTTGCAACATTTTTTTGTCTCCTTACAAATCAAGGCACTTTAATGTACAACTACGATAGTACAAGTTTATTAAATATAACATAAAGAAGAGAAAAAAATATATTTCTTTATGCCAACATCATTAACAGCATTTTATATCTACTGGCATACTATTACTGCTACTACTTACTATGTACTACCTCTTATAGTCATAGGATGTTGGGTACAAGTACCAGTAAAGAGAGTCTGGGAAAAAAAATATATGAAGGGCACCCAGCCATTAAGTGAGCCAGGTCAGCCTATAGACCAAAATCATTATATAGTCACATAAAATGCAAAAGGCCGTAACCACTATGAAACCAAATTTTGGTTTTTTGTTGGATTATGTTGTACTGATTCATATTATATATGTACACACTAAAAAAATTTCATGATCGTATTTTCAAAAATTACATCAATATTAACAAAAATCAAAAGACCGTAACATCAACTTCATAAGAGAAACAGCCGTAAAATTAATTCAACTCAAGACAAAATTGGTTTAAAGACCGTTTTATGCTTTATCTGTTTTTGTTTTAAGTGAAGGATAAAAATGTTTCACTTAATTGCTTAAATTGAAAGAAAAAAATTAAAAATTGTGGTTATGGCCTTTTGTAGTTTTATGATGATTTTTTTCTTCTGCTGTAAAAAAAAACTAAAAAGTGTGGTTAAGGTCTTTTGGGTTTTAGATGACGCACACTGGGGTAGAATCGTCAAAAATGTCACTTATTACAGAGAACGTGTATAGAGCTTGTTTTTATAATTTTGTTGCAATAATTAGGCCATTACTACAACGGAAAAGTACTTTTTGAATTTATATTTTTCAACCTATGTCCATCCGGCTGTCTGTGCATTAAAAACCATAATTTCTGCTAATCTCTAGATCACAGTTTTACCGGTAACTTTATGAAATTTGATACTTGAGCCTATTTTGGATCAATTATATTTCACTATTTGTTAAAATGTAATGATTATTTCACACAGCCCCCATATTAAAAATTTTCCGAAAATAGGTTAAATGCTCATAAATATTTTAAATATATTCAGATCAGTTTTTTTTTTAACATAATTGACCATAAATCCCATATAGGAAACCTTCCCGGAATTACTTTTTTCTTCATAATTCCTATATATATACATAATTGCATAACATAAAATTTGATAAAAATAAGTCCCATTTATGTATTAATCTGACAGCCAAATTTCAGAAGGTTCGTTAAATAAATTACCATATATGACTTTGAAGGTGGACTACATGGACAGTGAAAAAAAGAGAGAATATTTTTAACAAATAATGTTGATTTAGTTTATCTATTTTTACTTAGAATCAATCAAAATCAATCAAAATATTAATTCTCAGTCAATCGATGTTTTTCTAAATTTTACCCCTCTGTGCATAGATATATTGTAAGTATACAATAATTTTAATTTTTATTTTATTTATTTATTATTATAATTTTTTTTTTTCTTTTTTTGCTGGTCGTTGTAATGAAGCAATGAAAAATGTTGGAAAAAAGATAAAAAAATATTAAGTATATTATTCATACAATGACTTCTTTGTAATAAATATAATGATGCCTGATGATGTTAACTATTTTTTTTTTCTTAATTTCTTTCTATATGAATTTTCTCATTTTCAGTTACTTATTTTATTTTCCTTTTTATCCTTAGTTATTTATGATTCTGTAACAAAACTTAGTGTGAAGTATTATACAATTAGGTTTAATTAATAAAAATCTGATTATTTATGATAAAAGCGGGCTTTAGCAGAGATTTATGTACTTTAAATGACAAAAAAAAAAAAATATATGAACTACAAATATTAGTGAGTTTTCAACAAGTTTATGTTTAAGCAAGTTTATTAAAAAATATTTATATAATTATTATAATTTTTTTGCCATTTAGTTTTATTTTCCTAAATATTTGCTTGGCAATTAGAGGCTATATTTGTAATGTAAATATTAGATAATAAGCGATAAATAAATAAATATGACCAACTTGTAAGGAAATAGGATTATATTTGCAATACTATAATTGGTATATAAAGTAAATATTGTGTAAACGGTATTCAGTGAAATATTATATATATATATACCTAACACTTAAAACCTGTATATTAAAATTAATATACCTGCAATTATATTATTTGCTATTAATTTAAGCTTGTTAGGATTGTTATTTTTAATATTTTTTTTTATATTTACTTTTTTTTTTTTGTAACTTCTTACTATGTTTAGTTATTTTTTAAAAATATGGAAAAAAATATCCAATAGATCTGTGAATGAACAAAGACCTTAAATTATCTAGGACCTCTTGTAACTCGAATATCCTAAGCAAAAATGTTAGTTTGTTTTCTATATTTTCCTGACAATTCAGCCATTTTCCAACTTTATAATTTTCAATAACAAAATTCTCAAAAGCAATAATGATATATTAAGCTATATTCGGACTAGACAAATAGCTGACGAAAAAGACTTAAACACTAAATAAAATAATTCTTAATTTCTTTTTTCAATTTGAAAAATGTTTCATTGAATTTTGTTTGGACACTGGATATCGCTAAATAGTATTATTTACACTACACAGTGGGTGAGAATTGAGAATTTTGATAATAAATACGTGAATTAAAATCGGCTGGTTGGAATTGCATAAAATTTCACGTGGGCATAGCAAAGGTGTGCGGTACATCGCATTTTGAGCCCCCACAATGAACAATATTTAATCAATTGCAAATTTTTTTACCCGATTTAAAGGATATTTACATCGTAAAGCTCTCGATAAAGCCTATGAAAAATTTGCTAGCTATCTTTTATAGTTTTCGAGTTATTTGTATGTCTTTTTTTCATTAAAAATAAAATTATAATAAAAAAAATAAAATTATAATATAATAAAGGAAATTTGAAGTCAATATCTTTGTCGAGTCCAAAAATAAACGATTTAGACCTGTTTTTTTTTTGTGTTGTCAACAATTTTTTAAAAAATCAAATTTTCCTTGAGAACGTATACAAATTTCGTACATTTTTTAAAGGCACCTACGCGAGATGATTTTAAGTAAAAAACGAGCCCAATCACCTAATAAGGCTCCCGAATTTGACCTATTTTGTATCAAAAGTTTGGTTTCAATCTATATATTCTAAAATCCCAAAGCATAAATAACATACAGAATGCAGTTTCGGAAACCCTGATGTGTTCCTATGAGTTTGCAAACTTGTTCTTACAGACGTATAGTAAATGTGGACTTTATGTGCAAAATGAAACACAGTGGGCCAATCGCAAAATTTTTACAGAATAATAAATAATAATAATAATATGTATCTCCTAAACTAATGAACAGATTGAAATAAAATGTATGGAAAAGTTGTAGAGGAGAACCAAGCTTTCAGTGGCAATCACGCTTTAATAATACGAGATAAGGTACAGGGTGTTAAATTTCATTATTTGGATTATTCAAATTTTAAAGTTTAAAGAAATCATTACTTCTTCAAATTAAATACGATTTTAAAGGTTTTTATATTTCTGTAAAAGATTTTCAAAAATTGATTGTTGAAGCTATTTAAATGCTTTATGGAGGAATCAAAGAAAAATTTAATACTAATATGTTTTTGGTGCAATTAAAAAAAGAGTATTTTAGAAAAATTATTTTTTTCAGCATATCTTTTTTATAATTAAACACCATCATTAAATTTCAAAAAGCTAGCATGGAATTTTTTTATAGATCGAATTGCACTATATTTTTGAAAAAAAAAAAATAGGAGTTTTTCATACCAATTTCAGTGTTGAATTTGAATAATTTTCACGGCTAGAGGAGTTAAGATAATCAAAAATTCTTTTCAGCATATTATATCCAAATATATACAGGAAGTTATAAAATATTTTTAAAGAATTTTGCATTCATATATCTTGAGACTTATTTCCGAAGAACGCAACAAGGTCGAGGCAAAAAATCAAAAATTCAAAATTCAAGCGTAAATATCTCTTTAACTGTAAGAATCTGGGAAATCGGACTTAATTTGAAGAAGTTGCCATTTTTTCTATTTTTTGTGTTATTAAGGGTTGACTACAACATAATTTTTCAGAAAGCTTAGGTCATGTTTATGATCGGCTGCATCATGCGACAATAACCGTAAATTTCATTAGGATACCTTAAACAATAAAAATTTGATTAAATAGCCATTATTTAAAGTTTTGTTTTTAATCCAAAAATTGGAAAAACTATGGACTACAATTTTTTCAAATAAATTCTTTTATCTAACTGACGTAATTTTTAAGTAACTACAAAAAGATTATAGTAAATCCTCTGTATTCGCCAACAACTTTTAAATTTCAAATGGCCTTTAAGTCAAATTTTTCATACAAAATTTTGCCTCTGAAATGTATTTTGTACTTGAAGTGATTTGTGATTACGGGGGAATATCTTTTATGGAAATAAAACTAAGCTACTTTTACATTTTCTGACCGATTTTACTTTGTCTTATCTTGTTTGATAGATAATTATGTGTAATTTACGATTTATTTTTATAAAGTGCAAAAACTTCTATATAAAACCTGCATTTTGTAAAAACAAGTTGTAGAAAAGTAAAATTATCCTCATATAAATGCACCCCATAAAATTCAACGCAGCAAGTGTTAATGACATCCGATCATTCTAATATTTTTCACATTAAGTTTTTACATTCAGAAATTCAGAAGTCGGAATTATTTTGGAGTAGTCTAACGTATTATTATGAAAAATATTGCTGCAGCAACAAAATGGAGATTAGATCTTAATTAATGATGATACAAGCTTGTTATTCTATATGTGGCTCTTGAAATCATGTTTAAAACACAATAATAAAATAAATAATTTTTATAATCTATAATTCTATAATTTTTACCTATTTTCCTAAACAATTTTGTATTGAAAATCAAAGAATGCGGTTAAGTAGAAAACAATTTTAAAAAACTAAAATGTGAGATAATCTCCTAAAAAATTCTTACGAAAAATTATTTACTTTACAAAATTTTATTCTTAAAATTCATGACTCTAAGCTTTCTTAATAATATCTTAAATAACTTATTCTCTGGTTTAATATTTTCTAGAATTTTACTTACTACATATAAACTCATATTCCAAGAACAATCCAAAAAGCATACCTGCAAATACCAGAAAAAAATTTAATTAGATTTATAACAAAAACTATTTACATAAATAAAATCAAACAAAAAATATATTTCTATAAATAATTTAATTAAATGTCTATAGCTCCCCAAATAAGTGAAAGGTTTCATTTTAATGGTTCAACAAACAAAAGTTATAGAAATATGCTTTTGTTTGCTTTACTTTTACCCTGCACTATTTATATATTCTTTAAAAAATATCAAAAGTTGGATTTTTTTTCATAACCAAGCTAAATTCATTTCAATAGATTTTGTATAGAAAACAATAGAAAAGACAATGATGTGAAGTTTAAGTATGACCTCTGGCTATCTTTGGTATACTTATTTTGTAGGTTATGTTTTATTTGAGGATTTTAAAGATTTTAGGAAACGTAATGTAATAAAGAAAAAAATATAATAAAAGAGTAAAATATTTAATTTTAATTAAAATCTTTATGGTTTAGTAATTTTTTAGAATATTAAAGTAATAAATTATACACTGCTACATTGAAAAAAAAAACACTTGGAATGTAGTAGAGTAGATTATTATACCATTTTTTGAATTTCTATATACCCTCAAAATCGAGAGCTATATCTAAAAAACTGATTTTTTGGACCTTGAATATCTGTTAACCAGTTTAAGTTTTTTAAACTGCATTAGAAAAAAAAAAGACTATCATTTTTATAAAGTTTATACTCATTTATATTGATAGCAAAACTGTGCAAAAAATTAAATACACATTAAGTTTTTTTTATTTTTTATTCGCATTTTTTAGAAAATAAAATTTTTTTCATATCTTTTCCTAATACTATATTTTATTAGAAATAAAGCGAGCTATTTCTTGATAAAATTGAAAAAATCGTAAATATGGCAACAGCAAAATGTATGGGTTTTACAACTTCGAAAAAATCATACAATCTACAATTCTAAACCGTTCTTTTTAAATAATACTTCACTTTCTTCCTAATAAAATATTTTATTAGGAAAAGATAATAAAAAATATGTTTTTAATAAAGATCAAAAATGGCTAAAAAATAAAAAATTGTGTTTATGTCCTTAATATATTACACACTTTTGCTATGAATATATATGGGTATATAGTTTTTTTTTCTTTCTAATGCCGTTTAAAAATGTATATATTTTTTATATATAACTTCCAATTTTGAAAGTATGTTGAAAATTCTAAAAATGGCGTAAAAATCTACACAACCATACCTACAAACATATAACATATTGTAGTTATATTCCAAGTGTTTTCAACTTTCCCAGTTTTATACCACAGTGTTTTTAATGATAGACAGCTATATTTAAATATTCAAATTTTTAATAATTATTTAGAAAAAACTGTTTGGTTAATTATTATGTTTTAAGTATGCTTGAAATAAAATAAATCAATAATTTATTCTCTAGATTTATTATTAATAACACAGATCAACAAAATTGTAAAAAAAAAAATATATCGCGAATAATTCCTTAGACTTGATATAGTGTAGAAAATTAAATTAAATTTTTTCATCATGTCACGCCGATCTCAAAAAGGTAAAATTTTTAAAATTACACTGATTGATAATTAGTAGACATCACAATTTTGAGTGATTATAATATTTTTATTAAAAAAAATATATATTTTTTCTCTCAAATTAGGATCGAAATAAGCACTATTTTTAATTCTTTCTCATACTAGAAAGAAGCAATAGTGTCTCAGAATTCCATATGCCTTGATATAACATCTCAGTAATAAGGTTTTGGTAAAAAAAAAAATACCCTTGTTCGTCACTTATTGCTCCCATATTTTCGAGGATTTTGACAATTTTAAAGACTTCTAAGTGCTATGTAGGTGAAGCTGGAGAAATTACATGTTCTACACTTTTGTTATACTATACCTTCTCCATAATATACGTATGACAAATTTGCTCTATCTATTACCCAGAAAATAATATAACCTAAAAATACCTTACAGGTACATATTTATTTGGTCATGAATGGGTTAAAAGTGTAACGTGATGGAAAATATTTTATTTCACTTTCTACACTATATATTTAGTCTAAAGAGTAAGAATTATGTGGGATTATTCACGATTTAATTTTTTTCGAATTTTTTGTTGATTTTTTTAATTAAATTTGGATTTTTATTTTTTTTTTAAACTTTTAATGTCTGCACATTTCTTGATTTATTGTTAGTGCAATTTTAATAATTTTAAAATTTTACCATCTATTAGTTATATCAAATACAAATTTCTCATCTACACATACTTCTCACTCCTCATTTTTCCCTGGTTTTACGAGGGTTAATTGAAAAATTTCTTATTTTTACAACTTTAAAGACTTCTAGAGGCTATGTGTGGCAAGCTGCAAAATTGACTTGTACCACATTTTTGTAGAATCATTTATTGAATGTAAAATGAGAATGAATGATTTTCTCTACATATTGCCTAGAAAATTATATAAACTAAAAATTCCTCAGAAAATGATAATTTTGGTTGTCTTCAATAGTTTAAAAATTTGACGTGATGGAAAATAAACGAAATCTTGCTGGTAATTGGAATATTAATACCTACAATATTTGCAATACTTTTTCACAATACTTTTTTAGTGTTGACCTGTGTAATTTAAAACAAAAATAAACAAAATAAGAACAAGTGTCATATAAATCACTTTTAAATATTAATTTATAATTATTGTTAATATTTGTGTCTTCCACAGTTTAACAATACTAAAAACTTAGTTTTTTTCTTTAAGAGTAATACACAATTTGAAGAAAAAATTTACAGCAAATATATATCTCTTACTTCAAAACATATGTACAAAAAAATGGTCCTTCAAACCGACGAATCTTTAAATTCAATTTTGTTTAATATAAAGGATTTTTTCTTTAACGAATTGCTTTTTTTTAATGTGTATAATTTTGGAATATTTTAATAGAAATAATTACTAACTTCATGAATTTTTTTACCTTATTGTTTATATTCAAATTTCATGTTTTCAAAATTTTGAAATTTCTAAAAAAGCTAAATTTTTATATTTTTTTTTTCTGAGTGTAATGACGTATAATGTACGTACGTATATGTGTATTAAACACATTCATAACTGAAGAAATCTACGATTATCTCGTTTTTTAATTCTGACATGATTTTGGTAATAATTTTAGTCTAATTAATTTTTTACTTTAATGTCTTTTAATTTATTAAAATTTTATTAAAAAAAAAAAAATTATTCAAAATATCTTTTAACTTTTCTTTTTGTTCGAAAAAAAAAATATCCTACATTTCTTTTATCTTATTGTTTATTTAGCTGTCACAGTTGTTTTAGTTTCTTTTATTTTTTCACATAAAAATATAAAACTGTTGTTAACAATTTTAAATAAACAATATGCTAAGCTTTTACACAAAGTTTTTATTAATGTTTTTTTTTTTTTTTTGCATATCCTACATCACCACTTCAGGTATTTAAAAGTTTTCAGTGGCATTTGTTTCAATCATCTTTTATCATATCTATGTAGAACTATCTCTTGGACATAATACAAAATTGAAATAAATAGAATTAATTAATTACAGCCTTCGGTAGTTTGCTATTTAAAATCAACAAAATAATTTTGTTAGAATAGAAGTTATAAAATAAAATACAACTTCTGAAACCCAAATTATTTGGTCTGGTGCTTTTGTATATGAAGCTTTTAACAAATAAATATCTATTGTATGTGCAGATTTCTTTCGCTTACTTTTTCTGTTCAAAAAAAAAATTAAATTTTTTTAATAGCACATCAAAATAATTTTTTACCAATATTAACTGGCTTTAATGAAACATAAATCTTTTTGCATGAAGGGAGGTTTAAGACAAAAAATAAAAAATACGAAAATTATATTTTCAACAATACATAAAAAATTACCAATGTGTATTATCTTCATTAAAGGTTTAAGGTTTTAAAGGTAATTTTTATTGAACCTATTTAAGATCGTTATAATAATGAAATGATAATTTATAACAAAGCAAACTTAAGACCATAATGTAATAAAATTAAAATGTTTCTGATTATCAAAAATATCTAAAATAAATTTATTTTCATGAAAGCTTGTTCTGATTGCAAATTTACTTAGTAAATCGCAAACATAGGCGTAACCATAGAGTTATTATAAATGAACAAATTTTAATAACGTTTTGAAAAAGATTCAAAGTGTTTTCCCACACAACATCATAACATTTTTCATTTTAAAATTTCGAATTCTTTAATTACTTTTGGGGAAATTGTAAACCAAATAGGAAATCCATATAAAATAACAGGTCTAATACAAGTTTTGTATAACAAAAGTTTAGTGTTTTATGATAAATTTTTATTATTCAGAATTTTACCAAAAGACCCCATTATTTTATATGATTTCTCCGTAACAAGGGTTTCATGTTTATTAAGTTTAAAAAGCTTATCGAAAATGATACCAAGATATTTTATTTTTTCTTTAAATGGAATTTCAATATTTTCAAGCAAAAGTTTTGAATGTTTGCTCTCAGGAACCACAAAGCTTTTACATTTAACAGAAGCGTTACGTATATAAATGGTTTCACATTTTGTAGTATTGAGCTTAATTCTCCAATAATCGTAGTAATTTTTAACAGTGTTCACAAATAATCTGAGACATTTTTTAAAGCAGCTTTTGGCGATTCATTGTGAGAATATAGCAATGAGTCATCAGCGAACAACAGTCCCATTGAGTTGTTATTAAAGTGAGTGAAATCAGAAATAAAAATGTTATAAAGATGAGGAGCCAAAATTGAGCTCTGAGGAACCCCACAGTTCGCATTATTATATTAAAATTAAAAGTGATGCGATATGGTTGATGTAGATGATTTAAAATTTCATAAAAAAATTTAAAATTTCATTAAAAAAATTTTTTATCAACAAAGTATGCATAGATTTTTTTTGGTTTTTAATTTTATAACATTTATCTGACAACCCAAATATTTTTTTAAATGATATTAATGGATAAGAAATTACCGTCTATGTTGTGGTAAATAAGAATTAAAAATTGTAAAAAAAAACTTCAAAAATTCCATTTTAAATCTAATACCAAAAATAAATGCACATATTTAAATAAAAATTAAAGGACCATCGATACGTTTTAAAGTAGTGAACATAATCGGGACCATAATTTTGATTTGACTATCTTTATAATATCGAACAAAAAACAATGTGTACATAAATTATTGATATATATATATATATATATATATATATATATTAATTTTACTTAATTCCCTAATATATTTTTCACATTTAACCACAAAAAAGTCTTTAAATGATATTAGTAAATAAAAGGTTGCAAATATTAATTATATACTATAAAGCTAATTCTTCAATGACAAAAATACACAACTAAAACTGTTAAAAGTTACATTAATTACAAGTTACAAGTAATTATTTTCATGTGCCACTTAACTCCCATATAAGCTATAATAATAGCTGCATATTGGTATATATTTCACCGATTTCAATAAGAGCCTCGGATGTGCCTCAAAGATTTATGAAAGACTAACGACACCGCGATATTGGGTTATAAATACTTTTTATGGAATCTTTCTGTCATTTTTCATTTAATTAAAATTTTAAAAAGGAGATGTACTTATTCTAAATATAATTTAACTTAAAATGTAAAAAAATGCTAATATAAAGTATGTAAGATTTTAGATCGATTTTAAAGACTTATAACATTTTAGCAAGTTAATATTTTATCATGCCACAACGATTTTAAGACGTGTATGTGCCTCGTGAAAAAGGCACCCCTTAGAGCCAGTCACACCTTTTCTCACCAAGTTTGGGTACTCCCTATAGCGACCCTTTCTTTATTTTGCAATACTCTAAACGTTGGAAATTTTCTAATCGAAAAACTGAAAAAAATTAAAATTTTAAAAACTTTGGTTTCACCACTTGTCCACAATATAATTTAACACTGGACAACGACACATTCATTCAACTATTACCACAAGTGTTTGTAGTTTACACTAGATCAATTGAACGTCCAAAGAATCCAAAGAAAGAAAGAAAAAAAAAACTTGTTATTCAAACACTTTTTTTAGATTTTCTAAAACATGGAACCATTTGACGCCTTAACTTTTTGTTATTTTGCTTCATGTGGCGTTGTTAATATAATTTCAAAAAAAAAAGTTATTTTAAAAAATAAGAATTAAAAAAATATTTGAAGTCTAAGTTCGGTTTCATAAAAGTGGTAATTCAATACCTCCATCTTTCTATGGAAAACACAGTTCTAGTCAAAATAAAAAAAACCCAATTTAATAAACATTTATATAAAATATTTATTAATGTCTTAAAAAATCTTCCATTCAAAATCAGCAAAAACAATTTAGTATAAGGAAGGTTAAGAATCCAAATATGAAACAACCTGTAAATTTAAAAAAATTTTTTATTGAAAATAATGAGTATATTTGTATGTAATTCATGTTTTTAAAGGGTCTTTTAAATTCGCTATAGTCTAACTTTTTTACATATTTTATATTTTATTTATTTTCCGCTGGCCAGGAAACTTGGTGTTCTTATTTAAAAAATACGATGGCAATGATTATAACGGTGGCAACAGTCATTCTGCTTACCAGGTTTATTTTGCTATTATATATTTTTTCTATTATTTTTGCTAAAAACCTACAACTAAAACTAGAGTACTTTTACTAATCAACACTTAAGGGAAATGAAAGCATATTCAGGAATAAAAAATAAACAAAAAACAACATTGTAAAACTAAAAACCGCCAATTGTTTCCGTTTCCTTTTGTAACGTAACAAAAATGTACAAAACAATAGAAACATGTTTTTGCCTGGTGAATTGCGAAATAAAACTGAGGAAAAAAATAACAACAATAACATTAGGGGACAAAAAAGCCTCTACATAAAAGAGATATTACAATAATAACATGGACAATTTTGAATATTAAATATTTAAAATGAAAAAAGACTATTAACACAAAAGAGGAGAGTTTTTTATAATAAATAAATGGTATAATGGGGTACAAAAATTTATTATATGTAAAGATTTTAAATAAAATTTAAAACTGAAGAAGTAATAATTTCAAAATTTCTGGAAGCAAAATTTAAATTTCTAAAGACTTATTCATAGTAAACTAATAAAATTATAAGAGTTTAATTAAATAAATTTTGTATAGGAAAAATATTTTGTCCTTAAGTAATTGAAAAATCAAAATAACCAATTTAATAAATTTTATATCTCAAATATGAAACGAAATATTAGAAATATTACTTTGCAAACGGTTACACAAGATTTCAAATATTATTTCCTCTCTCGAATAATTACATTTTTAAAAAATATTATGTAAAATTGGCATGAAAGTTTAAGTTAAACATTTTTTTTCAATTTCCAGTTTCCAACTATTATTATAAACTCTATGAAAATTAACTCTTTATAAAACAAAAAACAAATTCTGAATGTTATAAACAAATAAATAAGAAAAGTTTTTTTCAAACTAAAAAAAGTTGTTGTATATTAATAAAAAAAAAGAAAAATTGCAACAAAAGGCAGCAAAAACAGAAAAAGCGTATGGTGTGAAATATAATCACAATAAGCTGTAATGCATACATTCACACATTAACTCACATACTCACCAGTGTTGCCAGTTTAGAACTTTTGAGGCTAAATATAGCCCTTTTATTTTGCTTTTAGCCTAGAAATTTTCATTTTAACCTCGAGCTTTTTTCTAGCATTTTTTGGTTTTAAAAATTGCCATAAAACGGCTAAAATTTTATTATTTTAACAAGGAAGAAAATAATATCCTATTTGTTATTACTATCAGAATCATACATTTCAGAATTTTGCATATTTATTCGCTTGATTTTTTTTTTTTTTTTTTTGATATATTTCACAAAAATTTCAATTGCGTCATTTTATTATTTAAATTAAACATAATTAAACTAATTTTATTGACTTACTAAATCGATTATGATTATTTTTTAATATAGTTCACTAACAATGGAAACTATTTATTAATATAATAAAAAAAAAGAAAAATATTGAAGCAAAAAATCACTCACAAATGCTTAATCAAATTACAGCCCAAAACGGACGAAAAAAAATTCCAAAATATTGGGTATTTTTTTCACATGGTATGTAACCCAAAGATTTTTGAAGAGTTTTAAAATAATTAAACAAATATTAGGTTAAT
Source organism: Protocalliphora azurea (assembly GCA_932274085.1). NCBI lineage: Eukaryota > Metazoa > Arthropoda > Insecta > Diptera > Calliphoridae > Protocalliphora > Protocalliphora azurea. Next base: position 90,522,224 of record OW026523.1, read on the forward strand.
TCCCTTAAATTTTAAGAAATACTAGTTTTTCATTCCTTAATACTATTCCCAAAACCATAATTTTAAAATTTCATTCAAGGGCTTTAGTTTGAATTGAATTAATTTATAAAGAATTCATTCAATTTTTGTTAATTCAAATATTCTTCAAATTTAGTGAAAATATTTTCCTTTCATTTAATTTTTAATATTTTTTTTTTAGTCTTTTATACTATGTTTTCACTGGTATGTTTTGGGGGAAATCATGTCGTTTCGAGAAAAACGAGTTGATTTCAACAAGTTTTCCCATACATTTTGCATAAAACAAATCACCTCGTTTTACTAGTTTTGTTTCATAGATCATGAACACTGCCCTGTGTCTTGGCTAAATCAAGACACCTCTGCATATTTATTTAAAGTGAATGTTCTTATCCAAAAATTAAATTTTCATATTTTTATTTATTTTTTATTAATCAGTATAAATATTAATAAATTTAAGTCAAAAATTACAAAAAATAATAATAAACTAAATTAAAAGACAACAAAAATTATTGAATATCAAGCAAAATGAAAACATAAAGAAGGTATGTTAAAAACAGAATGACACAATTTGGTTAGAAAATTCGAAAATACAAGAGCAAGTTGGCCAGTGAAAACGCTTTTAAGTGTTTTGCTAAAAAGTAATTGTTTTCAACTCAATGGAAACATAGTATTACAAAATGAATTAAAAACAAGTAAGAAAACTATAGTCGTTCAACACCGAACATAAGATAATCTACACCGTGGGTTCCCAATTGGGGGTTCCCGAACCTCTGATGGTACATAGCAACGTTTTGGAGTTCCAAAATAATGTATAAACTCATTTGTTTTAGTTGGGTAAAGTGGAAGCGAGATACATATATAAGGTATTGTGTATATGCATCAAAATTCGGGGAGGGGTCTTATATGGGACTTGTGGCCAATTGTAGATCGATACTTGTTTTAAGCATAGTATTACTATGAAACATACGTAGCCACTATATTATGTTATCTGTGCACTTTAGGGGGCTTCCCGGTCTTTATATGGGAGCTATGGTCAATTATGGCGCGATCCTCATAAACTTTGGCACAGCGATTTACATTTATATGACCTGATTTGTGTCACAAATTAACCTGATACTATAATTTTTATGGCATTTATGCCCGTTAAACTGATTTTCTAAAGAGGGCTTAATATGGGAGCTGTGATCAATTATGGATCTTCACGAAATTCGGCAAATGGCTTTCTGTTTATATAAAACATATATGTGCCAAATTTCATTATAATATTTTTATGTTTAAAAAAATTTATCATCGTTAAACACCTATGCCGGGAGGTCACTTGTATTTGTATAGGCTTCGTCATTGGACCACATATTATATGTGTGTGAAATTTCGTTTAATTATTTTTAAAATGACGACCCGTAGTTTGATTACATGGTTTACATGGACGGGCGTCGTTCAATCGACTCAGAAAGTAATACTAAGCTAATTGGTATACGTTAATGTGGGTTTCAGGTTTTATAAACATCAGCACAAAGTTATAATACCCTCCTGCATATGGTGGTGTAGGGTACAATATTTTCTAAAGGTATTTGTAATAGATTTGAATAGAAGAAAATTTTAATGATTTAATATATTATTAATTTAAGTTTCTATAATTTATTGTGAATTCTTTAATGTATTAATTATTTATAGAATTTATTCTAGTCATGTTTTCAAAAAAATTAAAGCTATGAATTAAATTATTACGAATGATTTAAAGGAATGTCTAGGGCAATAAATTTAATTCGATTTTGAAAACTGAACATTTGGACCCAAATCTGAATGGGATTTTTTTGGGTGAATTTTCTATGTTTTATTTATAATTTTTTTACAATATCTTCCAGATAGTGTAATCTAATAGAAACGAGAAAAAACAAGTTTTTAAATTAAAATAATGTTAGCTTTTTTCTAGCTTTATCGTTTAGAGCATTTAGCTTTTTTAAAGTTTAATTTAACCTTTTTTATATGACGCTCTTGGCAACACTGATACTTACATGCAGACAAATATAAGGAGACGAAAAGTATGCAACAAATATTTATAAAATATATGCATAGCTGTAAGCTTAAATGTACTCAGTATACATATGTACTATATAGGTACATACGAATAAGTAATATGCATAATACAACAAAACTTAGTATTAAAAGGACTGTGTTGGTGTATATATACTGTCATTCTTTTATATATATATATATATATATATATATATATATATATATATATATATATATGTATGTATACGCATATGAATATGACATTAACATGATGCTGCCAACACCATTTTTGCTTCGTAATATAAAGATTCTTTCTTTCCTTCTACATCATCCTCAACTTTTCTTATACGCAACTCGCACAAATAACAGCAAGTTAAAAAATTCACTATAAATGTGTTGCAAATGACATATTTTTGTATTTGTTTGTATGGTGTGCTTTTTAATTCCTCGTTGCAATATGTACTTTAAGTTTTTTTTTCCTTCAATTTCTTTATCTTATGAAATATGTGAAAATATGAATTTATGTTCTAGAACCAAGAATAATACAAAATTGCTAAATAAAAGGACAGAAACTAATATAAATGAAAGGAAAAATATGTATATATATATATATATATATATATATATATATATATATATATATATATATATTTATGCGAATACAGTAAAATTGTCGAAGTAAATAGTGGCGGAAACGAAAGTAAGTTAGACCAGTAAACATTTTAGAAGAGTTGTGCAGACATACTACTAGTAATGGAACATATTTTGTAAAATTTTTATAATTATTTATGGAATAATTATTGTAGTATTTATATAACCTATAACACCATAGAAGGTTGAGGTATTATGCGTGTTTGCTGATGTTTATAACACCCAAAAGTATTGGTCTACGACCCACTTTAATATTTAAGTATTTAAAGTGCAAAAATTCCATACAAATTTTAGTTTCAAGATAATATTTGACACAAGTAAGTTTTATATAAGTAAATATCAGAACGCCAAATTTTATAACAATCGGTCTCACTTAAGGGAATCCCCTAAAACGCATAAATAACATAATAAATATATAATATTTATAATATAAGGACATAACAAGAAAATGTTTACTGGATAGTAAGTGATATTTCGTTCTTTACAATACATATTTCTTATAGAATTGCAAAATAAAATATGCGTATGTGAGTAGGTGGCTAAATGAGAAATTTGTTGAATATAAACTACAACTGTAAAATAAGAATACAATTTTGTTGCATGGGTTCTTCGAAAAAGGTACTAACTACAAATGTAACATATTTTAAGTAGAGTTTAATTTTTGTTTAATTTAGTGAAAGGAAGATCATATGTAACATGTTTTAAATAGAGTTTAATCTTTGTTTAATTTAGTGAGAGGAAAATCATTGTGACGTTATATATATTGAGCTGAGCTTGAAGAAATTAAAACAAAAAATGTCCACTAAATTACAACAGCTTTGAGCTTGCTATTGGAAGGGTCTTTATCTTTCTATTCTAGATAATAATAGTGGTTTTATTGTAAAAAAAAAAAATTTACAAATAGATTTCAGAAACATAAGAATTATAAGCGAAAGACCAAGAAAAAATTTTTAATATAATTTTGTTTTTGCTTTTCTATTAGCAGCCTAAAAAGAACATTTTCACCACATCAAAAAAAGAAAAAAAAACTACAATTCAAGCTTGATTTGCGCAACAGATATCAAACCGAGTTTATAGTAGTTTCCGAGAAAGTTATGATAGGCGACTAATTAATATTAAAGTATTTCATAATAGGTATTTTTTTAATAAAATAAACTTATTTGATTAATTCATTGAAATATAGAAAAATAGAGTCAGATATTTTTTAACTCAAAAAATCATCCAAATTCATTGCAATTTTAATTTGTGGAATGAGATTGTACTCACCCAGTAAAAATTTTTTGGTTCTCGGTAATAGCAGCTAATTATTAAAGAAGTTTCTTGGTAATGAGACGTCATTATGATTTGCCCTCTCTATATTACATAAATAAGTACTAAATAGTATAATAGCACAGTAATATTGCAATCACGTGGATCAGTTGGCTAGAGCGCTGGATTAACAACCAGAAGGTTGTTGGTTCAACCCCATTTTGACGCTGTTAATGTCTAAAAAGATATTTTATACTAAAAAAGTTTTCGTCTCTTAGAAAATTAAGTGAGAGGTGGTGTACTGAGAATGATGTTAGTCTTTAAATACAAATTGATAATTTGTGCCCAAGTTCATATCTCAATGACGGAAACATTTTTTGTTTATTTTATATTTTTATTTTCGTTTAGGTACATAATTTTGGTTCCCCTAAAGTCTAAAAATAACCACATGAATTTGTGGACAACTCTAACAAAAATAACTAGTTATTCAGGCAAAAAAGTAGTTCAATTATACTTGCTAGCTTACCAGGAAAGCAAAGTTTTTACTGGATATAAACCGTCTAATGTAAAAAAATTACTTGTTGCGCAAATCGGAGTACTGCAATAATTAGGTAGCTGCGCAAAATGGAGCTTCCAAAAAAGAGGTAAAATATATTATTAATTAATAAAAAAATTACTAATAAATTCTAAGAAAATTAAAATTTCACAATATTTTTATTAAAAAAGGTCAGAAAAGACTAAACGCTCCAGATAAATTATGCCAGAAAAAAGCAGATATATATATTTTTTATTTACAAATTTATTATTTTATTTTAGTTTATTTTTTCTCATTAGTATTAAATATTTTTTTAAGATATTGTAATAAGTTTATAAATAAAACACAAAATAGCTGCCAATAAAATAATTGAATGAAAAATTGCCACAAAATTCCTATACAAATTTTGGTAATATTTCATATGAAAAATTACCAAATGGTTTGAAGTGATTTTTCGTCATATTTGAATTATAGTTCATTTTTGATCATAATAATTGACTAAGTGCATAAAATTTGTTAAGTTATATTTGATTTTTAGAATGAAGCGCCGCAATATAAGTAATCTCAATTTTTACACAAAAATTATTAAATGGATGATTCTGTAAAAATAACATTAGTAAAATCAAATAAAAAATTATTTTCTTTTTTGTTGAAGTACTAAAATTTTACCTTTTCTAAGGCAACTTTAAGAATCAAAAAGGCTAGAAAATAATATAGAAGCTAAAATGAAAATTTTGAAGCTAAATTCAAAACTTGCAATACCGGTTTTAAGAGAAAAACTTCAAGAGCAAAAGCAAACAGGGATTATAAAAAAAGAACATCCTAACAATGACAACCAGAGGATAAAAATGAACTTCTGCAGCTTTTATTCAGCAATAAGTACTTTCTTCCAAGGAAAACACAATGTTAAAATCATGACTTCTTCAGATCTTTTTCAATTTATTTTTGTTTTTTTAGAGTGAATATACAATTTGTTTAGTCCTTTAATTACCATTGTTGCCATAACATCGACTTGAGAAATGTTTAAGAATAATACCAGTTTTTAACAAAATTGAATCTGCGGCACGATATTTCTCAATCGATTGGAATACATGTGAGTAAAGTCTTCATTTATGCATCGATTTTAATGTATCAAAAATTTAAGTGAGAAATAAAATTTTACTTACATTTTATTTCTATTTTATATTTACGTCAATATATTTATTAAGTTTAGACGAAAAATGAAACAACTGTTTCAAATACAACTGTGAACAAATTCAGAGTCATTATATCTCCAAACTTTTAAAAAAATGTTTTTTTTATTTATTGCAAGTTTTGGATTTATTTAATATCAAAGATTAATACAAACCTTAAACTTAATCTGTATCAAATTTGGTAAAAAAAAATCGCCTTTTTGTTGAGAATGCTATTATTCCCAAATTATTATTATAATTAAATCTTTGGTTTGCTGGGTATTTGAAAAATATGCTAAATAAAACAAGTAAGAAAGATATAATCGGTCAAGCCCGACCATATGATACCCCACACCATTGTGTGTGTCCATCAAAATTTGTGGAGGGGTCTTATAATAAACATGTGTACAATTGTGTACCGATACTTTTACTAAGTGTAAAATAAAATATACGAATACATAATATTACGCTAACACTAACATTTATATTAATTCATGCACTTTAGAGTTATTCCCGAAAGTGGGCTTATTTGAGAGCTATGGTAAATTATGTAGCGATCATCATAAAATTGTCACTGTGGTTTCTACTTATATAAAACTTATTTGTGTCGAATATAAACTTGATATTAATATGTGTATGTGATGTATGCACGTTAAAGTAATTTTTGGAAAAGGGTTTTATATGGGAGCTATGGTCAATTATGGACCGATCTTCATGCAATTTGGCACAAAGATTGATACTTATGCGAGACTTCCTTGTACCTCAAAATATTGTTATATTTGAGACATTTATGGTCGTTAAAGCCCTATTCCGGGAGAATATTTGTATGGGAACTAGGTGCAATAATGGACCGATCATAACCAATTTAAATAGGCTTCGTCTTTGTGTCATGAAAGTCCTTCGTGCCAAATTTCATAAAATTATTTTCCAAATTGCGACCTGTACTTTGTGCAGCCAGCCAAATGGATGGACGGACATCATTAGATCGACTCAAAAAGTGATCCTGTGTCGATTGGTATACTTTAAGGTGGATATTAGATGATTTGTTCTGTGCATTACAAACATCAGCACAAACGCATAATATCCCAATCACCCTTGGTTGTGTGGGGTATAAATAGTTGTGCATAAAAATATTAACAATACATACCTGTAATATTTAGAAATTTGTATAAATTTGTTGCCATTCTAAAGCACATGAATCATTTTAATAAAATGTTATGTTTTGCTGCTTCCGACATGTGTCTAGAAACCATTAAAAACTAAAAATTCTCCAAAGAAAATTTCAAACATGCATTTACAAATTGAAAATATAAACAATTTTTTTAAGTCTTGACTTTTGATTCATTTCAAAAAATGTCAAAAAGGTGTTGTTATTTAAGATATTATTCATAAATATATAGAACTAAAATCAATGAAAGTCAATTTTTATATTTATGCACAAACTTTTTTATGTGTATATATATCAGTCTTTTAATATCGGGTTACTATAAACAAAAAAAAAAAAAAAAAAAAGTCTGCAATCACCAAATATATTAGTAAATAATTCATTCTATTAAAAGCTATTATAAATATACACCTTTCATCAAAATTATATCATTTACTAACAACTGCAAAAATGTAAAACAGAAAAATTTTTTCCAATTAAAAAATTTATGAAATTAATTAAGTAGATGATTGAATGAATTAAAAATTTAATTAAGAAATAAAGATGCAAAATGAAATAACTATATTAATTGAAAAATATATGGTAATAATATTTTCTGTGTATTGCTAATAATTCAAATATTTAACACATTCGGCTTAAGACGATTTGAAGATGTCTGTAAATATCTTGAAATACTGACAATTATTGAGATCCATTGAAAATCGTTGGAAATGATTATTGCAAAGATTGAACAAGAATCTCTAGTATACATTTTTAGAACTACTAAATTCTCTGAAACTTAATAGAAATATTACGTAATGCTGTTATGACCTTTTACTTTATTTTATTCTCCATGTATTTTTACATTTGTATGAATATTCCAAAAAGAAAAGTATTTTGTATTGTATAATTTAAATATCAGAGTATGATTTTTAATCATATAATGAGAGAAATATCATGTATGAAAGAGAAAGGAAAAAATAGTATAAGAATGAAATTCTTTTCTCTATTCATAATTAATAATACACAAAAATACTCGTATTATTATAAAAGAATAACAACATCATCGTATTATTTACAATAGATACAAAGATAGATATTGTATTAAATACAAAAAAAAAAAATTACAAAAGTAACAAAGTGAGAAGAAAAAACTATATCTCATACTGCTAATAAGTAAATACAACAGCCAAACAAAACTATTATAAATGATGTTTATAACAAAAGAGTTATTTTGTTAAGAAGAAAAAAAAATAATTTAATTTTGTACAAAAAATATGAGATTAATAAAAATAAATAGAAAGCTTTTAAATAGTAAATTTTTTTTAATAAATTTTAAGTAGTTGAATGGTGTTCTTTATATTATAAAGTAAAACTTTTATAACATTACAAAATCTTAGCTTTAAAACATTTCTGTTATATATTATATATTATCTCTGTAAATCTTAAAAAAATTCTTGCTAAAGCCATCAAATTTTAACTTTTTGTTGTAATTTTGGTATATACATTTTTTTTTCAGCAGCTAAACTGGAAAAAATTTCTATGTTTATTTTCACAAGGACACCATCCTTCTTTTTTATGCTATTTTTCTTCCTAGTGCCACAAAAACTAAAAGCAAAAAACAAAAAATAAAAAAATAGAAGAAATCAAAAACACTATTATACAATTTCAAGTTAAATCACAGTATTCACGTTTAGTGTAGTCATGTCACATCTATCTCGTAGCTTTCTGAAATCTTTTTTTTTTATAATATCTAAAGTAAAGTACACGCTTAAAGCCATTATCAAGGAAAACAAAATCGTGAATTATCCAACTGACACAAGAAACACCAACGAAAAGAAAATTTTAAATAAACCAAAAAACCAAAAACATAAACAAATCAAATGCGTGTTTGTGTGTATGCATTAAGAAAAGTTCTATGAAATAATAATACAGAGGAGTTAGAAGAATAAATAAAAAGAAGCTTGTAGAATAGAAGTAAAGAAAAAAATGTTTAGGATTTTATATAGAAAAATCTCAGTACGTAGCAAAAATGTCACCAACATTGTATATCTGCTTTGCAAAATGTACTTTGTTTAGCAGGCAAATTTACTGAAATGAAAAGAGAGTTACCAATTTGGCTTTAAATAAATTTAAATTTTATTACAAAAACTCTAAATTTCAAAAGCTTGTAACAGATTTCAACAAAGCGCTGCAAATAAATTTGAATTTAATTGTTGTTTTCAATATAAAATTTCAAAATAAATTTTCGTTTCGTTTTACAAAATGTGTTCCTTAGTTAAAAATAAAACTAATCGAAATAAGAAAAATCTGATTTGGCCTTAATATGTTGAAAATATATAAAAATTAATGAATTTAGCATTATAGTACTAACTTACTCTGAATAAAATTCTTAAGCGACGATATATATATATATATATATATATATATATAATGTATTATTTCCGACAAATATTTTGTTTAAATAAATCTTATTAAACATTTTATTGTTTCAATAATAATTATTGCTTGAAACTCTATTAAAACCAAATACTATTTCTATTGCTTCAAATAAAGGGTTGCAGAAATTTGTGCGAATTTTCAAACATTCAAATTTATAAATAGTAAAAATATTTTAACAAGAACAATTTTTTTTTTTTTTTTTTTCAATAAAACATTGATTTTGATTTGAAGGTTTGACTTTACTAATTCAGTGATAGGTCCGATTTCAGTAAAAAATATTGTTTTTATGAACTTAGTAACTGAGTATGAAATTTAGCTTTTTCTGCGCATTTTTTGTGTTACATTTTTACTCGATGTAACATCGTTTCTACGTAAATTTTTGTCATAATTTTGTTTACTTTATTTAACTTGAAATTATGATTAAACTACCGAACCGACTAAACTGAAATATGGTACATATGTATACCCTTGAAGGAAGTACTTACTGGATGCCACGCCCACTTTAAAAAGAAGAATTACTTTGCTTTTTGGCAAGTAAATTTTAGAACTCAATAAAATAGTAAAAGAATATCACAATATTATAAAATTGGGCGAAAATGAGTCGTGGTATACATACATATTAAATTTTATAATATAAAGTATTTTCTATTCCTTGTGTGTGATAAATTTTATGTGAATTATCTTAGTAGAATCATTAAAGTTTCAAAACAGAATTTTACTGACTAACTTATGTTTTAGCCCATAGTTTTCTTCACAAAATACTTGATATATGAGGTAAATTTCATTTAAACTTTCAAAAGATTTATTTACAAAATTTAATCAAAATTTTACATAACACCTAAAAAAAGCTATGCCTTCTATAACACAATATGTACCCATAAATATATGTATATTGATATTAACTGATTTAAATGTTTGTTATTTTCACACATTGTAGAAAAATTGCCCCAAAATATCCCAAGTTTAAGATTCAATAAAATCGAAATTCGAACTAGTTTTGAGATTTTATTAACAAAATAGTACACCACCCTTTGGCTTTGGAATCATTAAGGCAGTATTTGATAACCCAAAATTTGTCGCAAAGTGTAATTAGACAATATTGGAAACGATAAGGGAACATAATTTGATAATTTTAATTCAGATTTATATGACGTTTATTAAGAAAATCATGAAACAAGGATCTACTGACAATGTAATGGTAAATATAATGATTACCGAAAGAGTTCGGAGACCCATAAATACAGAGACAATATCTTCAATACAGTAAGTCTTTCCGTTCAATCTATATAGGGTATTTTATAATCAAAATAGTCTGTTGTCTTGTATTTTTCCACTAATGACAAATCACAATATAAATTTAGTATATATTTGGTAAACAATCAGCTAACTTCCGTATGTCAGGGGAAGGCCTGATCGGTGAAGAATATCACCGCTCTCCTCAGATCTCTGTTAGAAACGAGAAACATTCCTTGCCGTGATCAGTCAATTTCTTTTTGTTCGAATTGAAAGATATGAGGAAAGGCCACAATGGACGTTGAACGATTTGCAGATATGATTATTTCTTGCACAGGTAATGAAAACTGACTAACGACATCTTGCGACTTGACGGAAGCTTGATTTTTTATTGTTGAGTTTTCTGAAGCCGCAGTTCTATACCAATAACTCACAATAAAACGATGCCTTTAAAATCAATATAATTCAGGAATCGTTCAAATCTCTGCAATATGTTCATTGAAAATAGACTATCTTGAATCCATATTATCGGCGGATATTTGAGTTAGGTTAAATTCCTTAGTTTGTTTATTCTATGTCAGCTTCAAAATATCCTATTAGAAAATCCTAATGATATTTTTTGTCTCGACCAACGGTGGCTATTTATATCTTATAAGAAGTTTTAAGTCAGAGTCTTCAATATAGAGTCTTCAATATAAGACAATACCAGTTCATAATTTCTTAACTTTATTACTTTTCTTTATGTCTCATCGATGGATTGTTTGCACTTCAAAATCAAGTTCCTTAGTCTGAAGCTATAGTAAATAGAAATATGACCCCATTTTCTAAAATAACTTGTTGTAACATCGATACATCATTATCTTAAAAGCAACTTTGTGTAGCAGGACGACTGTCATCAAAACACAAAACGGTAAATTAAGACATAATATTTCTGGACAAAACCAGCCATCTTCAGAATGAAAATAGTTCTAACTTTTGCCTGGATAGGCTTCTGTCTGGATTAAAATGATTTCCTAAATAGCCGGCCTTTGGCCGGAAGCAGGGGTTTTCAGCTCCGGCGTACTTTATACCCCGGATTCGCTAAATCAAAGATTTTCTGAATAGTTTACTTTACCTTATCAAGCATCTTGTAAAAACTAAAGAAAAAAAAATGTATAAAAGCGAAGTATTATCCAAAATATCAGAAATTCTTTATCGAAAAAGAATTATGGCCCAAATATGATGACAAATCATAGCAAAGTTTTGACAAATTTTTTGTAAGAAATATGATCAAAATTTGTATTGAAAATTTTTGGTAGTTTTTTTATATTTGCTTTGGGCGATTTTTCATTGGATTTATGTGGCAGCTTAAAAGGAATATATCAATTTTCACTTAAGGCTAGAGAATTTTAATTCCCCAGAACCATGTAAAAACATCCACATATTGGCAAACATTTTTATTCTAGATTTTTTTTTTTTTTTTTTTTCATTAGTGTCAAAATAATTCACTTTCAAAAACATTTTTCAAAAATTTAGAAGTTTCTCTAAAACACTGGCAATCCTTATTAATTGTATCATAAAATTTTTTTTTTTATTTTTTATTTTTTTATTCACTCTTAGGTACGTACCCATACTTGTAACAATATTCTTCTAATGTCATTTTATTGTATATTTCACAGTAAATATCTGTGTGTATCTCTTCTCTGTATGTATAAGAGTGTTTGTGACTATTTATTTCATATTTACATTAGTTTGTTATTGCTACTTCTACTGTTTTAGTTATTATCTTTGTTGTTGTTGTTGTTAAGCACACATAGACACATGTTTAAATGTGTGGCATACAGATGTTTGTATTACATTAAATTATGTCGTTACGTTGGCAATAGTAATATATATATATATATATATATATATATATTTGTTTTTATTATATTTAAACATACATAAACACATATAAATCTATGTAACAGTAGAAGCTGCAAATGTACCTGTTATATTTGTGTTATATTTCTTTCCAAGCCCAGAAAAAAATCTTATATGACGCACGTACAATTTACGTGTACGTCTTCTTATTTGTGTTATACAATTTGCAAATGTATTAGTAACTGTGTCAGTGTTGGTTTTTGTGTTTGCTTAATATCTGTGGCAAAAAGGAAAAACTGCATAACTGATTTTTATTACTTTTCAGGAGACAATTTTTTAGGTTTTAAATTGAAATTAAAGGTCATAAATATTTTTGAGTTATCTGTAATATCTCAAGTTATAAATTTTTCTCAAAATGAAATTTTAAAATATATGTTGAATATGATGAATTATGCACTTTACTTATTCCGTTTCCAAAATTCTATGAAAATAAAAGTTATCAGTATAAACATTTGGAAGATATCACCAAAGCAATATTTTCTTAATATTACATTTGTAACAGTTTAAAGGAAATTAGGCAATAAACAAGAAAAAAATATATAAAATTTAAAATTTTTTTTTATTATTTTTATCCTAAATCACCTCAACAATAAATTGATGATATTCCATTGAGATTATCTGGAAGAAATTAATGCAATACTTTTATTTTTCAGTCACAATTTTTTCGCCTGTCGAAAAATTTTACAAAAATGATAAAAATATTGAGGAAATTTGTTTGTCTTTTAGCAAAAAATGGATATTCTATATGAGCGTTTCAGTTTTCATGCTTTATGAGCTTAAGATTTATGTGCATGCATGCTTTACAGGATGTAAAAGATTTATTTATTACATTATTTCCAGATTTATTTAGTGATAATTTTTCTTTATATTTATTACAGCTTTCAGAGGATAGTCTGGCTGTATCTTCTTTTTTTTCACCTAGATGATTATTTAGCAATATTGCCTATTTTTCTTCCAGGCGTATTGAATTCTTATTGCTTAAATAGTTTCAAATCATTTTGTACTCTTTATAATACAATTTTCAGTTACTTGAAATTAATTTGGAATAAGATTATATAAATATTATTTATTTTTTTTTTTAGCTGGTCAGTTTAGAAAAAAATTTGAATAAAAGTATTCGAATATACATAAATCAAATTCCAAAGTGTTCAACTAATTTGAAAATAAATTTCATTTCTTTAGTTTAAATACAATTAATGTTCCTATTTTAAAGATGAAATAAAATCTGTTTTGAAATAAACAATTTTATTTATTTATAATAAATTATTAAATATTTTTATTCAACATAAATTTGTTTGAATTTTGAAAAAACATAAGCTGTCTAATTTATTGTTCTCTTTTAAAATTTTACCCTTTTTAACAAAAAGGAAAGACCAAAATAATTAATTTTATTTTGAAAAGGCAAATAAAAGAAAAAATTCGAAATAAATTAAAATTTTCTATAAAAAAAATGAGAGAATTTAACATATAAATATACTTGAGGACGTTTTCTCCACCCCTTAACACAAAGTTGAAAATAAAATTGTTTTGCCGTTATTCTGACGATGTTATTTGTAATGTTAAGAAATAAAAATGTCTTCATGTAAACGTAGAATAGGAACTTGTTGAACTTTTTTGTTTTTAAATAAAATACATATGAACATTTGTATTTTTTTATATAAAAAAAATATGTAAAAGTATATCCTCACCTAAAATGTAAAAGGCCGTAACACTGAAGAATCAAATGTTGGGTTTTTACTGCTTTATAATGTACTGACCAAAACTGCATCTACATAAAAACTTTTATATTCATATCTTCAAAAATGCCATTAAAATAAAGAAAAGTCAAAAGGCCGTAATACCAACTCCATAAAAGAAAACAGTCATAAATTTTTCTATTTAAGAAAATTTTGGTTTTAAGAATGTTTTATACTTAATCTATTTTTGCTATAAGTGAAGATTTAAAAGCAAATTTACTTAATTTCCGAATTTTAAAGCAAAAAAATTCAAAATTGTGGTAACGGCCTTTTGCATTTTAATAATGTTTTTTTCTTCTGCTGTAAAAAAAAACTAAAGAGGGTAGTATGCGGCTTTTTTCATTTTAGGTGACAATATGAATTTTTTTTATTCATATGAATAGTATTCAAGGTTTGAATCTTCAAATATATAAAAAAAATTGTAAAAGTATACGTTTTGCTTTTGATTAAATAAAATATTTTCTTTTTTAATTTACTTTGTTCAGTCAGACACAAAATTATATAAAAAAAAAAAATAATTTGATTTAGTATAAATAGAAATTCTTAATATTTTTTCGAGCACCCAAAAACTTTTTAATTTTATTTTTTAATCATTATAAATATCTTTACTGATAAAATTATGTTTTTATTTGTAAAAAAATTGATAAAAAATAAAAAAAATAAAAAATATGTGAGCGATTTTTATTTTCAAATATAAATAACCATCATGATGAAAAAATAAATATCTTTTAAAATAAAAAAACAGTATGAAAATATTTTCAAAGTCTGAGTTCACACAAAGCAATTTTCATGCTATTGAGAAGGTACAAACTTGCCTGTACTTCGAAATTCGTATTGTTTTTCATTTTCGTACTTCAAAACGAAAACAAATCAAGCCAACTAAATTAAGAATTGCCTAAGTAAAATTTTGTGTGTGAACGTAAATGCAAATTCAAAAGGAAAAAATAAAAATTTTACTAACAAAAATTGCTATACGTGTGAACTTAGACAAATGATTGTTTTTTATTCATACTTTTGTTTTTATGTAAATATATTTTTATTCAATGAAATTGTTGTTTAGAATTTCTTTCATCCGATGAAAAAAAATTGAAAATAATTCTCCACATTTGTATACACTTGTGCATATTCCTATTAGCGCACATCAATTTTTTTAATCAACTTACAAAAATGGGGCTAAAAAATAATTCAACTGCTACAAATTAATTTTTTAAATTATGTATTGACTTCACTTAAAAAATTAATAACAAAAAAAAAAAAATAAAAAAAAAAAAATAAAAAATTAATAACACTTAATCTATTGAACCAATTTAACATTATCAATAATGTGTTGATTAAACTTTGTTTTGGATAACTTCAAAAATTCGATTAACTTTTAGAGAAAATTACTGTCAATTTCTTTTTAGTCTTGCATAATTTCTAGTTTTAACTCTCTTATTGTTATTACGATTTCATTCTGTGCATTTCTAGCGCAAATTTTACGGGCCATGTACCCCCATATAGGATTTAAATCTGGACCGCGAGATGGTTCGATACAAGGATTACAGCGTTATCCTGTTGTAATATGCAATCTTCATTCACTTTTTCAACCATAAATAAGAGAACAGCATCTTCATTATAAATTTCACTGTTCATTTTAGTTGGAAAGAAACATACTTTTTTTCTGTAGCAGAAAAGCCTGCAGCATAAAAGGCTGCCTAAATCATAATACTGTCGTTCGATCTCAAATCAAATATGAATTGGGAGCGTCTAAATTGAATTTCTTTTAATCAGAAAAGATTACCTCATTCAACTCATCTGTCCATTTCATTTATTTGAGCGCAAATTTTAAACGATTTTCTTTATGACACTACATCACCATTGGCATGTTTCTTCCAGTGATAAGAAGTTGAAGGAAGTTGTTTTTTTACTTGTATAGCATTTAATTTATTGCGGTGGCTTCTTCATTTATTTTATTAGTTTGCCTTTTTGTTAATTTTTGATTACCCTTTGTTGGTTTCTGCACTCAGTATTTCTGCCCTTTCTTAAGAAAGCCAAGTACAACTCCTTCCGAACGGTTAATTTTTCGTTCAATTTCTCTGCCTAGTTCAAGCAAAAATTTAATTTGAATTTGTTCCTGGTCTGTAAGAAAAGTTCCTTTGGACATCCGTTAAGAAGATGAAATTTCCTAATTAAAACAAAAATACTTCCAACAAACAGAGATGTTGTTATCAGATACATACCGTAGGTGAATATATATATATATATATATATATATATATAGGAATATTTCACTGAAAATATGACCAATATGTTCCGATTGCAAAATTAAAGAAAACAACAAAACCAAAAAACAAATATTTCCTACTTAAAAAGGTACCGTTATATCGCGACTTATTACATAAAGACAACATTGTTTTTGGTTAAGAAAAACGAATATATTTCAGAGAAAAAGAAAAATTTTAAATGCGTTTATAGGAATATGCACCAGTGTATTGTATTTTTTTTTTTCAATCAAAATGCAAAAGAATAAACTATTGGACAAAGCAAAAAAAATATATAATGGATTTTTATTATTTCTTGAAGATTGTCTCAAAGGAAATAAAAAATAAAAAGCTTTTTTTTTTTTTTTTTTTTGTAGTATTAGAATTAGGTCTCTGGTTTTTATTTTAAAATTAATAACTTGATTAACAAATATTTTAAAATAGGAATAAAATAAAAAGTATTTTAATTTTTTATTCACAAGTAACAGCTATGAATTTAATATAGGAAATATGAGAAAAAACATATACAAAATTTTTACATTTCAAAAAAAAAAAAAAAAAAATAAAGCCAAGAGAATTATGTTGTTATGCAGACTTTGTAGAAAATTTACAAAGTATGTAATGAAATACAACAATTCTAAAAATTAAGAAAATGGAAAATGACATAACTTAAGTTATGCAGTTTTTCCTTTTGGCCACAGATATTATGTTTATAGGCATCTAGTCTATAGCTGTATAACAAGTATTTCTAATAACAACATCATAAAATGTTGTATTATTTTACACTAAAATTTACTGTTTTTTTTTTTTTAGTCTTTTGTAGATAAACTGTTTGTATCTGTAGCTTTGTAAGTCAATAAAATAGTTGTTTGTTTTCCTATTTTTTAGGTTTTGTTAGATTTTTGGTGGTTATCTTGTATTATTTTTTGGGTAAATAAATAAGTCTAGTTGGAATTTATTTATAGTTGACATTTTTGTATATGACCCCGTAAAACATGCAAAAATGCAATATTTTCACAAATTTCAGTATAAAGTGTACTAAATTAAATATCCTTGAAAGAAATTTATGATGTTGTGTAGCCAAGATATTAATAACTATTTTTTAATAAAATAATGGTATATCCATACCGAAATTTTTAGGATAGTTTATCTCATCACCATTACTTAGGCACGAAGAAATAAAAAAAAACCTTAAACTTTGGTATACACAAGTCAGAACTTATGGACTCCTGAAAGAAATAGAAGCTGTGGAAATAATCCAAACTACTTTTAATATCGTCAGCATGTAGTCCCATGTATTTTACAACCATTTTTTCTTGACAGCGAAAAACAATGTTTTTTTTACGAAAATTACTTATCAATCCTCTTGATAACTTCGAAACCATTCCAGAAATTGAAAAAAATATTAAAATCGAAAATGGACCTTCGCTAAGGTTTTGAGATGTTCTAATAAAAACTTACGGAAAATTAATCGTATATGTTATCGTCAGCGCACTGACGACATGTGCGTATTTCTATATATATTTTTTAATTTTGGTACTAATTATTATGTCTAAGTATGAGTAATATAAATTTCAATTAATATTACTCATACGTTCACATATTGTTTGAAAAGAAATATTATGCAATTTTTAATATATTTTTTTTTATTTTTTGAATTTTTTGTTTATGTATTTTGCGAAAAAGTGTAAAACATATTACATATTACTTTTTTAAAATAACAGTTTTGTTATCTATAGTAATATTCAAGATAGTCAATACCTTCTCTGATTCCTTGGAACCAAGTCTTAAAGCAGTTTTTTCACTTTGAAGCACTTCAGAAACATAAGGTTCCGTTACAATAACCGATTTTCCAAGTGTTGAAATAAGTTGGCTATGCAATTTATTTTAATGTTGGGTAATTCAATGAAGTTTTTGGATAGCAAATTAGGGTTGTATGGCGAATAATCCTACAATTTAATATTTGCGATTTATTTCAAACAATGTATAAAAGCTAGGCCTGTCGCAGTGGAGAGTTATACCAGTTTGGTAGTTAATTTTCCTTATTACTTGGAAGATTTCTGGCAAACAAATAATGACATACTATTCACAACTAATATTTCTTTGATACTTCAAACGTACACTAACAAAGCGTCCGGATTGCTCAAGAAACAAGTGATCATTTGATTTTAAATGCTTCGACTGGGTGCAATTTTTATAGGGCTGATCAAACTTTGAAGAAGTAATGCTGCTGACTGACCTTTTGTTTCGGAATCGCACGCTTATATCCAGATTTCATCATCTGAAGCGTTCTCATAAACACGTCTTTAAGAATATAGGCTAAACTTTGTCTTTGTTTTCTTGCAAAAATCAACTCTCGTCATTTTTGAACCAATTATTAACTTATATGGGATTAAAAGAGAAAAACTATTGCAGAAGCTCAAATGTTTATGTAATCAGCATTACCGTTGGGCAACTTTATGTCCAATTTATTTTTTCAACCACCTGGCCTCTTTTTTGGCCTTTTTTTTTAATGAAACTAAATGGTGACTTTTTTAAAAATGTGCTAAATGACAAAAAACTAAGTTATTTGGAATATATCGAACCATTATATAATAATTCCAGTAAAAAACTTAATTCCCAGCAAAAAAGTATCAAGTGCTTCAAAAAAAGGTCATTATTACCACTGAAAAAGTTGAGCTATGTGAATATTTTGAGCATTTTTGGAAGTTATTAGTAATTGCTTCCAAAAAAGTGAAATTAAATGTATTTTTAGCTGGAAAAAGGTTAATAATTTCTAAAAAAATAAAATTTTATAAATTAAAAAGTTTTTTATTATCTATCATAAAGGCTAAAATAGAGTTTTTATTAAAAAATTGTGTAAAAATTATTTTAAGAGAAGTATTTCAAAAGCAATAAACAAGAAGCTTAAAAGAAGAACATCCTTCCAATGACAATCATGTGTTAACAAAATAGTCTCCACAGCTCTTTTTAAGCACTAAGTACTTCCTTCCAATAACAGCAAAATATAAAATCATGACCATTTCAGCTCTTTTTAAGTTTCAGAGATTGTTTTACAATATAATGGTGTAATCAAAAACCCCGGGGGAATTTTTAAATGAACTGAAACTAATAATAAAATTTAAGAGCAACTATTTAAAACATCAGATGATTCGATGAATAATTTTATCCTAATTTATTTTTATTTCAATTTATTGTTTATATTTTAACTTTACCTCATAGCAGTGCTAATGAAAAATAAATTGTCCAGCAGGCTTAAGGTCAACACTTGCGAAACCAGGCTTTCAGCCCTAAATTATTATTTTTCAAAAAAATAGTTCTTGAATATTAATGAATTTAATTCACCCAAAACAGAATTCCTTTTGGCTTAATTCTCTACTATTTCAAACATATTTCATATTTGAAATATTATTAGATCAGTTTTAAAAGAGCGAAAATTTTAAAGGGCTTTTCCAGTTTACATTAATTTAATTAAAATTATTTTACACATTATAATTTAAAATGCAAAAGTATTTTTTTATATGCCGTTTATACCAAAATAAAAACTAGTTGGTTTTTAAAAAATTAAATTTCAAAAACCAAATCGTTTACCTTGTTTTCTTTTTGTGTGAGTTTTGTTGATACATCGATTTTGTTAAATATTTTTATTTATATATATTTTCATATTTTATTTTACATTTAGAATCTTTTAAACAATCTTTTAAAAATAATTTAAGAAATAATAATAATAATAATTCAAAAAAAAAATTAATGAAGAAATTCAAAAATATTATTTCTTTTATTATATAAGAAAGCTTACTGTTCTGAAATCAATGAACGGGCTTTATCATAAATAGTTATTTTAATAGTTTTTATTTGGATTTCAACAAAAACTACATGAAAATAGTTTTTGATTTGTGTGGAATGGCATATTAAATAATTTTATTTTCACTGATCCAATTTGTTTTCTAGTTTTTTAGTATTTAATACAAGCTAAAGCCTGCCAATGCCCAGAAAAATATTATAATAATAAAAGTATGAAAAAACAAATATGAAAATCTTTTAAAAAAAATATATAAGAAACATTTGGATGCTCTTTCTCTCTCTAATCGAAGTTAAAACACTTAAAGCCGCTATAATTTGGTAATAATAAATGATAATGCTGAAATTATTAAATTAGCAAAAAAAAATTTCACATACGATTTGAAGTACAAACAATGAGTACAGCAAATTTAAACTTCTGAAAACCAAAGCCGACTACACCTACAGCCTACACCGTTTTGGAGAAAGCCTGGAAAGAGAAAATATGCTTAGGAAATTATATATACTTTTTTTGGCCACTTTTTGTTTTAAAATTCCCTTTTAAGGGCACTTTTTAAAAAGTTCTCAATGGCAACGTTGTATGCACTATTGAGTACATTTTAGTGGAATTAATGCCCAGGAAATTCTCGATCTTATGATATATCATATGTCGGTATCACATAATCAGTGCACGCACAACATCACTATATTTTAGCAAAACAACGGGTTTTGAAAGACTTTCACAAAATTTTTTCTGAAGCCAAGAGTGTCTATGATTAGATTCTGCATACCAGCGATATAAGGTCACTTTTGTGCTTCATTTCTAAAGGTAGATTAGGGTTTAAAAATATATCGTTCTTCAATTAATCCTTTACGAAACAGAAATATCCCTCGTATAAATTCCGGTGTAAAATTTAACGTTTTACGTAGTTTTGCCGTTTCAAAAACATAAATAGCACACCACGTGGAAAAGAGATTTATATAATTAAAATTTTATTATGCTTTACACAGAAAAAAGTTTGTGCATTAATACGAGAATTTGCTTTCACTAATTTTAGTTCAGTAGTCTTAAATATTAACACTTTTTTTATTTAAAAGTAATCAAAAGTCAAGAAGACTTAAATAAATTGTTTAAATTTTCATTTATATTTTCAATTTGTAAATATATGTTTGAAATTTTCTTTACAGAATTTTTGCTTTTTAATAATTTTTAGACACATGTTGGAGGGCAGGAGAATACAGCAGATGCGTTTTTTATTACAGTGATGCATGTGCTATAGAATGGTAGCAAATTTAAGCAAATTTAAGCAAATTTTTTAATCCTTACTCTTTAACAGCTTTTATTTGTGTATTTTTATTTAGAATTTTAATCAAATATAATAAAACTAAATTAAAATTTTAGCAGCATTTTTGCAAAATTCGCAAAATTTTAATTAAGTACAATTTAATAATATCTATGAACAAAATTTTATTTTTTATGAAAAAAGTTTGAGAAAAAAAGGCATGTTCGATTCATAATATTTATGAAAAAAAATTTCAAATATATGAATTTGTTTTCTCTGTTATTTGTTATTATTTTTTAATATTATTATTTTTTTATATTTATTTTATTATTATTATTTTTTTTTATTTGTTTTTTATTTATTACCCTTTTAAAACTAATTTATAAAACCCGCAAAAATTACCGAATTAAAAATATCAAACTGTAGGGTATGTTAACCATAAAACTTATAACACCCCATTAAATACATGAGACCAGAAAATCATAATCGTGTTAATCATCCACATTGCCCCCAACCTCCTCATAATTAACAGCAGCAAACGAAAGTGAAAAAATATGAAAGAGAAAAGAATAATAAAGAATACTGAAGGAGAAAATATTAATAAATTTTATTTATTACGACTACAACAGCAAATAAAGACTGTGTATTCTATTTATGTTTTTCATATTCTACTCGTGATACAATCTGGTTTTTATTTTACGTAATAATTTTTCGTATGATGAAAATGTGCGTTTATGAGTTTTTCTCAAAGTTATCTAAGAAGTCTCTACATTAAAATAGATGTGAAAGAAATTACATTTATGTAATTTAAAGTCTGAAACAAAATGTTTAGTATTATTATCTCAGTACTTATTGTTCAATATGTTAAAGAGTATCTGTTTTAGAGATATAGAGAGTTAAAGTATAACTGTAATTGTGGTATGAGTACAAAATTGATACTAATATTCAAGTTAAAGTTATAACACATAAGAAAATTGAATTTAACTCATTTGTCTAACTTTTATATCTCCTGAGCCTATTCGAAAATCAAGGCAATTGAATTTGAAAGAAACTGCTTCGGAAAAATCAATTTATTTTTAATAGAATTTTAAAAGATTCAAGATATAAAGGAACAAAATTTTAATATATGTGCTCGCATCAGAATGATTAGATCTCAATTATCCAAAAAAGATATGTTAAAAGAAATCGCAATAAATACCCCGCAACCACAATATCTTATGACCTATTGAGGGAAAAATTAAAAGGTCAGAATGACATTCTTCACATCGTTGTTCTAAAACACTGTTCATTTTTGACAGTATGGCCAATAGTGATATCACGGACGCATTGTGACATATTGTGTCAAATATCAATCTGTGATAGAAAAATATCATAAGTATAAAAACAAGTAAAAAATCTACAGTCGGCCAAGCTGGACCGTATGATACCCTATACCATTTGTTCCTAATTGAGAGTCCGTAGCAACGTTTTGGAGTTCTAAAACAATGTATAAATTAATTTGTTTTATTTTTATTTTGTTTTATTTTAAACATAATTTAAATTGATATGAATTATAGTTATGAGTTATATTATGTTATTTATGCACTTAGAGGGATTCCCGGAAATGGATCTTATATGGGAGCTATGATCAGTTATAGGCCGATCCCCATAAAGTTTGGCACTGCGGTTTGTATTTATATAACATTGATTTTTGTCAAATATTAACCTGATACCATCATTTTTTATGAGATTTGTGGTCGTTAAAATGATTTTCTAAAAAGATGTTAATATAGTAGCTATGATCAATTATGGACCGATCTTCATGAAATTCGGTACACAGCTTTCTGTTTATACAAGACATATATGTGCCAAATTTCATTAAATTTATATGGGGGCTAGGTGAAATAATGGACAGATCTCAAGCAATTTCAGAATTTCAGAATACATGTTTGCCAAATTTTATTTAATTATTTCCAAAATTACAACCTGCAGTTTGATTACAAAGTTTAAATGGGCGGACAGACGGACGGATGGGCATCGTTGAATCGACTCACAATGTGATTTTAAGCCGATTGGTATACACTAAGATGGGTCGTTGTAAGCATATGCACAAATAAATAATACAACCCCCCCCCCCCCCAATAATGGTACAAGTTAAAGTTATTTATCTAGCTAATCGCAAGCAGTAGAATGAAATGCAAAGTGAATTCACTGTCAGGTAGAGAGCTTCACGAGAAGATGAACGTTGTATTATTTTTATTAACTTTATCTTTATGATAATTTTAATAGGGATAATACCAATAATAAATAAATGCTATACTATCGAGTCCAAGTTAAAAAAGCTCATACTTGCCAATAAAGACAATCTGGCTCCTAATTTTGACTCTGGAAGTATTAACTGCAACTATAGGGTAATGAAATTCTTGTTATTCCCAAGGAAGATGAATATTTTTATCTCCGACTTTTCAGAGTTTGTGGAAGATAAAGAAAAAAAAAGTAAGGGCTTATAACATTTATTTTGCATGAAAATTGATTACCGTTGACTTGATTACAAAAATTAAAATGACTGAAAATATGAATTCTGCTTAAAGTGTGACAAAAATTACATACTAGCTGAATTTTTACAACATTCCGGTCATGAATTCCATGTCACAGATATTATGGGAAATATATCACATAAATATCGTGTAAAAAAGTTGGATCTGTCCGATAAAATTTTGGCCTGTACAAATGTCTTGTACATGTGGGGAAAAAAGCAAACTTTTAGCAGAGATATATATGTAAATGAGAGCCTCAGAAAAGACTCATTTTTATATTTGGAAAATGGAACAAATTTTAATTACAACAAAAAAGTAGCTGTACTAACGGATCTCAATTCACTAAACTGTCCAAAACTCAATCCATTTGAAACGTATTAGGTTATAGTAAAAAAATATTTAAACAATTCTTAAAGCTAAGTAAAAAATAAAATAAAATTTCACAGAAAAAAGTTTGTACACAAATATAAAACTTAACTTTCATTGATGTCAGTTCATAATATTTAAGCATAATTTCTTAGGCATTAAAATATTTTTTATAGTTTTTCAAATGAATCAAAATTCAAGAAGACTGTAAAAATTGTAAAAAAAGATTTGAGATTTTCTTTGGAAATGTTTAAATTTTTAAAGATTTTTAGCTAAATTTCATAAACAGAACAGAACCGCTTTTTATAAAAATGATCTGCTGCAGAATGATAGCAAAATTATGCAAATTTCTACACATTATTTTTTTTAACAGATTTTCCTTAAAATTTTGCCATTTTAAGACACTTGATGTTAATATTTTCATGTATAACTATTTTCATTTACCATCTGCAATCAAATCTAATAAAACTAATTCAAAGATTTAACAAAATTTTTGCAAAATTCCTAAAATTTTCATTATGAACAATTTAATAATATCTATGAACAAAATTTTATTTTTTATGAAAAAAGTTTGAGAAAAAGTCATGTCCGATACATAATATTTATGAATTAAATATATGCATTTGTTTCTCTACGTTAAAAATAAGTGAAACAATTCCAACAAAACAGCAACCGAAAATACAATAAAACTCTTATTGAGAATATTCCAGAAAATATGAAATACTTTATTAAAAGGAATAACAAATTATTTTTGTTTCTTTTAAATTTAAAACTATAATAGAACCGTCTTTAACCCCAGAAAATTAAAAAAAAATTACCGATTGGTTTCAATTTTGTAAGCTGAATTGTATGCACAAAATTTTTCATGGGCAGTCCTTATTCCTTAAATAGTATTAGGCTACATGAGATAATCCAAATAGTATTATCAAAACACTGGTTTACGCAAAGAGAGAATATTACAATTTGAATGTTGGGTGTATTTGTTTAAAGTTTCAAAGAAATCCTTGAAAACTTTTTTTATTTTTTCATACGTTTTGCCTCAAGGTTTATCTTTCTTTTGTGTTGTTTATAAAATGCTGAATGTATAATTATAATTATCCTATTATTATATTTTTAAACACACATTTGATACTTTCATAAGAATTACATGATTTCTAAAAAATGTTCTAGCTTAATTAAAAATTTATTTAAAATTCAATAAATTTTCTAACTAGATTTGTCTGACTTATAAAGAGTTTAAGTTAAATTTTTTATTACTTAAAGGAAATTTTCGTTTTTTCTGGTCTATACATTCTTACGTTTTTGTTTTATTTTAGATTTCTGCTTTCTTTTTTTAAGTATAAATTATGGCTGTGTGAACTTGCTTAAGATATTTTCGCACTTTCTCTCTATTTCCTTTCTTACATGTCTCTAGTCATAAAAGAATATATTTACGTTTAACCCAGTTTTCCAATTTTTCCTTCTTCCCTTTCCGTTTCCTATTTTGTTTAACCAAAACATATATAAACTTGACTCTAAAAAGCTGTTAAAAACTTGAAAACAAAATCATAAAAAAGTACTTTTTATATCTTATGTATTTGTTTTAAGAAAGCCAAATTTTTATATGCTTTTTTCTTTAACAAACATAGAAAATCTTAAAATAGCAGCTACTAGACAAAATCTATACACGCATGTATATATGTAAATAGATTATGTTTGCATGTGTATGTGTACTTATGTATGTATACATAAGCGTTTAGAATGTTAAAATGAAAGCAAAACTATTGCTGTTTATTTAGGACATAATAGTAAAGTAGCAAAATCTTATGGCTATATGGTTCATAGACAGAATATGTGGTCTCTTATTTGTTAGAAAATAATTTAATGGCTTAAAAAAATATTTATTTTAAATGTAACGAAAAATTTTAAGGGATAAAAGGGATTTAAACAAAAAGCATTAATTAAAAACAGTAAATGTATAGGGGCATTTCTTCAAGCGCATTTACTTTTGGGTTTCAAAAAAACTTAATTTATTTTTTTAAGGCATATTACCTGGCTTTCGCGTTAATGACTTTCGCGTTAATGACTTTCACGTTAATGACTTTTAGCGCATGGTATTAGTGTTATAAATATATGAAAGAAAATGTTATGAAAATTTGCCACAAATTCTACTTTCAACAACATTTAAAAAATTATCACACTTATATAATCCACATCAATATGTCTAAAATACAAATTAAAAGTGATACAGTATTGTTCATGACATCGAATATAATCGCGATCATAATGATTTTTTAACTTTTCATTATACAATTTTAATCAACGAAGTATGCATAGATTTTCTTGTTTTCTCATTTTACAAAATGTTTTGATACGTTTTTAATATTTGACAATCAAAGCATTTTTTTAAATAATATAAATGAACAAGAAGTGACGGTTTATGTTATGGTAGTTAAAAATTAAAAAAAAAATTAAAAAATTCCATTTGTAACCTATAATACAAATACAAATTAAAGAAGGATCGATACGTTCTATAATATTACGTCCACAAATCTGTTTAAATCTCCTTTGAGAACATTGGATCTCAAAAGGGGTCCGTAAAGACATTCCTGGAGACTCGCAAAGAGATCATGAAAAATATTCTTGAACACTGGACTTTTTAATATTATTTAGAAGTTTAAATAAAAATTCCAATGAAAGCATGAAACTATTTAAAAATGGAAATCATCACCAAATTAATATATACATATATATATATATATATATATATATATATATATATATGTATTTACTTATTTAAATGAGTTCTCTTAAGAATCAACTAGCACTAGCTGCAAGAAAAAGCAATGAAGTTAACAGCGCTTTGCTTCAATTGAAATTATTATGATTGATAAAGCATGAAGAAATCTTCACGATGACTCAGAAAATACAATTAATAAAAAAGATAAATAGTTTACTTTAATTTTTACACGAAACTGTAAATATATAATGCCAAGAACTTTTTTTGCAAAGTCTCTTTACAAATGCTATTTCCAAATTGTGACATCTTAGTACACGAATCCATAGAAAACAACTGGAAGTCCAACTTGCTCAAAAAAAAAAAATAATAATAATAATAACGTAACTCAGTTGTCAAAAAAAAAAAAAAAAAAAAACGAATGTTAGTAGAATTTTCTGCAGAACTAATTTATATTTTATGAAGATAGTAATTTTTTTCTTTACTGAGCGGATTAAAAAGTTGTACTTCTAGTTATTTTCTATGCACAAAACTTTTATTTTGTAGAGAAGTTTGCGAGATGTAAAAAAAGACTTGTTTAAACTTAAAATGTACCTCATCTGTTAAAGTCGTTGAGTAAGATTG
The DNA here is from genome assembly GCA_932274085.1 of Protocalliphora azurea. Classification (NCBI taxonomy): domain Eukaryota; kingdom Metazoa; phylum Arthropoda; class Insecta; order Diptera; family Calliphoridae; genus Protocalliphora; species Protocalliphora azurea. The sequence continues at coordinate 90,549,846 of OW026523.1, forward strand.
TTAAAATTTGCTGGAATGATGCGACTTCTAAATATTGAGGACACAAAACTTTTATTTCCCTGAGAAGTTGGCGGACTATAGAAACAAACTTTGCTAAACGACTTTATAATTTAAAGGTGAAAAAGATCTTTTCAATATAAATATCAATAAAATACCAGATTTATTTCAGAAAGAGTTAAAATGTAACTTACGTGTTAGATTTCAACACATAAGTTACATTAGTCACAGATTTCAAAGCATTTTATTTGAAATATAGCAAATTTTATCCGTTTGTTGGCCTAAAATTATTACAACAACCTTCATCAATATAAATTTTTATGTGAGACTATCATTTGCACTCTTTTGTCCACCAAAACAAAGAATCGATCTTTTTTGGACGCAGAGAAGGATATTAGATATGCACTATCCGAAAATGGCTCTTCATATTAGAAACCTCATGAAGCAAAACCAATTTTAATTGCATTTAATTCGCTGATGTATTTTTCACGTCTAATCACAAAAAAAAAACTCTTCAAATGGTGGTAAAAACAAATATTGCAAGTATTTATAGAACTATAAAATAAATTTTTCAGTGACAAAAACACACACCCAAAAATGCTAAAAGTTTCAGTGAATTCCAACGCGTAATTATTTTTGAGTACCACTTGATTCCGACATAGGTTATAATAATAGCTGAATATTGGTATAAGTTTACACTGATTTAAAATAGCGAATTGGGTGTGCCTCGAAGATTTATAAAATATTAATTACGCAGCGATTTAAGTTCATGAATTATCTTTATGCATTTTTTTTTTTTTTATTTTAATTGAAACCTATTTTTCGCTTTGCTAAAACAGAATAGATGTACTTAATATAAATATAAATTTGTTATAAAATTTAAAAAAATGCTATTATAAGTATGCAAAATTTTAATTTGATTTTAAAGAGTTATAACGTTTTTTTCAATTTAATATTTTATAGCACCGCAACGATTTTTAAATGTAATTTGGAAACCTTTTTTGATCATGTTATACTTTAGCTTCATTGAAATTACGCTGTGAGTGTGCCTCGCGAAAAAACCATCTCTTGGAGCCATTCACATCTTTTCTCACCAATTTTGGACACTCCCTATAGCGATGGTATTGAGGGCACATTAACAAGATGTATGTCAAACGATTCTAATAGAAACAAGGCAAAAAAACAAATTCTGAAAATTTTGGTTTCACCACTTGTCCACAATAACAGTGGACAACGACACATTGATTGAACACAAGTTGACCTATTTCTACAAGCGTTTTAGTTTACTTTAGAGGAATAGGACACATATCTAAATATCCGCGATTATAGCAAACCAAAGAAAGAAAAAAAAACATTCAAACATTTTTTTTTTAATTTGAGTGCTTGCTGGTACCACATGGAACCATTTAAAGTCTTGAATTTTTGCTGTTTTTCTTTACCAAGTGTTGTTAATATAATTGCATCAAAAGTTAATTTAAAAAATCTAAATTAAAAAATGTTTGAGATTTAAGGTCGGTTTCTTAAAGGTGAACGTAAGAAGAGAATTTCGCATATACATACTAAGGTGACTCTCTCAAAAAAGTGTTTTTGTTACCCCCTGAAAATTAATCTTGGTATGTTTTATAATGCTTCCCAAAATATTACGGTTTTACGGATAACCGTTTTTGAACTGGGCCGTTTTTAAAAAAGTTTTTTTAGTTTTTTGAAAATTTTTGCTTTTTGAAAAAATTTGGCGTCATTTGAAAGGTATTTGAAGGTCACGTCCACTGATATATAAAACATATCAAATATATCCTTCTTTTCAAGGTTTTTTCAAAATATTGTTTGTTACTTTTAACGAAAATAACAAAAGTAATTTGTTGTTGTCCGATTAATTTTTATTTTAATTTTCTGGCAAATTTATGGTTTATCAGATTGTAAGTTTGATGTACAATTTTCCATAAACATTGTCAAAATGGGTATCAAAATTCTTCTATTTTCTTTCAAACTAACCGTTTAAATTAAAATACCTTTTAAATGATATCACATTTTCTATTCATTTCTATGAAAGAAAATACATAAATTTTCAAACAACTAAAAACGGTCCAGCTCAAGAACTGTCACGAGAATCATGAATTTTGTGAAATACTATGAAACATATTAAGGTTTATTTTCAAGGAGGTAATATAAACACTTTTCTTGTATAGGGAGGAGGGAGTCACCTTAATGTATATGCAGTTGATATCATTTCTAATTTTTAGCAAAATAGTTTGAATAATTTAATTACTTTAATCATTTTTAATTCATTTCAATCAATTTTAACTAAGACAATATATTTATATTCTTTACATTTAAATTCTGCTTAATTTAAAATTACAAGAGTTTTTAAAATAATAAATCAGATTTATTGACTAAAAGAATGCGTTCCAAACACAGAAAAAAATATTACATATATTTTTCATTTAACACTGTTGTTTCATTCCGCATCTAAATTTAATATCGATTTTTGCGACTAACTAAAAACCAGACCTGTCGCGAAAACTGAATTTTCGCGATAACGGAACCCAAAATTTTATGCAATTTTTAAAATTAGAATTGTTTCTATTGATATATTTACATTTTAAACATTTTAAAATAAATTGGAGATTTTAAGTTGCCTTTTTGCCAAGTTATTTTTTAAAATAACAGCTGAATCACGTAGTTCATATAGTGCTTTTGTCGACTTATCATTTTGCAAAGTCCATTGTATGCATACGTTTACCGATGTTATACAATCTTCCCCTATTATTTTTGTTTTCTTCATGACCACTATTGTATAAATCCTCCGATTCCGTATCTGATAATTTCGTTTACTTCTCATTACTTTCAACATGAAATTCTTCTTGAATCCAGTTGTCTATGTCAGCATTCCTAAAAAGAAGTTCCGTACCAATTTGAGCTGCAAGTGTAGTTAAAAGGTCTTCGTTTTCTTCCTGAATTATATTTTGTTAAATATTTAAAGGAAAGGCATGTTATCCTCTTCACTCCATTTATTACCGAATTCGAGCAAGGCGTTCGAGGATTTTCGGATATTGTGTACTGATATTTTATCCCAGGACGTAGCTAGAATCTAGATTGCATTTTTGAGATTGAAATTTTTTAGTTAGAGTTCCAAATTTGTTCCCTTCTCGATACGCATGTGGGTGAGCAGTTGTTTTTTATAATTTAATTTGATCAAGTTGACAAGGTTTTGATCTAATGGTTAAATAAGCGCAGTGCAATTGGGTGGTAGATTCATTGCTATTATTAAACCGTCATCACTTTTTAGTTCCTCAACTGGGTTACACGTTGCGTTATCTAATAGCAAAACTGCTATTTGCGGCAGTAGCCAAAAATTCTTGGACCTACAAAATTTTTACATATGAGAAACTTACTTTTACGAATTGATGAAAATTAACTAGTCCTTGAATATAAATTATGTCACCCAGGCGATATTACTGGAGTTATACGGAGATCTCCGTTTTTTGTTATAGATATTGTAATCAAATTTAAAAAACAGATAAAAGTCGCGGAAATAGAACCCCTTTTTTGTAAACTGTCGCGATTATAGAACCTGCAATTTTAAAAATTAAGCCGTCGCGATAATGGGTAGACGCGAAAAAGTTAACTTGCACTATATATTCAAGTAAATATAAAATAAAATTTTATTTCTCACTTAAACTTTTAATTCATTCAATCATCCACTTGATTGATTTCATCAATTTTTAAATTGGAAAAATTTTGTTGTTTTTAATTTTTTACAGTTTTTAGTAATTAATATAATCATTTTTGATGAGAAGTGCAAATTTAAAAAAAAAGTTTTTAAATGAATAAATTATATACTAATATATTTTTGGAGACCTTTGTGTAGAATAAATTAAAAATTAAAGTCTAAAATTTAGTGTGTCATTGTATGCACGTACATATGTATGTTAAAGTTTATTAATATTTAGCTTTTTTTTCAAAAAAAAAAAAAAAAAAATACAGTAAGTAATAGTCACATGTCGACTAATACATAACCGACAGAAAGTTTTTTTAATTAATTTTCATTCCCTTGAAATGAAGATTTTAATAAAATTTTCTGTGAATTTTTTTAAATACTATTTGATTAAAATTTGAGTATTTCGGTCATTTTATGTTATAATTTAGATTCTGGAGTATCACTAACATGGTATTATTTAGTACTATTGACATATTTATTCATTTAGCCCTTGAGTAACAAAAATAATATTTTGGGATCATCGGTCCATAACAGGTTCATTTTTATTTCAATTAAATGATTAATTGTCTATAATTTTCAATAGTATCATAATAACCTTTAAAATCGAATATATGTTGAAAAATATCCGAATTATATACAATTATATGTTTAAATAATGAAAATATGACAAAAAATGTTAATAAAATAGTGATATTTCACGAATAATTGGATATTGAAGAATTATTTAAATGTATATTCCAAGCATTAATATGTCTTTATAATATTTTGAAGTTAATTTTCTTACAACGAAAATGTTTTTTATAATGCTACTGAAAGAAATCCATATTTTTTGAGGTGTTTTAAAAATGATCCAGCTCACGTGAATTGAAAAATTAAGATGTAATATTTTTGGTGTCATATAAGAAAATACAAATCTTCATTTCTAGAGGGGTATAGTTGTAATTATTTTTCGTAAGGCACTTTAATGTATGTATCTTTACCTGAGATTCAAATGAATTTTTTTGCGTTAATTTATTCTCATGTGTTTGTAGCATTTTTATATTTCTTGTTTTTATAAATAACTATGTATATGTGAGGGTATATAACAGCCTCAAGTATTTTCTACATGTGTTATTAACTGTTGAATATTAATGTAAACCATACCTTAGAGACAAACACAATCATATATACAGACAGACTCATTTTACATTTACATACAGATACCAAATTATACATGTATTAAACATGTTTACAAATGTTACAACATGTACCAGTAATATAATACATACATATGTATGTATATAAGTAGTGATAGTTTTTATCCTAAAGCAATACTTATATATAGACGTAAAGGACAATATTATACACATACGAAAACAAATACATAAAAAATTATGTTTATATAAAAATGTGTAAATATAAATATACATATACATATGGATGTATTTATATGTTTAAAACTAACTTTTCATTATCATTTACTTATATGCTCTGCAAGTTTTAAGACTCATGTGAGCCTGTTTTTTCTTATGGCAAAGATTTTTATCATCGTCATAATTGTGGATTTTTTTTTTCATTTTATTTTTTTATTTTATTTTATAAAAAAGAATTCAGTTTACACCTTGTTTATAATGCCTTGTGTATTTTACCTTTATTAAGGTAACACATACATATATCCTTTTTTTCTAAGGACCACATAGTTATAATTAAGTGTTTATGCTTATAAAATTATCAGGAAAAAAGGAAAATTAAAAGTTTATTTGACACGTTATAGATATCAAATAAAACTTGTAACAAGAGCCCTTTATATAATATTATAATACAATTATAAAATTATAGCTATGAATTTCTATCTGATCATAAGTTCTAAGCTACTTTGTGCTCTCAAAATTATTATTAGAGTTGAAATCGGTGAAAAGAATTTTAACAAATAATGTTTTCAAAATTCTTTAAACTATTATATTAGTTGTACGAGTATTTATTTTCAATGGTAGTTAGCTGAAGTGATGCGTGTAAGAACAAAATTATAATATTATTTTAAGTAACGCAACCAAATTTTCACCTTTAAAACTTATGATTCTGACAGGACGTATTAAAATATTATATTGGCCAAATCTACATATCCATCATCCGTAACTTTTTAAAAATTTCATTTCAAATGGCAGGTGGGCGGTAAAGTTAGCGTGTATGCTTATTTGTAAAAATATCGGCGAAAGGTAAATAAAAGCTGTAGTTATGGCGGACAACCTGTTTTTCTAGTATTTAGTCCATAACTTTTTTGTTAATGAAGCGATTTTGCGCACTTTCCATACCAAACAAACCTTATGTAAGAGAAATATTTGAGTCAAATTTCGTCCACCTGGGATGTACGCCCCAAGCCTTATCCTGCTTTCAACAGAAACACAGACGTTCGTTAGATCGTCTTAGATTTTCATGAGGACCCGGAATATATATACTTTATGGAGTCTTAGACTATTAGTTCGATATGTGTAAAATGTTCCTCCATATTTTAACAAAAGTAAGACTTTAGAGCGCAAAAACTTAAAAATATTGCCTGATTTTGAATAAATGTATCATTCATTCCATGAAAGAACGCCCAAAACATTTCCTTAGGTCTTCGGATTTTGTAAATATTCGGTATACATATAGCCTATGGAGCCATTTTAATATCTCCATTTTTATTAATTTACTTATTTATTTAATTATTTATTTTGAATATTGGAAAACTTGCGAATTTATTAACGATTTTCATTTTTTGATCTAAAAGTGTGCAAGTTTAAACACCAATATCTCTATAAGTTATAAACGGATTTTAATGACTAGAATTACATATTGAAGATAGATATGTAGTTTCTAAAAGTAGTAATTAAAAAATATATTATTGCTTATGCATTCATAATGCAAATGCAATTATAAGATGCATTTTTGTAAAACCTCTGCCCTTTCATTTTTTGTCTCTTTCTGATATTATAAAAATTATAATGTTTACTAAAACTTGCAAAATAAATTGTTCTGAGATAAGCAAATTTTTATTATTTCTATAAACTTTTTCATTTCTTAAGTGTGACATTTTACTTAAATCTTTCTTAGCTAATTTTGTATTTAAGCATACACTGAAGGAACATTATAAAATTGGGCATAAGAAGTTTTTGAAATTGAAGTACAAAGATCCGATGCTTTTTTAATTTATTTTTTTTTTAAATTATGGCAATTATTTTTTAAATAATTATAAAAAATTGCATAAAAAGTAAATAGAATTTTATATTTTATTTATAACCCTCATCAAATTTAAGTAATATTTAGATTTTAAATAAATTTGAGCAAAAACTTATATATATATATTCATTTAAACGATAAACGATAATAGTACTTTTAATTATATTTATATATATTTAATTATTCAAGAAAAAACAAATCCTCAACACATTTTATCAAAAAATCAGTTTTTGAATTTAATTCTCCTGAACCTTTTAAGTTCATTATTATCTGAGATTTTAGCGTTGTCTCGTAAATACAATAATAATTTATGCTGAAAAGTTCTTTTAAAATTTTGTGAGTTATATTTTAAAAGAATCTTTCAGCAATAATTATTATTATTATTCAGGACAAAATAAATTCAAAATTAATTTTTTGATAAAATACATCGAGGATTTGTTCTTTTTTTTTTTTTTTTTTTTTTTTTTTTTTTTTAATAGTGCCTTAAATATAGCAATATTTAAATAAAATTCGGTGTAAGGAAGTTTCGTGTAAGTATCAATCTTTGTAGAAAATTTTATAAAGATCAGTCCACAATTGAATATAGCTCCCATATAAACCCCTTTACTTTAGCTTGCATAAATCGCATACGAATGCTAGTATCAAGTTAATATTCGACACAATTGTAATATAAGTTTTTGTGAATTTTGTGGTGATTCCCGAAAATGGTCTTGTTGCTAACATTCATATGGAATTTATGCACGTTAAAGTGATTTTCGAAAGAGGGTTTATATGGGAGCTATGATCAATTGTAAACCGATCTTCATAAAATTTGGTAATTGATAACTGTACAGAACATCTTTGCACCGAATTTCATTAAAATATTTTTATTATTAAGGCATGTTTAAGTGTTTAGAATCTATTCCGGGGTGACACTTGTGAAATAATGGACCGATTTTAGCCAATTTCATGAGCTTCGTCCTTGTATCATAAAAGTCCCACGTGCCAAATTTCATTATTTTTAAAATTGCGACCCGTACTTTGTGTACAAGGTTTACATGAACAACCGGCCAGATGTAGGGACGGATGGACAGACATCGTTAGATCGATTTAGAAAGTGAGTCGATTGGTAACTTTAAGGTGGGTGTTGGACAATGTATTTTAAGCATTACAAACATCAACATAAATGCATAATACCCCAGCCACCTATGGTCGTGTAGGGTATAATGACATACAATATTTTTCTAATACCACAAAGAACAAATTCACAATAGAATTGGCTAATTAATAATGTTCTAACCCTAATCAATACATTCAAAAATCATATAACCTTGCGTTGCATTTCTTATGCTCGCAACTGTATGTCAACATATGTAATGAATGATATAAAAAAACTAAGGATTAATTCTACTAGCATTTTTCGAGGATTTTTAAAATTACACATTTTTCATACAATTTTCATACAATGACTACTACTTACAATTAGTTCAAATAATTCATCCGTCGAGTCTTACCTGCAATAAAAGAATAAAATCATTTAGTTAGATAATATTCAATTAAGTAGAAACGTATAATTTTATAACACAATAATTCGTACGATAAAAAAAAAAACATAAAAAAAATTGTGTATATAAATATCTTTTTTTTTTTAATATAGGATTACAAAATCCTAAAACTTTTTTCAATTTCTCTATTTTACATTACAAATTTCCCATAAAAACTTTTTGCTTTAAATTCTTAAATTGAAATTTTATCTTGAAAATAATTACAGCAAAAGTAGAAAAAACTTATAACTGGCAACTTAAATAGTATTTCATTTATTTCTTTTTTCACTTATCTGTAATTACTTCTTTTAAATCTTGGTCATATACGTATATTTTTACATAATTATCCTGCTGTTTTGCAAACTTTTCAACTTAACTTTTTATGTGTGCTTTTTTGAGTTGTTTTCCAAGTTGACTGTTGGTTAATTAATGGTCTCCAAATGTCGTTATTTGTTTTAGTTTACATTTTACTTCTTGTTTTGTATGTGTATTATTTCAAAAAGTATATTACTTTGCATTACTTATTGGTGTTAAACGCAGTTTGTCATTTTACCACTATATGTAAGAGAGGGTTAGTGAGTGTCAGTCTTTTTTGGTATTACTCTTAATAGTCGTTGGTATATTTTATGGGAAAAACGAGGTTAGATCAAAATTTTTCTCATAAATATAAGTCAGTTAAGATCTTGTATAATTATAAAAATATTTAAAGGATCTAATAAGCATTTTAGTATAAAACTAAAAAAAATTTAGTGATAATTGTTTAGAAATGTTAACTGTCAATTGCAGTGGTCGGCCGTGTTGCCAGGAGTTGAGAAAAATAGAGGCTAAATTAAACATTTAAAGAAAGGTCGAAAAATGCTAAATGTCCAAAAAAAAAAGAAAAAGTTAATTTTTTTATTTAAAACATTTCTTTTTTATTTTTTCTTGTTCTCATTATTTTTAAACTTTTTAAAAGTATTGTAATAAATTTATAAATAAAACGTTGAACGATTGACAGCAAAACTATTCAACAAAAATTGCCAAAAAAAAAAAAAAAAAAAATACCATTCAAACTTGGGATTTATATATTTCATATGAAAAATAATCCAATGATTTAAAATGATATTTTGCCATTTTTTAACTAGAATTCCATTTATTGAGCCATTTCCAAAATGTTGTATGATTTTTCGTATTTATAAGATTTATTATTTTAATTACATTCATAAATTGTTTCAATGGTTAATGAAGTATACAATAAATAATTATAATCGATATAGTAAGTCCATATAATTAATTAAGGCTATAATTAAAAATATAATTAAAAAGGCTAGAAAAAAGCTATAAACTAAAATAAAAAATTTGAGGCTAAAATAATATAAAAAGGCTAGATTTAGCCTTAAAAAGGCTAAAGTGGCAACACTGCAGGTCGGCAAAAAGAAAAAAAAAACACTTATTTATCCTCCTTTAAACAAAAATAAATGAATTTGATGTGCTGAAATCATTTCCGTATTTCAGCTTTTTTTAACACTAATTTCCGAATAACTTCGAAAATATTACACGGATAAAAAAATAATATTAAGATAGCATGCAGATAATTTTAGCTGACATCAAAATTGAACAAACGTTCTCGAGTGACCGCCTGAAGGGGGTCTAAGGTGGGTTATATTAGTCATGCCCATAAAAAAATTAATGATAGAAAAAATGTGTAAAAAAATTTTTATTTAGCGCATAAAATTCCATCTAGTTCACCTATTTTAAATTAAGGGACAAAAAAGAAATAGTTTTGTCCACCAATGTGTTTAGATGGGTTTTTCACTTAATTGTGAATAAAATCAAGATTTGTGCATCCATTTTGATGATACATAGCTTATTTACTCGCATTGTTACTAAATTTATGATAAATGACAAAAAACTTTTGTCATTTTCATTTCCTGCGAAAACTTTTAGTGAAAAAAAGCCGCAATTTTACATGGAAAAAAATTATTCGGCACTATCTAAATCGAACCCATTCTCAAGTTTTGGTAAAATATACATGACATGATGATAGAAAAAAAAAAAAAACAGATTCGTGTTCAGTAATTCAAATTCCATCTAGTTCACCTATTCTGGTTTAGGGGAGGATTTTTCTGTCGACCCGTGTTATCAACATTTATTACCCTCGTATGTGTATAAATGTATTTAGTTTACCTTGACAAGTACAATTGCCTATGTGTTTGTATATTTGCCATTTTTTTGCGTGTCATAAATGTCATTAAAATTTGCGTGCTTTGGTAAAGTTTATAATCTGTAACTAAAATTATTTATCTTTTTCTTTTTTCATATTTTTTAACTTGTTCACAATATGTTTAGGTTTTGTAGTTAACCATTTTTGATTTAATATAAAAGACATTAGCAGCAGCAACCTTGAATTAACCCAGTTTTTCTTTAATTATTTTTAAATGAATTATTGGTTGTTGCTTTTATTGCCAAAGTAGATAATTTTTGTTTAAGTAATTATGGTTACTTAATTTAATTTAATTGGTTTTATTTAACAATTATATTTGATGAGGTAATAATATGAGAATTGGCGCATTTATATGTGGTAATAATGAAATTATATCCGCTGATTGGTGACATAACAAACTTTGAAAGGAAATTTATAATTTAAAATAAAATTATTTAAATGAATTGGTATTAACGCTGGAGCTAAAATAATATATTTTATGTATAGACATGCTTATTTAAATTACACCTTTATGACCCCATTTATAATCAAATTTCGAAATTGTTAATCTTTAATAAAAGGAATTTTTCATACAAAATTCAATCTCATCAAATTCTAATAAATCCAATATTTGATTACTAATAAGGCCTTTAGTATTTAGTATAATATTTAGTATTTTGTTTCACGAAACTTTATTTTTACTAGATTTATAATATTTGCAGCAGTTCGATAGTATTCCTGGCGCGACTGACATTTATAAAGAAGCATTTTAGGTTTCAATATACATTCTAGAAAACTTTCAGAAATGGAGACATGCATTATCGAAGTATTGAGTCTCTGGCAAGAACAGTTTTATGTCAAGACCATTTTGAATTAGACTTATTTTTAATATGGAATTTTTGTAATCAAGTCACAATGTTGTTTCGTAAAAAAAAAAATTATTTTTAGTTCTTAATTATTGTATCCCCATACCCTTCCTTGGAATAGACTTCTCAGTATCAATCTCAACTATCCCAGAATTTAGGGCTGGTTCAGTTGAGGTTTATACTGATGGGTCCAAATCTGCTGATGGGGTTGGCGGGTGTCTATATTCCCGCTTATAGGAAAAATATTTCCTTTAAAAATTTCCAGATCACTGCAGAATTCTTGAAGCAGAGATCTCGGCCATATGAGGGCGGCGAACTGGTTAATGTACTATAGAGTATTCGGAGCGGATATCCTAATCTGTACAGACAGTCAGACATCTAGATCTAGATTGGTACATGAATGCCGGACATCTCTGAACAAGATGGCGAGCATTCTATCCTGGAGCTGGTCCGGATTAGGGGTCATTCAAGAACCTCGGGTAATTTTATTGCGAATGTACTAGCCAAAGATGGACCCCATCTTCGAGGTTAATATACGGACCAACTGGTTGGAGTACTGCTTTCGGCCTGCAGATCAATAATTCTGCGAAACTTATCGAGGATTGCACAGAATAGGTGGACAAATGAATCCACATGTTCAACCTCGAGGCAATTATGTCTCCCTTATGATGAATGTCGACCTAGCTTCATCATGGGACTATCGAGGTACGACTTTTGTAGAAGTTGTCGGGATGAGGATGAGGAGGAGACGGTGGAGCATGTGTCCGTGTATGCATGTGTTGTCAGATCTCTCTGATATCTATGTCAGATGGATCAGCTCTTTCATACATGCGTCGTGTTAGTTCGCTTCGAACGTTAGAATGGACATATGAGGTAGAAATACATGATCCGTCAGGGTTTCACAACGGGACCAAATTGGACCCAAGTGTGCTGTCTCTAGGCGGTTGCCCTAATAAGTAATATGGCCTTTATTATTATTTAAATGTTATTATTATTATTATTTAAATAAGGGAAAAATAGAAACTATATATAGAAACTATAAGGATTAATTGATGTAAGCAGCAAGAAAATCCTGTCCTTTTTAAAAAAAAAGTACAGACACAAAATTTTGTTGATATTTTAGATAATTATCCAAGTTTTCTCCTGCCATCTATAGCAGACAAGGAAAAGAAGTTGTCTCCATAGAAAACAGTTCTAATGATGCAATTGAATGAACAATGCTTTATATGTCCTTAAGACCTACGTAAATTATGTCTTCTTGTAACTAAAATAGTTAAGATGTATTGAATATCCAGTTAACCCTAATTTAGTTCATCTAGTTGATTTGCACCAACGAAAAGAAAAGTCACGACGAAACACTTAAAGATAAAATATTATTTAGTTTAGTGCTGAGCAACTAAAAATACGCAAAATCGTATTTTTTGTTGGGTTTAAAATATACCAGTCTATTATTTATCCATTTATTATAGCACATTTTTGCATATTTTGGGGCGTAGCACCATATTTTGTCATATATTCATAGAAAATCCTCAGACCATATTTTTGAAATATAAATGAAATATTTTTTGCATATTTTATACTTAAGAGAAAATTTTGCACCCAATAAAATTTTTTTTACATAATTTGCCATTAGTGAAAATGTCTTTTCACTTTCACATACATAAGTTTTTCAAATCCGATTCTCTAATAATTTTCTTTTTGATAGAAATTTTGTAATTTCCTGATACAATGTATTAGATTTGACTGTTTTTAAATGCAAAAAGAAAGTATTTTGTAGTATTTGCTAAAAAGAATTAATCATATTAAGTCAGAATAATTGTTAATTTAAAATTTAGTCACAAAAAATAATATTATAAAAGCATATTTTTAATTTTAAGGGCTTAATTTCCGATTTTAAAAGCATTTTTATGCGCATAAAAACTTTTTTAGAGCATATTTTCTTTCTATTCTGTTCATTGCAAAGAGCTTGAGAAGAGAGAACACACCAATACATTTAAATTTAAAATCCTCTCCTTCTGCAGATCAATGATCTTTTTGACCTCGTTGCTTCGAAAGTGATATTTTGTTATTCTGATTTTTCGGAAAGAGATGAGATTTTTTTAACAGGAAGAGATAAACATTTATTCTTATGATCAATAAATGAATAGATTGAATAGGGTGCCCATCATGGAGTACTACACTGTCTGACGATTAAATACCTATATTCCTACAAACATTATTATCACAGAAAAACTTAAATGATTCTCCGATAGCTAATATATCAGCATAAAAGACGGTTGTCCTAACATTTAATTCGATATAGAAGTAGCACTTGAACATTCATTCGTAGTCAATATTGGAGTTGTGTATTCAGATGATCAGAATAGTGTCACGAGAAAGAAAGCCAGTACAAATTACTCAAAAAAGGTTTCGATTAATTTTTCGGAATAGGTTTTTAAATTCTCGTAATTTTGTGCTCATTATGGGAAAAATGTTTTTAAATTTTCTATATGATGGATTATAAATACTACAAAACAACTTTTCAATATTTTACTCATAAATGAAAAAAAAATATGAAATTTTTATCCATTTTTCAAAATAATATATCCAATATTTTTTCCCATGGAGTACTAAAATTTCTGCTATATGTTAAAATTTTTCCAAAAATTGCTTTTATTATCTTTTTCATAACAAGCTCAAAATTACGCATTTTTTGCCACACATTTCGAGGCAAAACTCGAAACCGTTAGTTCCTATCGCTACACAGTGTCACATTTATCCAAATTAGAAAGACAAAAATACGAAAATAAAAGTTTATTAATTGAAGTAACATTTTTCGCAGTTACTAGCAAACGTATCATATATTATGAAAAAAACACTTATAATATTAGAAAGTGTCTTTAGCGCGAATTATGGATTATCAAATTTGCAACTTTTAAAAATATTTAAATTTTATTTAAAATGTTTGTGACAATGTTTGTAAATATATATATGTATATATTTACACGATTTTTTTATTTTATTTTAATTCTTTAGGTTAAAAAATCAGTATTAAAAATACTTTTTTGATTTAAAAGAAATCCTAATAATAAAAAATCAGTATTGAAAATACCATTTTTAATGGATTAGAACTAAAAAGTTCCATCGAGTTCCAACTGGAAAATACGATTGGTATATAAAAGAACATCCATAATATTATATTTGAGAATATTGGCTGCGACTTTTTGCGATCCTTTAAAATATTAGAAAAAATGGGCAGTACCTCATATTAGCAATTTGTTAAGAATTATTTAAAAATTTTAAGATATTGGCTAAAAATGTGTTTTAAAAATTGTACATTAAAAGTGGTGTGATTAGATCCTACCACGCGTACCTTTAAATTATTCATTTTTAATAAAATTTATAAGAATATCTTCAAAATTGAGTCAAACAAAAAATTAATTTTTTTCAGTATGAGAGTGCCCTCCTATTTTTAGTGGCAATGTTTATAGCCTTGTCTACTAACAGCTGACAAAACTTCAGTCCAATATCTACAAAACTGGACTTTTATCGTTCTAAAACTGCCAAATGTGACACAGTGCACTGTTAGGGAATTGAAGACCTTTTTTATATTTTTTCTGTGTTCAGCTTATCCTACAAAATACAAAAATAAAATTTTCAACGGGACTCTCTAAACACAGAAGAGATTATTATTTCAATTAACACAGTTGCTTCACTTTACATCAAAAAAAATTTTTTTTTGTGTTTTCTTGTTTCAATTTTTAATTCATTCAATAATCTACTTGATTGATTTAATAAATTTTTTTATTGGAAAAAATTTTCAGTTTTCCATTTTTTACAGTTATTAGTAATTGATATAATCATTTTGGTGAGAGGTGCTAATTTAAAAAATTTTTAATTGAAATTATTTTGGTGATTGGTGACTTTTTTATGTAATGACTACATTCATCGCTACATTTCATTCTTTTAAATATTTCATCAGCTTTCTGACAACTTACTTTATTTATTCTTTATTTCTATTAATTTTGTTTACATTCATAACACCCAATTTCCATTATTCTGTCAACTCTTTTAGTTTAATATCTTCAAATATATATTACACTACTCTTGTACAAAATTCTCCCACAACTTAATCTTTCCCCTTCTAACAGAACTTACATTTTACACATAATTAAAAATGACAGCAATAAATCAATTTATACACAGCTACCAAAACCCAAAATATAGTATTCTGGTCAATGTTAAGCTATGTTTTGGATTATATACATATTAAATACATATTAAATGTAAATAAGATGAAGAGTAATCTAAATGATAATAAAGCATTGGACACAAACCCATTTACTTATATAGTACTTTAGGAAGGAGTATGAAGAGTATTGGCTTTTCGAAATATAAATCTGAATTAAAATGTAAGATAATAGAACAAAAGCTTCATGTTTCTGCTACAGTTTCATCTTGTACCGTAATATTTAACAAGTAATGGCAACAGCTAAGACAAAAACAACAACAATGAATTACTATTACAACTACATAGAACATAAGCAAGGACAGAAGATACATACACGAACTAAATGTTCCACAAAACCTTTGGTCGAATAGAGAGCAGATAATAATTACACTGAAATACAATGATTTAAGATTTGTGAAAAGACTAAGAGGGATTTCATAATCAAAAGCTACTCGCTAAAATTGCAAATCCTTTCGCAGATATAAAATTCAGGATCAGAAGCAAACAGGATCAGAAGCAAACAGCTCATAATGAAAATGCAAAAGGTCGTAACCACAATTTTTAATTTTTTGCATTAGAATTAAGAAATTAAACAACAGTTTTTAATCTTTAAATTAAAGCAAAAATAAATAAAGATAAAATACTCTTCAAACCAAATTTTTCTTAAATGAATTTTCGATAATGAAGTGTAGTTACAGCCTTTTGACTTTTGTTAATTTTGATGCTAATTTTGAAGATATGATTATACATTATAATCCAGTAAAAAACCAACATTTTATTTTTCAGTGGTTACTGCCTTTTACATTTTAGGTGACAATGTGTAATCTTTTAAAAAAAATCAGAAAAATTTATATCAAAATCAAAATTTCGAAAAAGAGAAGGGACATTTTTTCGCAATATCTCGAAGCTCAGGGCTTTTTCGAATTTTTATACCCTACACCACCATAGGTGCTAATGTTTGTATCGCATAGAAAAAGTTATCTAACACCCACCTTAAAGTATACCAATCGACTCAGAATCGCTTTTCAAATCGATCTAACGATGTCCGTCCGTCTGGATGGACGGCTAGCTGAAAGATATAGTCTTAACCGAGTATATCTTTCTTTTTCGATCTAAAATTATTTTGTGATGTTCTCAAAAATGTCTACAACCCACATTAGATCGTTCTCCAAGTGAATATAAAAATTGTCATTTTGTAGCAGTGTGTTATTAAAAAATGTCTGAACCATAAGGAAAAATACTTAAATTTATTGTAACCCAGTGTTAACACAAATCAAACTGGCGAATTGCTTGGCTTGGTTAGTTTACTTGAAACCTCCACATACATATTATAATGCTGTTTATAATACAACTTTAAATATATAACGAAATATCTAAATGTGTGTCCGTTAGTCCTCCTCTTCTTCTAAGTATACATGCATCTATTCTACTTTTATATATTCGACCAAGAGTAATAATTATAATAGTTCTTCAAAAGGCTTTGTTGATTTGTGTGTTAGTGTAAGTAAGTATTTAAGAGAATTTCAAATGCAAACTAACAAAAAGGCTTAATGTTTAGTCTTCTAACGCTCACACTCACTAACATTTTTTTCTTGTACAGTTTTTGTTTAAAACTTTTTGCTTTAAACTCACACATGCACCACTACAGAATTATAGCAAAAAGGAAGTTCACATAAAGTGACAATATTAATATTTTGGTTTCTAATATAAAATTCCTTATGTATATGAATATTTGTTAATACAATAAGAGTGCCTGTGTATATATGATTACATTAAAGTATGTATGTGGTCTTATTATATTTGTTTAGTAAAATTTTCTAACATGTTTATATGTATGCAGTTGTATAATTTCTTTGGTTAGGTTTATATAAGTGTAATCACAAAATTGTCTTTTGCCGCTACTAAGCAAATGTACAAGTAATGTAAGTTTGAAGGATATGTATAATGTATAGATATATGTATGTTGTTTTTGTATGACTGTCTGTAAAAGTCACTTAGTAAGCAAAGTGGCAAATGTTGAAACCAAAATTTCAAAACACTTTTACACGAGAGCAATCGGGAAAATGAGCTTATAATTTTATGGAATATCTAAATAAAAGAATATGCAGATATAATAACCTACAAATACATAACCTATTATAAAGGATTATTCTAAAATCAATTTAAATAAACCAAGAATAGTTTGTTCGAATTCCCTTGTGCAAGATATTTTTGTAGATTAGAAAACGTAATTTTTTAAAAAACTTATTTTTATTTCAAATCTAGATAATTTATTTATATTCTTCGATTTAAATTTAAGACAAAAATGTTATTTTATGAAAAAGCTTTATATAATTTTTTATTTTATTTTTATTGTTATTTATTTATTTTATTTATTATTATTATTACTACTATTATTATTATAATTCTTTTTTTTTTTTTAAACAATTTTGATAAAAATTTTTCTTTGAAACAGTTCAAACTGTAACAAAACGTAAAATCTTTTCATTAAAACTCAATGGGGATACTTTTTTGCCAAATAATCATTTAAATTTTATTTTTGCAAAACAAAAATAAGTTTAATTTTTAATCACACGTAAAAATTTTTATCGCTTAAATGAAAAACTATTAGAGTCGAAGTTTTAAAATTGTGTGAGAATAATTTTCTTATCAAGACTCGTAACTGAAATGAAAATAGGATGGGCAGCTCTAGGGGAAGCGTTAGCCCCCATACGAGATAAATATTAATTATCGCATATTACAGTGAAAGTCTTCAGATTTTGTAGGAATAATTGTCTTGTCAAGTTCCACAATTGATATGAAAATATTTAGGGTATTTAGAGTAGCTTTACTGGGCCTAGTAGCCGCCATACAAAGTGAATATTTATTATTGTGTATATAAAGAACTATTTAACTGATTTAGATTTTTTGCCATATTTATATTCAGCATGTATAAATGAATCAGAATTGGTATACATTATATTTTAATTGTCAAAAAATAAAATAATTACTAAAAAATAAAAATAAAACATTTACTTTGTAAAATAGAGGAATGCAAAAAAAAATGATAAAATTCGAAAAACTGTGAACTTTCATTTGAAATTTATATCCTAGGTGAATTTTGTTATATAAAGAGGTTCGAATATAGTATCTCGTTATGCTTTAAATACATTTTTATGTGTATTTCTGTAGAAACATTTTGCTCAAAAAAAACCAAGCCTAAACTTATCAAAAATTAGAAAGATTTTAGAAGAGCGCTTTGGAGTAATAAAAAGAAATAATTTTTATAAAATAGTTTAATTTTGCGAAAAAAAAACTAGATTTTTTTTTCTTTTTCCTTTAAGAGGTTCTTCACAGAAAATTAATTTTTTATGAGTAATTCACAATATAAAATGAAAAAAAAAAAATTGTTGAAACATAAAAAACCAAAAAAACCTAAAAAAAACTCAACTAATAAACTCGACTTTTTATTTTTATTCCTATCTTTTGAAATTTACAGCCATTTTTGACCCACATTTTAATAAAAAACATTTCATATTTTTGCCTAATACTATATTTTATTGGAAATAAAAAAGCTATCGTTTAATATAATTAGTTTTAAAACTCATAGAATTCTGTTATTTTACGTGTATTTTGTTGTTGCCATTTTTTTCTTTCTAATAAAGAAGTGTTTGATCCGCACTGGCTTTAAAAATCTAACAAATATGAACAAAAAATGAAAAGGTTATTAATTTTTGTCCTTAATATTTTATTCAATTTTGCTATAGATATAGTATACTTTTTAAGAAGGGTAAGGTCTTTTCTTTCTAATACAGTTTAAAAGACTTAAATTGACAGGTATTTCAGACATATATTTTTAAATCCGCGGAAAAAACAAAAATTAAAAAAATCGACAAAACGAAAAAAAATTAAATGAGAAAAATCACCAAAAGGGGAAAGAACGCCAAAATAAAAAAAATAAAAATCGCCTAAACGAAAAAATCTCAAAAAGCCTGACAAAAATCTTAAGACTCAGAGAAAAATTATGTTAATTTCCCAAAAAGTTTTTTAATATTAGGAATGAAACAAAATAAGAAATTTTTGTACCATCTATTAAAATTTTTAGAATTTTTCTTTTTATTATTCTAACTCTGCAATGATTATTATCTTGAGGAATATCGATATCTTATTTAGTTAGACTTCAATTGTATTCAATTCAAAAAGTATATATATTTTTTTAGTAATGTATATATAAAATATATTAATATTTTTACCAAACTCTAGAAATTGATTATTAGAGTTATTTAGTACGTTTGGAATAAGATAATTTTATATATTATGATAATATTTTAAACACAGTGATTATTAATGAATAAAATGAATAATGAATAAAATAATATATTAGCTAAAATTGGAATCTAGACACCTTTTTGGTCTGCCTTTCATATTTAGAATGATAGTGTTTCTTCCTTTGTATTGCTTTTATTTTACATATTTTTTTTTTCTCTCTTTAAGATACAAATATTAAGTAGTTCTTGCTACTCTAGTAGCAGTCGTGGCAATACCACTAAAACCTGCTCCACTTAGTTGCCTTTTTTTGGGTTTTAGTGGTGTTTGCTACTCAAATTTTACAATAATAAATGAGTGGGTTGGTTTTGAGCTATACAAAGTAGTGGGGTGGTAACTGTCAGGAATCTTTCATCTTATGTTTTTTTTTTTTTTTTTTTTTTTTTAATTTTTTACTTTGTATATTTTAAAAGGCATATAAAATATGTAAATTGTATACTCAAGTTATAATTCACTATATGTATATTTTATTATATATAAACAAATGTTAGGTGAAAATACTTATTTATAAGAAAAACAGCCTATTTGTGTGGAGAAAATCATTAACTAAAAAATTTAAATTTGAAGAGCTGAAAACGAAAATAAAGGGAGGAGGAGGGATATGAGAAATTTGTGGTGTGGAAAACTTAAACTAAATTTAATTTATGTTGTTTAAGAAATAAATTAGTTTAGGATTTTAGTTTAGTTATGACAGTATGTTAATAAATATATGAATTAAATTTGTATAAAAAAAAAAAAAATAACCGTAGACCAATTAATTCTCCAACTTTAAATGAAGTTGCGAACGTTTTTAATCCCCCTAGAACTAAAAGGATTTTTTTTCTTAAATATTGTGGAGTCTTAACAAATATTTTAAATATTCTACTTATAACCCTTTCTTTCATCACTTACATACCTAAACTTTGCCCTCTTCCTTTTTTTACAAATAAAAATCAACTGAATTCCTTCAACCAAACATTTCTCAGTTTCCCTCAGTGCGTGTGTAATCAAAGTCTTTTTAATTATCACCTCGTTTAATATCGTGCAGAGGAAAACAACAATGCGCAAATAAATGAAAATGATTACAAATGAAATGAAAAGTTGCAAAACTAACAAAAATAAAAAGAAAATATTCCAGTATAAACACAAAAATTAAGAAGTGCTAAAGAAACAACAATAACTGAAGAAAGAGAAAACAAAATAAGAAGAAATAAAAGAAATTTACAAAATTAAAACAAATATTACATCATAGTAATCTGTTAACTTTAATAAAAGCCAAACCAAGCGACCAACGAACGTATAAAACCAACAAACATTCATCCATCCATTCAACCATTCATTCCAATAACCACTAGCATCACCAACTATGAAGATAAACAGACCTAGGGAAAGGAATCGAAAAAATCGACTAGAATTGTGTAAAAAGAAATGAAGAAAAAAAAAGCAACAGCAACAAAATAAATAAAATAAAACAAAAAATCAACAGAAATAAATAAAAGAAATTATTACAAGCATAAAAACTTACTGAAGTGCGAAACTTTTGGTTAAATCAAGAACAAATATAACAACAATATAAAATTGTATTTGTTGTTTATCGTAGATACTTGGTAGATCTGATAGATACATAGTAGGGAATTTTTGTTATGTACTTGTTTTTTTAGTGACTTTTGTTTTAGTTTGACTGGTATTCGCACGCCTTCTGCTTGTAGATTTCAGCGAAGATTTTTGAGAATTCTACACAATTTAGATCATTGATAGGACAGTTGGAACTCGGAAAAAGTTCTACAAAAACATAAAAAATTAATTAAATTAAGTTCGAAATTTTTGAAAACCCTTAAATTTATTGAATTAAGTTCGAAATTTTTGAAAACCCTTAAATTTATAAAAATTTTTTGATTTTTTTTTTTTTAATTGTGGAAATTTAATAATTTTTTTCATAAAATCTAAATTTGAAATTGACTTTGAATTTTCAAAAATCCTAAAAAACGTTAAAATTTTACATATTTTTTATGAAATTATTTTAAATTGTATAAATAAGCAATTTTCATTGAAAATTCTCAATTTTCGTGAAAATCTCAAAATTCGAAATTAACTTCGAATTTTCGAAAT
Source organism: Protocalliphora azurea (assembly GCA_932274085.1). Lineage (NCBI taxonomy): Eukaryota > Metazoa > Arthropoda > Insecta > Diptera > Calliphoridae > Protocalliphora > Protocalliphora azurea. The sequence continues at coordinate 90,571,930 of OW026523.1, forward strand.
TGCTAAAATTTTTTTCAAATCTGACATATTTCTTTTTTAGTTGTTTAAATAAATAATTTTGATAAGAATTTAGGAATTTTCAAGCTAAAATCCAAATTTGAAAATAAGTTATGTTAAAACTGTATAGGCATGTAATTTTTATCAAAACGTAGTTTTTGAATTAAAATCCAAATTCAAAATTAAGTTGGAATTTTTAAATTTGCCAAAAATCCTTCAAATCCGACATATTTTGTAAAAGAAATAATTTCAGTTGTATAAATAATCTTAATAGCTATTTAGTAATTTTTGAGCTAAAATAAAAATTCGAAAAAAGGCAAATTTTCGAAATTGCTAAAAATCTTGCAAATCTGACATTTTTCGTAGAAACGTTTTTTTCAATTGGTTAAAGAAGCAATTTTAATAAGAATTTAGCAAGTTCTGAGCTAAAATCCAAATTTGAAATTAAGTTCGAATTTTCAAAATTTCTAAGTCTTTCAAATCTGACATATTTTTTAATGAATTACATATATTTAAATTGGATTAATAAATAATTTTTTATTGAAACCTAAAATTCCAGTTTTCAAATTGTCAAAAATTTTCCAAATCTGATATATTTTTATTAAAATTTCATAGACATGTAATTGTTATGAAATTTATCAACTAATAAGGTGGTAGAAATACTTAAAATATGACATACTTCGTTAGAAATTATATCTAAATTGTATAAACAAAATATTTTTTAAAGGAAATTTAATAATTTTGAACTAAAAAAAAATAAAAAAAATTAATTTTCGAAATTGATAAAAAATTTTCAAGTCTGATATATTTCATAAAAAATGTATTCTACTTGATTAAATAAATAATTTTAAAGGAAATTTAGTAATTTTTGCACCAAAAACCAATTCAAAATTTTTTGAATTCCTAAAAATTTGTGAAATCTAACACATTTCATAAAAAAAACCTCTTCAGTTGTTTAAGTAAATAATGTTGATAAGAATATAACAGATTTCAAACAAAATAATTTTAATTCTATATCATATTCAAATTTTTAAAATTGCTAAAAATCTTTTAAAGCTGCAAAGAAAAAAATCATATATTTAAAAATTTTTTTTATAAATATTATGAATCGAACATGACTTTTTTTCCCAAACTTTTTTCATAAAAAAATAAAATTTGGTTCATGGATATTATTAAATTGTTCATAATGAAAATTTTAGGAATTTTTGCAAAAATTTTGTTAAATCTTTGGCTTAGTTTTATTAGATTTTATTGCAAATGGTAAATGAAAAGAGTTATACATGAAAATAATAACAACAAACGCCTTAAAATGGCAAAATTACAAGGAAAATCTGTATAAAAAATAATGTTTAGAAATTTGCATATTCTCGCTCGCATTCTGCAGCACATCATTCTGATTAAAAGCGCTTCTTTTCTGTTTCTATAATGTAGCTAAAAATCATTAAAAACCTAAAATTTTTCGAAGAAAATTTCAAACATTTTTTTTCAAATTGAAAACATAAATGAAAATTTAACAAATTTATTTTAAGTCTTCTTGACTTTTGACTCATTTCAAAAAGTTTAAAAAAATGTTAATATTTGAGACATTATTTTTAAATATTATGAACTAAATCAATGAAAGTAAATTCTTATATTTATGCACAAACTTGTTTCTGTGAGTGACATAATTTGTAAAAAATTGTATTTAAACTGTATAAATAAATTATTTTAATGGAAAATTAAAATTTAATAATTTTTAGCTAAAATAGAATTAAAAAAAAAGAAAACAAATTTTCAAATTTTGATAAGAATTTAACAATTTCCCAACTTTAATCTAAACTCGAAATTAAGTTCGGATTTTTGAAATTGCTAAAAATCGCCCAAATATATACATATTTCGTTAAAACGTTTATTTTAGTTAATGTTTAAATTAAAAATCTTAATAAGAATCTTAGAGCTAAAATCCAAATTCGAAACGAAATACGAATTTTCAAAATTTCCCAAAATCCTTCAAAACAAAGATATTTTGTAGGAAATTCCATTTTAATTATAAAAAATTTTAATTTTTTTATGAAAATTGTTTTTTTTTTCGATTTCGAACTTTCGAAATTTTTAAAAATCGTTCAAGCTTACCATATACCTTTTGTTCGAAATTGTATTTTATATTTTATGGACATTTTCAAATTTCTAAAGAAAAATGTAAATGCGAAATTAAGTTCGAATTTTCGAAATTAATAGAAATTTATGGAATTAAAACTAATTGTAAGAAAATTAATTTAATTGATATAAATTAGTAATTTTCAAGAAAATTTTAAAGTTTTGAGTAAAAATATAAATTTGGAAAAAAATCCGATTTTTCAAAATTCCTCTAACCATTAAAATCTAAAAATATTTTAAAGGAATTACTTAAAAGCAGAATTATGTAATTTTAAATTAAATTTATAGACATAATCATATAAGTACCAATGAATATCTCTCTTTTAAATCATAATTTAACTTAAAATCTAAATATCCAAAGACGTATTAGTAGCATCACATTAAAGTTTTCTTTGACCAATCTCTCTCCCTAAACAAAAAACTCTTAACAAACCACACAGTGGGTGTTTTAGAAAAAAAAATATATTACAGATATTATTTAAGCTTAGCTAACACAAGAAAAGAAAATAACTATAAAAGAAAAAAAAAAAAAACAGCAAACTACAAAAAACTTTAGCATCAAGTAGCAAAGAAAAAAAAAAAAAAAAACAAAAAAAATATCTATAAATTTATACAAAAAACAGCTCTACAAGCATAAATTTTTAGATTGCAAACTAGTGAAAGGGAAACAACAAAAAGCAACAGCAGAAACAGCAACAACAAGTACAACAAAAAATAATGATACATAATGAAACTACAAAAATTCAAAAAAGCCAAAGCTGGATATATCTAAAGTGAACTATGTGGTGCTAGTTGTATAGTGGGTACTCCAACTTTGCTTTACTCTACGAATAATGCTGATGTGTTAGTATTGTCTGTTTTAGAATATCTATGTGTATGTGTGCGTTCTTTATACCCTACATCACCATAGGTGGTTAGGGTATTATATAACACACAAAAATATTGGTCTAAGACCCACCTTAGTGTGTACCTAATGGCTTAGAATTACTTTCTGAATCGACTTAACGATGTCCGTCCGTCTGAAAATGTAAATTTTATAATTGAACTACAGGTGGCATTTTTGGAAATATTTAAATAAAATTTGGCATATACATGTTTTGTGAAGCCCATTGAAGCCCATTGAAATTGGTTAAGAACGGTCTATTATTTCACCTAGCCCCATATAAACGTCCTCGCGGAATAGGTGCCTAACGTTCATATAAATTCCTTAAATATAAAAATATTTTATTTAAATTCGGCGCATATAAGTCTTATGTAAACATAAATCAGTGTGCCGAATTTCGTGAAGATCGGTCCATAATTGATCATAGCTCCCACTTTAACGGCCCTAAATTCCACAAAAATAATAGTATCAGGTAAATATTTGACATAAATTAGTGCTACATAAATAGAAACCGCAGTACCAAACTTTATGAGGATCGGTCAATAATTGATCATAGCTTCCATATAAGGCCCACTCCTTCTTCCTAAAGTGCATAAATAACTTAATAAAATGCATACGTATATTTCATTGAAATTGAAATATACACTACGTTTAAAAGAAGTAACGGTCCAAAACTGACATGTTCCATATAACACCCCTCCCGGAATTTTGGTGCACATACCTAATGGTGTAGGATATTATATACTCGGACTTAACCGACTATATACTTCTAAGTTGTTGTATCTGTATTACTTTGACTATGTTGTTGTTAATGTTACCAAATATCACTAGTCAGTCGTTTCATGTTGTCTTGTTTTAGAAGGTTTTTTTCTGTCAGACATTTTTTTGTTATTTTTCAATGTAGATTTTTTTCTTGTCTTTTTGTTTTAGTTTATTTTAATTTTTTATAATATTTTTCATCTCATTTTACTTTGTGTTGCCATGATGAAAGCTTAAATGTCAGCAAGCTGTCAAGAGCTGTTTTACTGTGTAACTAGAAACTATATTTCCTTAGTTTAATAATAAACGCTACAGTAATGGTGGCATACTATGAAACTAAGTTGCACAATTACTATAAATTAAAAACTGAAAGTTCTATAGAGGGAACAAGAACTTGGAAATAATTAAAATTATGTATAAAAAATTAATGACAAAACTTGAGAAATTTAAATGGCAAAATATGTTTACATCACATGAACTTATATGAATCAAATTTTTAAGTATTTAAAAAACAAATTTGAATTAAAATTATGTTTTAACTTTTCTGTTATGTATTCCCACTGTACTTGTGTGTAGTAAAATGTACGTTAACGGAATAACTATTGTTAATGTTTTAGATTTGTGTTCTTTTTTTTTAGTCATAATCTTAACATTTTAACTGCTCTTTTTTTGTTGCTTTTATGTAGATTATTGTAGTTTTGTATTAAGTTTAATATTTTTACTGAATATTCTATTGTTTTTTTATCATTATCCACTTTTTATACTTTTCAATATATTTCTTTAAAGCATTTTAAATGTTAAACGTTGAAAATGTGAAATAAAAACAAATAAAATTATTTTTCATTGTTTGTTTGAAAATAATTTTGAAAAATTAACTCGAGTTGAATTTAAATAAATATTTTGAAAATTTTCCATTGTAGTATCAAAAATTAGATCATAAGTAAAGATTTATATATACGATTTTAAGCAAGGCATTATAAAGTATATGGAGACGGTAAGTATTAGTTCTTGTAAAGGGGATTAAATGAAAAATCATATTATCAAAATTAACTAAGAATCCAATAGGAAAGAACTTAATACTGTTTTCTTCTTAATAAATTGAACCGATCCTTACAAACCCTAGCATAAAGGGGATTATGAATTTGAGGAAATGGACTTAAAGTTTCTTTGTTTTTAAGAACTTTAAAAAAGTTGGCCGATAATTTTACAAGTAAAGCTAAATCAATAAGCCTTTCAAGTTTATATATATTTAATTTTATTCTAATCGGTTCATAAGTGAATTAAAAAAAAGTCTGATCTAAAATTGAAAATGTTTTTCCATATTAAAAATACAATGGATACTGATGTTTCGGAAGCAAACAGGAGTATCGGTTTTTTAACTATTGTGAAGAACACTTTACTTAAATCAAACATCTTGCTTTTCCAACCAACTAAGTCTGCACGTAAATGATCCATAACTTAAAGTCTTGGAACTTCTCGTCTACACAGAGAAGAAGGCAAGGGATTTTATTAATAATAAAAGTATTTTTAATATTCTTAACGAAGTGATGTTGACACTGGATAAAACCATGTTGTCCAGTTCAAGTTGAGTTATTTATAGTATTGGAAACTCGTTTATAATAATTTTGCATGGCTCGTCCGTCATAGTAATCATATGATACATAGCGATCCTCTACGTCAGCATGTAGCGACATTGAGTGAATATAACAGCAGTTCATAAAAAATCAAGAATTTCTCCATTAACCATCAAAAATCCATGGAAATTGAGTTGTAAGGAGTTGTAACTGACAGTAGATGTTAGAAATGAAAAAAAATTAAATCGCACTGACAGAAAATACGTACACAAGTCTGAAAAACAAATAAAAATCCAAATTTAAATAGCAAAGAGAACAAAAAATTATAAAAAATTCAGTGTAGAAAGTTGAATGGAACTTTCAATTTTATAGTGTTTTTATTTACAACTTCATTGAAAAATATGTGCATATTTTTTTTTTTTAATTAGGAGTTAAGAAAGTAATATTTTTCATTTTTTCTCATACTAAAAAGCTGCAACTGTCAGTTAGCAAGTAGGATTCCATATAATCTCTCATAATCTCTTTGATGGAAAAGCTCCCCTTATTCGTCGCTTATTATTTCATATTTTCGGGGATTTCGAAAATTTGAAAGACTTCTGGTGGCTATTTATGGAAAGTTGGAGTCATGGCATGTTCTACAGTTTTGTTGCTTTATTCATTTTCTATAAAATACGGATCTCTATTTGGCTCTACTTATTATGCTGAAAATGATAAAACCTAAAAATTTCTTAGTTACATATTTCATTTGGTGATCAATGGGTTAAAAGTTTAACGGTATGGAAATATTACATTTAAATTATTTCACTATATTTAGTCTAAAGAGTAAGAATTAAGTGAAATTATTCACGATGAAATTTTTTCTAATTTTTTGTTGACTTTGTTATTTAAATTTGGATTTTTAGTTTTTTTTACAAACTATTGGTGTCTACCCATTTTCTTTGAGTGTGAAAAAATTTATAATTTTTGAAGATCTACGGTTATTTGTTAGTTATATCGAATACCAATTTCCCCTCTACACATTCTCCTCATTCTTCTATGGCTTTATAAGGGTTAATTGAGAAATTCTTGATTTTTTTCGACTCTAAATAGCTCTAGGCGCTATATGTCAAGTTGGAGACTTCACTTATACTGCATTTTTGTATTAGCCATTACCTGGAAAATTATATAACCGAGAAACATATTTTCTTTGGTCATCAATGGGTTAAAATTGCGACGTGATCAAAAAGTTTCATTACACTTTCTACACTGTGTCAAGTGTAATGAATTATAATTTCGGGGAATTTTACGCGATATATATATTTGTTCTTTCCAATTAATGATCCGTATTATTGTAATAAATTTCATAAAAATCGTAAACTGGCAACACTGTTGCCTATACACAACCATGTAGCGTATTATATGGTCGATCTTGACTAACACTGCTTATGTTTCTGTATTTAGAACGATGCGAACGAAAATATCAATTGATATTTTGCTTTCGGCTAGTTGCACTTTTTAATGAAAAACAAAAAAGACACTGGTTTGATTTGGTACTAAATTTAAAATAAGAGTACACTTAAAAAAATAAAACTTAAAAATATATTAATTTGTTAGTAAAATTGTGCTAACTGCTATAAACAAACTGTTATAACTTCTGATCCCATTGGGATTCCATTTTGAAAATTTGATACTATAAAGACAAATTAATTGTAAACATCATGTCAAAAATTAATGAACATTAAAATAACCTTTTTCAGGATACCCTAAATCCCGTTGTACAGCTGATATACTCGAATTATCTCATTTCAGAACTTTGTGGTAATCTATTAAAACTGGGATTTATTTGTATAATAATTTCTACTTACGTTTATTTTATATCATTCTTACCTAAAAAGAAAGAAAACAATAATTAGTATATTTATGTAATTGTCCGTGTGTTGAAAAAAGTTCTGTGTATTTTTGTTTAACTTTTCAGGAGAAACTTTAATATAAAATTATGTATGAATCGTTTTGATCAACAAAGCTTTGAGACAGTGATAGGCGCCCTAGCAATTTGGAGCCGATTTCTATATAAGAAAGTGACCCCGTAAGCCCAGCTAATTTAAAATTTTTTCATGTACATATCTCGCAAAGCTGTCAAAATTGTTTTTGTATTCGCATGGAACATGTTTTCACGGTTTTTTACTCTTCTTCACCTTTATTTACTTATTTTCTTTTCTTAGCATTTTGACATTATGTGCAGTGGTTTTACACTAACAAAATATAAGCAATTGTTGTTTTTGTAGAATGTAGAATGATGATTTTATCATCTTTTTGGTAATTTTTTTAATCTAAATATGATTTAATGATTTTTGTCTTACAAAATATGATTTTTATTTGAATGTTTTGATGAATTTGATGTTTTTTAAAGGCTCGCAGTGATTTCATGGAAGACTTTAATTAAAATTCATATAACTAAGTTTTAAATATATAACATTTGCATGTGGTTTGTATTCTTTTGAACTACAGTGTCTCACATAAATTAGTGATTTTTTTATTTTAATAAAAAATTAGTTATTTTAAGTTATAACATTAGGGAAATGAAAAAAAATATATATTGTATATAAATTTTATTTTTTGCCTAATATGTCTTTTACCAAATGCTACAAAAATGACAAAATTTAAACAAAATCTTTGTTATCATAAATACTGATTTATTAAAATTCAAGAAAACTAAATATGAGAACATAATATTGTTATAGTGATAATGATGTAAACATGTTTTTTCTATGCTTGTATATATCGGGAAGATATTTATCAAAAACTTGAAATAAATTTTTGCTACCAACGGTAGTAAAATGGACTTGATATATAAGATACTTTATTTTTAATGCAGCAATTCTTCAAATATGACATTTTAAGAAAAAATCTTTTAAGCAACTAAACACTTAGTACTTTTTACTATAACGACAAAAAATTATTATATTTGTAATTTAAAGAAGAATAATAGGTGCGTTCTTCTAACATCAGCCACCTAAGCCCATTAAATATATAATTGGGCTAAATAACCACCAAACTTTAACTGCAAATTGGGAAAATAAATCAGTTAATATTTAACAGTGATACTTATTACATATTATTAATAAAAAGATATGACAATTTTATATTTTTTCTTTTGTTTGACTTGTTCGAATACAGAGGTGATAAATATTCAAATGCTTTTGTCAGTTAAATTCAGTGACTTTTCGTACTATTTCTGGAATTTCTTGGAAACAAGGCAATATTTTTTATTGCTTTTTTGCGTTATGAAGTTATTATAAAGAGAAACGAAATTCAATTAATAAATCTAAGAATTATTCTTTAAAAAAATCAAATACTTAAATGATACACTGTATGTGACCTATGTATGTATTTGATGTATGTAATAAGTATATTGATGTATATATTATACTATACTATATTATAGTCTATTGCCAAAAACAGAGTTTTATAGGGTTCTTCACTAGTCCACATATTAAGTAAGTAGTTGTCAAATGGCGATGAAGCGGGAGCAACAATAATACTTTCGTAAGTTCTTTCACATGACGGCAGTCTTCTAGCCCAATCGTCAATTGTTAACGGAAAATAATTTAATGCTCCTACAAGAGTAAAGCTGAGTTCACATTTGCCAAATATTTGATCAAAATTACGTGACCACTAGTTTTACATATATCTTGCAAATGTTTTGTGAGTGAAAATAGCGTGAAATAAAATTCAATATAACGTAATCTGTGATTTGCGATAAGTATAAAACATTTTCTAAATTGAAGGAAGAAATTAGGAGTTATTTTATTTAGTGGTTATGTCTTTTTCGTAAAATATTTGGCTAGTCTGAACATAGCTTAAAGATTAAAGGTTTCAAATTTGTATGACCAAAATCTGTAATAAATTACATTTTTTTGAAATGGTTCTATTGCTCCTTAATGTTAGTCCGATGTTAATTTATAAAAATGATACATGTATAGGACTTCTAAAACTGAGGATTGATATATTTTTGATTTTATTACTTTTTGGCCAAAGCTGACTTAAAAGGAGTCTTCACAAAGACTCATTTACAGAAAAGATTTTTGAATCACGGGGTTTAATTCGAAATTAAATTTCTTCTCGAATTTGTACGATTTATATATTGCAAAGATTTTAATTCATTCAATATACACAATAATCTCTCAATCCTCTAATATCGGAAGTTCAAAAGTGTATTAAAACTTATCAGAATAAGTTGAAATTAAGAATAATAATTTTGATGATTTTTAAAGAAAATTTATGATTTTTATTTGCTCAAATGATGACTATTTGCAGAAGGTTTCTGCCAGTACTGGCGATCACTTTATAAGTCAACAAGACAGGTTTATGACGCATGATCGCAAAAAAAAAAAAAACAAAAAACACACAACAAAGAGTGTAAGAAAAAAAGAATTTTTTATGTGCTACAACAAACTCATTCGTAACAAACTTTTTTGCATCCTCTCTTTATGCCTATCTCTGCTTTAAGATCTAATAAAAAATTACCAAAAAAAAAAAAAAAAAAAACAAAGAACTTCCTTTTTTATTTTAAATCCAATTTAAATCTATATTTGTTTAATTAAGAATAAACATTAATATACTAAGGCATGAATTTTTTCACACAAATATTTAATTCTAGTAGTTCTCAGATAACTAGATAATATATAGACTATTTGAGAAATATTCTTTTATTAATAAAAAATATTGTAGCAATATTTTACTGTACAAACAATTTAAAAATAATTTTCTAACTCAATAAAAATAAATAAATAGTTCTTAAATTATAATAACAAATGATTCCCTTGTCCTCTTATTTAAATATAATAAATGTCCTTTCAGTTACTAATTACCTCAATAATTATTTTAACAAAATAAAAATTTGTAAATGAACTCATTTGAAATAACAGACACTTGTAGACAAACAGGCCATTTTAAAACAATTGTTGTATCATTAAGTGTGTAATTAGATTTTAAATAATGCATATAAAATTTGCTTAAGTTTGTGCCCTTAGAATTAGCTTAATAAAATGAGAGTCTCTTAGGTATACTGAGGAGTGGAAAACAAAAATAAACCAACTCGAACCAAAGAGGAAAGAAAGTTAAAACAATTGTTTTTAGCATTTTTAAATTTATTACTTTTTCTTATTTAAAAAAAAAATACAGTCAAGAAATTCTTTTCTAGGAATTCAAATGTCGATGAGCTAAAAGATAAGTAGGAGGTTAAGCTGAAAAGTTTAAAAAAAAAAAAAATTAAAAAACTTTAGTATTTAAGCAGTGGTTAACCATTAATGAACCGATTTGTAAGAGTGCAAAATTCTCAAAAGTATTTCCGTTGTATTGCTTTAGAGAGTTCAATTCGATTTGCTAAAATCTGTTTTAAAACTTATACTGTTTTTTTTTTAGGTTTCTTTTTCTTAAATTTTTATGATCTGTACTGAGGGTTCTTTTATGGTTCGTGATATTTATGAAAAATATAGAGTGACATTCGGCCCCTATAGTAAATGAGTGCCGACTTTTTTTTATTATTTTATTTGTAACTTCTAGAAAAAAAACTTTCGTCTTAAAAAGTAGAAATCTTATGATGTTATTATTTACAGAAAAATATAATATAAAATATGGATAGAAGAAACACTTAAGCAAAGAAATATTAAATACTAAAAGACATAAGTTATTAATTAATTAATTAATTAATTAATTTATAATACTTTAAATAGAAAATTCTTATATTCTATTTAAAGTATTATAAATTTTGTTTTAAAGTAGTGTACAATTTGTTGGTACGAGGGCGGATCAATAAGTCCGTGACTTTTCGCACTTCCTTCGTAGTTATATGAAGTGCAACACCATTTCCATCAAGTACCACCTGTCAAATTTTGAGCTAGTGTCGTCATTTACTTTGCGTTTAACAGCTGTTCAAAATATACAACCTCGTGTATTTTTCTAAGAAAGGGAAAAAAGTGAATTTCGAATACTCATTAAACATTATTTTTTGCGAAAAAAATCGTCAGTTAAATCAAGGAAAAGCTCGATAAATACTATGAGGGCTCTGCACCATCGATTTCAATGGTAAAAAAAGTGATTTACTGACTTTCGATGTGGTCGCACAAGTACAAATGAAGCTGAACGTTCTGGACGGCCAGTTGAGGTCAGTACACCTGAAAATGTCGAAAAAATCCATGGTATGGTGTTGGCCAACCGAAGAGTAAAAGTGCATGAGATTCTTGATGTAATAGGAATTTCATACGGCAGTGTAGTTTCGATTTTAAATGATCAGCTGGGTTTGAGAACGTTGTCTTCAAGATGGGTGCCGCGTTTGCTCTCAATTGACCATAAACACGTGTGCAATCTCAATGGCAAAACTCTATGAATTGGGCTACGAATTGGTACCTCATCCGCCATATTCTCCGGATTTAGCACCTAGTGACTACTTCCTATTTCAAAACCTAAAGAAATGGCTCGGTGGAAAGAGATTCAACAGGTGGTACTTGATGGGAATAGTGTTGGATTTCATATAACTACGAGGGAAGTTCGAAAAGTCACGGACTTATTGATCCGCCCTCGTATGTTAATAAAAGTTACAAATAAAAATTTGTAATGAATAGTATTCGAATAATTTTCTCTTAAATTGTAATGCGTTTCTAATAATTTTATGTGATGGAAGAATATTGTTCCAAAGGCGTTAACGAAGAATTGCCACTCCGATATTAAACAATGATATCGAAATTTAATAAGATTTTTGTTTCTTGGTATGGCTAATGAATTATTATAATTTTACGAAGAAATGTTAGGACTCCTATTTTCAGCAAGTTCTCAAACTCCGCCCAAAATATTTTCTTAGAGTAAGGCGTGATACTCTGGTAATTACCATTTGCGTCAATTTATCGAAGTCCAAAAACGTACCTTGCGATTTTGTTATAGGTAGTATTTAGCTTTAATTTACTTGTTGCATCACAACTTGTAAAAAACTCACAGCCATAGGTTAATATCGGTATTAAACACGTTTTTGCAATTAACAATCTTATTTTGATTGGTGTGCAGTATTGCGTTAACCATAGTGTTAGAGTGTCATTAAAAATTACTCCAAGATTTTTTGATGGAAGAAAAAGTGATGTTGTTGAGGCTGTGATTTCAACACGTTATGTTCGATTTTCAAGATATGAAGCAATAAGTTTACAAGAAGGGAAGGAGAAATGCATAAATCTTTCAAGTTTTTGAATCAATATCGTATGATCTACTGTATCAAAGGCTTTTGAATGATCCAGTAATACCAGCAACACAACACATCCATTACTAACTTCATATCTAATATCCTCAGCTATATTAGCTAACGCACTAATGCAAATATGTTTCGCTCGGAAACCAGATTGCTTATCAGTTAAAAGATTATTATTACACAAATAATGAGTTATTTCTTTGTGTATAAGTTTTTGAAATAGTTTTGGCTGATATGGTATTATAGCTATGGGCCGATATTCAGTGAACGATTTTGTTATTGGAATTGCTTAGTGGGTAAACGCATGTCAAAACAATTTTTTTTTTTTTTTAATAAACGTGATTAATGATAGAAGTGATGATAGAAAGATTTTGAAGAAAGTCGGATGAATGTCTTCAATACCAGTGGCGTTAGATTTTATTGCCAGATATCTTTTGAGAACATACAATTGACTTACGCATTCAAAGTTGAAGATACTTTGAGGATGATTCTCGACATGGTGATTGGTATAATATGTGTGGTCACCTTAAATCATTGGAACATTTATGAAACTCCCATTTCATTTATTTGGATTTGCTATACCACTATTACACTGTTGCTTTTTGTTATATCCTATACCAATTTTCTTAACAGTTTTTCAAGTGTTCTTTGTGTCGACTAAATTAGTAAATTTTGCAGAAAAATATTTAGTCATTGTGGCTCTAATTATTTTTGTCACGTTATATAGGTTAATTGTTCTGTAGCGCTTCCATCTGGAATAAGCACAGTCTCTATCTTCTTCCTTTGATTGAAGAGGTTCATCTATATTAAACAAAGTTGCAAGGTTTCGCTCTAAAAAGGCCAGTTGATCATTTACAGATGACATGTGGTAAAAGCAATTCCAATCTATTCTGGTAAACTCATCAACTAATCTGACATTATCAATACGTTTAAAATTTTGAAACTCAATTGTGTTGTTAGATGCATGGTTTGGAACATCATAATTCATGAATATTAGATCGTGTTTTGAGAATCAGGATGCATGTAACTGGTCATACATTAGAACTTTTAATTTATCAGATACGAAAAATAAATGGATCAATGCCCAGATTCATCTAAGACTTTTGCAGACTTAGTTTCAGTACACAGACGGACTGACTGACAGATATCTTTATTTAGACAGACATAGCCGTAAAAATCCAGAATTTATTCCTATAGTCACAAACGATATTAAAAACTTTTACAAAAATTAGGAGAACAAGAATAACAAATTCTATAAATGTATAAGATTTTACATTATTTTAAAAGTCCTCGAAAAAATCTTCCGCTTCTCATTCAAAAAACAAGTGTTAATCATCAAATAATCACTAAGTAAGGCAGCCTCTTCCCTGCCTACTTAAATTCATGTCTATTTCCTTTAATTTAGCTAAATAGTATTTAGAAATAAAGGATGTTTGTTTATTATCCTGTTTTAACTCCTTACCATAGTTAATGTTGTTTTTGCAGTACTGGTGGTTCTTGTTGTTGTAGTTGTTATTTAACAATAACCCTTTTGCTAACCTTAATGTTGAGGTCATGTTCAAATGTAAGTTAGTTTGTTGGTTTATTATTCTTATTAATTTAACTGTCTCTCTATTCATTATATGCTGTGTCTGTGTATCTGCTTATATATCCTCATTTTTCTAGCTGGTCTATTTATTTTTTTTCTTTTTTCTATTACTTTATCTTTAAGCCAGTTATTTATTTATCCTTTTTGCCTATCATCTCAACGTTAACTTAAAGTTGCTTTAACTATGTCACTTTACTTTTGCATTTGTTTCCTTTTTATTGTCAATAGCAACATCATCAAGCTCATGTTCCTGAATTTACTTTAAATCCTTATAACATCTTTTTTTGCCATTCTCTGTTTTGTTGTTTTTCTTGGACTTATTAAATTGTCTTGTGTCCACAATTTTTGTTAATGTCCTGTGAGCCGGTCTCAGTATTTTTTATAGTTTCTACCATTTTTTTCCAATTAACTCTTACTCGTATTTTTGTCTTTTATATATGTGTGTGTTTCATTTTCCTTAAAATTTTAATTAAGTTTCTTAATTTGAAGGTCTACATTTTCCTGCTGTTTGTAAAGTACATTTCTTCCTTTTTCCTCTCTTCAGGTTCTTTTGGGTATGTGTAAATAATTTTTATGTGGAAAATTTCCTCTTGTCAATTATATTTTACAACACTCTTAAAGGAAGCAAAAAAAATGTCCTTTAATCTTTTTTATTTGTTAACATCAAGTCAAGCCCCTTTAACTTGTAGTCATAAAAATATAGACATTTACTTTGGCTATAAAATATTACTTTCAAGACGTAATTAAAAAAAAAGTAAATTATATTTTTGGGAACATTTATTAAAATATTAAGTTTAGTGCCTCTTTAAAGTAGAGATTTAAGTTAGCTAAAGGAGATTCTCAAAGTTATGACTTTATTTTATATAGCACATTCATAGTTTTAGTTAAAAATTTAAATATTTTCTAGAGACTATAAATTTTCTCAACTGGCTAGTTAAAGGGAAGATTATATAAATATGTCTATCATAAATAGCGTGATAAAGCAAAATTTATCAATTTAGTTTTTAAGAAGAAAGTTTAGAATTCATTAATGTAGTAAGTGTTTAAGGTAAATTTTTAATTATTTTAAATTTAAATTATTTCATTTATAATTTATTGATTATTTGATTTATAATTGAGCATTTCAACTCCTAATGAGAGTTTTTGAGAGCCTTTTGTGATGCTATACTTAATGCAGTCTAATGGCGTACAATACTTTTTACATTATAGACTGCAATTGAATTATGGGCATCGAAATGGGAAACTTATATAAGCAGCATATCGCCTGTTTCATAATGCAGTTTAATTTTGAGGTATACCCTGATGATATATGTTTTACCTTATAACATGAAAAAGTGACGTCTGTAATTAACCAGGCGATGATAGGTAATATTTTTGTCCTAATAACTGGGTTAAATTTTGAAGATTCCTCAAAATTCGAATTTTTATTTAGGAGAGCAATGTTCCCAGTTTAGCCTTTTTATTTTGCTTTCAGGGTCGGAATCTTCGTTTCGGCTTCTAGCTTTTTTCAAACCTTTTTTGATTCTTAAAATTGCCTTAATTTCTTATTTGCTACAAATAATTTTATTTGTGCAGAATCAACCATATAAGCAATCTTGTGTAATATGTAACAAAAACTCACTAAACTAATTTTATGGTCTAACTAAATCGATTATTATAATAATTTTTATATATAAACTATGCATTAATATAATTAAAAAAAATCATTTAACAGCGAAAAATCACCCAAAAAAATTGGAAATGCCTAATGACGAAAAAAAACATTTTAAAACATTGAGTCATTTTTCATATGGAAAAATTCGAAACCTTGATATAACCCAATTTGTATGAGAACTTTTTAGGCGATTTGTGCCGTTCTATGTTCTATATACAAATTTATTACAATATTTTTCAAAAATTATCAAAAACTAATTAGAACAAGAAAGAATAAATTTTTAAATTGGAAAAAATGTCATCTTGAGGCTTTTAGCTTTTTTGGAACTTTTTAAAATCCAATTTAACCTCTTTTTTTTTCTCACCACCAGGCAACACTGTAGGCGAGAGAAAACAAAGCTGATTTTTTGCCAAACACCTTCAACTTTCAGTTTATATTTAATATTAATGCGAATGAAGCCAAGTTTCATCTACTTAAAATATTACGTAATTAAAAGGTAATTAAAAAAAAACCCCTAGAAAAGATTTCTCAAGATCCCTAGAATTTATTATTTTATTGTGAGTTAAAAGGAAAATTGCATTAAATTCAGCCTCATAGTAATTTAAAATATTCTGATAAATAAAAGTAGTACACTATTTAGTTTACCAAGCAATGCTTTTTTTTATTAGAACTTATAGTAAGATTTAGTGCAACGGTTCTCAAATAGGCGTACGCGACCCACAAGAGGTTCATATGGGTAGAGGCCTGTGCTATAGACTAAAAGAAAATTACTAAAACTTCAAAAATTTACTACTTAATGGACGAAATTGAACATTCATTTTTGATATTTTTAAAGATATTGTAATAAATTTATTAATAAAACAAAATGACCCAATAAAAAATTTTACCCAAAAAATTTTTATACAAATTTGGGTTGTGTTTCATATCAAAAAAAAATATTAAAAATTAATTAATGAAATTGTTTTTCCTTTTGTTTGTTACGATTTTAAGAATTGAGAAGGCTAGAAAAAAATTAGAAACTAAAGCGTAAGTTTGGAGCTAAAAGCAAAATAAAAAGGCTAAACTGGCAACACCTTTTACAATTCTAAAAATGTAATGAAGACATTTTTAAGAACAGGATACCGGCAAAAATTTAAAGGCTTTTCGAATCAATCGATCTTCAACCAATATTTAGTAGGAAATGGTTTAATTTTCAACTAGAGAGAAGCTAATTTGTCATAGTCATCAATTACAGGAATTAATTTCTCACGCGGTATAAACTACTCATCTCGCATAACAAATGATGCAATGACACTAGGATAAGTCTATCTGCAATTTGTTTATAATCGGCTTCCAACTATTTTATACATTTCGTGAATCTATTAACAAAATAGCCAAACCATTTAACATGAAACTTATTTAACCCAATGATGTTCGATGCTGATCAGAAACATTAGAGAGAATTCCTTAAAATTATATGCAAAAATATACTTCTAGTGACTATTGAGAAATTTTCATTCATGAGAAGAATTCGGTAAGAGATGCTCCTATATCTTTTTAAATCTACGGGTTATGTTATTTGGTACTTCCAATATAGTCTTAATTCAAACCAAATTTTTTGCAAAATTCTAACCTCGAAATTCAATATTTTTTTTTTTTTTTTTTGTTAACAAGATTTATTTCTAAGAAATTTTTCTTCAGATAGTAATAGCCATTTATTTTAACAATAAATATTTAAAAAAAAAATAATTTTTCACTTAAACGAATTTGTAATTCTTTAGCAACTTTGACAGAAAATTTTTTAAGTCTTATGCTAGATTCTCCAGACTAATATAATAAAGAAAGACAGGTAAAATCGGATACAATATGATAAAACGGAATCATAATAATTTTTATTTGTAATCATATATATTTTTAGCTGTGACCATATGTTCCAATCATAATATGTTGCTCTTACTTAGATTATGATCACTACAAATATATTTTTTCTCTGCTTTTAATATTAAAAATGATATTTATTTTCAATTTATTTTTTAAAATGAAATGAAATTTGTTTAAAAATTGTACATTGAAAACAAAAACAATATTCAAACTTATTTCTTGTTTTCAATACAAATTGTCGAAACTAATTTTCGTTTCATTTTACAAAATCAGGCCTCAAATTTTTCGAATTTTCTTACATTTGTAAAAGTTTTTTGATAGAAACTATATAAATTTCTTAATTTTGTTAGAAAGCCTATGAAGTTAGAAGACAAATTTTGAAAGATACAATTAAAACGGGTAAATTTTTTGCTTTCAAAAAAATATTAACATTTTGTATGAAATATTTATACATCGTCATAGCGCATTTAAAATATTGTATCTTACAGTTTTTTTTTTTTTTTTATATATACTTTCTGACAAAATAATAAAAAAAATGTTGTCAAATATAAAAAAACACAAAAAATTCTAAATTTTCAGATATATTTGATAGTAGTTCCTAAAAATTTGGATTAATGTAATGATGTATATACATATTTTGAACACCTAAAAATTTGTTTTCCAAATTTAAAATCCGTTTAATAAATTTTTAAGAATCTTTTGAGTTCATGTACATGAAAAAAATTTGAACACAAATATAAAAATCTATTTTCACTAATTTCAGTTCATAATATTTAAGTATAATTTCTTAAGCATTAAAACTTTTTTTATATTTTTCAAATGAATCAGAAGTCAAGAAGACTGAAATAATTGTTTAAATTTTCATTTATATTTTAAATTTGTAAACAAATTTTTGAGTTTTCTTTTTATTTTTAGTTACATTTTGGGAACAGAAAGAAAAAGCATTTCTGTTTTTATCAAAATGATGTGCTGCAGAATGCGAGAAAAACTATGCAAATTTCCAAACATTATTTTTTTATCGGATTTTCCGTTGAATTTTGCCATTTTAAGGCAATTTTTTTTTTAATATTTTTATGTATAACTATTTTCATTTACTATTTGCGATCAAATCTAATAAAACTAAATCGAAGATTTAACAAAATTTTTGGAAAATTCCTTTATTTTTTATGAGAAAAGTTTGGGAAAAAGTCATAATATTTAAGAAAAAAATGTTCAATTATATGAATTTTTTTCTCTGTGCAGTCTTAAAAAACTTTTTTTTTCAATAACTTCAGATTTTGCGGTGTATTGAAATTTCTGAAAATTGAGAAGTAATCTACTCCTCATTCTATAAACTATCTGATGAAGTCTTTTAGCGTAAAGTTTTTGCTAAGAGAAAATTATAAGTCGCAGTTTTAAAAGTAAGCAATTTAATTTAAGCGTATCTCTTCCCCAGTGTTGCAAACTATGCTAAAAATATGATTTCAGTAAGTCGATTATGCTAGAAAGCATTTAGCAGAATTTTTTAAAATAAATATGTAATTTACCATTCTGTTAAATTTAGCAGAAAAAATGCTAAAATTTCAACACAGTTCTCTAGTCCAATTTAGCACAGATAAATGTTATAAAAATTGCGCGATTGTATTTTTTATATTTTACAACTTGATTATTGTGCATTTTTCATTTTAGTAGTGATTAGCCATTTCATAAGAGCAATTGAGACATGAGATGTATATATATTTGCAAAATTCTTTTTCGACTACCCTCATATGTATGTTTAAAAAATATTTCATTTCAATTCTTGTTTATTTAATGTTGGTTTTTAGATTGGCACGTGTTTGTTTTTAAAATAGAGAAATAAACAATATATTTTTTTTCTTAAATTTTTTTTCTTTTTGCATTTCTTCTATGAGATTGTATGTCTATAACACATACACACACTATCTCTGCTGCACAACAATACACACTAGTTATTATTCTAACAAAGCTTGCATTTGTATCCGAAGAAGAATAGAAAAAAATGCATAAATAAAAAAATATTTCTTTGGCAGTTGTTTTTCAACTCTCAAAAAATTATTATTATTTTTTTATTATTATTTTTTTTTTTTTTTTTTTTTTTTTTGTTCTGAAAAACAGGCACAGTCGAAAATATAGTATTAAATAAAATAATAATGAAAATAAAATGCATTGCAAAAATTTTAGCAAAAAAAGAATTGTTTTATATTGCCAAGCACGTTTTATAATGCACACGCATATAGAGTATATCAAAATATAAACTTCCAAACAATCATATGCACACACTTTATCTTTCACACGTAATACACTATGTATATGAATTTTTGCCACAACTCGTCATGCAAAAAAAAAAAAAAAATAAAAATATTAAAAAAATAAGACTAAATTTAAGAGCTAGAAAAAAGTTATAAAGAACACAAAACTTAAAATGACTTTGAAATTCATCTATGAAAATATTGCAAACCTTCATACACACTTAATCTTATTTTACTTTCAAACGTGTGTTAAATGTGTGTTTTTAAGAAACAGAAAAAAAAAACGAACGAACTGAGAATTAAGCAGATATTCATTCATTTTGATTAAGTACTAGTGTAAAGTAGGGAATGTAAGAAAATCATCACCGAAAAAAGCATGTTGCCATGTAAAGTTTTGTTCCTGGTTTTTGGGTTTTGTAACACAAAAAATATTTTATTCTTTTCAACCTCAGTTTACACCATTTACTGGGGTTTGAGTTTACGTAAAAGGTTTCAGTTATGTCTATGGTTGATAAAAAAGAAAAATTTAGTGCCTTTATTATAATTATTCAATAACTAAAGTTAGGATGTTATCGGATAAATTATCTGTTTTTGTTTATAATAAGTACAAGTTATTCCAAAAGTGATCGATAGGCTAAATGACAGAACATCTGACCATTAACTTTTATCGCAAGGTTTATTTATTTAGAGCTGCCATATTTCCTGCTTTATAAAAGAAATAAATAAAAACATATATACTCCGATGTAGTTTTTAGTAATTTTCTGTTTATATTTGTATTTGTTTTAGTTTGTTTTGCATTAGTTTGTTTTAAATCATTCATTTTAAAAATTTTCTTGATTTTTATTTGTTTAAATTGACGTTACTAGCCTTTACGTTGAAATTTTTCAAGTTGCCACTACGGTTATTACTTTAGTCCTATCGTATTATCAAAATTTTAAAATTTACTTTAAAACCAAGATTTAATAACAAAAAAAAAAAAAAAAATAGATAAAGCTAAACTTTAGTTCATTTTAACTTTTAGCTGTCTGACACTATATATTTTTTGGTAATTTGTCAGCAGCTAAGCCGATTTTTGTTTCAGATTTTTTTGGATTATTATTTTTTAAGATCTTATTAACAATTTTCAAATATTTTTTTTAATTTTGCTAAGTTAATTAAAAAATATTGCGTTTAAAAAATATCTCTTAAAGTATTTTTTATTCAATCAAAACTGTCTGTTTTATTTTTACTAAAGACGTTAAAAGTGAGAAAATTTTTATAGAATTTATATATATATATATATATATATATATATATGTTTTTTTCTTTTTTTGAAGCAATTGAAACGTGAAAACGAAACTGACTCATTGAAGGTTAAAATTCAATTTCAAAAGATTTTTGAAAAGGGAATAATTTGAAATAGCCCAGAGAAAGAGCTTTATTTAGACCTCAAATTTACATAAAATAATAAAAAGGTGTTTAATAACATTTATTAATTCATTTGATCAGAATCAGATATTTTAACATCAAGGTCAAAGAAAAAAATTAAAATTATAAATCCTAAACCGATAACCAAAACTACGGATTTTGATCTGCATTAAAATATTAATATACAAAAAGAAGTTTCTTTTTAAAAGTCAATATAAAAATATTTAACAGGACAAAATTTTTAACGCATATATTTTGATCAAAATTGGACATTTTTAAAGATAAGTTCAAAGGTCGAATTTCATAATATATTAAAATTTCATGAAAATTTTACAAAATATTGTGGAATTTAGTTCAACTAAAATAATTTATATTAAATCTTAACTTATACGTAAAAACAAAAAAAAAAAAAAAAAAATAAGGAATTCAAATACCTTAACAATTTAAGTGAAAAATGAATAATTACAGGGTTACACATAAATAATTTTCCTTTATCAATTTTAATGTATTTTATTCAGGGATCGTAACGATTGTGAGCAATATAATAAAAATTATAATTTAATTATTTTTAGATTTTTATTTTTTGATTAAGAAATAACAAATGTTATTATTATTTTTTGCTCAAATTTTAATGATTTTTTTGTTTATTTTTTTATTAAAAATAACGATTAATTTTGATTTTTATTTTGCGACTATAAAATATTTTTTTCTTAAAAATATTTTTATGTTTTAGAAAAAATAATCGTTGTTTTATAATTTTTTAAACAGAAAATAAAAATAAAAATTACAAAATATTAGTTAAAAAGAATAATGATAATAGGTGTTAAAGGACATTTTCCGAAAATTCTTGTATCATATTAATTTTTTTTTTTTTTTGGTAAAAAAAATTTGCCACAATCATGACTTACAGTCCCTGTTTATTAAATACAGGTAACAGCTTTTTACTTGTCAGTCACTGATATATTTTAAAAATGGCTAATAAAATTTGGACGAAAGCTTTGCGATCATGAATACTTTTTTCACTATCAGCTTCGAAATTGGTCTGTCATTCTATAGTAATGTTGAAAAAAATTAGTTTGGAAAAAGTGCTAGAATTTATAAAGAAAGATACTAGAAAAATACTAAAAATTAAAAAAGTTATAGGAACAAAAATCCTTTATATTTGTAAAAAAAAAATAGCTATATTATTTATTTTCACTTTTAAAGATAAAATAAAATTAAGGAAATAATTAAAAGATTATTCAGAAATAGATCAAAAAAAAAAATAAAGTTAATTCGGTGAAATTTGGCACAAAAGATTATTTTTATGGAAGAAAATTGAAATTATTTCTCATAGCCCCCATACAAATGTCCTGCCGGTATAGGGTTTTAAAGATTTTTGTGAAATTCTACATAAATTAGTTTTATATAAGCATAAACGGTTCATAAATGACATTACCTCCCCATAAACTCTATTCTGATAACTACTTTAACGTGCATAAATTCCATATTAATGTTAGTACCTATCAAGATAATATTTGACACAAATCAGTCATATAACAGCAGAAAGCTTAGGATGGGTCCATAACTAAATTGAAAAAATATGATAATTCTGTTTTAAAAAATCTTTCTGTTTTAAATAATTTTTAATTTTTTATTATTTATGTCTTTATTATTTATGCATTTTATTATTTATTTATTTATTTATTTATTTTTTTGCGAGAAATTGATTCATTAGAATAAATGATACTATTTCTTGATTCATAATTTTAAAATTTTCACATTAACGTTTGCAGTAATTTAATGTTTACTTTGGTAATGGTGTAACTAAAGTAATAAAGCCTTGAAAAACTAAGACAAATTCTTAAGAAGTATGATTTTCGTATGCTTATACCATAATACTCTTAAACGTACAAATATGCATGTATATTTAGTTTTCTTTTTTTAATTAAGCTCAAAATGTTTTACAAATTATTCACAACCTTCAGAAACATAATTGCATACATATGTCGAACAAATGAAGACAGTCACAGATAATAAAAGAAACAAATTATAAAATAAAAATTACAAAAGTTTTTTGAAGGGATCTAATTTTTGTTGAATATAGGAAAACTATATAAAAATATGTGGGTTTAGATACACAATAACTGTTTTATATTGGCATTACAGCTAAAATGCTTGTAGTTCAAAACTTTTAATTTATGTACTTATATGAAAAATAATAGTTCTTGTGGTGTTTATTATCTATCCTTCTGTGTTGAAGTCTAGAACTCTAAGTATATACAAGTTTAAGTTCTCATGCAGCAACATATGTAGAATGATAATATTTTATGCATAAAACCAATTAATTTTTCTTCTACTTTAATTCTTTTCTATTCTTTCATAGTTACTTCCCTTCTGCTCTTAAAACCTTTATTAAGCCCCTAAAAGTATGCAAGCAACATATTTAAACAACTAAGCAAGTTAAGCTTTATTTTATATAAAATCACGTTGTGCAACCTGAGCATAATTCATTTTGGATTCATGTTGAAATCTTACGGTTGTTTTACTTAGTTCTTCTTATATTTTGATAAACTAATTAATTTTGTGTTAAGCTTTTTGTTTTGAAACAAAAATATGAAAATTTAGGAAAATAAGAACATTTCTCTTTAAAATAAACATAAATAATTTATTAAGCTTAACTAGAGGGTTAGTATGTAGATATGTGAGTATGAGTGCTATTAGAGTATCCAAAACCGAAAATCGGTTTCCGATTTTTTACAAACGCTGTTGGTTTCAGTTTCATCAAAACCGATATTTTAAAGGCGATTAACCATTTTTTAGCAGCATTTGATTTAACTTTTTATGTAATTTTACTCAAAAAAGAGTTAAAAAAAGAAAAATTAAATGACCAAAAATAAGAAGTTTCATGTAACTTGCTAAATGCAACAAAAAATAATAGATAACTTATTTAACTTGGACAATCCTCTTTAAATAATTCAAATAAATCAAACTATTCAGTGCTTTATAACGTTTGTTGTATGTATATGGAACATTAAAAATAAAATATATTTATCATTATTAATCATGATGTTGTATATGTAACTCCATCAACCAAATTGCCTCAAACTACGTTCAGTTTAAGGATACAGTAAAAGTTTTGCAGAAAAGCTTACAAGTTTTATTAAAATCAATAAGAAATTATTTAAAACTTAAAACTTTCTTAAAAAAAAATATAAGGGAAGGGACCGACAAGTGTAGTTCGCTATATCCATAAAATTTAAAAAAATAAAAAATATTTGTTAACAAAATATACATATTTCATTACGAAGCTAATATTTGTAATTAAATATGTTAACACAACAAACCCGGTCCGGAAATTTCCATACAAATTTGTATGAAAAATATGTAATGTGGCTCGGTAAAAAATAAATTTTATTTTAAATTCTCTCCGGAATTTTTCTTGCTTTTATTTTCTCCCAAAATATATTATCATATTTTTTAAAAATTAATTTCGTGAACAAAATTCAAAAAAAAATTGAAGTAATAAGAAAAAAAAAAATAAATAAATACAATTGTTGCTTATTTTCCGTTGCCGCTTAAGTTTTTGTTTATTTTAACAATGCGGGCCATGTTAAGGAATCTGAACTTGTGGTATTTATACATTATAGCGTATTTGTTTAGTTTAAAAATTAGCTATATTTATAATTTTTAAATATTAATGATTTTAATATATAAGAATGAATATTTGTTTACATTTATTATTAATTTTATTAATTATAGCAATTTTCTAATATTTGAGTTTTTAATCCTATTAATATGTATTTCTCTTATAATTTTACTTTATTTTACTTTTTGTTTAATTATAAAAATAAAAATTTTCCATTTATTTGTGCGATAATTTAAATTGTAATAAATAAGTTATTTCCGTTTGCTATATCTTCAAATACCAGGGTTAGGAATAAAATACTAAAGAAAGTTTATTAAACAAGACAAATCAAATAAATAAGAATAATTTCAAATTAAAGAAATAAGTAAAAGAAATAATTTCTCTGAAGTTAGAACGTGAATAAAAAACTTTAATTTTGAAATCATGTACATCAAAATTTATTACTTTTTCAAAGTAAAACTTGTATGCATGTATAAATTTAGACTTTTGTTAAAAAAATACAAAAAATAACATTTTTTTTAAGTTGTATAACTGAAAACCGGTAACCTAGTTTTTTTTTCAAGAATCCAAAACCAGGAAAGCGGTTTTTTATAAAATGAGATTTTTCGGTTAAACCGTTTTTCTAAAAAAGATGTTTTTTTTTTGGATACTCTTTTTCTTTATATTAAAAGCATTTAATATAAAGGAAAAAACCCTGAAAATATGTGAAGTACTTTTTGAAAAATTATTTGTTTTCTTATAATAGAGAGTATTTTTATTATTTTATTTTTGAAATGTTTACAAATTTTTGTTTGTAAATATGTAGGGAGAATAATTTGAAATTTATATTTTTTTTTTGGAAAAGGATATGAGATTTTTGATAACTTTAAAATAGAAATAAAAAACTACTTAGTTTAGATAGCAAAGTGTAATTCTTTAAATCATAATTTAAATTAAAATATAGACAAGATTTTGTTTTATATATTAAAATGTAGTGATTTTTAATATTTTCATAATTTTTTTTTCTGAAGTTTACATAATTTTCTTAAAATAGTATTACTATGAAAAGTTATTTAAAATAATTTCATATAATAGAAAAATATTTAAAATAGAAAAAGAAAAACATAATATATTTATTAGGTTTTGATGTCATAAAGTATACAAGAGTGACTCTACAAAACATATTACACACACTGATAACAATAACAAAAAAAAAAAAAAAAACCTAATAACTTTTTGCCTTTTACAAGACCGACAAAGCCGCACTAAACAGCAAATACATTTGAAAAGGGTGTGCTCAAAACAAGTACATTTTTTAATTATATTTTAGATATTTTCAGCTCAAAATTTTGACAAACTTGCTTTTGTAGGAAGTCGCAAATAGCTCTTCAGTTAGTAGTAGTTTCTCGTTTTTAAGTTGATATTAGCTCAGGTTCCATTCACTAAAAAGTGCATAACAAAGAAAAGATAGCTTATTTTCCCTAAAGTATGTTACTCAGTCAATTTTAACTTTTATTGATTATAATTTTAATTCCTTAAATATTTTCTTAAACATAAAGACGTATTTATATATAGACCGTTATGCCAGTAAATATAACACTGTGTGACAGTAATTTTCATACAGGAAAAAATCTATATATATATAATATAAATTTTTCTCTAGGACATTAAAAAGTATATAAAATATTTCCGAATATTATACCAACCCAATATGGTATGAATTCAAAGCTACGAATCCCTATCATATAATAATATTTTTTATATAAATATTGCAGAACAAAAACTTAAGAAAATATCCTTTGAAAAATGTTACTTTTTAGTATTTATTTTCAAATATATATCACACTGCAGCTATCATTCTTACGCGTAAACAAAATCATTATGAAACTAAAGAACATACTTAATAAAACTATTTACTCAGTGTTCCTCTAGGATGCAAAATTTCTTCTCAAAAGGACTTCAAATTTTCGAAGTTTATGCAACTTTTACGAAAATTATAAAATAATTATGAATATTATATCGACCCAATATGGGTGTTAGATGAAAGCTACGAATTCTTGCAATAAAGTAATATTTTTTTATATAAATGCGGCAGTATAAAAAATTAAGAAAATATTATTTTAAAATGTTGTCCTTTAATGTTTATTTTTAAATAAATATCAAATAGTTTTAATACTTTATATACAGAATATTTTCTTAAAATTTTTTGCTGCAATTTTTAAATAAAAAAATTTGTTATATAGCAGGGGTTTGTAGCTTTAATTTGATATTCATATAAGATTGATATAATATTCGTAAGTATTTTGTAATTTTCTTAAAAGTTGTGTATTTTTCGTACTTTTGAAGTTTTTTTAAGAAGAAATTTGAAGTTGCAAGGTGTAGTTGACACATTTGAAGATGGAGGAAAACTAGGCTAGGTTGAGAAGGGAGATGTCAAATTTATTACAGTAAATAGAAAAAAAAAAAGAGTAGAAGTAGAAATTAATTTTAAAGAACTAGAACACTTAAAATAGAACCAGAATATTTCGCTTTCTAATTCTCCATCCTTGTCAAAGTTCACTCCTTTACTATCCTCTCCACAATTTCCACTACTATCCCCACAATTGCCGCGAGCAAGTTTATCAATTCTCTATCTTCGATATAGCACTGAACAGGAATAATATTTCACTAACTCCGAAATTAAAATTTCGACAATTGTATTTTATAATCGAAAAATGAAAACCAAAAATAATCGTTATATTTTGAGTAAAAAATAAAAATCAAAAATAGTCAAACATTATAATTTGAGCAAAAAAGAAAAAAAATCAAAAATAATCGGTATTTTTAATCAAAAAAAAAAAAAAAAAACTAAATAAAAATCGAAAACTGATAATCAAATTATCAAAACATTTAACAGAATATTCTCTCTATTACTTTTATAGAATCATTGGCCTGAAAATTACATATTTTTATGAAATTTAAAAAAGTGATATCAGTTCATGTTAAAGCTTTTCCTAGGGGCACCAATTGCATCGTGTTATTTAAAATTCTAGAGTGATAATCTAGAAACTATTTACACATATTTATTTAAGGTTAATATCGTCTAAGCTATTCAGAAAATTATGCCAAAAAAATGTACTTGTTACATTTTTTAATATAGACATAAGATATTTAGTTTAATTAATTCTATTTAATTTTTAATATTTTGCGGATACACCCTTTAAATGCACCTAAACAATGCACTATTCAGCAACAAACATTTACCAGCACATGCAACAGCGCCAGCAGAATTGTTAGAGTGGCAAAGTGTAACATTAAAACACTTACAACATTTTACAAAACAAACAAGAAAAAAAAAAACGAAGCGTTAGGAAAAAACTATATAGTAGAAGAGTACACTTAATATTTGTTATTGTCATCATTTGTTATACAAAAATATGTGTATGAGTAAAATGCATGAACAATGAGTAAATGATAAAAGATGAGTGTAACAGCAACAAAATTAAACACACGCAATTTATAAAAAAAAAAAGTAAACGAAATCATGGTTGAGAGGGGGGGGGGGGGGGGGGAATAAGAGGATAATATAAACAAATATGATTATTAAGTTTATATCTACGTATATATTTCCATGGGTATCTACGTGTGTAAAGTTATGAAGAAAAAGTCAACAGTAACAAAACAAATATGTAATAGAGTAGACAAAAAAAAATGTAATAACAAAAGTAGATAGAGAAAAATGGTAACATCATCAACTCTTTGTAACAGAAATACATAAGTATTTACATATTTTGTATGTCAGAGTGTTATATGTACATCTCTATATGGCTCTTTGGAGAATTTTTCTTTATGATACCCATGTTAAAATATAGTTATAGTTATTGTTGTACAATTTAGTTACCAAAACAAAAAGATATCAAACAACAAACCAACCAGCCAACTAAGTGAACAAACGAAGGCTAACGGAAAATGATTATTAAAATTTAATAAAACGATCACTTGTTTGGTAAAACACGTTTTCTTCAGAGATGCACCCAGAGAAATATTGACCATATCAATGTACAAAATGACATTTTTTAATGCATGAATTGTAAGCTCTAATGAAATATTGAGCTCCAAAATATATTTATATATGTCTTTTTTCGACTTTGGCCCTAAAAAGGAAAAGCATAGAATGTCATAAATCAAAAATTTTGCCTACCACCGAAAAATCCTTTGGAGTGTTTAATACATTCATCAAATGCTATCAGTAGCAGATGTATTATTAATGTGATCACAATCGTTATGGATTTTACATCGAATTTCCTTTTACATTTAGTATACTGATCTTTTCTAAACACTAACACAGAGCGTCGTTTATTCTGATTAACGAACAGGACTTCTACTTGATTTTGAAGAAAGATCCTCACATTTTTCAAAAAATATCAGAAATATGGGCACTTTATATTTAAAAAATCGCCTAAAATCGGACAAATAAAATACACTTAATTTTACGGTATTTATTTTATTTATTTTTATTTAACTTATTTTCCAATGCAATTGAAAATTATACTCTAATTTAATTAATATATATACCACAATAACGTAAACTATTAGCCCATTGTAGTGAAAACAGACCAAAGCCTCCAACGTAAATTAAACTTTCAGGCTGATAAATTAGCTGACTACCAACTGGCCTACTGAAGTACTTTTTTGGGTTTTAACTTATGTCCAGAAATAAGGATTTCTGGTAAAAATCAAGAGGAAACTCTTTCAAAATAACTATATTGCTGAACTATAATGATTCACTTCCAAATTTAACTCGATAAATACTGAATATAAAATTTGTTTATCTGCTTAAATCAGTATTTTCATAAAGTATTGCAAATTGTCTATTTAATGAAGTAAGATAATTTGATTCAGTGGTTTTATGATACAGTAACAAAAAGCGTTTTGCCTTTTTCCTTTACATTTTGAAATTAACTGTTGAACGTTTCAAATGGGCTTCATAATAGTTCAAAAATTATGCAAGTATTCAACTAACTCTTTTCATTAAAATCTCTAATTTTATTCATTGGACCTTATAAAAATATCAATATCAAAAGAGCTCTCCTATTTTACTAAGGTTTATTAAAAAAATAAATAAATAAATAAATGCTTTTCAATCTAAGACAATTAAAATAAAATACACTTTCTGTATTTATGTCTTAGCCAAAAATCGGCAAATCGGCACTTTGCTATTTTTAATGTAAGAAATCAGAAATGGCAATAAATCGGAAAACCTGTCAGATTTCCTAAAAACAGTTCTTAGTCAATTTGGATGCACGTATTCGTGGTGTTCTAAGCCTATAATTAACCTTTTTTAATTGACTCTAGTTTTCGAGATAAACCGTAAGAAAGAGAATTAATGAAGTAGCATCAAATATTGCAAAATATCTAAAGAACGAATTTGGTTTAATACCAAGAAAATCCAATCTAGATTATCTTCGTTGTTCACATATTTTTTAATCTTCTCAGAAATTTCGAAGATACTAAAAAAATTATGTAAAAAAACAAAAAAACTATAATTTATTTTTTCAAAAAATCGTCAAAAATCGAAAATTACCAAAAATTAAATTTTTTATATTATCAAAAGGGTGCCATACTTTATCAATTAACAATTAAGGGATCAGTTAAGCATCTCATGGAAAATTTATATTTTCTAACTACCTTCTTCATCTATTGATATATTGAGTTTAATCTTGGTCAAGCGTATTATTGCAAAATATTTTAATTATTTAACAAAATTCTAAATCTTGTTATCATTTTACGTTTTTTTTTTTTTTTTTTTTTTTTAAAATGATACTTTTGGTTTCAGAGTTTTGGTAAATTTAAGCCAATTATCTAGCAAAAAGAACAAAAAAAACGATCAATTGCTTCCAAAAAGGAACATTTTCACCAAAATATGTATTTTTAGCAGAAAATAGTAAGGTTAATAATTACTAAGAAAATTAAAATTTCTAGAATTTATAAAACATATTTATTATCTTGTAATAAGGCTAAAATATTTATTTTTATTAAAAAATGTTATAACATAGTTTTAAGAGAGGTACTTTAAAAGCAGTGAACAAAAAGCATACAAAAGAATCCTTCCAATGACAATCATATGTTAAAAAATGAACCTCTGCAGCTCTTTTTCAGCAATAAGTACTTCCTTCTAAAGAAAACACAATGTTAAAATCATGACTTTTTAAGCACTTTTTCTGTTCTTATTTTTTTTTGTTTTTTTGCATGTATCGAAATACAAATTTAAAAAATATTTAACAATTTTTGAACTCCTCGAGAAAATAATTAGAAATTTAAAGAGCTATTAGATGAGCACGTAAGCATTCTGAAAATGTGTTTATTTTATCGATATTTTGATTAACTGGAATAAGTATAGTAAGCCAAAAAAATTTAACCAAAAAATTTTAGAAAAATATAAAATTATAATAAAATGAAAAAAATTAAGATCAGTCAAACCGTTTTAATATGTAATTATTTTTATTGCATACAAATGGGGCATTTTTTTCTAACTTTTATTTTTACACAATATTTTATAATAAGGGTTCTCAGGAAAACGCGCAAAACCCTCGCAAAATGTGCAATGTGTGCAAGTTAGCACACTGGCAAATGAACTGTCAAGAATTGTATGGAAAATAATTTATATCATATGATTATTTTTATTACAAAGAAGCGGAGAAAAAAAAACTAATTTATTTCCGAACTTATATTTTTATCCGTTTGCACCTGAAATCTGCGCTGTTTAAACGAAATATTTTACAATATTTTATTTATTTTTATTCTAAAATTTCCTGTGTATATTTTCGCATCTACGATTGTCCTTACAGAGTTGTAAGAAATTTAATATATAAACTAAATAATTGATATCAATCATACGCAACGTAATACAAATTTAAAATATATTTAACAAATTCCAAATCGTTACACCGTTTATTACGAATTTTTGCAAATTCTTAAACGATTAAATTAGCTTTCTGGAAAGTTGCTTAATATTTGTTTCAAAAGTTGTGCTTTGTCACAGTGATTCAAAAATTTTTATAATAAAATTGGCAATAGAAAGTTAACCCACCACTTAACTGTTTATCAGTAATTTCGATTTCGCTGAATTTAAGCTACAGAACGTCTATGGAGTGTCCGTGCTGTTCCTACTAAACAATTTCTTAGCATTTAAAAGAAAAACAAAAAAATAATTTTACTTTTACCTTTGGGTATGGAATTGTTTGCTTAATTTAATTTTTTCAACTTATAAAACAAAATGTTTTCCTAAAAAATTATTTGATGTGAGAAATTTACGATTACAAAAAATTTTGCATTTTTATTCAAACAAATTTTTTACAAAATGATAACCTAAAAAATTTTTCATACTTCTATCGTTTCCACTAACCAGCCAAGTGATTATATGCTATAGTAGCATCCACAAAAACAATAATACTGCTTTCTCACTTCTGATGCACAGTGGGGATAAACGAAAAATGTTTGGTAATAAAACTGTATCTCCTAAACTCTGGTTGGGTTAAGTTAAAATATATGGAAGAGCTGTAGAGGAGGACCTAAGCTTTCAGAAAAATCACCTTGTAGTCACTCTGTTATAACAAGATATAAGCTACAGAGTGTCAAATTTGACTACCTCGAGTATGTAAGTCTCAAAAAATCGTAGCTTCTACAAATCAAGTGCGATTTCAAAGATTTTTTAAATTTTTGTAAAGTGCTTGACAAATTAATAAAAAATAGGCGTACTTATTAAAGTTACCTTTTACAGTTAAATTGATATTTACGCTTAAATTTGAAATTTTAGATTTTTTTCCTCGACTTTGTTTCGTTTTTTGGGAATAAGTCCACAGTTATATGAGAGAAATTTTTTTAAAAATAATATGTAATTTGTAAAATTTTCACGTCAATTCGTCTAGACGTGAAAATTTTCAAATTCAGCACTCTGAAATTAGTATGCAAAATGGTTATTTTTTTATATATTAAATTTATTTAGATTTGCAACCTACATCCAGCATTGGTAAAAAATTGTGAATTTTAGAAAAATGTTTCATTTTTATCGATTAATAATTAAAAATATCACGCAGGTTTTTTTTTAATTTATTGACGATATTTACTCATAAAATAGATGTGGAACTATTTAACACTAAATTGCTTCCCACCTGGCCAAAAACAAATGTAGAAGTACAGATTTTTACACTACTTTTTTTTATTTGCACAAAAAAGCATATTAGCATAATATTTCCACTATTATTTCTTATGCAATGTATAAAATTAATATCAAACTTTCATTCTCACAAGATTTTTCTGAAAGCTTAGGTTCTCCTCTACAACTTTTCCATACATTTCATTTCGATCTGAGTAGTTTAGGAGATAGAGATTTATTACCAACATTTTTGCGTTTGGTCCCATTGTATGATGCTGCTAATGCTACTGGTCTATATAAACAATTTTGTTGTAAGCACAGATACAATAACAACAAAATTAAATAAAAACTAGAACAAAAAAAGGAACAGAACAGTAGATGAACAGAAAAAAAAAATACAAAAGAAAATTAGAGCAATAGAAGTTATGTTGGGTGGGGTTTTGTTCGTTCGTTCTTTCTTTTTTTTTTTTTGTGTCCTTTTCCACTAAGGACTGCAAATAGTTTATATACACAATATAGTTTTTTCCTGTATAAAATAGATGGCAAACAAAAAAATATTAGAAACTAAACTCTTTTTGTTAAAAAGACTTTGCAACTTTAGTAGTAGCACTATATATTTTATACAACATATTTTTTTATGTTACACTTTTTTTTCAATATCTATATGTAAATACACCAGGAAAGAAAATGTTAGTTAGAAAAATTTATTCCTTTGGGACATACAATCAGATTCGTGATCATAGATACTCTGTTTCAGGGTCTCAAAGTCCAACAGGATCTCAGTTTATCGTCTAACACGATTTCCCGCAATTTTTTATTAACAGCTACATTTAAATGCTACACTCGATTCCCAAAAAAGTGATTGATTAGAAATGATTTGTATTGTTTAGAATCTTCTTCGTGCACTAGACTACAAAAGAAAACACTCATCTGCCCCTTGTCCCAAAATTTCAAATATATTTTACTTTCATTGTTCCTCGAGTGTAACACCACACTAAATTACCGTTGTATGAGTAAGAAAAAAAAAACGATATAAATAATAACAAAAATGTTTATAACCAACTAAACTAATAGAATATAGTGGTAATGGTCATTAGAGAGATACCAAAAGAGAGAGTGTGAAACAACACATGCATACAGAAGAAGAGTATGCGTGTTCGTACATTTTATATTTGCGTGTTTATCTTAAATTTTAAATTATGTCACTGTGTAATTATAAAATGTGTAATAATGGTATGTGTGTTTGTGTTTACGTTGTAAGTTTGTTTCTTTTACATTTAACATAAAAAAATGGTTATAAAAACAACAGTAACAACCCAAGTATTATTTATTTAATTTTTTTTTTTAATTTTAACACAAAACTTAGCAAAAAAAAAAAAAAAAAAGGAAAAGAGATTTATGTTAAATTTTACCAGAGTTAACGCCTAAATTTTGTTAATCTTTAAATAAATTTTGAGAAAATCATATTTTTGTTATTGTTTGATTTATATGTTAAAAACAGGAAACAAACATAAACAAAATAGTGTAATTGTTATTTTAAATAATGATAAATTAAAGTTTAATGTTAAATGCTTATAAGCATTATAAGAGTTGTAACATTTTTTATGGCTTTTATTTACCTTAAGGGACAAAGACCTTTATTAAGTGAATAGTGAAATATTAGAGATAATATTATTAATAAAATTTGGATGTATTTTTTTATCACTTTTAACGTCTGTCCCACGATTTTGAACGAAAAATTCGTTTCGAAACAATAACAAAATTTAAAATTTATTTATTGTTTGCCATATAAATTTTGTTCTCGATATCGTGGGACAGGCAATTAATGATTTTTAAACTAATGAGTGATTTCATATCAAAACGAACAGAAATCATCCATTTTCGGAAAAAATATGTTTCTGGTGACTATAATCTAAGAGCAACATAATATGATTGGATATATGATTACTGTTAAAAATTATAATGAAAATAAATGATAATTATTATAATTCCACTTTATCATACATTTGTTCAGATTTATAATTTTGATTTGACTTTATAATATTATGAACCTATTTTATTATATTATGTCATATTTTATAATATAAAAGTGTATTTTTATCGTATTATGATTCAACTTTATCTTATTATAATCACATTTTATCACATTATAGCGCGTATTTTGATTCCATTTTATTATGTTATTAATACATTTTATCATATTAGATTTCCCTTGAATTATACTATGTTTTCATTTTATGATAATATTATCTAATTTTTTTCATGTTATAATTTGATTATATTATATTATAATACCATTTGATTATTATATGACCAAAAAGTATATATTTCATGCACTAAATTTGTTAAAAGAAAACAAATTAATTATATTGTTATTGAGTCTATTACATATTTTAAAAAAATAATAGACAATTCCTCATTAAAATTAATTTATATTTTTGTAATTTATTCAATAATTTATTTATTCAATAATTTATTCATAAATTACCGGACTAAGTTCATATATAAATATTTTTATGTAAATAATTACTAATTATTACTAATAATTAAATTATAATTAAATTAAATAGAATTAGTAATAATTAGTAATTATTTACATAAAAAAATATGAACTTAGTTCGGTAATTTTATATTTTCTTTTGAAATACAATAAAATTGGATTTAAAGAAATCGAAAAATAAACATCCTCGGAGATATGCTCTATACTATCTTAATTCTTAATATTTGCATTTACTTAGTTTTTATTTTTATTTAATTTTTTCACAAACATTTACTATTTTTCACGAATTTTTAATAAATACAAAAAAAAGCAACTAATTGACAGACTACATTTTTGTGTATCCAATAATTGTAGAGAAAAAATAATATTTTTAAGAAGCAAACACTCAATAGTTGAGGAAAACAAAAAATGCTCTAAAACAAACATTCCATCTTTGAGAAAAACATAACATTTCTAAAAACAAACATTTAACAGTTGTACAAAACAAAATATAAATAAAAATATTGGCTACACTTAGTGGTTACAGAAATATGTAAATGTTTGAATGTTATTAAATTTTTGTTTCTGGTAAAAATATCCTCCACATAGAATATTTTTATAGTCAACCATATTAAAATTTTGATTGAGGGTAACCATTTAATTATTAGAAATAAATAGAAACGTTTTTATCATGAACACAGCATTATTAAGTTCAGTAAAACCTAACTACGAGAACACTATATGATTGTGGTGACCATGCAGCAACCATGTTTTTCTCTGCGTGTAGGTTGCAGATTAAAAAATCTGCAAAAGTCATCAGAAATTAACTTAAAAAAAATAAATAAAATTTAAATGAATAGATTGAAGTCCATTTTGTTCTTTTGTTTTTATAAATTTTGATTTCGAAGAAGCTAAAATTTTCATTAGTGAAATTGCCAAGAGTGTATTTATTTGAATTTAGCACTGGGAAAATATTTTAAACATATTTCTTCTTATAAATAATCAAATAAAATCACTTCAATTGCAAAAAAAGAAAATTAATAAATAAATAAAAAAAAAAATAAATAAATTGTTCGTTTTATTCGAATATTCTATATAAAATTATTCGAATTATTCGTTATTCGAAAAAGAACATTTTTATATTCTTCGATTAATTATTCGTAATAATTGTTGGAATAATTCGAATGTAAACACAACAAGCCCGGTCTAAGTTCAATACAAATTTGTATAGAAAATGCGCAATGCGGTTTGGTTTAAAAATAATATTTATTTTAAAATTTTTCGTTTTTTTTTCATTTTTTTTACAAAAAAATATTATCATATTTTAAAAAATGTATATGAATTTCGTAAACAAAATTGAAAAATGTTTAAAGTAGAAAAAGAAATGGAAAGAAAATAAATTAAATTTTTGTTTATCTCTCGTTGCCGAATAAGTTTTTGTTTAATTTAACAATGCGAGATATGTAAAGGAATCCGGAGTTGTTGTTTTTATATATTTATAAATACATATTTGTATTTTGTTATTGGTATTTGGAAGAATTTCAACTTTGAAGCAAAATATGTTGTGAAGAAAGAATTAAATTGTTTTTAGTATGAATAACAATCTATATATTTTTTAAAGTGACTGCATAGAAAAAAATTTGTATTTCATTTTTACATTACTATGGTTAAATAAACATTTTTCTTTTATTTCTTCTTTAACAACAAATTCCTAGAAATTTTGTAACCTTGATTTATTAGCAAAAAATACATAAATTTTTTTAACGCTATAATAAAAAAAATCCAAAGTAGCTACGTAAATAAAATTTTTTAACACAATGGGAATGACATTAAAATTATAATAGGGAATATTTTTAATACTTGAAGTGAGCTTAGTGTTCATTAATTTTAC
Organism: Protocalliphora azurea; assembly: GCA_932274085.1. NCBI lineage: Eukaryota > Metazoa > Arthropoda > Insecta > Diptera > Calliphoridae > Protocalliphora > Protocalliphora azurea. The sequence continues at coordinate 90,609,362 of OW026523.1, forward strand.
AAATTTTAAAGAAGTTCTTTTGTATCAGCGAGAAGAAGATTGTGTCTATTTACCAAAATTATTAAAAAGATTTTTATTTCTAAGTGAAATACCAAAACAATATTACTTTCTTTTCTGTTTAATAAAAAGCAATATAATGTAAAATTACACATTTTTAAATTCGTAATATTTTCACTGATATGAATTAATTAATTTAACTTACTGCCTGTTTTTATAATACGAGCGCAAAAACGACTCGTCTAACTTATATTTAAAACAAAAAAAAAATTTTTAAATTTGTTAGACGAGTCGTTTTTGCGCTCGTGTTATGAAAACAGGCAGTTAATTTTAAAACATGCAGAAAAACATGTTCCATTAAATTGGTTAATTAATTGGGTTTTTTCGTTTTATATTAAAATTTAATAAAAATATCTGTTAATGTAATTAACTTTATAATTGGTTTTAATTTTATTTGACAAAAGTCGACAGCTCTGTAGAAAATAAAGATAGAATAAAAACATTTTGAAATAAAATAGCAAAATTTAATATCATTGTTCTTTTTTGTGGCCTATTTGAAGAATAAACTTATACTAAATACATAGCAAGGATAACGCGAATAAACTATTAGTAAATAACGATTAGATAAAACGGTTTTAACATTTAATAAAATTATTAATCGTTCCGATGTTGTTGTATTTAGATTTTCCCGTTATGGTACAAGTTTTTATTAAAGGTTTAATAGACTGCTTTTTGGAAGAAGAATTTTATAGTCATATGAAGGGTAAGTTCATATTGATTACTTTTGCTATTCCTTCAGGCAGTTAGTTGTTTGTTTATTCTTTTACTGATGTTTAATTTAGGTTGTAAAGTTTACCCCAGTGATATTCTAAACGTTTTTTAGAGGGTACCAAGCGTTAGTATGTATTTATGTCACATTTTCACGTTACATAAAATACATTACATTACATAAATTATAGCGTTATTAAATAAAGAACTGTTTTTATTTTAGTATTCACAATAAAACAGTAAATAATTTGAATAAAACTCGTGTACTTTTATCAAGACAACAGTATCTTATATGGAAGCTATGGTCACTTATGGACCGATCCTTCTAAAATTTGGCTGTAAAATTAATGGTTTGATTTTTATCTATCCAGCTTTGATCTTTGAACTTTTGATATAAATAAACTTTATACATATCGTTTTAAAGGTAATATATTTCTCTTTGGTATTAAACTAAAACTAGAGATGTGTCATGTATTAACTATAGAAGTTATTAGCAATTAAATAAGTACACCTTTTTTAAAAAGTTTTTAACATTTTTTCGTTTTTCAAAACGTCATATCTTTAGACCAGAAAGAGCCATATGTGTAAGGTCTTCTGATTTGACAAACACTTCCAATAGCCAATGTCTGTAGTGAATTTTATTACAATCGAAGATTTCACATCCGATTGTTCTGTTTTTAGCATATTTATGCATATTTATTAATACAAGTACACAAAGTAATAATTATCAATTTTCTCTTCACAAAACTGTTTAAAACTTAAAAATCACTTGATTAAATTACAAGTAAATAAATTCATTCATCAAAAATGGGTACATTTGTAATATCCACCATGCGAATCTCAACATTTTAATGTAAAGTGTATTTACTAATACACTTTCGTATTATTTTGTTATTTGAAATCGTTCCCATATGCAAACTAATACGAAAATGATTCGAATTTGTATTGCTAAGAAGTAATATTTTAATAATAATAATCATAGTTGTATATCAGAAGTTTCATCTAGAAGATATATCACATTTATCACTAAATCAATCCAGAAATAATACAATATCTTGTAATGCATTAAAATAAATTTTAACATCATAAAGCACGTAAAACTAAACGCTCGCATAAAATATCTATTTTTTGTTAAAAGACAAGCAAATTGCTTCATGTTTTTTTATTAATTTTTTAAAAATTTTTCGACAACTGAAAAAATTCTGACTGAAAAATTAAAGTATTGCATTAATTACTTCCAGATGATCTCAGTGGGATATCAGAAATTTATTGCGGAGGTGATAATCACCTTATTGAAAAAAAAGGCGATATTGTAAAGTTAAAATATACTATGGAAATAACAAAAAATAAAAATATATATTTTTTGTTGTTTATTACCTAATTTTCTTCAAACTGATAAATATACTATATTATAAAATTTGATTATTTTCGTCCAAATAATAAAAAGAAAATATTGCGTAAATATATTCTGTGGAAGATATCTTCCAAATGTTTATAGGGTTTGTTTTGGGTGGGTATTAATATATAAAAAAGCCCGGTTTGGTAATCGGCTCGGTTTATATTCTCTCAAAAAGTATTACCATATTTTCAAAAATTTATATGAATTTCGTAAACAAAATTAAAGTTAAAAAGAAAATAAATTAAAATTTTGTTTATTTCTCGTTGCCGTCTAAGTTTTTGTTTAATTTAACAATGCGGGCTATGTGAAGGAATCCGAAATTGTTGTGTTTATGGATTTATAAAAACATATTTATATTTTGTTATTGGTAATTGGAAGAATGAATTTCAGTTTTGTAGAAAAATATGTTATGATGAAAAAATTAAATTGTTTTTAGTACGAATAACAATCTATATTTTATTTTTAAAGTGACTACGCAGAAAAAATATGTATTTAATTTTTCCATTACTATGGTTAAACAAACAATTTTCTTTTATTTCTTATTTAACAACAAATTCCAAGAAATTTTGTAACCTTGATTTATTGGCAAAAAACATGCTATTTTTTTAACGTTTTAATAACAAAAAAAAAAAAAATCAAAAGTACTTATACATAAGAAATGGTCATTTATGGACCGATCCTTCCAAAATTTGACTGTAAAATTAATGCTTAAATGAGAATGAAGTTTATATTTAAACAATCACTTATATAGGAATTATGAACGAAAAAACAATTTCGGGAGAGGTACCTGAATGGGATGTACGGTCAATTTGGACCGATCCTCACGAAATTTGGCAGAATGCTTAGACAAAATGCACCTATGATGAATTTCATTTAAATACGGGTATATTTAAGATATTTATGAGCATTTGACCTATTTTCGGCAAAATTTTATCATGGGACTGAGTGAAATAATGATTACATTTTAACCAATTATATTGTGTTAAATTATTGGTCCGAAAAAGGTTCAAGTATCAGATTACATAAAGTAAAATTTAAAACTGCGACAAAAAGATTAGCAGTAATAATGGTTTTTGATGCATGGACGGCCGGACGAACAAAATTTTACGCTAAAAAAAAATTAAAAATTCCTAAAGCAGCAAATTATTGCAACAAAATTAAAAACAAATCGCTATACACCTCCCTGAATAAAGTGCCATTTTTCGTTATTTTTGGTATTTTTCAAAACAAATCGACTTAAAAACGTTTTTTGATTTAAACTTCTTTAGAAATAAAATTACAGGGTTTGCAAGTTTTTTCTTATCCATGCTGATTAAATGAAATACCAAGCTTACGTAAAAAGTTGAAAGTTTTATATAAAAAGTTTCAGAAAACTTAATTACTTTAAGAAATTTTGATTGCTATAGAATTTTTTTTAATACTAGTTGGAGCATTTCAGCTAACAATATACCCTATAAAAAATAAGTAAAATAAGTGTATTGTCATTTCATATTATTATCAATTAATACCACTGTACGAGTACACCGTCATCAACAACAATAACAAAAAAAAAACAAATTTCACTTGTTTGAAAACAAATATTAACGTACTCTTTTTTGTTGTTTTTGTATTTAGAGAAAAATAATACTCAACAAAAATAATTAAATTTGTTTTTTTTTCAAGTTTTTTATGTTTACAGCTCTCAGTCAATCAGTCATTCTCTCCTCTTTCTCTCTTATCAAAACCCCCGCCCGGTACTTTTTTTATTTACTACAAATGAATAATGACAATAAAGTGAGGAATTGCTCGTATATATTAAATTTCCAATTGTGATTCAATAATGATGGCAATGAAGGTGACGATGCACGGTGGCTTAGAAATGAATTTTTGTTAACACCGATTTCCAAAATTTTAATGCCATTAAATAGTGAACATGTTGAAACTAAAGTGGCCAAAAATAGATCAAAATATTGGTAATTTTGGGCGTGGCATTGTGTTAAAAATAAATATTTTATGTTACTTTATAAAAAAAAAATTGATTTGTGTAAATTTTATCAGAAATAAATTATCATTACAATCTATCATTGATAATTGGCTGCATTTTTTTTTTTTTTTTTTTTTTTTTGTTACGTTGGTGGGATAATAATTTTTAAGAAATGGTAAGTTGTATCACCATACTATTTTTACCTGCTATCTTACGAGTATTAAATTTTTTCTCAGTTATTATATTTTAGTCAAATTTGAATTTTAGTGGAATAGAACTTTTGAGTGTTTTACTACCAGAAGAAAGGCATGAAGGATTACTTTACAAACTAAAAAATATTCTTCCAGCTCCTTATTATTTCTTTTTCTTATCGTATTTAAAAAACAGATGTTTCTATGTTAAAATTAATAATGACATTTCTAAAATTTGCCAAATAAATGCTGGTATCCCACAGGGTAGTGTGCTTGGCCCAGTATTGTACACCATATTTACATATGATATGCCAATAACGGATGATGTTACTGTTGCAACATATGCCGATGATACGGCATTTTTGTGTTCACATACTTCATCATCAGAAGCCTCCAGAAAACTTCAAATACAACTTGATAGCCTTTACCAATAGCTTTTAAAATGGAATATTGTAGTTAACACTCAAAAATCAAATCATATTACATTTACAACAAGGGAAGAAAATTGTCCACCTGTATTTCTAAATGGCTCCGCTATACCTAATAGTGATGTCGTTAAATATTTGGGTCTTCAACTGGACCGGCGACTTACATGGAAAGCCCACATAAACTCAAAACGGAAGCAACTGGATAAAAAGTTTTGTCAAATGTATTGGTTACTTGGGCGTAAATCCCAATTATCACTTGAAAATAAAGTTATATTGTATAAAACTATATTAAATCCTATTTGGACCTATAGGATAGAATTACGGGGAACTTCTAGCAATTCGAATATAGAAATCTTACAAAGATTTCAGTCAAAAACATTACGGTCTATAACAAACGCTCCGTTTTACATTACAAATAAGGCATTACATAATGACCTTAAAATTCCTTTTATAAAAACAGAAATAAGAAAATTTAGCAGCAACCATACCAATTTATTGGCAATTACACTACTAGATGAGACTGATGAAGTTAGAAGACCTAAACGAAATCACATTTTAGATCTCCCTTTTATTTAAACTTAAGAATAAGTACATAATTAAATAATAATAAATTTAATTTTTAATATTAATTTATTTATAATGAATATATATCTATATTGAAATTATCTGTATATATGAATGTTACATACATATATAAGTTATACTATTGTTTCTAATGGGAATCAATAAGTCATGTTATTTTTTTTTTCATGTTATAAAATTTGCTTATTATTGTAAAATAGATTGCAAATAAAATATATATATATATATATAAAAAAAGAAGAAAGGCAAATGTGTCCTCTTTAACCCCATATATACTTTTGTATCTGATTGGACCCGTCTGTGGAACATTTTTTCCATTTGAATGAAATTACAAATGGAACACATGCTAAGAATCAGTTATGATTTGGGTTTTAAACCAACAGGATTAATAAGAAACAAAATCAACAATAAGGAGTTAAGAAGCTTAAAAAAGAAAGATGTTCAGGACGAATTTCTCAAATATGGGTTGCTTATAGATTAACCAAAACAAGGATCAGGCAATACGAATTCTGGGAATACAACAAGAAAGTTCTTTTCAGAACCAGAAAAATCTTATCTTATTTCAAGATTTAAAACAATTGTCGCTAGAAAATTTGGTGATTATGCGAAGGAAACTATATAAATATATACAACCAAAAATATCTATGGAGAAATATGTTTGCAACAGTTCAAAAAATCCTTTATCATGATTAAGATGTCATTACGCATCATTTACTACCACTTACTTGCCCAGGTAAAAAGGAATAAAGATTAAATATTTTATAGAGAGCACAATAGCAGAAAAATATCACGAAATTCTACAAATGAAGATCTATTTAATATATAACTGGTACCGTCATATCCGCTCATCTTTACGACAGAAATAATATGGAAATAAATAAGGAATATTTGCAGGCTATTTTTCAACCGAATGAATAATAATTATATTTTATTGTTATTTAAGTAAAAAAATAAAATAAACCTTACAAAACTTCTTGTATTATAAAAAAATAAAAATTTTTGCCCTTAATGTTATTTATATTAAAAATAAACATTAAAAAAGTCGAATTTTTTTTGATCCAAAAACAACCGATTCTTTTGGAACCGGTTCTTTAAGAACGTTTCCTAGTGAAACCTGTTCTAGGCTTGATAAACTGGTAACCTATTTACAAAATTATTCTGAGTATAATAAAAATGTTTTTTTTTTATCTGCCTATTGCATTCTAAATGTTATAAAAAAATTAAAAGTTCAGCTTTACCCTCAAATTTCTCAACAACTGCTGAAACGATTTTAATGAAATTGATACTGGAGAAAAATTTAAGCAAATATTTCTCCATAAAAAAATTCTAAAATAACTCTATCGATTCAAAAGTTACAGAGTTTTGTCCGATGAAAAACAACTCTGAGCCACAGTGCGACGTTGGCTTTGTTATTGATGATCATCATCATCAATCAGCTAATATTTTATTATTTACTTTTTTTTCTTTGGTAATACAAACGTTGTTAGGGTGCTTTTCACAATTATTAAACGTATTTAAATGGTCAAGAATATTAAATTTTAGTAGCACAACAAATTATAAAAACACGTACGTTTTTGAATAAATAAAATGAAAAAAAAAAATCAAATATATAAAAAAAGAACTTTTTCTGTAATAATAAAAGTTTTTCTAACACTTAACTCCTACTTGGAGGCCAAGAAAACAAATCAAGCAAAATTGAAAAAGTAAAAAAAAGTCTTGTAGCTGATTTGCTTTGAAAGCGACTGAGATTGACGATAGAACGTATTCACTGAGAAAAAAATAAATAAAGACGGATTTATATTTTTTGGTTGTGCGCTAAAATGGTGTCACGTAAGAAAAGTGAAAGGGCAAAATAAAAAAAGGCAGCAACGACAATAAAATGTACATAAAGTAAATTGTGATAATGACGTATGGTTACAAAAATATATATATATATCGACAATTCCATGAAATAACGTCCGAGAAAGGTAATTTTTTACCTGATAACTCTCAATTTCTATAAAAATTTATATACAAAAACTCCGTTAAGCCATTTATCAACTTCAGCTTACAGTTTAACGAAATTGCGAAAACTTGGAATTTTATTGCGCTTCTTCACTTTCTCAAAACCCAAAAATTTTTCAAAATTATGCAAATATACATAAATATCACTACTTCTGGTAAGGCTTTTGTGAATTTTCATGATTTAAAAGGCGCTTGGGTTTAATACGAACATTTCAAAAATAAAATCAAGATTTTTTAAAAGTGCATTTTTATATATTTTTATATATGATATTTAAAATTTTTGATTTTTTAACATATTTGGAAAGCATGGAATCTTTGCATTAAAATCAAAGTTACACATTTTTGGGGCGCTCAATTCTATTATGTATAAAATAAAAAAAAATTAAAAAGAAATAAATTCTTTTCTTATTTTTTGAGATTATTAAAATTTGCATAAAATTTAACAAAACATAAAAAGTATGCAACTTTGAATATTTATATCTTCATAGTTATTGACGGATTTGCATAATTTTAATGCATAAAAAGACTTCTTTTTGAGTAATTCATATAGTATTTTCAAAATATTCTTTTCGCTAAAAAATATTGACAAAATAAAAATGCAATTTATAGATGCATTTTTGCAAATTGAATTTTAATTTTTTAAGTGTGTTTAAAATTGTTTTGTTTTCTATAAATTGCAATATTAATTTAAAAACAAAATATATAAATAATATTTTAAAAATAAAACCAGAAAAAAAGAATTTTTATATGAAAAAATGTGAATAGATTTTAGAAAAAGTGAAATTTAGAAAGTAAAGTTTCCCTATTTTCTTAATATGCTAAAAAATTAAAAATCTGAAATAGCATATTCAATTGAAAATGCATTTAAAAACGCAATTGCATTAAAATGCATTTTTCAAAAATATTTTTTATTTGTAATCTATTCGTTTTGAAGCTGATGTTGATGCCGTTTATATTTATGAATTCCACTAAGTATTGTCAGAAATATTGTCATTGAAATTTTTTAGGTTTTTTAGAAAGTGTAAAAGGTAAAAGAAATTGCGAGTTTTCGAAATTTCGCGCAACTGATATCGATATAGATATTCATAAATTATCTGCGTGCAAAATTTTATGAAAATTAAAAGACACTCGGTAAATTTTTGGGCGTTCTTTCATGGAATTGTCGATATAATGTTTTTAATATAAAAACGCGCTTTAAATTTATGTATACAAATGACTTTTAGATTTAAACGCTTTAATGCTTTTCTTTTTTCAGATTTTCTTTTTTTCTCCTTTGCTAAACTTTTTTTCTTTTGCAGTAAAATAAACGCAAATGTTTGACAAATTATTTTAGAATTAAGAAAATTTTGTAAGAAACTAAAATGCTAAATAGTCATGCAGTTTATGTTATTTAGGTGTTTAAGGAAATTTTACAGTTTTTGTTTACAACTATTAAAATAATAAATTTAGGCAAAAATTTTACCTAATTGATTTAGTACTGATTCTGAAGAATTTCTCAGGCAATATAGATATGCATTATGATTACGGAGCTCTAAACCTTTAAATTACATTTTTTGGAATTGACTCTAGTTTTCGAGAGTAATCGTTAAATAGAAAATGAATGAGGTTGCACCACATATTACAATCAGTGTTGCCATTTTAGCACTTTCAGTACTAGATTTAGCATTTGAACTATTTTACAGTATTTTTTAAATCAATACCTTGCGTTTTTTTTAAGAATTTCATTATAAATTTGACGGTATTAGTTTTAAGTTTTAAAATATAAGCCCTATTTTTACTTAATTTTTTTCCAATATTACAAATTATTCTGAAGAAAAATTAGACTTTACAAGAAACAAGGGCAACTAAAATATGAATTTAAAAAACATCCGAAATTTCACTATTTTCTTCTCTATCTTAGAATTTAATATTGAATATGCTGCAAATAAAGCGATCTGTATTTTATTAAAATGTTAAAAAATAGATTTTTATATTGAAATATCATTATTTAATTTTGAATGTAAAAAACATTGTATTAACAACCCACACATATTTTAATTTTTTATATGAGGTGGGGAAGTATATGTTATGACAAATCATATTTTTGCTTTAGTATCGCTTTGATACTTTCTGTATGAAGCATCTCTTCTTCCGTATAAACAATTAAACACTCAAATTGCAAATGACGTTTGATGACTAGCAAACAGGAACAATATATGAACAAATGTGGTCCACATTTTCCATATGCGCACAAAAGTTTGTTTAACGTTCGAATAAAATGATGGCTAATCGGGACCGCGGTTTTCATAACTCTCAGAGGCCAAGTGACATTCGGCATTTTCACACACACAATACGATTGGAAATAAAACTCACAAAAAAAAAAAGAAAAAAATAAGTAAAAAATTTATTGTCGGTCAATATTGACCATAATTTACAGAGGTTCATATATGGGGACGTGTGCTGAATTCTGAGCAGATTTATGTAAAATTTGAAAGTGTAAAATAATGAGTAATATTAATAGCTGATAGATCAATGTAACCAGTTATGTTAAACTTCATTAAGTTGTTTTTAAAATTGAGAGATGTACTGCTTGCAGCAGGTTTGTATGGTCAGAAAGGCAGCCAGAGAGGCAGACATACATAATTAAATATGTATGTTCAGATAGTGACTTTAAGTTCATTGGCGTATTTTAAGAATTCAACCAACTCTTCTATGTATTCAAAAATATACTCATCTCTTAAACATTCTCTCCTTGTACGGTTCAATGTTTCCTTACATTATGATTTTAAAATTGTATTTATTTCCATATCACCATATGTGGATGAGAATTATGCGCTTTTGCTAATATTTGTAATGCACAGAAAACAATTTTGGAAACAGGAAAACTTTCTGAGTCAATTTAACAATGTCCGCCCATCCATTCAGCTGGCCATGTAAACCTTGGACACACAACTCAAAGTACACAGTTCGACTCAGGAACGCTTCCTGAGTCGACTTAACGATGTCCGTCCGACTAGCTATCCATTTAAACATTGCACTCCCAACTTAAAATATGATGTTCGACTTATATACACTTTCTGATTCGATTTAGCAATGTCCATTCATTCGTCCAGCTAGCTATCCATGCAAACCTTGAACGCCAAAATTAGAGTATACCGCTTAACTCAGGAACACTTTTTGAGTCGAGTTAGCGATGTCCGTTCGTCCGTACGACTAGCTATCCATGCAAGCCTTGAGAACAAAGTACAGGTCGCAATATTCACGTATTGATATTCATAATTTGATACAAGTTTTAAGCATACAAAAACTGGTTATAATTGTTTCATTATTTCACGTAGCTCCCATGTAAATGTCCTTGAAAAGATGGGTCCATAATTGGCAATAACTTTCATTTAAATCCCTCTTCAGAAAATCACTTTAACATGCATAAATCCCTTATAAATATTAGTATTAAAATTATATTTGACACAAGGAAGTTTTGTTATAGTATGGTACCAAATTTTTTTGGAGATCCGTTCATTACTGACCATTAGTGTTGCCAGGGTGTCTGAAAAATGAGGCTAAACTGAACTTTAAAAAAAGTCAGAAATGGCCAATTGTTCCTAAAAAATATGGCCAGACAAAAATTGAACTTTATTTTTTTAATTTACAATTTTTTTTTCATTCTCATTAGTTTTTAATATTTTTTGCAGATATTTTAATAAATTTATAAATTAAACATACAAATGCTATCAGCAAAATATCCAATGAAAAATTGTCCAAAATATTACCATACAAATTCGGTTCATATTTCATATGAAAAGCGACTCAATATTTTGAAATATTTTTTTTTTGTAAATTTTGAACTGTAATTCCTTTTTGATAAGATTTTATAAGAATTTTCTTAAAATTATGTTCATAAGTAAATCATACGGTTACTGATTAATTATAATCGGTCATAAGATTATATTTTATTAATTTATTTTTGATTTAGGGAATGAAGCGGCGCAGCAGAAAATTTTTGTTAAATATAAATAATCTCCATTTATTGTGCAAATAAATACACAAAAGCGCTTAAATGGATAATTCTGTAGAAATGAAATTAGTAATAGCAAATAAAAAATTATGTGTTATTACTAATTTTATTTTTGCCTTTTTAAGGTAATTTTAAAAATCAAAAAAAAAAAAAAAAAGCTAGAAGCTAAAACGAAATGAGGCTAAAAGTAAAATAAAGAAGCTAAATTTGGCTAAAAAGGCTAAACTGGCAACACTGTTGACCATAGCTCCCATATAAGGTCCACTTCCGAGGAACATGCATAAATGTTATTTATGCAAATGTTAGTATCATGTATATATATAGAAATTGTGTGAAATTTTTATTGATATAAAAGAATCGATCCAAAATTTACCCATTGGCCCTACATAAACACTTCAAAATTATTTACACTCTTCAAAAATTACTTGAACTCACAATGGTGTAGGTTTTCATATAATACGACTTAATCCACTATAACTTTTTTTATTTAATTTCCAACTTTAATAATTTCTAAATAAGAGTTAAAGCTTAAATTTTTTTAAATCCCTATAAATTTAATATTTTCGTTTAAATCCTATATATAAAATACCAACAATTTAACACCATTGAAGCGTTTAAAACTATTAAAAATATTACTAAATAAAAAAGAAAATAAAAGAAATAAATATATGTACAGTTATTATTTATGGTTGCTTTAATATAACAAAGGTTAATGGAGCATAAATAATATCTAATACTAATATTCGTAGTAGATATTGACAGATTGACAAGACAAATACTATAGACAAAAACACCCGAGAATCCAATAACAGTTTGAATTCTAATATAATAATAAAAAAAAAATATGACAAACTCCAAAAAAAAAAAAAAAAAAATTATTGAAAAAAAGTAAACAAATCAAGACTTCTTTTCATATAAAACGATAAATGATTTAAATATTAATATTTGTTAGAAAAAATCTTTACCTTTTTATTTATATTTATGTCTTCAAGAAGAAGTTTGCTTCACTTCTCTTTTTTCCTCCTTTGTTTTTTACCCAGAATTATGCAAATTTTTTTATTTATTGGTTTAAAAATATACTTTTTTTTAATTTTAATTTTTCTTATTTTGATTTTCACTTTTTTAAATAAAAATGTTTGCGAGCTTATTATAATTTTAATTTTATGACTTTTTTTTGCGCTCTTGTCACAAAACTTTTATTTTTTATTTTTGGTATGCAAAAATATATAAATTTATTTATTTTTTTTATTATTGAAATTTGATTTTAATATAAATGTTGTATCTTTTTTTATTTTTCTTTCTTTTTTTCTTTTCTCTTTAACATAAAATAAAAGTTTTATTTGTGTATTTCAATTTACATATATTGTTTTGTTTTGTTTTAGTAAATTTTGTGACAAATAATTTTTATTGTTATCGTTGTGATTTAAGGGTGGCCAAAGTCGTTTATTGGAAAGGAAAGTAGCAACATCTGAAAGAAAAAAAAAAAAGGAAATAAAATTAAAATATATTAAATATTTGTAAAGTTTTTAATACACTACATATGCTTTAGAGTAAATAGAAAATATTAAAATTTAATATAAAGTTTGTTACTTAGTTGTTTTACATATATATATATATATATATATATATATATATATATATATCTTATGCTATGTTCACATATGGAGATTTTTTGAAAATCAAGTAGTTTTCTCAAAAAACATAAAAAAATTGATTTGTTTTTTCATATATTTCAAATCCAAAAACATCTCGATTCGAGCTTTTTAATTAATTTACACACAAAAAACATACTAATTTTTCATACAGCGAATAAATTTGTAGTGTTTTTAGTACATAGAAATTTGTTGCAAAAAATTTTTAACAATTGTCAAATAGTTTGAAAACCAAAAATATAAAATTATGATTGAAATGTATATTTGTTCATAAATCTTTTATGTTTAAAATTATATTTTCTTAATTAAAAAGTGTTTTTGTGTGAAATTTTTATTTAAATAAAATATTTATGAAAATATTTTGGCCAACGAAAAACAGTCCAAAAGGAAAAACACAATGAAATGATATGTGAACAATGATGTTTAAATTTATATTTATTACATTCATATTCACAAATAATTTTTGAATTTAAAATGCCTTTTAAAACAAAATTTTCATAGAAATTTTGTATCTAAGATTTTATTCGATTTTATATAGAAATCAAAACTTAGCATCAAGTGAGATTTTATTAAAAGCTAGTAAAATTTAAACAGATTTTGAAAAATTCTGTTTGTACGAAAAGCATTTGCTTTTCGTACAAATTTCTGTCGAAATTGAGAATATAAACGGGATATTATAAAGTTATTAGGAATGTATTCAGTGGCCAAAAAAAAGTATTCGACATGAGCGATGCTAATTTAGTTTTTTTAATAATACAATTTTCTCAGAACTTTTAAATAAAAGAGTGGTTTAAAGTTTATTAGAATATAAAGATTTGAATGATGCACACTGGTCAAAAATCCATTTTTTTTTTTTTTTTTTTTTTTTTTTGGAAGAAATTTCAAAATAATAGTTTAAGCAATTATAAGAAGTGGTTGTAAGTGGTAACAGACCAAGTAATCAAGAACATATTGAACTTGCAGGAATGTAAAACAGTGAAAGAGTTCGCCAAAGTGTCTATTTTATGTAAAAATTTAGATAGCGTCAGCATTTTTCGGCAAACTCTTGCAATCGTCAATTTTCTCTTAGTTAAATTTTGGTAAATCTGAGCGGAAATATATTGGTTTTCAAAAAACAAGTTCTAACCTATTGGGTAGCTTTTACATGGAGTTGTCATTGGAGGTGGCTAATTATGCCGTTTGGGTACTGTTGGACCGATCACCCACGTCCTTCTTATTTATCTTATGTTTTATATTATTAAACCATAACGACTCAGCCACAGATTCGTACTGCGCGAAATTGGTTATCAATTTTTACTTAATAAGCGTGATGATAGCAACAGGTTCTCTTTGGTGGCACTTTGGTGAAAGGTTCTACCGATCGTAACAAAGCTTATTATGATTATTCTGTAAAAAAGAATATTTTTGTTTCATTATTCTGTTCCTTACCCTCTTGTGTGTTCTATTCTGCAAAAAAAAAATTTTTTTTGTTTCAGTATTCTGTTCTTTAACCTCTTTTGTGTTCTATTCCGCAAAAAAATGTAATAGAGTCAAATGTTCTGGGTCAGATGTTCTTTTGTAATAGTGTTACCATTAGATTTAAAAAATATTTTACATTCTTTATTCTCAAATTCAAAAGAGTGTAAACTTTATTAACAGCAAACTCCAACATTTTTTGCGAGAAGATTTTGTCATTAATATTAGTGATTTAAAGCTGATTTTCTACCAAACTATTCAAATTTCACAAACATTTTGAAACTTCACCAAAAATTTAACATTTTACAAAAATGTTGAAAATTTACTAAAAACTCCAAATTTCATAAAAAAAACCCAAATTTCACCAAAAATTCAAAATTCACCTAAAATCACACAAATTTCACCTAAAATCACAAATTTCAGCAAAAATCCCCAATTTCATCAAAAATTCAAGATTTTACCAAAATTTCAAAAATAATTTAAAACTCCAAATTTCACTAAAAATCCCAAATTTCACCAAAAATTCACCCAAAATCAAATTACAGAAAAAAATTAAAATTTTAGCAAAAATTCGACATTTTATCAATAATTAGAGTTTATAAAAAAAAAATTAATTTCACCAAAAAAATGCATATTTCATCAAAAATTTTAAATCTTATCAAAAAATTGATATATCACCCAAAATTACAAAAAAAAAATTTTAAAAATTTAAAAAAAAATAAAAATTTCACTAAAAATTACAAATTTTATAAAAAACTTTAATTTCACAAAAAATTGGATAATTTATCAAAAATTAAAAATCTCACCAAAAATGATAAATTTCACCAAAAACTTTAATTTCAACAAAATTTTAAATTTCAAAAAAAAAAAAAAAAATTATAAATACTTTAAAAAAAGACACAATTACAGAATTTGTCACATTTTTTTTTTTTTTTTTTTTCTATTGTAATCAAAAAAGGGTACCATTTTATGAAAGTGAGGGTAACTAATCTTTAAATAATGATACACACAAACAAGGCAACATTTCCTTCAGAAAAGAAAACTAATACTTTAGTTTTTATATTTTTGATAGTAATAAAAAAATCATTTAATGATCTGAAACAATTTCAAAAATGTTATTGAAAGTAACAACGTGTAGTTTGAGTAGAAAGTTTACATGGAAGGACATCGTTGAATTGAATGAAAAGAAATTCTGGGTCGGAAGTTATAAACTCCAAACCCAATCAATTAATATGCTACACTCCCCCTTTAAAAAAAGATATAAACATTTGCTGATCTAAAAGCTTAAATGATTTCTAATGTGCTAAAGTATAAATTATTCAAATATTAACCGCTATATGATACAAATATTAAATTCACATTATTATTTAAAAAACGCCCTGAAATTTTAAATTCTTAAAAATTTAAACTTAAATAAAAATGTTTAAACACAAATCGTTAACTGAACAAAATTGAAAGGTAGAATAAGTATATGTATGTTTTATGTGTCCAAATTACAAGCTGCACTCACAAATACAGAAAAATAGAAAAGAAACTGGTGCATGACCTCGACAACATGGTTTTTACTCCAAAAGAGAGAAAAAAATATACATCGCAAACAAACAATTACACTCACACAAAACTAATAGAAATGTAGCAGAAAATAAAACAATTCAATGATTCTTTTCGTTTTTTTTTTTCCATTATAAGTAACATTTGTTCTACAAAACCAGATTATCGTAACATTTTTTTTTCTTAGTTTTCTATGGCAAACAACTCAATATGCATTATTTTTGTTGTTGCTATTAACTTACATGATTTGGCTTTGGTGGCAACTTAAGCAAGTTGCATGTTTTTCAAGCAACAACAGAAATAAGACAACAACAACAGCTGCAAAACCTCAAAAAAATCTAAAACTTCAATAGTTTCTTAACAAATGAACGAAACTATAATGACAGTTTCGGATTCTATCTTTTTTTCGTTTTTGTGTTCTTAATGTATCTATGTGCTGGTGTAAGTATGTATGAGTGTGTCACTTTTAAGTTTTAAAATGTTTAGTGAAATTTTTTTTGTAATTATATTGGTTTTTTTTCTTTTGTTTTTGTTCTTTAAGTTGCCAACCCAACGAAGTCTTTTGCTGTAAATAAAACTCATTGTCAGTCGTTTATTTGTTGGTTTTGGTTTCTTATTAAAGTTGTAGACATGCAACAACTACAACCATGACAAAATATCAAATAATACACAACTATTTAAAACAACTACAACAACATTTAGAAATAATTGTTAAGTAGAAGAAGAACAAAAGAAAAAAAAATATATATACCAAAACTTTAACGGTTTAATTTCAGTTTTATAAAAGTTTTCCTTTAATCTCTTTACTATGACACACAAACGTCTACAGTTCATAGGAAGCAAGAAAAAAAATTGCAATTTAAATTAAAAAAAAAAATGAATATTCTTGTGGCTTTTTCCACACGTTGAATAAATAAATTTTATAATTTAGTTTTTGGTGTAAATATTTGAGGGAATATTTTGTTTATATGAGGCGAATTGAGAATAAAAAATTGTTGGATTTAAATATGCTGTAGTTCATTTCTAGTTGAGTTCTAACTCAATTGTAATTCAGTTCTAGTTTAGTTTCATTTCATTTCTAGTTCAGTTCTAATTCTATTATAATTCAGTTCTAGTACAGTTCCAGGCTAGTTCTGTTTCAGTTCTAATTCTAGATCAGGTTCTGCTCCAATTCCCTACTAATTAAATTTTAATTCCCTTCTAGTTCAGTTCTAGCTTAGTTTAGTTCTACTTCAAGTTCTGTTCCAACTTAGTTCAGTTGTAATTCAGTTCATTTCTAGTTCAGTTCTAGTTTAGTTCTAATTCAGTTCTGTGTCCTAGTTTTAGCTTAGTTCTAGTTTAGTTGTAATTCTACTTCTGTTCTAGTTCATTTCTAGTTTAGTTCTAGTTTAGTTCTAGTTCAGTTCTAATTAAACTTCAGTTATATTTCAGTTATATTGCAATACAGTTTAGTTCTTGTTCAGTTCTAGTTCAGTTTAAGTTCATTTCTAACTCAGTTCTAGTTCAGCTCTTGTTTAGTTATAGTTCAGCTCTAATTCAGTTCTAGTTCAGTTTTAGTTCAGTTCCAATTCAATTATAGTTCAGTTCTAATTCTACTTTAGGTTCTGCTCAGTACTAGTTGAGGTTTAGTTCATTTGTAGTTCAGTTCTATTTCAGTTCTAATTCCAGTTCCGTCACAGTTCATCCTATAAAAGTCTGGAAGATCTTCCTGGAAGAAATTTACCCAATAACTTCTTTTTATCATTTGGAAGAAAAATCATCAAAACAATATTTTTCTAATGTCGCATTTTTATCAGTTTAAAGAAAATTGCCTAGTTTTCTTTAAACAACAAAAAAAATATATATAAAATTAAACATCTTTTTTTATTATTTTAATCCTCAAAATATTGCACTTTTTCATTAAGGTGATTATATCCTCCGCAGTAAATTTATGATATCCCATTAAGATTATTTGTAAGAAATTAATGCAATAATTTTATTCTTCAGTCACAATGAAAAAATTATTGGAGAAATTTGTTTGTCTTTTAGCAAAAAATTGAGCGTTTCAGTTTTCTTGCTTTATAATGTTAAGATTTATGTGTATGCATGCTTTACAAGTTTAGTACTACTAACTATCACTACCAATAATACTTTTCAAACCATGATGATTTATTGACTCACTGCACCAGCAGTTAAAATAAACTGTCGTTTGAGCTTTTAAGTTTCATTTTGCATAATTTTAATAGATTTTACTTCAAATATAACAGAAAAATATCTAAAATATCTTTATTTCTCTATACACAGAAAAAATTATATTTTTTAATTAATACAGTTGTCTCATTTTGCATTTTAAAAATAAAATTTAAGTAAAATTTTATTTTTTACTTAAATTTTTAATTCCTTCAATCATCTGATTGAATTATTTGATCAATTTTTTAATTGGAAAAATTTTTCTGTTTTTAATTTTTTACAGTTTTTAGTAATTGATATAATCATTTTGGTGCGAGGTACAAATTTTAAAAGCTTTTAATAGAATGAATTATTTACTAATATATTTTAATATTGGTGACTTTTTTTCTGTGTAACAGTCTGGCTCTTTTAAAAAATTATTTTTTTACAATTCAACAATTTTTCTTACAAACTTTTTTCTTTATTAAATAAATAAAATTAATTCAAAGGCAGAAAATAAATGCTAAAGAAAAAAACATACATTCACATTTTTTTCTACCAACTGTATTTAACGCTTCACTTGTCAAAAGTAACATTTCTTCATGTAATTAGACAATTGAGTTGTTTGTAGAGTATATTTCTATAGCTAACCATAAAAAAAGTTAATGTTACTTGCTATTTTAGCAAAAACAAAAATTTTACATTGTTTGTTGAAATACTTTTTAAAACAAATTTAAACAAAATATAACATGTTTAATATAAGTGCTTAAAAAATTATTAAACGAGATAAATTTTTAAATACACAAATTTTAAAACACTAACAATGACAATGTTTTTTATTTTTTTAATTTTATGCATTTAAATAAATAATTGTTCACTTTTTTGACCTTAACTGTTAAAAACAACAGAAATTTGCATAAGCAATAAAGTCTTATTAATTAAAATAATTTGAATGATAAAAATGAAAAATGAATACAAAAATTTAATTAATACATCATGCACAACGTGACTTTTCTTTTGAAGCTTTATAATTTTAAAAATTCTACAATTAAGAAAACTTTTTTTAAATATCTTTATCGGTGTAGTATAATAAAATTGTTAGTAGAATTTCAAATAAATTAAAAAAATATATATTAAAAGCTGGAATTGAACCTAAAACACCCTATTTGGTGAGCGAACATACAATCACGTAACTGACAACTGTTTCAAAAGAATAAGTCATATTCTTATTGTTAAAAGGAGGTCAACAATTGTAATAATATTATTGCATTAAAATTAAATAAAGTTTAGTAAAATATATATTTTAAATTTTAATAGAATTAAAATTTTATTATCTAGTTCAGCCTTGGCAGGGATCCAGTTTTAAGTCTCTAAGCAGCTTTTCCAATAAAAAATCTTAAACTACATTTAAATCCATCTCTTGTATTTAATTCTAAAAAACAACCTTGGATTTATATTTTATATTAAATTTTAAAGTTTTTGTTTGCCATTTTTTCACATAAAACCAGTTATGTTTTTTGTCAAAAAATTAAACACTGTTGAACTTTATTTTTTTTTTTTAATCCATAAGCAACACTTATTAACAGAAAACTGGTTCTGAAATAAACTAAAGTTAGAATAACTAACTAAACGAACTTGACCAACATTTTAATAACGAAAAGAGAAAAAAGAGTTTTAAATTGTTTTAAATTGATGAAAAAAATATGTTTACAAAGGAATTATTAAAATTTTTTGTTCATATAACTTGCAAACTTTTGTTCGAAAATATTTAGTTTTTATTAATATAAATAGTTTTATTAGCAAAAAAATCAAATGAAGAAAAATACAAACTTCGATTGTATTATATAACAAGTTCGCTAGGGTGTCAGAAATTTCAAGACTTTTGATTTTAAAAATGGACCCTAAAACTTTTATGTTGAAAATTTTACCCAATTTGGACAATAATTAGCTGATGGCTTACTGAAATATACAGTTAAAAAATGTTTCATAACGACGAAATTACAGATGTACTTAATTACATCATGTTAGTTAATGAGATTTTAATAAAATACTTTCCGCCAATTAGAAAACGTGATCATATCACTTTCCATTTTTACGCTTTTTACTTAAAAAAATTTTTTTGAAATGAAATATTTTACTTTAATTTAAGTCACTTGATAAGATCAGACTAGGCAAATATTTGAAGAAGACGATGTAGCCAGCAATTGTAATTATTTGAAAGCATTTTTGAATTAGAAAAATATTTTTTACTTCTCACACCGTTTTTGTAAATTTAAAATGGAAATTTTCTACAGGGATTTTTTTGATTAATTTAAGCCTTTATTTCTCTCTACCAGATTTTTGTGTAAAGAAAAGTTATCTAGGGGGCTGCGCACAAAAAAAAGTAGTGCATACAATTCAGCTTATAAAAATGAAACCAATGTGTTAAACTTTTATTTTGTTAAAGACCTTACAGTGGTCCCAAAACAATTTTTTTTAGAATTAATCTTGTAAATTGTGAACTGTTGGATATATCTAAACAAAATTTCATATATTCAGAGCTGAGGTACTTTCGAGTTGATTTGGAGGAGCACAGGTCACTAACGGATCACGGAGGTAGAGGGTCGACCTGCAAAATTAGTTACCCCGGGTATGTAATGTTTTTAGAAATTTGCAAAAAAATTCTTTTATGACTTGAATGTGAAAGACTTTACATACAGGTAGCGCTTATAAACATCTATAAAAAGCATGATTTCAGGTGCAGTTTAAGAGATATTTATGTTGAAGCAAATTTTATTTTTGGCCAAGTTTTTTTTTTAATTGAGGGTCCTGAATTTGGGGCCTTTTTTAAAAATATCTACCAGATTCTAAAAAATATTACTGTGAGAATCACATAAATGTATCTATCTGATAAAAGTTATGCAAAATAATGTTGAAAAAAAAACTTTATATTTTTGCGATTATTTTCCAAAAAGTTAATATTTATATAGGTAATAAATATTATAGGTAATATTTATTAACTTCGAAAATATTTTTTTTCTTTTGTTTCGGATTATAGAGTTTTTGCAATGGTTTCAAAAGAAATCTTAACGTAAATGCGTTTAAGTAAACTCGGAGGAGCTTTGGGCAGCATTTTACCCCTCATCCCTGCCCAAACTCTGTCAACTTTTAAAAAGATTTATTTTATTTTCTTTTTTTAATTCTCAAATGCCAAATCCGAGATAAACAAAAAAAATACATTGGATATATACCTCCATATGTACATTAAACGCACAAAAAAGATTTTCTGAGCCGCGTGGAAACTTTAGAACATAGAGAATCATAGTTAGTTAAAATATATTAAATATGACCAAATTTCTTCAGACTATGACCTCAAAAATTTTAAATTAAAATTTTAATTATATTTTTAGGAAATAGCGTTAATATTTGGACCTGAATAAACTATAACGAGTGGAGGTTTTCCAATGAAATATTGACAAAATACAGATAAAGCTTTTTAAAATTTAATATTTTGAGTCATACATAAAATATAAAATGTGATGAAGACATAACCCAAGACATATCAATTCAAAGGGATTTTTTTTTTCAAAATTTTGCCTGGCATTACTGAGTTGCTATAATTTGTCACCATTGTACACGTATGGCTAAGAAAAATATAATTTATAAACTTTTATGACATTAATTTTCCTCGTAGTTATTCAGTTAGTTTTGGAGTTATTACAAACTTTTTTATAATTTTACAGATATCTTAGAAACCAATTGACTCAAATTAAACAAAATTTCAGAGTAATGTGTTAATATGAAATTATGTGATGATTTTATTAACTCTGTCCGTATGTCAATCTTAAATCGTTTAAGTAACATTATTCATATGTTTCGAACCCATTTAAAAACTTTATAGGTAATTGGTGCAATATAAATATTTAAATAAACATATTGGCAATAAAATTATACTTTCTCATAAATAACTAATATAAAATATAAACCTCAATACTTAGCGGAAGGTAAAACAAATGCACATTGAAGCCAAGTTTTCATTTTGAAAATAAAATTAGCTAAAGTATTATTTACTCTGGTTAATATTAAATTAATAAAGTTACTTTTTAATCAGCTTATAACACATTTATTTAAACAGTTGATCCATAACTTTATAAGATAAATATTTAAAAATAAAAGAAAAAAAAATTAAAAAGAGATAATAAGTGCAAGTATATTTTGCTAAGTTGCTTGTATATGTATAAATATTATACAATCTGTGCTATAATAAACTTATGGATTTTCCCAGGCCAATACATATTATAAGTATTAATACGTAGCAAGTAGTAATGTAATATTTTATTATTGTATAATATTAAGTGCAATCAATTGAGGATAGTGAATACTTCTTATTTATAAAGGTAATTAGAAAATGTTGTGCAATTATACTATTATGATGATTATTTAAAGTTTTTAATTCTCATGCCATAAACACCTTCGATTTTAAATTAAAAATGTTTATTATTATCATTACTATTAAATTTAAGTTTTATTCAAAATTTCTGTAATTTATAAATTACTTCCACGCAGAGAAAACATATAGTTATGGTAAACATAATCAAATAATAATAATAATAATATGATTGCATTATATGTTTTTTTTTTAAATTTATATGATCAAACATCATAAATATAAACATTTTAATCATAAAATAATCTAACTTTTTATATTATGATCCCAGTTTTTGCATTTTGTATTTAAATATTTTATAACGCTATGATCTGGTTTCATCACGATATGATCAAAATTTCTCATATTATGACCAGCTTTTATCATAAAATTATTTGGTTTTATCATATTATTTAACATAAGAAAATTTAAAACATATTCAGAATTATTAATATATGTTTCATATTAATCTTATTATCATTATTCATTAATTAATTTTCATAAAGTATTTCCTACATTATATATTGTTCAAGATAACATATTTCTGATTAACTAAAATATCTTATAGTAGTTAATAAACATCTCATATTATTTGCCTCACCATGAATATAACCAAACCTTGTCTATTTATATTCATTAATATATAAACTAAATGAGAATTATAATAAAGTTGAAAAACAAACATTAATAGTAAAATATATTTAAAAATAAACAAGTTGTGAACTTTTCAACCATGTTGGTAAAAAACATACGTATTATATTTATATATAATATTTTTTTGTTATGGGAATAATGATATTAATATTGTTTAAAACCAAAATATGGATTAAGAACAAAAAAAAAAAAAAAAAATAAATAAATAAAAAAAATTAGTAATATTTAATGGTTATAGAAATAATGATTATTTTTCACATTAATAAAATTTTGTTTCTGGTAAAAATATTCAAAAACATAAAATGTTTCTAGTCAACTGTATTAAAATTTTAATTGAATGTAAACATTAAATGATAGAACTTAAACAAACATTATTATCATAAACACAGTGTTATTAAAATTAATAAAAATTAACACTGATAACATAATATTGTTGTGGTAACAATGCCGTAACCATGTTTTTTCTCTGCGTGTACACATAAAAATTTCCCAGATTTATTTAGAAAAAACATCTTTATAATCTTCTTGGCAATAAACAATCTGTTTGCTATAATACTTAAAATTGTTAAATTATTTTTGGACAGGAAAGTGTTAAACTATCAAGATGATATCAAATTTTCTTTTAAACTTCAACCATTAGTTTATCAAGATAAACAAATTCCCAACGTGTTTTTTTCAGTAACTCAGCAAATTGGTGTTGGTGTTAAATTTAATAATGATTTCACTGTATAAGTGTCTAAATCGCCCCAAAAAATCAACAAAACTATATATTTTTTTTAACCAGCCATGCTTTTTTTTTCTTTGAATTTTACTTTTTTTCAGTTTTGTGAAGAACGACAGCAACCAGGCCACAACAATGAGCAGAATTACCCAAGTACTTGTGAAGTTTATTGGTAAATGTTTGTTTTTTTTTTTTTTTTTTTTTTTATACATTTTTAGAAATAAAATTTTTAGCAAATTTTTTACAAAGTTAAAAAAAAACATTATTGTATTATTGTGATTATATAGTGTTGGCAATAATAGCAGCTATTTTATTTTAGTTTTCTTTTATTACTTACAGGCTTTAAAAAGTTGTATTATTTGTTATTTTTCGTTTTTTGTTTTCTTTTTGTATAATTTTGTAAGTTGGTTTTCTTAAACAAAACTTAATACAATTACTTGGGTAAAACAAGTTTTATGTTCAAAAAGTTACCAACTTAAATGTCAATATGAAAGTGAAAATAATGTAATTGATAAATATTACACCATTATTTATATTATGTAAATATGCGAAGCTGCAAATTCGCTCCCACATTATTTAAAGTGTCTCAATTTAATTTCAGAGATTGGTTTCTATCTTTGTAGTACACGCTAACTTGAAATCAATAATTAAGAGCAATGTATGATATACCAAATATGGGTAAAGCTGCTACTGAACATCAACAAAACCCTCCATTTTATTGCTATTTATATTTAATATTTAGTTGGCAACTTAAAATAGGCTTGAGGCGATTTTTGAAAAAGTAAAGATTATTTTTTTTCAAAAAAAAAAAATCCAAGTAAATATAAAAAAAGAAATTAATTTCAAATAAGCACCACTTTTAAAATGAAGATATCGATTTTAAAATAGAAGTGTAGTTTTTCGAAAAATTTATCTAAAATAGTTCAAAAAATTTATATTTTCAAAACGATAGTGCTCATTTGTTACCACAACGTCATAACTCAAATATTTATTTTTTACAATAAACTCTTTATTAGTTTTTAAGTTTATATACAGGAATATTTTTAAAATTTTGAATGAAAATGATATTATGGAGAAATTTGGTTAGTTTTCTATATAGCTTTACTATGTTGATGACAGTAGCCAAAGAAGAAATAAAATAATACGTTTTTGCAAATAATGCACAACATATTATGTAATTGGGACAAAATCGTGATCCTAAGTAAAATATATAAAACTCGTAAATAAGATTTTGCCAATTAATAAAACAAATTATTTACTATGCGTTAGTGATGCTAACTCGAAAATTGAGTTTTTTGAGATATGACGTTGTTGCAGCAAATGAGAGATATAATAAATACAATTTTTCAAAGGAAATACAATTAAATATAAGCAGCTATAAAAGGCTGCCATTAAAAATAAAATACCATGATGGAAGTTTGGCTTAACTATAAATTCCAACAACTTTGATCTGCTCATACTGCCACGCTTTCCAGAAAAAATCATATTTGTTATCCTTTAAAAAATCATATTTATTTTATTTATTTATTTTTTTTAATTTCCAATTTCTTTAACAAAGCTTGCTCTTTTAAGGACTCATACTATTGGTTATAATAAAATAGCACATCGTCTATAAATTCCGTTTTCCAGAAATCCTAGAAAGTCCTTAAAAAAATCATATTTTAAATTTTAAAAATTCAAAATTTTTCTATCAAAAATCGCACTGACAAAGATTATGAGAGTTGGCCATTTTATCTTTGTTGTGGTCCCGCTTTCTAATTACGGATATGTATGAATGATATATACATACTTATACTTTTTAAAATTCTCTAGAAAATTTTAAATTAACAAAATATTTTGAACATAATTTTCTGGAAATTTTTGAATGGATCTTTAATTCTCTATTCTTGTTCATTTGGTCTGGAAATTTCGTCACAAATCCTTTTTAACCCGTTTTCGACCGCTGTTACTTAATCAATCATGAGATTAAAGGTAATTTTTTCACAGTTAGTGTTAGACTAAATATTGCCTTAAAGATAAGATAAAACAATTAGAGTTTCTTATAAATAGTCTGCCTAAAATTGGGTGTTTAAGCCACTCGATCACCTAAAAAGTTGTTGTTGTAAAAACGTATCTTTACATCTGATTTTCGAAAAAGTACTTTTATGCTGTGGATGTATTTTAAGGGAAAATTGCTTTAAATTTGAATTGAGTAATTTTAAAAATATTATTTAGAAAAATTTTTTGGGTCCAAAAATAGTAATATTTATGAAATATTAGAGGCCATATATATCGGAACAAAAAAGAATCTTAAATTGTCATCACAATTACGAAAGCAAATTTCATGCCAAATTCAAAATCACCGGGATCGGGTAGTGGTTGGAAAGGGGTAAGAATTACACTTCTAGTTTAACAAAGTTGACGCTTTTACCGATCTTTAAAAGTTTGTATCTACGTATCGTCACACCTTTCAACAAAAAAAAAAAAAAAAAATATATATATATATATATTCGAAACGACGCAAATTTTTCGTTTTTTTTTTCAAAAAATTAACACCTTAAAAAGCAAAAAAGAATGTTTTTAAAAAAAGTATAAATTATAATATATATATATATATATATATATATATAAAAAAATTAATTATTAAAAATATGCCAAGTTTTCATTGAAAAGATTCATTTGTATCATATATTCATTCATATATATATATATATATATATATATATATATATATATATATATAATACCCTTTCAAGAAAGAAGAATTCAAGTAACATAAACTTGTTAAAATTTTTATACTGAAATAAACAAATTGTTTAACTATAAAGATAGAAATTAGTTGATAAAAATATAGAATGACTAAAAAATATTAAACAGAAGTAATATATATATATTTTAAATTATATTTAAGTATACAAGTATCTTTTATGATTCTAGTCTTATTCCTTAAGTAACAGGAAATTTTTAACAATTATTTTCTTTTTAATTACCTAAAATGTGATTCATAATCTATTAAAACTCAATTTAACATATTCTAAAATGGCATATAAAAATTAATTATTTAAAATGTTCTATTAAATCTATTAATGAGTATTTAGTTTACGTCTCACTTAAATCACCTTATTTTTATATATGTATATATGTAATTCATATATAATTAACTTAAATTACAATATGCGATTTTTTACCTGATTATTCATTTAAATATTACAGTTTGTTCTATTTTTATATTCAGAAATAAATAAATAGTAAAAAATGAGAACTATAAAATAATTTTATTTTAAATGCTGCTTAAATTTATTGAAAATAAATTATTTATATTTCTTAAGCTGACTATTGATGAAGACCAATTTTTAAATTTTAATTAAATCCTAGTTTAGGAGAGTGAAATTTTCATCAAAGAAATTCTGTCTACATATAGGTATTATTCAAAACAAATACTTAATTTAGTAAATTTTTTACTTTAGTGTTTAAAAAAAAAAAAAATATTTGGATAAATATATGATCTCACACTACCATACGTTAAAGCTGCGAAATAATGTTCTGGGTATATTTCTACTAAAGATTTTTATTTACAAAGTGATATCACTAGCCTAGAAGATAATTTGTTTTGCTGTCAAACTCTATATAAAAAAAAAAATAATAATAATTTCTCTCTCTCTCATAATCGTTACTAATTAAGTCATACCCGCTTGATCTGAGTTTCGATACTAGCGAATGTTAGCTAAAAACGAAGAATTTTCGAAAGATATATGTTCGAGAAAATATCGAGAATTATATTAGTCATGAATTTTCGAGAAATTCATAAATATTATTTAACTTTTCTAAATAAAATAACGAAACTAAATGTTTCTAGAAAATTTCCAATCTTTTTAATTTCTCGAGGAATTCTTATGTAACGTATGCATTTGCTTATTATTAATTCAGAAAATTTAGCACTAAAAGATGTGGATTTGAGCAACAAAAAAAAAATAATAATATTGAGAGAAAAAAATGTAAATGACTTTATTACTTTTATTGTTCATTATATCCAAATAAACTATAGAACAATATGATAGCGAAAACGATATCATCTTAGCTGCCGATTATGATATTATATCGTATTTCTGAAAACGATATTTTCATATTATTACAATTTCGAATATTTTGTTTACAGAAAAAAAGAAAATGCAAAAAAAATGGAAAAAACTTTAAGTAAAAATATTTCTTGGTTTCTATTTATTTAGGATTTATGTTCTTTTAACTAATTATTTTACACATCCTTAGAATTTTTTATTTAACAGCATTCAGAATAAAATCTAGATCACGCCGATTTTACTATTGCTATTTTTGGAAATTACGATACCGGTACACTTTAGTCCATAAAAACTATAGTTTTATCACCCTTGATACCTTTTATCGCCTATATGATACCGTTTCGATATCGCTATAATATCGTTTGGTTTATTGGAATGAATTATTTTTAAATTTTAATTTAGTATTATGTATTTTTTTAATATTTGATAAATTGTGTTATATTTGAAATAAAACATAACTTTGAAAACTAAATTAGCTTTTAGTTTTAGATAGGAAAAAATGGAAATTATATAAAATAGAAAACTATTGTTTTAGAACCACTGGCAATGATTATAATCACAAGTTGTTAGTTATATCAATATCGAATTATTTTCATAATTTTTTGATATCGAAAGCGAACCACTAACAAATATTTTTACGTTACGCTACTGATGTTGCTAAAAGTTCACTATTATTTAAACTTTTCAGATCGAAAGATTTGCTGCCACAAAGTAAGCGAAGGGTAAGCTCGAGGATCTCATATTTGGATCGCTGATGATAGTCGTTTTCGAATATTTTGTCAGAAAAATGTTCGAACGGGGTATTATTATCGAAGTCTGTGGTCAACTTGGTATGAGCAAAACATTCTTTTCGAATTCCTATCACTTTATAAATCTACCCTACTTTGAATCACTAATTAATATCATTAATTTCTATAAAAGTTCAATTGCCTCAAATATTTCTATAATATTTATGTCGTGGCGCCGGAATTTTCCAGAACTGATAATGCTGAAAATTATAAACCTAACCCCAGGTCTACAACTGAGATTAACGTTGATATAATATGCAAGATAATGCCGGCAGAAGAGAGTAACATTTTTTTATTATGTTAAATATTAAATATTTAAATCTTATTCTAATAAATCCTATATGATGTCATTATTTTCAATCAGCCACAGAGTAAAAATGTCATTTTTATTTACAAAATGCTGACTTTTTTAGAACAATTTTTATAAAAATTCTTTTTTAATATAAAATAGCCATTAAAATAAAACAATTTTACAAAAAACATGTTTTTTTTAAGTAATTTTCAAAATACATATGCAAACATAAACAAATTTCGTAAATGTGTATTTGACATCTTATAAGATGGTATTGTAGAGAAATCTCATTACAACAGTCTCATAATACTAATATTTGAATCTACACGTAAGCTAATTCTCTTAAAGAGCGAATTTAACACTTTCTGACAGAAAAATCGTTCATATTCTGTTACGTATAGATGGGCTCTAATGACAAAAGACATTAAGCAGCTATATGTCAACATGTTTTTTACGCTGAAAAGCAACCTAAGCCTATAGACTATCAGCCGTATTCAAAAAGAAACCTTTTTTAAGTAAAACTCCTCAAAGTTGTATTCAAAAACGATGATTCGATTAATGTACGTTTAGTAAATTATTATTAACTTCAAATATTTTAAAGTAGGTTTGACAATAATTTAAGATTATTTCCGTTACATACATATTTCAACAAAATAATTCTGTTTTTAATCATACGTAATTTTTATCACATTTGTTCATTTAATGTTAACATTCGTTTCGAAATTAAAAAATACGCCAATATAGCTATTTAAAAACGTATAAACTGAATTCTAGGGCAGGATCTATTTTGGATACTTTTGGATTAAAATACCAACATTCTGGCTGCCGGCAGAAATCACATATATTCATTTTTTTCGTTGTTTGCTATTTCCACGTAATTTCAAATAATTACAGGACTTAGATTAAGGTGTCGTTAATCTAATGTTTCAACTTCATGTTAAAAAGTATGCATTTTAATGGAAAAAATTATTAAAATAGTTAAATTTTAATAAAAATTCAACAAAAATAATGTAAGCAAAACCAAATATCAAATAGTGATGATAACTTTATCACAGAATATTCGCTATTTGGATGCATATAATTACAACCAACAAAAAATAAATTAAAGTATATTATTTATACATAATTATATTTACACAAGCTAAATAATGATTTTTTTTTTCAAAATAAAAAACTTATTTATCATCAAAGACATACTGAAACATCAAAATAATAATTAAATAAAACGGTTAACGAATAATTTATTCTAACTATTCACAACACTGACAATATAAATGAGAGAGAAACTAAGAAGGGTTGTCTACATGAACAAAAACAGTTTATTAGTTAATGTAGACCGCAAACAATTTTTTAATACAATTTTCTTAATAAAGAATTTAAGGGCTAAAATGTGTATTAGCTAGTTTGAGCTTTAAATATAAATTATGATTTTATATTTTTTTATTTATTTATTTATTTTTTTTTCAAATACGGCTGTATATGTATTATTTTCAACAACAACAATATTTATAATTTTAATTGAATATTTTTAGCATATTCTTAACAAATCATATATGCACAATTATATTTATTTATTCTGTCAAACAACAACACTCATATATTTTCTTACTAATAAAAAAAATCTCACTTAGTTAAAAAAAAAAAAAATGAAAAATGTTTACATAAAATTTTAATTGAAAATCTGTGTTTTTTTATCCACATTATTTTTAACTATAATTACATTGTATGAAAACCTCTTAAAAAATTTTTAATTATTGTTTAATATTTGCGTTACAGTATCTGTTGATAAATAAATATTTGTAAAACAAAATTTCAATAGCCACTTTGGTGACATACAAAGAGTCCAAGTGCATTTAATTTTCTGTAAGTACATTTCAAAACCAAATATTCGATAGGTGAACTTTGAAAAAGGTCAAAAAAGGCTAAATATTCCAAAAAATATGGTCAGAAAAAAAGTTAAAATTTTTTTTTAGTTTAAAACCTTTTTTTATATATTTTCTTGTTCTCATTATTTTGATACTTCTTAAAGGCATTGTAATAAATTTGTAAGTAAGTGCTTTAACAAAAGTCGCCCAAAAAAATTCCATTCAAACCTGGGATTTTTTCCTTCATTTTTAAACAGTAATTCTTTTTTGATGAGTCGTTTCCAAAATGTTGTGTGATTTTTCGCATTTGTAAGATTTAATTATATTCATAAATAGTTTTTATGGTTAATGAAGTATATTAAAAATAATTATAATCGATTTTGTAAGTCAATAAAATTTATTAATTTATTTTTAATTTGTATAATGAAGCGCTGCAGGCGAAATTTTTTGTTAAATATAAATAATATCGATTTTTTTTTTTTTTTTTTTTTTGTTCAATCAAATAAGCAGCTATTTTCTTTGTTGTTCAATTGCTAATTTGCTTAAGGCAAATTTAAAAATCACAAAAGGCTAGAAAAAAAGCTAGAAGGTAAAACTAAAATTTTGAGGCTAAAATCAAAATAAAAAGTCTATATTTAACCTTAAAAATGCCAAGCTGGCAACACTGGTTGCGGTGTATCGCAGAGCTCGAACTGCGGCAAGAAGAAATAAAAATTTGCAACCAAAATACATACGATTAAAAGCCAATTTTTGCAGGAATTTCATATTTCTTAGACATTTGTTCTATTTTCTAAAAAGTGTACGAAACAGAATTGCAAAAAATAAATGAACACTATATAGGATTTTTATAAATTAAAAATTATTCAAGGTTAAACCAACAGTCGCTTTTTAAATTATTTTATTCAAAAAGAAAATATTACAGATATGATAAATAACATAACTTTTAGAGCGCTCAATAGGGGTCTCAAAACTTTAGTGATTTTAACTTTAAATATAATATTCTCTACTAACAAGCATTCATTGTACTCTTATAATTTTTTTCTTAAAAATTTACTACAACATTATCACACTCTTGTGTGAACATACATTTGCACAATTCTCGAAAAATTGTACAACAAATATATAAACGTCATTGATGGGGGTCTTTTTCTTAGAAAAACAGTACAAAAAAATCACCACTTGCACTTGAACTTCTGGTTGCATTGACAATACAATTCACTAAAGTACATTTGAATAGCTTTTTTTCCAAAAACTTAATATGATATTTAATAAATATTATATTCATTTTGCTGACTGGTTTTAATTATGTCTTTGAAAAAATATTGTTTATCATAAATACAAACATTTAATTAGCAGATTTTTTTTTTAATAAGTATTTAATAGAGAGAAAAAATAAAATCACAGAAAAAAATAATAAAAATACAATCATAAATAATGAATGAGAATGCAAAAAACGCTATTTATCGCACAATTGAAGATGATTAAAAAAAAATTGCAAAAAAGCATAATATGTGGGGGCAGCAGAAATGGGCAAGCTAAAAAATTAAAAAAAGTTTATGAAATTAAAATTGATGGACAATTTTTAGAAATATTTAAGACCTATTAGAAAGTTTAGTGAAATCATATCGTTAAAGGGACGTTAAATACAAAAAGATATAAAATAAAAAAAAAAATATATATAAAAGATTAAAAGTGCTTACTAGAAAATTTTCAGATATTGTTATATAATGTAAAGAAAAACTTTTATTTAAAAAAATTGTCTACTTCTAGGCGATAAGACAATACTTTAAAGAAATCTATATTCCCTTTGCATTACAAGAGACTTCCATCAACTAATTGTTTTGAAAAGAAAAAAAGAAAATTTTTCAAAACAAAGAGATATCTCTATAAAAAGAATTGCCTTCCTCTAGGCAATTTCACAACATTTGTAATATTCCCCTTGAATTTCCTACAACTTCTCTCTTTAGCTCTCATCAAATAAGAATAAAGATAAACAACTTCTCTATTTTCCTCAAAGACAAAGCTTTCTCTTTGTTAAAAAGTATTGCCTAATTTTAGGCTCTTTATAAACAAATTTACTACTAGTAGCTCTAAAATTATTTACCTTAATATGTATATAAATTGACTAATATATAAATATAATTTCCGTAAAAATACTTCCTAAATCTTTGCACTAACTAAAATCTAAAAATGGTTTAAGAAATAAAATTACTTTTTCTTTTCACACAAAAATTCAGCTTAATTTTGTATTAGAGCCAACAAACAACGTACTAAAAATCCTAAATTGAATGTTATCAAAATCTTATAATTAACTTTTCTTAATAATCCCTCGTTTCAGTTTTCAACTAAAGAAATTTCTCTCACACACACATGTCTCGGCAAAGAAGAAGCAAAACAAATTTACTACAAATATTTTAACTAAATACATGTAACAACGAAATGAAGCGTGATGATGCCCAGAAAATGACTGCCGAAAGCTGAAGAGAAAAGGAAAGAAGTAGGCTTTCTCAGAATTTTCTAAATGTGATAATAAATTTTGATAATAATAACAGCGAAAATGTTCAAAGTGATGTAAACAAATCTAAAGATTATAAACAACAGCAAAAAATTTTTTTCTTATTAAGCGCAAAAAGTGAGTAACTATATAAATTACTTGGAAATAATGTGAAACAGTGTTGCCAGGAGGCGAGAAAAAAAGAGCCTAAATTGAACTTTAAAAAACGTCAAAAGAGCTAAATGTTCCAACAAATAAGGCCAGAAAAAAGTTAAAATTTTTTCTTTAATTTAAAAAACATATTTTTTCTCATTTTCTTCAGTTTTTGATGTTTTTTCAAAGATATTGTACTAAATTTATAAATAAAGCATAGCACAGCTGCCAGCAAAATCATACATTGAAAATTAGTCCAAAAATTCCTATAAAAATTTGGGTTATGTTTCACATGAGAAATTACCTAAGGTTTTGAGTGATTTTTTGTCATTTTTAAACTACAATTCATTTTTGATTAAGCATTTCTAAATTGGTGGGTGATTTTTTGCTATTATAAGAATCTTAAATAAAAATAAATAAAATTATAACTAAATAAAATTATCTTAAATTATGTTTATAAATAGTATCTATGGTTAATAAAAAATAATTATAATAACCGATTTAGTAATTCTATAAAATTAGTTGTTATTTTTAATTTAGATAAGGAATCCGCGACAGGTTTTTGGTAAATATAAATAATATAGATTATTTGTGCGAATGAATATACAAAAATACTTAAATGGATGATTCTGTCAAAAAATAAAATTAGTAAGAGCTAATAAGAAAACTTTTTCTTCGCTGTTGAAATACTAACATTTTAGTCCTTTTAAGGCAATTCTAAAAATCAAAAAAGCTAAGATGAAAATTTTGATCTTAAAAGCTAAATAAAAAGCCTTAAATAAAGTTAAACTGGCAACACTCCTGGGAAATAAAAAAATTTCTTCTTATTAAAACAAGTCATTTAAATGACAGACTGATAATAAATAATTTTAAAAATACAAATAAAATAGCTTTTGGAAAATATGAATAAAATTTGCTTGTAAATTAATTTAAATTAAAGATTGAAATCTCATATTCATAATAAAAGATGAAATGAAAATAAATATTAAGCAAAAAAGATTGTATTCTCAGTCTTATATAGCAGAGCAAGTAGTTAGAAGAAAAAAATTATATTATTGAAAAATAGACCATGACAATTTAAGCAAGTAAAGAAAAAAAAGCAAAATTAAACAATTATTGTGGGTTCATAAAAAAATAAAAATAAAAAAAAAACAGCACTTGACCCTCATAATTGGTCTCTTTATAATAAAAACAGAGCAGGCCAAACTTTTTATTAAATTTAGAAATAATATTAACAGTTTGATTCATAATAATTTTTATTTTAAACTCTTTAGCGGATCCTTAACTGTATTCTATGCTTATCGTACGCCAAAAAGATATGCTATAGCTAATTATTAGATAAACTTGCTAGAATATCTTAAAAATGTTTATGACACGGTTTTAAAAATACATGGTGATGTAAAGAAATTTAAAACTATAACATATTTTCAACCAAAAAATAAGATATAGATAAAAAGAAAATTAAATTTAAATTTATTGTTTGCAAAACGAAATCTCAATTCAAAAAAAAAAATAATTTTGATTTTTACTTGACTTTTTGTATAATTAATGATTTGAAATATTTATCTAAACCGCAAATAAATATATTTTATTAATAAGAAGTCTTAGACTTATTTCTATATATTTTATTTATCATAGAACTTGACTGGAAAACTTTTTTTAAGAAAATATATTTTAATGAAAAAATAAATAAATAAATTAATATATTATATAATATAATATAATAACCATGAGAAAATTTTTTAGCTCAGAAACTCTTCCAAATTATATGCTAAGAGTTTGCACTCTTTTTAGTTTCTTCTATCATCTTTTAGAACTAATTCTGGGGGAGAGTTGACGATTCAATAGATATCCATTTTAAAAAACAATTCTATATATATATCTCTTTAATTAGTATTGCTTTTGTTTAAAGTTTCCACACTCAGAACTAAGTATTTCTACGAAAGTGTTACAGACAGCGTTGCCATATATTACTTTTAAACATTTTAAATTTGTTCTTAAAAATCACATTTTTAGAAGAAAAAACTTTTTTGTCACAAAAAATATATTTTTTATGGAATTACTGTTTTAAAAAATTTAATTTCAAAGCAAAATTATAAAGATTACGAAAAAACTGTAAAATTAACTTTTTTGCATAGATATACGTCATAAATCCTTTTACATAAAAATTTATAAGTTTTTATCACAAGTCCCATAAACAAATTTAAAATTTTTTTCTATACTCAAATTACCTTTTTTATTAATGAAGGTTTGTTTTTTTATATTCTGCTCGAAAAAAATTAATAGCTTCCTGAGTTCTTTTCATTTCTCTTTTTTGTAGACCAACAAAGCAATAGAGTTTGTCTTTATTTAAAATGCTACTTAAACCAAAATGTTGTCCAAAAATCAATTGATCGACGATGTCAGTTACATTTATTTACTCAGAGCTGTATTTTTGTTAAAAAAATAATTTCAATTCGAGCAGAAATTAAATTAATAACAACTTTTCAAAAATCTTATTTTTGGATTAAAAATCTTCAAAAAATCTAAAAAATAAATATGGGAACACTGGTTACAGCATCTTTTATATACGATTGTTAGTTACTACTTCTAGAACTAATGATTTTAGAAGCAATTGTTTTTTTAAGGTATTTAAATTTCAAATATTGACATTCTAGCGAATAATTTTTTGAGAAGACCCCTTAACTTTCCCTGATTCTACTAAAAAATTGTTGTATAAAGTTTTCTTCGAAAATTCCAATAAATTTTCGGAACCAGGACATAATTTAATTTTTAATTGGTTTTAAAGTCACAAAATCGGAATGTATTATTGAAATTGAAAAAGAACAGAAAATGGAAGGTTTTTATGGTTCCTTGAGTTTGTCATTATTTACTGATACACATTTATAACAAGTATCATCATTAAAGCTTGCAAAAAATATGTTCAGAGAGGATTTTGAGATCGGAAGTTTCAAAAACGAGATAAACATTTAAAAATTCGATGTGGCAGTAAAGGAGACTTTTTATTTTTGTTTTCAAGGGCTTGAAGCACAAATATTTTGTCTCCAAATGAAACTGCTAAAAATAGTAGCCTTCAGATATGAAATAACAGACTAAAAAGAGTTATAGTATCATTGATAAGACATTCCACCTCAGGATATCCGAAAGAATATAATGTATAACGAAACTACCATTAATACTGTGTCGGGAAACTTTCGTTTTCCAGATTAAAGAAACTTTGTGATATACTAAATACTCGAAAAATTTAAACTGATATTTGTGCTATTATTATTACTATGATTATTATTATTATTATTATTATTATTATTATTATTAGTATTATTATTATTACTATTATTATTATTACTATTATTATTATAATTATTATTATTATAAATATTCAAATTATTAGTTTACCCTTTGTAAATATTTTTAATACTTTTGTAATAATTAAATTTTCACCAAATACATAGTCCAACACTGATTTTGTAATTAAGAATTTCTCAATTAATATAAATACACGTAATGATGAAGTTCGAAGCCTATAAATCACTTTTTTCCAATTGACTCTAGTTTTCTATATAAACCGGCAAATGTAAAATTAAGGATATTGGTCCAGATATTGCAGCATATCACATAAAAGTCTCAGGCAATTTTGTTAAATAAAATATAAAAAATGATTAATATTTAAATCACATTTAAGTTTCATTAATATTCTTTCTTAACATGTAATAGTTAGAGAGATTTTCAAAAAGTTGTATCGAAAAATTTATATTTTATTACAAAATTTTAATTTTTTTAGGCTTTTCAAAAAATTGTGAAAAATCGAAAATGTCAAAACGTATTATTTTTCTTCATCCGTCATAAAGCTAAATATGTTATAAATAAAGCGTGAAATTTTTCAATAAAATCCATGCATAACTTTTCACTATATTCCTGACTAACTGATTGTAATTCATTTAAAAATCATAAAAAATATATTATTTTCCAAAAAAAAAAAAAAAAAGAAAAAATATACCTATTGTTTTAAAACTGTTGTTTTTCTTTTTATGATTTTGTAATTAAGGTTACACTTGTTAATTGTAAATAAAGTAAACATTGATGCATGGATTTAAATGAACATATTTGCAACATTACGTTTATACGCACGATTATTGCAAGTAAAAATAACTTGCAAATAAATAACTCACTGTTTATATACAAATTGCTGAAATATATTTCCTTATTTGTCGTGCCGAATGAGAAAAATACCACTATTATCATCGAAAATTCTATGAACGTAAAAGGAAGTGGCTTCGCCGTACGTTTTATTTGTAATTAGTTTCACTAATCAAGATTAGTTTTCGTGAGTTACTAAGTTTCAAATAAAATGCTAACTTTTTATATCTCAAAATTTTCATTTCGCAATATTGCGTGTAAGCAGTGTATATAAACGAAGTCATATTTAGCTGTGAATCCAATAAATAAAAGCATAGTTTTCGATGTTTTATTAGTTAAATAAATTTCTTTTTTATTTTATTTTTATTTTTTTATAAAATAATTCTTAATATCCCCTGAACTATTTGCAATAATAAAAAATGGAAAGAAAAGTTTTTAAGTATTTTCAACACAGATAAATATTGCTTGTATATATGTAAACTTATAAATACCATTTTACAGGCCTTTACTAATTTCATAAAAAGTAAACAAAAGATAACAATTTTATTATTTAATATCATTAATATATAGAAATAATAATCGCACACGTATTATAAAATTAATCTTTTTGGCAGCACATTTAAAATAATAACCACCCTTAAGATATGCTAATTATTTTTGATTATTCTGATAATGCAATTAAGCAGATAAGACAATCATAAGTGAAATTAACAGTAAAATAAAATAAAAATTATTAAAGGGTTTAAAATTTACAAAAGGGCTAATTATGGTTCTTTAACACAACTATGTAAGTAAAGAAATATTTGCATAAATTTTCCACAGCATAATTTTAGGGAAAAAATTATGAAAAAGGGTTAAAGCTAAGCAAAATAATTACTAAGGCCTAAACTTTATATATATATATATATTTTTTTCAAATTTATTTGGAAACAAAGCAAAATTAGCATTTCACTTGCAGGTACTATGAACACAGAAATAATTATTGCATACATTTTTTCAACTAATACTATTATTTTTTTTATATAAAAAATTTATTTAAGTAGTTGATTGATTAAATCATTTTTAAAATTGGTTATAAATTCTCCTTAAAAGCATACAAACATTTAAAAAATTAAATAATGGCTTAATTTTTAAAACACTTCACCACACTTTAAAAAATTTTTCATATAAATTGTTTTTGTTTTTCAAAAATATGTATGAGAATTTTTTCAAAGTTTGGTGAAGCAATTCACAAAAGTAAGTTCAAATGGAATAAAAAATACTAGAAAATATGTACATTTGGGTTTACGGACAATTTGTATTTGGCACAAATTTTATTCGATCGATGTTCTCTTCTTTTCGGTCCTTAAGGATGGTGAAGTGAGTTAAGTATGTGTACATAGATAGGTAAGATAGTATGTAATATTAATTTAAAGTATTTAGTTAATTTTATAGGTGAAAGGAAAGCATAAGTAAAAATTGTAGCAGCTATCAAATGCAGGAAACAAACAAGAGAATTGGATAATGAAAATAAAATTGGAACCAAAGTAATTATACAATATAAAATTGGTATATTAAAACCTACGTATATATTTAAGTGCATTGATTTGTATGGAGATAAAAAATGTTGCAAATATACCCTCCCCCAACTACTGTAGTCCCAAAATATTTCGTTTTAATTGTTTCGATCCCGTGAGCTGGACCATTTTTAAAACGACTCCAAAAATATGGTTTTCGATCAACAGTGTACATAATTTTTAACCATTTGGCAAAAAAAAAAAAAAAAAAAAAAAACAATATATGATAAGCAAATGACGTTTGATACATAATGAGTAAAATAATTTTTGAAAATTTGTTTTCATTCTCCCGAAATTAAAATTTTATTAAAATTTTCTATGATTTTATTTTAAATATTATTTTATTACAATTTTAATATTTTGGACATTTCCCATCGTAATTTATATTTTATTGCAACATTGCAAAGATCTTAGCCAATATATTGATATATATATACAATTAACCCTTTAGCTATACGAGTAATATTTTGGTATTTCCGGTCCATAATTGGTTAAATTAATTTTTAAGTCAAATAAATGTTTAGTTAAGAAAATAAATATCGCCACAGCACATATTTATCATTAAAGCTATAAGTTTGTGTAAAATAGTTACTAAGTTTCAAGAATCTCTATAATTCGATTATTATTATGATTTTAAAGGAACTAATTATATTTTCATAAATTCATCTATATTTAAGTAAAACAAATTCTTCCATGTGATTTATTTGCAAAAATTTCTAATTTAACCTAATACAACCTTTTGGGAATAAAATACACAAAACTGATCCACTTGCTGTTAAGGGGCTAATTACGTGCAATTTTCAATATGAATGTAATTAAAATCAGGATAGACCATTCCAGTGATACATGAAAATCTAATAGACGTTGAAAAATGACCAAAATATTTAAAATTATATGTGAATAAAGAAAATATGACAAAAAAAAAAAAAAAAAAACGTTAGTAAAATCTTAATATTCCGTAACTGAAAAGAGATATAACATTTATTTAAATGAATATAACAGGCCTTAGTATGCCTCTATTACAATTTGGAGTTAATTTTCTTTTAACGAAAAATTTTATAATGATATTGGAAGAAATACGTATTTTTAGAGGTGTTTCGAAAATGATCCAACTCACATATATTTAAACATTTAGATGTAATATTTTGGGAATCATATAAGAACAGGCTTAATTGCATTATTCATTCAAGATTTGCTCTTCTCACATCCAGAATATAATATCAAGAAAAATTAGCTTGTAATGCACATTGGATCAAATTACTAAAAATTGCTGACAGTACACTAAAAAAAATCAAAATGATGTGAGTGAAAAAAATCATAAATAAAATGAAAGATATAATTAAAATAAAATTAAAATAATATATTTTTTTAATTAGCAATTTGTTTCATTCAATCATCTACATAATTGATATAATTAAAATGTATATATAAATAAAGTTTTTGATTTATATAATTATTATATTTACTCAATTCACAAAATATGTTACTTGAGTTTTTGTGTTATATGGTGATATAAAATAATATTATAATATTGTGAAACCTGGGTTTAATAATTCTCTTAAAAATTATTTTGTTTACAATTTTTTTAATTTCTTACAAAAAATTAAATTTTTTATTAAGCATTTTTTTTTACAAATTTTTCAACCAAAATTAAAATTTTTACCAAAAATTCAAATTTCTACCACAAATTCAATCTTTCACAAAAAAAAAAAAAAAAAAATATTAATAGAAAATCTATTTTTTACAAATACAGAAATTTAATTTTTTACTAAAAACCCGATTATTCACCAAAAATTCAAATTCATTAAAAACTGATTATTCACTAAAAATTCGATTTTTCAATAAAAATATGATCCGATCTAACAAAAAAAAAAAAATCCAAATTTTCACAATAAATCCAAATTTTCACAAAAATCAAAATATTTACTAAACCTCCGATCATTCAATAAAAATTTTCACTAAAAACCGATTGTTCATTAAAAATTTTATTTTTCACAAAAAATCCGATCATTCACTAAATAATTTATTTTTTACTAAAAATTTTATTCTTCACTTGAAATCTAACTTTTCACTAAAAATCGAATTTTTCACCAAAAATTAAAAAAAAATCGTTATAGCAATAATAACAAACAAAAAATTTATAGCCGATCATACCCGACTATAAAACGATCTATTATTAATAACAAATAAAAAATGTACAATCGGTCATGCTCGACAATATGATATCCTCCATCATTGCGTTTGAGCCTCAAAATGATTTTCAAGATTTTCAGAAATTGCCTTATATGACACCAATGGCCAATTATTAACAGATCGTTATTAATCCTTGGTACAATGATTTCTACTTATATAAAACTTGAGAGAAATATTAACTTGATACTGTCATTTATGTGGTAGTGATTAATTCTGAAGTGTATGACTATGGAGTGTTAACTGAACTCAATCAATCAATAAATAATATCAAAAATTAAAAAAATAGATTTTAGCTATATTCATGATAATTGACTTTATTTAGAAAAATCTAAAAAGAATAGAAAAACTAGAATTTCTATTGATGCTATGTATTTTTTCGACACATCTGTTTTTATTAAAAGAAAAA
This sequence comes from Protocalliphora azurea, assembly GCA_932274085.1. Taxonomy (NCBI): domain Eukaryota; kingdom Metazoa; phylum Arthropoda; class Insecta; order Diptera; family Calliphoridae; genus Protocalliphora; species Protocalliphora azurea. Next base: position 90,651,214 of record OW026523.1, read on the forward strand.
AAAAGCAATAATCGTTTTAGAACCAAAATGCTTAATTATGTTCTTTATGAATGAAAATTTTAAAAGAAATTTAATTTCATTATATAGTTTGTCTGTAATTTAGATATGGCCTCATTTTTTTCATTGTAATGAATTGTTATTTTTAGTTATGTTAATAAAATCAAAAATTAATTTAAAAAATACTAGTTTTTGGATTTTTTATTTTTTTTTTTTTTTTTTGTAATTAATTATTCGAACAATATATTTTATTATATATTCATTCGATTAATTGAAGAAAATTCAAATTTTATTCGATCACACGAATAATTAAAAAATATTATGAAATTTTTTTCGATCAATTTAATTTTTTTTTGAAATTTCTTGTTGTTGGTTTCATTCATTAAAAAATATTTTTAAATTTTTTTTAATGTATGAGTTCTAAAAACTTCAAAATAGTTTTTTAAATATTTCTTATTGTAAGGAAATAACAAAACTTCTATGTTAAAATAAAATTGATTTTAACAAAAATAAAATTTTAAATTTCTTTTGTTGTTAATTTCGGGTAATTGATATAGTTATTTTGGTGAGAGGTGCAAACATTTGTAAATATTTTTTGTGAATTTTTTTTTTTATTTTATGAATTATTTTGGTGATGATAATTATTTTTTTACTCTTTCCTGTGGGTATATAATAACCAGTGCATGATTCTTTAAAAAGTGACGATTTTCTCTTACTATATAGTATATATATTTAAATAAATAGACAAAAAATTTTAAATTTATTAAAACTATTAAATTTCCTACCTGGTTATAAACAATATAAGAAAATAACTAAAATTCATTATATAGAATTTAATAAAATTTCTAATTTAAAACTTAATTAAATCCCTTTTTAAACAGTAAATTCATGTTTTGTTAATTAATTCAAAAAATCTGTCTCAATTTCATTATAAACACAACTTAAAAAAAGAAAAATATTTTATACTCGTATGACAATTAACCCGACACTAACTACATACATATATAAAACTAATTATAGTCATCAAAATCCCCAGTATGTGTATATTCATAGTTATCTTAATTTGTTTTTTAATGGCTATTTACGTCATATATTATAAGTGGATTTCTTTTAGCACAATTTGATGCATTAATCACGATTTATAGCTTGGATTGCAAATACGTATTTATTTAAATAATTGGAAAGTCGACTACTGGCAGCTTTTGCCTAAAAATGAAATTTTTTATTCATAATATATGTTAACTATTTAACACTTTAGAAGTACTATGTAGCGGGCAAGTAAAGTTTAAATTCTGTAGAAGGTTTTAATATTTAGCAAAAATTAAAATCTGAAATTAGCAATGGATTTTTTTTTTTTTTTGAAAAAAATAAACAATTTTCCTACAAAATGAACATAATTTAAGAATTTTTTAAACATTTCAAATTAAATTTTATTTTAGGGCGATCATGGATTACATTTAATAGTACTTTTCAAACACTTTTTTGAAGGCCTAAAACTTATTCTGTTCACATGCTAAATTTCTATAATCATACGGTTGATTTCTTTTATTAATAAAGTCGTAATTTATTTTTTTTTATAAAGTATAATTTGGGTTTTGTCTAACCGGTATTTCACGTGATATTTACTTTTAAAATGAAATTAATAAGTTAGTGTGATATAAATTAAAATGCCACTGATTTTAAGAAAATCTAAATTAAGAAAAAAACAAAAACTAGTTTTTACATAAAAATTTTGATTATAAATTTAAAGGATTATTGTTATATTTTTATATATATTTTAAAACAAGTTTCATAGCCCTATTCTGCTTTTAAACTTTTTTTAAATAATATTTTAACAAATTTATTTTGATTTTTTAGGATTTTTACGAAATATTGCTATTGTAAATTTAGAGAGCATTGTTTGCGTTAATTTCTACAAATTCCAGCAAAAATCTTAACCTTCTAAGGGTCAAGGCTTCAGGGCACATTCTTTTTATTTTTATCCTTTTGAGGAAAAGATATGTTTATATAAAATATACTTAATCTTCATGTTCGTATTCTAATCGTTTGGTATACAACATAGTTTACATAATAAACTAAATATCTGGATCTGAAATCTTTCAAATATTTTACACTAATTATATTTTTAATTGGATTAAAATCTCTAAATTGATTTTATAAAATTTTGCAGCGACCATTAAAGGGTTAATTGTTCAAAAGCACAAATTGATTGAAGATAATCAGCCTAACTACAAAGACTTAAAAAGTCGATTTTAATCGACCATTATTTTCAAACTAAATTTTAAAATTTCGTTTTAAATCCTAATATAATAACACCAGGTAGAATCCCTAGAGGGATTCGTCAATTTTAATTCTAGCTAAGTCAAAAAACTGAAAAATTAAAAACAAAAAATAAAAAGCAAGAATGAAAAATATAAAATGTAAACATTTATCATTTGAATTGCATAACTCTATCCTGGAAATCCTGAATGAACGTTTAGTACATACATTTGTCCAACTGGACATTTACACACAATATATTTGTGGATATTGGTTTTTAATAAAATTTAGTTGAAAAAATTGTCTAAAGAAATTTCTTGCTTTAAATTGAACACTTTTTTTTATATGGAGAACTGTTTTAAATTTTTTACATTTTCTTTTGCTTTAGTGACTGACTTTTCATGCTAAATAAAATAGAGAACAAACTTTCTAATAATTCTACATTTAGTAGTTATATCATGGTTTTAAATTAAAAAAAAGATCTTTTTGTGTTTATTGTTTTGAAAGTTTATAAATATTTTTTTCATAATTTTTAAAAGTTTTTTTATTTTTTCGATTCATTGAAAAATATTAAAAAATTTTTTAATTTATGAGCTTTAAGAAGCTTTTAAAATTGTTTTTTAAATATCTCTTACGGTACGAAAAAAACAAAACTTTTATTTATAAATAATATTGATTTCAACAAAAATTAAATTCTAAATTTCTTTTGTGGTAGGGCTGAATTTATTTTGTTACTATTTATCAGTTTTAGACCATTTCGAAAAAAGATTTGAAAATTTCAAAAAAAAAATTAATAATCCTTATCACGCATAGGGAAAAAGTCGATTTGAGGCTGCATAGTGTTCAAGAATAAAACACAATTTTCTCATAAAAAATTTTCAAATTCAGAGGGTCTTGACACAAATTTTTTTCTAATTTGAAGTGTAACTTCATTATGCTTTTTTATAAGGAAACTTTTTATTTAGAGGACAAAAATAAAAAGATCTGGTTAAAAAATATTTTATTTTTAATTATAAAATTTCCAGATAATAGATATTGACATGAAATTTTTTGTAATTAGTCATTTTTTAACTTTTTATAGAAACCAATGTCGGTTTAAAATTGTGTATCATATTTTCAAAAAAACTGCACAAAATTTTTACCTATTTTCAGATTTCAGATTCAGATAAACCATTAAAATCATCATCTACTACTGCAACGTGCTGAAGATACAACATGAATTTCTTGAATTAATAAATTCAACTTGAAAGCAAAATCAAACATGGAAACAAATTTAGTTCTTACATGAATTCCAGTAAGTGTTTATTGGGTATAAAAATTTGAAGCAAAATAGTTTATGAGTAAAATTTATAAAAAGTTGTTTTGTATTAATTATGATCCATCTTAATAATTTGTTAACAAAATATACTCAAAATTCCTCTAAAGGACCAAACTCACATGAGAAAAAAAATTTTTAAATATTTTTTTCCAAAACAAGCTCAAAATTATGAATTCTTTGAAACCCCTTTCGAGAAAAAAAAGTCGATTTTTTTTTTTGCGTAAATGTAAGGGATCTATGCTTAATTCTATTTTGTTTAGAAAAAAATGAGATACTAACATTTAAAATCGATTAAAAACTGCATTTGCGACATTACCAAAAAATTCTTTATATATTTTAAGACAAATTATTATTTTATTTATTTATTTATTTTTCTTTTTTAGAGAAAAGTGAGAGTTGTTTGGAAAGTTTCAGTAAGTTATCCCAGATAAACTTGAATAAGTTTTACAGTTTTTGTCTGATTTTTAAAAATTAATTTTCATTAAGTTTACAGCAAAAAATTACTTTAATAATTATTGCATCGTTGTATAGGCATTTATAGAAAAAATTATAGTAAATCGCAGATGAACTCGAATAATTGTAGCAAAATTTTATTATTACATATTTTTTAATGTTGTTTACAAATATGTTTTTAATGTTTGACATAAACGTACGTTTATATAGGTCTTATTCTTCAAAAACGTTGAGTTAATATTGAAAATTTTTAAAATTGATTTATCTTGTTCTCACAAAGTCGTGTGGTAAGACTAGGCAAATATTTGAGAAAAATAATGTAACCACTAAATTAAAGATATCATAATTCCTTTCTGGTGAGAAAACTAAATATTATTTGACACAATTTTCACTTCAAAAACACTTGTAAGATTAAACAACGTCAAACTATTTTTCTGAAGCAAGTGGTTACACATTTTTGATAAGAAAAAAAATACAATTTTTTCATTTTTTTCAGTGACTTAGAATGAATACAATACCTATTTAAATTATTCCCTTAAATATCTTTTAATAGATGTTAAGTATAAAAAAGTTTTAACCGCTGTAGCCAAGGATTCGTGAAGAAACCATTCCGTAACACTTTATTTCTTCTTTGGGATTTTTTTTTATTTAGAATAACTTTGTTTATAATGATCTAAAGGTTCTCATATTTAATTTTTTATAGCAGATTGATTTGATGTCAAAACAGTTCACAACAAACATTGGCTATTGAAAGTGTTTCTCAAATCACACATTTTTTGTCTCATGAACCTCGGTCTCAGTCTGAAAATATGATGTTTTGAAAAACTAAAAAATGGTAAAAACTAAACAAAGTTGTCCTTGTATAATTGCTAATAACTTCTTAAATTTGAATAGTATTTTTCTGGCTTTACTTTCACATTAAAGGCAAAAATATTGCCTTTATAACGACATGTATAAAGTTTATTTATATCAAAAGTTCAAAGATCAAAATTGGACATAAAAAAATCAAACCTTTAAATTACAAAAAACTTAATTTTTATATATATAATATCAACATAATTCTTCTCCGTACTCATGCAAAATTTCAAGCTGGACACTTATTTTGTTTATAAACAAACTATGGCAAAATGTCATATATATATATATATATATATATATTTAAAATAAATGAAAATCTATATAAAAAATTTCAATTAAAATACATTTTTCTAAATAACTTCTAAACCAAAGGATAGTCCAACATGAAATTTTGCACGAGTATGTATAAGAGTAATGTAGCATTATATAATTTATTAAGAATTTTAAAAGTATCTTTTTTGGAGATATAATGGTTTAATTTTTATTAATCTCATTTTGACCTCTGAACTTTAGAAATAAATTAACTTTCTGCATATCATTTTAAAAGCAATAAATTTATCTTTTAAATGACACTAAAATTTTAACTATATTTTGTATAGTTTAGAAATTATTAGTGATTAGTTTATATTTTGATCCATAACTTCTAAACTAAATGAGTTACCAGCTTGAAATTTTACACGAGTAGGGAAAAGAGTTATTTCAACGTTATATATTTTCTAAAAACTGTAAAAATACCGTTTTTTGAGATATAATGGTCGATTTTTATATGCATGTCCAACTATAATCTTTGAACTTTTGATATGAATAAATTGTATAAAATTGTATCGTTATAAAGGTAATATTTTTTTCTTTAATGTGAAACTAAAACCAGAGTTCTACCATGTATATTTTAGAAGTTATTAGCAATTAAACAATTTCACCTTTATAAAATTTTTAGCTTTTTTTCTATTTTCAAGGCGTCATAATTTTGGACTAGGAAGAGCCATAAGTCTAAAAGTTTATGATTTAATAAACACTTTCAAAAGCCAATATCTGTGGTGTATTTCATTGAAATCAGAGATGTCAAATCCGAAAATAGCAGTTTTCTGCCCGTTTTGATATATAATAACTCAGCACACTCTTATTGCTGATAATAGAAACGGCTAACTTGATTAAAAAATATGTTTTTTTTTAGTATTTCGGGAACAAAATAGAAGTAAAAAAAAAAAAAAATAAAAATTAAATATAATTGTTTTTGTTTATCAAGACCAATAACCTGTTATTTTAAAAACTAATTAGTTTTATTAATTCTCAATTAATTAGTAAGTAATTTTTCGGGTTAACAATAAATAATCATTAAGTTTCTTTCACAAATACTCGTAGTATGAATATTAAATAAATCATATTGGTAACCGGTAACCGGTTTTTAAGTAATGTTATCATTTGAAAATAGCCAGCAGAAAATTTTGAAAGGTTACTTGCTCTTCAAAGCTATTTTGCTTTAAACTCTTAACTCTGAAGGTTGTCCGTCTTAATGGCTTAAGGTGCTTTTAGCTTCTAACTAGTACTTAAGGTTGACCAATACTGACAAGTCTATCACTCATATTCCTCTTCCACTACTGCTTGATCATTTAAACAATTAAGAAAGTGTAGATAAAATAAACAAAAAAACAAAAAAATGAAAAAGCAGAAGCAGCAACAAAAACAATAGCAGCAGCTACATAAATGAGAAGGCAGCTAGTAGACTCAACGCGAAAGGAGAAGAGTTAAGAAATCAAATTCAAATATTATTATTGTAATTATAGACAGCTACAACAATTACTTATTTAAACCAAGAGGAAATATAAAATTGAAAGTTATTTTTTGTTATATTTAGGAAATAAGTAATTTGAGATTGATGAGATTTTTAGCAACTTTTATAAAGATTAAACAAATAACACTTAAATGTTTTATATTTATTTATAGGTATTAAAGAGTATAATTTCACTTTTACTTTCATTTAAATTTAAACATTTTTCTCTTTTAAATTTTGATATATTTTTTGGAAATTTTGCTTATAACTTTTTTTTATTTATTTAATTACAATTTTTTATATATTGAACACTTACAATATGCTTTACTTTTTTGGTTTTATTTTTGTGTAATATTTGATTATAAACACTTTTTCACGATTCGAGTGGGTATAATAATAAATTGAGATGAAAATGAAAAAAATCATACACAAAAACGAATCAAAGGAAACGTGAACGTAAGAAGAAAAAAAAACAAAAACAACACGATTTTTACAACGAATTACTTCTTGACACAGGACTGAACCAGAAACGAGGAATAGGTGAAAAATGGTCGTAGAAATAGTAAAAGGAAGAAGAAAAAAAAACGAGGAAATCACGATTTTTTATTTGAAATTTAAGAAAAAATACACGACAAAACACTTTTTTGGTTTTCTTTTAATTTTTGTAATATGATTTAAATTTTTTATACTTATTTTTCAATGAAAAAAATTATTATTTTTTTTTCTTTTTCAACACCGCTACCGATTTAACTCTGATAATTTTGGTTAATTGTAATAAACACAAAACAAAAAAGAAATATTGAAATTAAACCCGTCCGTAATTATTTTGTTGTTGTACAAAATAATAAAAACAACAACAATAAACACACATTAAGTGGTAATACGAACAAGAAGAAGAAACGTTATAGGGTTAAAACAAAATTGACAAGCGTCGCTTTTAAAACGTACCGTTTGGCTATACGCTCCAACTACAACTGAAGTTTTCAAATTGGATTTCATTTCATCGGTCGTTTGGTTGGTGTCTGTCACTATACAGAGCTTTACTGTAGTACTTCGTAATACACACATACATATATACACATGCAATTACAACAACAAGAGAAACAACATCATTATTATTATCATTAACACATTCTTTGGAACAATCGTGGTTGTCTTCTCTACACCTTAGTTTTGCTAGTTGCTCTGTACCATACTAAGATGATAATGATGTTAAAATGATGATCATAATGAAATTGATTATGATGATGATAAGGTAGTTGTATTTTTTAAATAAAGAAGTACATATAAAGTACAACAAACTAGTAAAATAATGAGCACAAGTATATTTAACGAAATTGTTTATGCTCCCATTTTATTATTTAAAACTAAGAGATTTTTAAGCAAAAGAGAAAAAAAAGCAACAAATAGCACTCTTTCGTACAAGGCACAAATCAATTAAAAAACAAAACATTTATATACTATTAAAACTATTATTATTAAAAAACTTACAACATAAAACAATAGTCACTACAAACAAATAGTAAATATGCCAAACACTCAACAGTGATAAATATACACTCTTTAAATTCCAAATACAAAAAATCTCTTTTTATTTGACTACACAGTAATAAAGAGAAAACTTAAAAAAAGTATCTTCTCTCAACAAAACAAATAAAAAAAATATCACAACAAACGAATGATAACAAACAATTACGTACTCAAATTACTTTTATATAAAACTCAAAACAAAAATTTCCCTTATTCTCTGTCTACTCACTCTCTTATCATAAAATCGCACTCAACTTAAACCAACCGGAATATTTTTACTAATAAACAAGTGAACATAAACAACAAAACAAAAAATTACTAATGTTTACTTCCGCTTTCTTTACACATGATTGTGTGCGCCTGTGAGCTGATTTTTGTCTGCACAGTGCTTCTTTATATTAAAATTTCCCTGTACATTCTCTTTCACTTCAAAAAATCTAATTTATAAGTTCCTATAAAAATTTAACGAATGATAAGAGAACATTGTTTTATTTAGGTAAAAACTAAATGTAAATAAATGTTTGTTTACAAAGAGCTTCTCATTCATTTAAATTCCACACACTGTAAATGCAACAAGCAATCGTTATATTGTCCTACATTATGTGACAATTGAATTTCAAGTATTATTAATTAGGAATAATGTTTGAAAAAATTTTTTTGAAGAGTTAATGGTTGCATTGTGATTGAAATGGTTTTAAAATACAGGTGTTTTTTTTTCAATTAACCGGTGCTACAGTGAAAAAACACTTGGAATGAAGCGTAGTGCAGTTTATAAACATGGGTAGTAGATAATTACATAATTCTTAGAATTTTTTTATTTCCAAAAAAACCTTTTTCGAACTTCTCCGTTTCAAAAATGTTTATCTCGAATACCTCTCATCTAATTTAAACTTTTTAAACGGCATTAGAAATAAAAGAAATCACCATTTTTAAAAAGTATATACACATTTGTATTCAGAAAAATTTTAAAACTACGAATTCCAAAAAATCGGTCTTTTGGAAATGACTCCCGATTTTTGGGGAGTTGTTGCCAAAAAAAACTCACGCATAACCTACACACCACACAATGTTACACAGAAAAAAGGATAAAAATGATTTTAATTGCCAAAGAAAGAAGTATTAATTAATTTCAAAATTGTTTCCACACAACTTTACCATTTTAGAAAAAAGTCACCAATCACCAAATAATTCATTCAATCAAAAAATTATTTAAATTTGGACCTCTCACCAAAATAAATATATCAATTGCTAAGAATTGTAAAAACTGTAAAACAACAAATATTTTCTCAAATTAAACACTTTTAAAATTGTAATTAAGAAGAATAATTTTAAAAAATAAAAACTTTCGACCATATGTTAATTGAAAAAAAAAAATATATATATATATATATATATATATATGTATATATATGCATGTACTTTAATTTAATTTTTCTTTATTTGCATTTTCATTTTAAATTCTCCGTACTTTTGTTACTTTTACATCCATATTTGCTGCTTGTGGTAACTTCATAATATATTGGTTAATTTTTCGTATTGTTCTCTGTTTCTGGATTTCATTCACACACACACAATTAGGCTTATTCAGGAAGAAAATGGTCCTAACTTTGACCTGGATAAGATTCATCAAACTAAGCATTACCAACTGCAAAGTCACTGACACAATAAATATGTATATATCATAAAAAAATCATTTATGCACATAAACCTGCCTGCCATAAATAAAAAATCCTTACTGCAGTCGCGTTAAGTTCACGAAGAGGACAAAAATTTTCAAATATAATAAAATAAAACAAACAAACAAATATTTGTAAACATTTTCTTTTTTATTTAATTTTTTTAAAAACGTTAAACTTTTTAGTATTTTTTTAAAACATTTATAACGAATTAAAAAAGCTGATTGAATCAATATAAATTCAAACTATGTTGATTGAAAAACTATAAATAATAATTTTTTCTGAAAGAAAACCTCATTATAACAAATTTTTATTAAAAAGGGTCTTTTAATGTTCTACAGCACCATAATGGGGAGGATATTGTGATTTTGTGCTAATGTTTGTGACAACGAAAAATCGATTAAACTATGTCCGTCCGTTTGTCTGGAAGTAAATGTAAAGCTTGTAATTGAATTTCAGGTCAAAAATTTAAAGATAATTGCATGAAATTTGGACCAAGGACGAAACTTGTTTAGCTCATATTTGACCACATAAGGTCCTAATAGGTTACATTCCTGTATTATTCACAAAGTAAAATTTCAGAAGGATCCATTTATAGCATACAAAACCCTATTCCGAAGATCTGGAAAAAAATTTTAAGTCAAACATAAAAATAAAAAACGATATAAGACTAGAATTTTGATCTAAGAAAAAATAAAAAATCGTAGTGGGAGAACGCTTTTAAAATTGCATCGAAAAAATGCATCTGCATTGGAAAAATGCTTTTCTAAAATATTAATTTTTCTTTTATTGTGATATTTAAAGAAGACTAAGACGATTCTTTTCTGATGAAAATAAAATCAATTAAAACCTGAAATCCTGAAATTCAAAAGGTATGCATAATTAAAAATATGAATGTGAAATATTTTGATTTTTTATTTATTTAGAATCGTGAGTAAAACCGCGAATTTTCTTTCATTTGAAAAAACTAAAATAGTTATGTTTTATTGATGGTATAAGTGTGTGTATTCCAAATATAAACCAAATCGCAAACCTAAGGTCATTTCATGTTTGATGTCATATGAAAATCATGACATATAAAAAAAAAAATCAGCTAACTTTTATTTCGCAAATTTTATGGAATATTTCGTATTTAGTTTAAAAGAAATTTTAATAAATATGTTAATGTGCGTGCTATGGATTTAGTTCTATTAAAGTTATACAAATATTCCAACTATAAAATTGGAATTTTTTTTTCTATTTAATCAATTTTTAATATACAAATTACTATTTTTCTTTACTTTCTTGATTTCCTTTTTTTACACATCTAAATGATACTATTTCGACGTCCCAAAAATGTCACCAAAAAAATAAAAAATAATAAATTAATAAATATTAAGTTGTACTTTTGGAGATATTTAAGTTTTCTGAATTAGGAATAATTAGTCTAATAGTATTTCTATACGGAACAATTTAAACAAATTCCAGTTTTTATAAAAGGAATTATAGGGCAATTATTACTGATTAATTTCGCCGCAATTAAATTTTATTTGCTTTTTATTTTTAAACTGATTTCACATTTCAAGGATAACATTTTATTTTTGTTAATTTAAATTATACAGACATTTAAAATTCACTCAATAAAATCTAATCATTATTTTCTTTATTACCACGAAATTTGGCAATAAAGTTTTCTAAATTAAAAATACTTCTAACAATATTTATTTCTGCCTTTATCATAACCTTTCGTATAATTTCCTTCCAAGCCAAAGAGTAATTTGAAATAGATTTTAGATCTTCAGAAAGGAAATTAGAGTGGTCTTTCATGGAAGTGTATACCATCATTGTTTGTTGATTTGAATCTTCATTTTTTTCGCATATAAAAGCGTATTTTTCATAATAACAGCTCTCAGTTTTCCAGGAATATTTGGGTTTAGAATTCTTTGATATATACACGCACTGATCTTTTGTTAGGTTTTTATTATTTGGATAATTTTCATCCCAATTAGTATAAGAAAATGGTTGTTGAAAAGAATTCCAATAAAATTGCGTTTCATTATATTCGCTTATATTTTTATGAGCTGGTAAAACATAGGCTATGCCGTTTGTCCAAAAATTAGTTACATTTGCTAAAATAAATTTAATTGTAGATGTATACCATTTTTATTATTAAAACAAAGATACTCACGGAATTCGCTAATTAATAATTTTTGTAAAAGTAAATTTTTTTCTTGGCTATCCAGGACTATAAGATGAGCATCTTCAAAAGCACATGACATCCAAGCTTGTTTCCAAGTATACTAATTATAACCTTGAATATGAATAATTCGGAATAAATTATGTAGCCTTAAATATATTACCTCTTCTTTGTCTTCTATCAGATATTTTTTTCCAGTATTTATTTGATATTCTCCTGCTGCGCCAAATACCTTAAGTATCAATTGCATTTGCAAAACAATGCAAAGTAAAAATGCTTTCCGATTTATATTCAAGATATTCATTGTACAATATTCGACATTGAACTGTTGACACTAAATATCTAATTCAATTTATATAGTGTATTTGGAAATTATTATTTTTTTTTTAATTTTTTATTATTATTTTTTTTTTTTTTTTTGCAAAAAATGTCAATTTAATTTTTTAATGTGTGCTCTCTTCTTAGAATTGTGAAATTAGTTTGAAAAATAATAGGTACTACGAGAAAAACTTCTTGGAATGCAAATAAAAAAATTAAAAAAAGTAAAAAAATATGTTGCTTTATAAATGTAAGCTCTTTCTAGCTGTCAATGTTTTTTCTATCGCTGACATCTAGAAATTTTTGAACTTTATCCCCCTTATTCAAAATGAAGAAATGTATGATTGTAACAAATGGCTAAGTTTTTCTTATGGAAATTTACAAAAAAAGAAGAAGCAGCCGCTCGATAACAAGCATAGACTTTTTCGTTTTGAATACGGCTGTAAATATTTTAAGCTCGGCTTTAGCTTTAGTTGGATGTGTATATGGTTTTGAATATTGTACACGCTGAGCAATTTTTTAAAATGTTTTATAGTCGGTGTTCACACAGCATTTTTTTCCGCAATTCTGTGTTCGTAGGAGTGAGAGAGAGGAGAAGGGAATACTAAGTTTTTACATTCTCTTTACTTATCTCAGAATTGCAGCAAGAAAAATTGCTGTGTGTAAACTCCGACATATAGCTTCTAAAAACTTCTCCACTTTTTTTGCCCAGATTCGATTGCGAAATAGTTTTTTCTTCTTTACTTTAACATCACTATCAATCCATAGATCGTCGTTAGGTTTTTGATAACTTTGAAAATTAACTGCCGGATCCTTTTGTAATTTTATTGTAAAGTGTAAAATTTACTTGGGCCAAAAAATGGGCGAGTGCCAAATTTTATCAGCTGTATTTAAAAATACTACCCCTGATTTAATTTTAAATTTATTACTAATTTTATTTTTCCAAAATAATCCATTTAAGAATTTTTATTGTATTTATTCGCCCGCCACTTCGGCTTGTCTTCTTGGATTAAATCTTTTCCTTGATGAATACCTCATACGTGGTAGAGAAAATCCTGTCATGTTACACTCTAAGATAGCTTCGATCTTAGAGAATGTAGCAGTGTGGCAGGTATATATAGGTGTATCATTGCTTGGAATTGTCTGGGGTCTATAAAGGGAGAAAAGGACCTTTGGAGCCTAACCAGAGACTTAACAGAATCTGGTACCACGGGAGTCAGTAACCCCTGGTACGGCAACACCTGCTTGTCGGTGTTGGATAGGCCCTTCGGGGATCCACGTGATGGCTGTGATTTAGACCTAAACCACAGGAAGGGGTTTGCATTCCCGATGTGGTGTTGCATAGCCAATAGTGCGACAGGAAGTTAAATAGCTCCAACTTCTAAGCAAGGGGGTGTGGACTTATCCAGTGTTTTTTTATCAGGCACATAGAGGCGTTGGTGGGCGCATTGACCTCACCCAGTGGTAAGACCACCGTGGGATTAGGCCGTCATAGCAGGTACCCATGTTAATCTTGATCACATCTGTATTTATTCGCACAAAAAATGGAGATTATTTATATATAACAAAAAATTTTTTGTTATATAGAGGGTGGTCCGAAATGCTTTTTGTCATTTTGGAAACGCTATAAAATGGCTAGTTTTTGTACTATAGAAAAACTAATGATTCACAATTAAAGCTTATTATCTGTACTTTTGAACTAATTTAAAAATAATATTGAGTTTTTATGTACTTTGGAATAATTTACGATTTTGTCTCATAACCATACTTTTTAATTTGCACACGTACTAATCTGTCTGCTACACAGAGTTTTTCAATTAAGTTCAAAATGTCTGTACAATATTTTTAGGTATCGGAGATCTATTAAACCCTAATTTAATTGGAGCATAAAATGTCCTTAAATGGTTAAGTTATAGCGAAAACATATCTCAACATATCTCAGCATATCAACTAATCGTCAGACATAACTACTTTTTTCCATTTAATATTCAAATTTATTGCAAATTTAAAATATATAAAAATTTTTCCCAAATTTACACCCAGGAAATATAATTGGCACAATTTTAAATGAAGCCATAATTTTTACCCAAAATGTTCTAAGTATTTTCTCTCCTTTCTTTAAATTTTTGTAATAACTTAGTAAATACGATTCCGACCAGTATAATATTTTACACACATATTACTTTAACTTAAGTCAGTTGATTGTGGAAGAATTATGAAAATATGTTTATTGGTTTCTCAGTTGCTGCATTTTGAAAATAACAAAAAGCACTTCGGACCACCCCTTATATAATTTTATAGGCTTACTAAATCGATTATAATTAATTTTTAATATACTGCATTAAAGATAGAAACTATTTATGAATATTATTAAAAAATCTTATGAAAGCAAAAATCGAAAATTCTTAATCTTAAAAATTAAGAGAAATCATTCCAAAGAAAGAAAGTTTTTCATATGAAATATTTTAACTCAAATTTGTATACAGAAAATATTTAAAAATAATTTTAATTACAAAAATGATTCATTCAATTGAAAAACTATTTAAATTTACACATCTCACCAAAATGATTTTATCAATTACATATAATTGTAAAAACTAAAAAAAAAAAAATAAATTCAAAAATGTTTTCCAATAAAACACTTTTAAATAAAAAAATAATTTGAAAAAATGCAAACTTTAAACAATCTGTTAATTAAATTAATTAAAATTTTAAATGAAATATATTAATTATATAAAGTTTTTTCTTTATTTTATTTTTTTTTTTTTTAATTTTTACACTTTTATTTTTTTTACAACTTATTTCTAATTTTTCTTGATAAACATTTTTTTTATTTTTTTGTAATTTTTCTAAAAATCTTTTTATGTTTGTTTTGTCTTAAACACCATTTGCGACTTTAAGCATCTCTTAATTTTATTCTAAGAATTATCTTTTGAGGTTTAATAGAAGCAATCCATCTTTTTCTTGACAACATTTGCGGAGACCCCCAGGAACAGCGTGCATATTCTGTGCCTTTGGGAGTGAGAGGAGTAAAGATGTGAAGACGGTGGGTCACAAAAATAACGAAAACAGAAAATGAAATTTCTAATGTGTTGTTTCGAATATAGTGATTCCGACTCAAAATTGGTAAAATTTTTAATCATCTAAAAATGAGAATGCCTAAAAAGCACTGAAATACTACACACTGAATATTACATAAATTGACCAATATAAACTTATCTTAGATGCTGAAATAAACGTTGGAACCTTACTTCACTCAAGCTACTTTCTGTCTACAAAAAAAGTTCAACAAATTTAACCAAATATAGAAATTGATAGATAATAAGTAAAACGTAAGTATCTATTTCAATGTTTTTATTTTTTATTTGAAATTATTTAAACATAGGTCGAATTTTTGTTTATTTTTTTTTAACATTTTTAACCTATTATTTAAGTTATTAAATAAATTAATACATGAATTAAATTTTAATATAAAATCAAAGAACGATGTTAATGTACAAAATTTGGTTAATATTTTTTTCTGTATGTGGTGACTTTTTGGCCATTGGATCTTTTTGCTGGTAGCCGTTTTTTATTTAATTTATAAATTTATTAAAGAATTTGCAAAAAAAAAACCAAAAAGTATTGAGAACGAGAAAAAAAAATTTTAGATTAAAAAAAGTTAACTTTTTTCTAGCCTTACTTTTTGGAGCATTTTGCCTTTATAAGAGTTCAATTTTCTTTCTTTTTCTCACCTACTGGCAACACTGGTAAAGACAGATAGATATATGTATAGGAACACTTAATCTATATTCCGGTAGAATAATGATATAGAAGCTAAGTGAAATAATGGAACTGATGGGAATTATCCTTTTGGTTAAACAAATTTCATCAGTTGCCTTTAGAAATTCAACCTGTAGTTTGCTTTGTAGTTTGCTTTCAAAGTTTACACAGACAGCGGTTTGGACATTGTTGGATTTATTTTGCACTGTATTTTGGTATTAGGAAATAAATGTGTTAGGAAGAGGAAAAAGATAGTAGTGCTTGCGGTCGTTTGATTTGGATTGGCAAATGTTATATTCTACCCATAATATTAAAATAATAAGATAGCGCATCTCTTTCATTTTATCGCTCAGCAAAAAAAAAATTAGTATCTTCACATGTATAAATTACTAACACATACAAAGAGTTCGGTTTTTTTTTTGTTACATTTTTTTAGAGCAAGTTGGACTTCTAGTTACTTTCTATCATGATAACCATTTGACGTTTAAGTCAACACTAATTTTATTCTCTCAAATCATGCTACCATGCAAATTTTAAAAAATCTAAGTTCTTTTGGACAGTGATATATACACTTCAGTTAAGCCAGTTTTAGTTTAAGAGATAAAAAATTTTAAAGTTTGTTACTTTTTCTAAGTTTGTTTACAAAAGTACTGTTATTTTGGAATTATCATATTTTATAGAGAAAATTTCTGCATTCATTTAATGCAAATATTTAATTGTTAAAGCTTTGAATAAGAAAAGTGACATTTGAGTGGCAAATATTGATATCGTTTACAAACTAATATATTCCCAGTAAGCAATTTTGCTGAAATTCAAGTTGAAACCAAATGTATTTCAAGCCTTGAATCCAGTGCCAAGCATTGAATTAAACTTGTATTACACTTTAATTCAATAGCGTTCTCCAATGAAAAAAATTTAAACTCAAGTAGAATTTATTTTACTTGAAAATTTTTAATTTCTTCAATCATATGTCATGTTTAAAATATTTTTATATTTGAATTCATGTTGAATACTAGTAACATTTTCCAAAGCTTGAATTTTTGAAATTTGTGTGCGTATTGGATTGGATTGTAAAAACTCATTCATAAAGATCAAAAAAGGAAGGAAAGAAGTATGCAATATTAAAAAAAAATATAAATAAATAAATATGTAAATAAAAAATAAAATAACATAAAATAAAAATAGATATAATACGCTAGAAATCATCACCAGCTCTAAACGAGATGTGCTTCTATAGTAGTAGAAAGTTCGGTACAAAGAGAACACGTAGAAATTTAATGTATTTAGTATGCATGCTTAAAACTTAAATTTCTATATATTTTCTTAAGCTGTTTATTCTGAGATTTGTTTGTTTACCTTTAATTTTTACGCTTTAAATTTAAAATTTTTTGTAAATATGTCGAACCGGCGTTTAATTGAAATTAATATTTTTAACAAATTAATTCTAGCTAAAAGTGGATAACAGTGGTACCAGCCTTGTCTTCTTAAAGCTAAATCTATCTTTTTTTCCTTTTAGCTTCTAGCTCTTTTCTGTTTTTTTTTTTTTTTTCATCCTTAAAAAGGTTAAAATGTTATAATTTGAAAAAAGCAGAAAATAAATAAGAATATTTGTTATTACTAATTTTGTTTTTACAGAATCATCCACTTATGCATTCATTCGCAAAAAATATCGAGATTATATATATATCTAATAAAAAAATTCGCCTGCGGCTCTTCATTCTCCAAATCAAAATTGCTTTAAAAAATCTTGTAGAGCTATTAAGTCGATTATTTTAATTATTTTTTTAATATACTTAACCAACAATAGAACATATTTATGAAAATAATTAGAACAAAGAAATCTTATTAATGGGAAATGATTAATCAAAAAGGAATTATAGTTCAAAAAATGACGAAAACTTATTGAGTAATTTTTCATATGAAATGTAACCCAAAGTTGTATACGAATTTATTGGGCGATTTTTTATTGAGTCATTTTACTGGATGCTATTTATAAATTTATTAAAATTTCTTTAGAAAAATATCAAAAACTGATGAGAACGGGGAAAAAATAAGCTTCTGAATTAAGAAAAAAAAAAAAATAACTGTTTTCTGGCATTATTCTTTTGTGCATCTAGCCTTTTATAATCTTTTTAAAGTTCAATTTATTTTTTTTTTTTTCAACTGCTGACAATTCTGGTGGATAAAATGCTTCATCATTATATTTAGAAAAATTCTTTAATTTTTTTTTTTTGAAATTTTTAATAACATTGGTAAAAATTGAAAATAACATTTTTTCAAATTTATATTATTGTTTTTTTACAATTGGGATGCCAAACTTAGGTATTTGGAAAAATATTTATATATTTTTTGTTAAAGATAATTGTTGCAGAAATATTTTTTTAGTTTTAGTTGTTATACAAATCGGTTATTTTTCAAAATTTGTAGCACAGACCAAAAATAATTATTATTGTTGTAATTTTGAATCCAAAAAAATCAATATGAAATAAATTAAGTTATATGTTATTTCAAATAACAATTATTGATTTTTTTTTAATAAAACTCAATTTGTAATTTTTCTCTCACAAAAAAAAAAAAAAAATAAATAAAAATAATTAAATTAAGTCTATGATTTTTACTCAGAATTAAATATTTCGCTTCAAATTAACTTCCATGTAATCTATACACAAATATTAAAAAAAATGTTTTAATATATTAGATTTATCTAAATACATTGCATGTCAAATCTTATCAAGATATCACAGAAATCGTGTAATGGTCGAAGTTAATTAAAAAAACCTCGCCTACATATTAATAAAATTTCCTATAAATTTTAATACAAATTTGAATACATGATATTTATATTGTTTAAAATAAAAATAGAAATCTTAAAATATTTTTTTATTGTTTGATTTTTATTTATCATTTATATCTTAAAACTCACAATTTTTAAAGAAATCAAAAATAAATTTTTTATTTTCGTATGATAAAAAAAAAAATTAAAACAAATTTCTATTTTGCAAACAAGAACATAAAAATCAAAAATAACAATTAAAAGTTGATCTACTTTTTTTTAAATTTAACACTTATGGTCTCTGGCAAATAATACAAAGAATGGAAAGCTTATCAAAACAAAAAAAAAAAAAAAAAAAAAAAACCTAACTATATTGTCAAAAAAAAAACCTGAATTTAGGATTGTGTTAGTCAAATTTTGTTTATATGTATTAGTGCTTAAATCACTTTCACCACGCATTATAAGCACATATATACTACGTTTATACACACCCCTTTCACGCAATTGAAAATATTGTGAAATGAAAATTTTGCCGTATAAACGGTGGGTTAATATTTTATTTGTAAGTTAGTAACTCTCGAAAACTAATCGTAATTGGTGACACTAAGTGCACGTACGGCATTGCTACTTCCTTTTTCATTCATAGAATTTTCAATGATAATAGTTGCATTTTTTCCATCCTTCACGACAAGTAAAGAAATATATTTCTTTATGCAATTTGTGTATAAACGGTGAGTTATTTATTTACAAATTATTTCTGTTTGCAATAATCGTATGTATAAACATAATAATAGTTGCTCAAAAATTATTAATTATAATTCATCATAATTATATTCGCAGATTTTCATAAATTTTCATCTTTTGATGCGGATTGCATCTACAAACATAAATATAATTACAATTTTTGGCTTGCTGTTGAAGAATATGGAAATAATTTAAAATTATTTTAAATTCTGCATTATTACCAAAAGTAGCCACTTTGTTCTTTCAATTTACATTTCAATATAGAATAAAGGAATGTCAACAATTTTAATATTTGCGTTACTGGAGTTAAAATGCAATAAATGTGCATGAAAAAATAATAACAATATTGTGTGCTAGTGAAAAAATGTATCGCTAGTGTAATTTTCCTTAAATTTTATAGGAAAGTTTAGTTTATTTTGTGTTGTTTTTCTCTCTCACAAGTGTGTTGAATTCACAAAGAATTTATAATTGAGGGGAGTGAAATATTGAAAAAAAACGTTTTGCAGATTTTTTAAATTTGGAAAAAAAGAATTGCAAAAAATGTTCAAAATAAATACACTAGTTTTCTAAAATAAAATTAAAGTAATAAAAATTTAAAGTGAGAGTGTAATTTACTTTGTTAATTGCTTTATTAAAGAAAGAAACCATAGAAAACAACTAGAAGTTTATGTGAGAGGCAAATTTTCAAAAAAAATACTAGTTTTTTTCAAAGCACAAAAACAAAATATATGGAACTACATGTATATTGTTGTTGCATGAATTAGGTTTTTGACAACTGAATTAGGTTTCTGTATCTCACATAAACTTCCAGTTGTATTCTATGAAGGGAACTATATAGAATTTTTGGAAAATATTTCAAATAAATAGAAAAGTAGCTCATACTAACTCACTTTAATGCACAAAAATAATTGTGCACTTGGGTTCATGTGCCTTATATGGAAGTTAATATCATTTATCGACCGATCCTTTCGAAATTTTGCTGTAAGCTTAAAACTTAGATAAGAGTATATTTTAGCGATCCTTTTTCTAGAAATTTTGAACGTAAATACTATGTTCAATAATGGACCGATCACCACGAAATTTGGTATTATTATTTAAATACAGATATATCTAAGACATTTGGAAATATTTTACGTATTTTCAGGAAAAAAATTTATATGCGGCTGAGTGAAATAATGATTTGATTTTAACCAATTTTATTCTGTTACATTATTCACCGAAATAGGCTCAAGTTCCAAATTTCATTAAGTTATCTTTAAATCTGCGACTTACTGATTAGCAGAAATTTAATTTATTAGTGCACGCACACTAATAAATAAATTCAAAAAGTATTTCTTTTTTCTTCACTTTTATAAACAAAATGCCATTTTTTCTATTTTATTCCACTGAACATAGTATCGCTCTTAATAGAATATTTTTGAAATGTTTAATAAGTTAATCAGTACGGTGCACAGTGCTCAGTTCACATACAACGATGAAAGGAGTTGTCGTAGAAAACTTAAACTTGATATATGTACCTGGAAATTAAAAAACGGATTTCAAGTTCGAATACTGGGCAGAAAATTACCAAATTTTAAGATTGCAGTTAAATACAGATTATTTGTGGGTCTGCCAATTTTTATTTGAAATTAATAAAAAATAATTATGGCTAAAATACAGTTCTGAATTTTTATGAAAATAGAAGAAGGTGTTGTAGAAAATTTAAAATTGGTATACATATTACTTAGATCCAAAGTGAATGTATACAAGATTTTGAAGAAAAAAGGACACGCCTCATATATCCTGAAATGAGAAAAACTTTATTTCTTCTAGAATACTGCTCAAAACAGCGATAGGAATTGGAAATAGGTCTTTTATGATACAGATAATATTTGATTTAATAGGAGCGAGTGCATATCTACCTCCCATAAGTCCTATCCTTTGCTAATATTATTTTAATTTCTGCACACACTACATTTTCTCTTCAGTAACAAATTCATTTGTTTAAATTCGCCCGATTTCCGGTTCAACTTTTTTATTTGTTTTCAATATTTTATTAAATTTATATAATTTGCAGTTTATACCAAAGCAAAAACTTGTTGGTTTTTGGAAAACTAAATTTACAAAATCGGATCGTTTACATACCTTGTGTTTTTTTTTTTTATAAATTTTTATTTAAATCAATTTTAGTTTATTATTTTTGTTTAAAATGTTTTAAACAATAATTAAAAAATAATTTTTACACAAAATTTAAAATGCAAACAAACAAATTCAAGAAATTTAACAATTATATATATATTTTTTTCACCATATTCAAAGCTCACTTTTACGAAATCAGCTGATCAGCCTGTATCATAAATATTTTAGTAGTTTTTATTTTGTTTTCAGTAAAAATAAGATGAAAATGGTTTTTGATTTTTATGCAAAAAGTTAAGAAATTTATGTAGTTTTTCAATAAAAAACCGATTGAAGCCAAAAACTACTAGTTTTTGTTTGGTGTAAGAAAAAGTAATTTAGGAATTTTTAAATTATTGTTTTTTTTTTTTAGTTGCGGCAAAAAATAGGAAATAATCTTCTTCTTTTATAAATTAAATAACTATACCAACCCAGCAAAAACTTTGCTTTCCTGGTAAGCTAGCAGGTGTAATTGGAAACAAAAATAAGCTACTTATTTTTTGCCTGAATAACTAGTTATTTTTGTTCGACTTGTCCACAAATTCATGAAGTTATTTTTTGACTCTAGGGGTACTCAAAAATATGTACCTAAACAAAAACAAAAAAAATTTTGCCGTCGATGAGACTCGAACTTGGACACACACTAACCATTCGTTTTTACTGACTAACGTCTTACTCAGTACACCATGTCGCACATAGCATCCTAAGCGACAAAAATTGTATTTAGTTTAAAATATCTTTTTAGACATTTTGTTATAAAAAACTAAGAGCTTTAGAATGGGATTAAACCAACAACCTTCTGGTTGTTAATCCGGCGCTCTAGCCAACTCATCCACGTGATTGCAGTATTACTGTGCTATTATACTAGGCAAATAATAATGACGTCTCATTACCAAGAAACTGCTTTAATAAGTAGTTGATATTACCGAAAACCAAAAAGTTTTTGCTGGGAAGTTACAGAATCAAGCAAAAAGAAAAAAAAATTATAACGTCTAGGTTCACACAAGGCAATGAGAGAGAGGGAATATGAACGAGTATAATCTTACTTCTTACTTCGAAATTCGTTTTGTTTTTCATTTTTGTACTTCAAAACCAAAAAAAAAAAAAAATTAAGGCAATTAAAGCAAGAATTGCTGAAGTAAAATTTTATGTTAACTTAAAAAGAAAAAAAAAAAAAAAAAAAGTTCAAAAGGAAAAAAAAAATTTTTTCAGAAAGCAAAATTGCTTGAACTTAGGCTATGTTGTATATATATATATATTTAATACTCCATTTATGATTTTAATTTTTGTACTGAAATTTTAAAATGCTCTATAATTAGCGCCATCGTGAGGAATAATATTGAGTAAAAAATTACATTTTTCCCTTTTTTAATAGTTTTTTTTTTTTAATTTTGAAATAATTTTAATTAATATTTTAATTCAATTTATCGAATTAAGTTACATTAACATTAAGAACTTTTTAAAATTGAAGTAAACACACTTTTTCAATTAAACTTTTTTAAATTTATGTCAAATTTGTGACAATTTATAAATATTTTTTAATTTGTTAAATAACTGTAAAAGATAATTTTTCATTAAATTTAAGTAATTTTTAGGATTTTAATAAAAATATGTGTAAATTTGAGCAAATAAAAATATATATTGTGAACATGATATTTAAAAAAATAATAAAATAATAGTTTTAATTGGCAAATATACTAAAGTATTGAAAAACAAACTTTTACCAATTGTATCAAAAAATTAATTTTCCTGAAACAGTTAAAAGCCATTTTTTTTTTATTAATATTTGCTTTCAGTTCCCTGATTTTAGTGCTTTCTCGTAGCAACAAAAATAATGATTCCTAGAAAATTCTTTTGAAATTGTATGACTTGTATATATAAAAAAAGTTTATAAAAAAGTTTAAGGCTAAATCTAGCCTTTATATTTTGCTTTTAGCCTTAAAATTTTCATCATAGCTTCTAGTCTTTTTTGATTCTTAAAATTGTCTTAAAAAGGATAAATTCTTAGTATTTCACTGGTGGTTTATTATAAATTTTTTACAGTATCTTTAAGAAAATATAAAAAACTAATGAGAACGAGAAAAAGCAGTTTTTCTTTAAAATTAAAAAAAATGATAACTGGTTTTCTGGCCTTATTTTTTGGAGCTATTTTTGTCCCCTTTAAAATTCAATTTAGTTTCTTTTTTTCTCACCTCCTAGCAATACTGGAGCTGATATTTGTAACAAACAAAAATTATCCTACCCCCAACTTAAAGTAACGTTCGTCTCAGAATCGCTTCCTGAGTGGACTTAACTATGTCCGTCTGTCTGGCTGACTGTCCGTCCATATAAGATTTGTGAACAAGGTACAGGCCACAATTTTAAAGATGTCTTAATGAAATTTAGCACAAATGATTATTTTAATACAATGAAAAATCCTATATAGATTAGTTGTGATCGGTGTATTATTTAAACTAGCCCCCATACAAATTTCCTCCCGGTTTTGCGCTCATAAATGCCTCAAATACATCAATAATTTAATAAAATTCGGCACAAATTTCTTATAAGTATAAACATGTGTACCAAATTTCATGATCGGCCCACAACTGATTATAGCTTCCATATAAACCCCCGTACCGAAAATCACTTTAATGTGCATAAATCCCATATAAATATTAGCATAAGTTTTATGTAAGTAGAAATCTCAGCGCCAAATTTTATGAGAATCAGCCAATAATTGACCATAGGTACCATACAAGTAGAAGCCTCAGCGCCAAATTTTATGAGAATTAGTCCATAATTGACCATAGGTCCCATACAAGTCCCTCTTCCGGAAATCGCCCATAATTATATAAATCAAATATAAATATTAATATATGTATGTTTAATAGAAAATTACATATAATACAAGTATCGGTCCACAATTAGACAAAGGTCCCATATAACATCCCCTCACAGACTTTTGACGCATATACACTATGATGTAGGGTATTGTATGATTGGGCTTGACCTTCTTTATCGTTTTTACTTATTTTATTTTGATTTTTGTCGGTGTATCTATATTATTTTATATCGTTGTTTAGAGAGAAATATCTTTAAGTCTCCGTTAGAACGATTCTATATAATTGGCAAGGTACAAGAACTTTTCATAACTTTTAAGTGTGCAGAATAGATCGCAATAGACTCATAGTTATCTATTGCGATTTTATGTAATTTTCCAGCATGTGAAATATTACAAATATTACGCAATGGGAAAGACAGTCATGATGAAAATTTCTTCAGAACAATAACGGAACTGACGATTTATAGTCAATGAGTTCGGACGAACATTTTCTATATTAGGCATAACATAAAATCCACTTAGTACGACAAGGTCTAGAAGGATACGAGAAAAACTTTTATCCTACTATAAATTTTTATTTTCACAAAAGACCAAAAGCATTTACTAACTTTTTAGTAAGAACAGTTTTTACCAAACTAAATTTGACCCAGTAAAAAATTTTTAATTAATTATTACATTTCATTAGAGATCATTACAGATGTTATCTTTTGTAGGGTGTATAACAATAAAAATCCAACTGATCATATTCCACCCACATATTCATACAAAAATTCAATTTAAACAATTATTGACGAACAGATTTTCAAATAAATTAAATTAAACTGTTGACAATGAGAAATTTCTATACAAAAAAGAGAAAAAAAAATTAAAAAAAGAATTGCGCTGATATATAAATGAATGAATAAATACTAAAAGTTTCAGTTGATTTCAATCGCTTTTGCAATAATGAAGAACTATAAACTATGGATAAAATTGTTGGTGATATTTTTACTACAAGTGAAAATTATAACAATGGAGCCGACCTGGCATGAGGCCAGTGATGGTAAAAAATATTTAATAGATACTGAAGAAGAGGTAAAATAAATGAGAAAATTTAAATATTTATATACTAAACATTCTTTAAACTTCAAGTACAAGTGGTATGAGGCCTGGAATGAGTGTGCTCGTTATGATGCTCAACTTGTTGCAATTGAAAGTAACGAAAAAAGTCAAGTTTTAATAAAATTATTAAAGAAAATTAATGGTATGTATGTAATTTAAGCAAAAATTTAATTTAAAAAATACATGTATATATATTAAAATTATTTGTTTTAGAAAAAAACAAAAACTTATGGATTGGTGGTAACGTAATTTGCGACAAAATTTCGTATCATTGGGCTACCAATGAACAAGAATTCACCTTTACCAATTGGATTTATCAAGAAGTGGGCAAATTTGCTAACAAAATGCAATGTGTTTATATCATGAGACATCGGAAGAATTATCCTTGGAATATTGCTCCATGTGATGCTAAGGATTTTGGTTTTATTTGTGAAGAAATTATTGATAGTGATGAGGTAACAATTACGGAAAGTGTTAAAAAAAACCAGGGTATTCAAAGTTCCATGTATAATGGTAGTATTTATAGTTTAATAGGCTAAAATAAGTTAAATAAAGTATGTAAATAAAACTTAAATGTTAAAGTGTGCGTTCGAATAAAATATAGCACAAAATTTTCGTAATAACTCTTGCTGCCGCACAGTGGTTGCCAAACGCCTGTTTTTGAAAATAATTCTGAAACATGTGAACCGTTGGAGATATGTAAATAAAATTTCACACTGCCATAGCTGAGGTGTTTCCAAGTTGACTTAGAGGAGCACAGCCCCATAGCGGGTCATGGGAATAGAGAATAGACTCCAAATTTGGTCAATTTTTTTTAAAAATTCGCCGAAAATTCATTTATGACATTAATTTTAAATAAATGTAAATCTCTACAAAAAAAAAAAAAAAAATATTAACACGTGTAGGTTATCTCTTTTAGTTTAAGAGATATTTAGATCGAAGCAAATTTAACCCCATTTTTTTAGAAAATTGGGGGCCTTAATTTGGGCCATAAAATATTTTTTAATATCCACTAGAAACAATACTGTTGCAAGAAGCTTTTAAATATATCCATCCGATAAAAAGTTATATTAATCTGAATTAGAAATTTAATAAAATTCACATTTTTTGGGTTATTTTTCAAAAAGGTATTATTTCACTTCTATATATATATTTAACATATATACTCTAATATATTTAACCTATCCAAATTTTGTCTACTTTGAAAAGTTTTTTATTATTATTTTCTTGTAAAATACTCAAATATTAAAGCCGAGGTGAATGAATAAATATATTGGCTCATATATTTAACCAACATATGAGGTTAAACACACAATAAATATTTTTTTAAGCCAGGACTTTTACAACGGCTGGTATTTTGGTATAAAAAAGTGGGGGTATTTTTACCTCGCTGGTTTTAGAACGAGCTTGTCTATATTGTGCAAAAATTTCATTAGAATACCTCTACTAGATTAATTGAAAAGTAGGTCCAAATATTTCTTAAAAATACGCTTAAAATCCAAATTTTAAGTTTTTCGGGTGTATTTAATTTACTACTGTTAACTGTAATTCCCTAAAATATTAGGCGATTTCAAATTTTGACCAAATTTTGAAGTCTACCCTCTACTCTCGTGACCCGCCAGGGGCCAATGTTGCTCCATGTCAACTCTAAAATGCCTCAGATCTGACCATGTGAAATTTTATTTAGATATCTCCAACTGTTCACAACTTACAGAATTTTTTCAAAAAAAAATTATTTTGGAACCACTGTGAGCCATTAATTTTAAATATATTTTTAATTACAATATCTTCTAGAGACATATTCGATTTAACATCAGATCGAATTCTTGAATTCAGGTCGTTTGTCGGTATGCAAGTGGCAGTCAAAGAAAAATGTACAAAATAAAATATGAATTTTTTTTTTACTTTTTTTGGAAAAATTAGATAAAACTTAGTTCAGAAAAAGAAAAAGTCATAAGATTGAATTGAAAGCCTAAAAATTAGAGAAGCTTCCAAGAATTTTGTCAAAAATGTGGCGTTAATTTCTTCAAAATCAAATACGAGCCATGTTAAAGCTATGCTTGAGCTTTACTCAGTCAAAGTTAAAATAAATTTTAAATAACAAAGCTAAGAAAAACTCTGAGGCAAAAAATGATCGAAGGTTCTCGATAATAAAAATATTTTTAACATTCCGTATTAGCCTATAAAACGAACGTTATTGCTGACTTTTCTCATGTTCCAAGGTACAAGTTTTGTATATCAAATAATCGAGAAAATGATCCTGAATAGCATATAATAACAACAAAAATTTATAAGATTTATTTGTCGTGTGACAAGTTTACTCAAAATGCCAAAAGATATTTGATTGTTTGGCTTCTTTATTCTGAATACTCTCTAATAATCATAACAGAGAGTGTCATACAAAAAAAAAAAAAAAAAAAAAAAATTGATGACACTTGTGACATGCAACAGTGTTTTTAGCATTTTCTTGTCATATTTAGAGTTTTGTCGTTACAGTAGAAGCACTCAGAACTGGGAATGTTATTTTAGTCCCACAGGGTTAAGTTATTTTTACTACCCAGAATTTTGGCAGTTGTAAAAGAATTGGAACCAAGTTAAAAGCGAATTTAAAAAGGTCCTAGCAGTGCTCAATTGTGATTATTAATTTTAAATTCTTATACAGAGATACCGCGAAAGATTTCATAAAAGTTTTAAGAAATAATACCTAAAAAAATTAAAAATAATCTAGTTAACAATTAATTTTTATACAAACTGATATATCAGAAAATCTGGTGAAGAGATGCTACAAGTAGTTGATTTAATATTAAACCTAATTTATGCTGTTCATTAAAGAAAATAAAAAAACATGTTATGTTTTATTTGAACGCACAACTTATAATAAAGTAATAAAATTTTGCCCCTGATAAAGTATTCTTTACACTTAAATACTTAAAGCTTTTATTAAATAAAAACTTTCGAATTTTGTATCTACTTGTTTAGGGAAAAATATTTTTTTTTTTTATTTCAAACAAACATTATTATTGTTATTTTTTTTTATTTTGTTGTGGCATGAAACAAAATAAGTATTCTAAAAAAGTACTCAGAACAACAATAAATGACAAAGAAAGCCTGGAAGCAAAAAACTTGATATAAAATATTCGTATTTGTTTTTGCAACTTTTTTTCAACTCTACACTAACTATAGCAAAAGAACCAAATAAATACTATTCCTCATTTTGTTTTTCATAGTTTTGCAAAAAAAAAAAAAAGAATTAGGTCAAATTTGCATCACTTTTGGTTTCAAACTACATTTATAAGTAATAATAACAGGGCAACACCCAGGACAACCACCTTCACCATCACTACCAATACCCATACCACTGTCATCAGCTCTAGTTTTATTCATCCTGTGATTATCGAAAAATATGATTAAGTGTGTATTTGTTTCATGGAGCAGTAAGAGAGAGAGAGAGAGAGAGTGGAAAGTGCGAGTATAATATTCGCATTATTAAAGCACAAGGTTGGTTTTGGATATTATTCTTAATTTCAATTCGAAACAGCAATTGGCAAACAGTTGGTTATAGTAATTGGGAACTGTTCATTTGTTTTCGCTGTACTTTGGAATGTGCACTGTAATGCAATGGGTCAGAATTAAAATATTATGTTTCATAATATGAATTTCCAGGTGCATGTTGCTTTGTAAAGGTACGAGAAAAATAATTCTCAATTTTCTCAAATGTGAACTGGAATTAAAAGTAAAAATATTGTGATTTTAATAGTTTCGTTTATTTTGATCTTCTTTTCTTCAAAAGCAATAATATCGAAGTAAGTCCGCTTTCCCCTTTCCAGATAGCAAATAGATCTAAAAAATTATAAATGAAATTATACAGTTTCAATAAACAATTCAAATTATCATAAAAGAAAAATAAATATGAGACATTTCTCTACAGTCGATGTAGTAATATTTAGGAAAAATATTAAATGTAGTAAAATAAAATAGTGAAAAACATGCATTTTAGTACCTTTTAATTTCTGGCATTTCCAGCTAAAACTCTTGGGATTCGGGAGGTGGAAAATTGGCCCATTTCTTGAGAATTTTTTACATACACTTGTCGAAAACTAACAATTAAAGAGTTTTTTTTTTGCATTTGGAATTTAAAATTACACAATCTTAGAAAATATTATTCCATTTTATTATAATTATTTATTTATTTTATACTGGACAAAATTTTTGAACGTTTATCACATAAAATTGTGAATAACAAAATTAAAGCTTCTAATATATTATAAATTGGGCTAAATCTGATACAAGAATGGCTAAACAAATGGAACATAAAAGTGAACACAGATAAATCCGTTCATATAACCTTTACACTAAGGAGAAACAATTGTTTCCCTATATCTCTAAACGGAATAAATCTTCCACATTCAACTAATGTAAAATATCTAGGACTTTGTCTAGATGGAAGATTAACGTCAAGAGAGCACATCAAAATGAAACGGAAACAACTAAAAATTAAGACAAAAAAGTTGTATTGGCTTTTAGGACCAAAATCTTCACTTACATTAGAAAATAAATTTATTCTATACTATACTATATAAAACTAAGCAATCACTCAAATATTTTAGCTATTAACCTTCTGAATGATATAATTTCTATTTTTAGAAAATAAAATAAAAATTATATTTTTTGTGATTCATATACAAGTTAATTTAAGTTAACATATTTAAATTGTAATTTTTTAGTTCATTGGAACTTAAAAACCTAAGTTATTTTGTAATTTTTGAACAAATGTTTCTCTGATAAATAGATCGCAAATAAAACTATTAAATAAAAAAAAATTACATTTTTGTGTATCCTTCTCTACACATGCACCATGTTTTACCTAAGTCGGTAAACAAGGCTTAAAATTTAATAAATTTAAATTAGAATTTCTCCATTACTATTTATCTGAGTTACACCGAAAAAATATTTTTCTTTTTTTAAATAATTTTTTTTAAATAATTTTTCTTTAATAATTTTTTCACAATTTTTTTAATAATAAAAAAGATATCAGGTGCAGTATAAAATATATAAATATTTCAAGATTCTTTATTTAATGCCGAAAAAGCTAAATCAATATCATTAATGGCTTAAAAGTTACAGTGGTTTAAATCATGCAAACTCTTAATTTTTACTGTACATATTTTCAAATATTTTAAAATAATTTAAATACAATTGTTTTACTTTATTATGTCAGGTTTTTTTCTCTTCTGGCGTTTGGTCATGGTTTTTTGAAATATCAAATTTGATTTAGGGTGGTAACTTGTCAACCAGATATATCCTGTTAAAATGTTTTCTCTATAATTGTCCTTTTCAAGTTCTAAAAAAGACATGTATATCATCATGTCTTTTTTATTTTTAAAACTATTTTCGAATTAAACTGTATAAAAATAACCAGAAACTTTATAGATCAATAAATAATATGTTTTCAATAAAGTTTTATAACGTCATCATTTTTAAGATTACGAAGATGCATTTTTGTCCATAAATTGTATCTCGTTTTCTGTCAAAAGTGATTTATTTTGTTATTATTAGAATAAACTATAGAATAAACTATACATTGGGAACTAATGTGGCATCCAAAAATACTGAGGTAAATTCTAAAAATTTTGCTAAATTTTCAAAAAGACTTTAAAACTTTTGCAATTTAATATTTTAATGGGCGCCTCCAATCATGCGATGTTAAAGCCAAAAAACCTCAGTTCACGCCAGAAATTGATTTTTTGAAAGTAGTCTTGAGAGTGTGTCTGGCGAAAAACTGTATTTAAAAAAAATTCACTTATTTTTTAAATATTTGGATAGACCAAACTCTGTTAGTCACGAATACAAACGTCACAAACGAAGAAAAATTACCTCGTTAATAAATATGTGACAACAAATTGCATCTTCATGGAGGGAAGCACATACAGTGATCAAAAAAAAATAAAAAAAATTATTAAGATGGCTTCGAAATTTACGATCGTATAACTTTTTATCGAATAACCATAGAGTCAAAACATATGAAGTAATAATTGTTTCTATACGCTCGGAGAGCAATTCTCTAAGACAACTCTAACACCAAAAATATGATATTGTGGAAAAAGAGAAATATGAAAAAATTCTGCCACATTTCATCACATTTTAAATTTTTAAACTTTGAAGAAGTGTAACTAATAAGAAAAAGAACCGTAGACCATAAAACTTTGCAATTTTATTGTCTTTAGTGTTGCTAATATTTGCCGTTTTACCAAAAACAAAGCCATGTTCGATATTATTATCAAAGTTTGCAAGCGTTTCTAAACTTTATTAAAAAAAATATATATATATTTTTTTATTTTGTGCTTACTTTTTGAGAAATTTTTTTTTTTTTTTTTTTTTTTTTTGCAGACAAAAATACTAAATCTTGTTATGTTTGGTACCAAAATGTCTTTCAAAAATGTTTGTACTGTTTTGTAAGCTTTTATGGAAATTTTTTTAACAAATCGCAGTTAAACTCAAAAATTGTGGAAAAATTGTATTATTTTAGATTTTGTTTAAAAGTCTGCTTTTAATACTTAACCAAAATGTAAAAAAATATATACGATTGAGAAGCCTGATCCGCCTACTTCCCTAAAAATTTCAAAAGAAAAAATCATCAAAAGAGTAAAAGGGATGCATTTATATGGTAGTCTATTAAGAAATACTTTTATTAGCACATCTCGAATTTTTGGGGGTGTTTGCAAATTTATAAAGCTGATTTATGACTTACGCTATTCCATTTCTCGAGTGATTTTTCACTGTAGCAGCGAGTCATTAATAAACAAATTTTTACTTTTGGAGAAAAAAAATATTTTCTAATAAAGTGGGTTTCGCATATGGCTGTAAAGCTAAAAAAATACAAATAAAAAAATTTAAAAACAGTGGCCCCAAAACATATTTTTTTTTCATCAATTTCATCAAAAGTTGCAGAATTACTTATGAACCGTTGGAGATATCCAAATAAAATTTTACACAGTCAGAGAAGAGGAACGTGCGAGTTGACCTCAAGGAGCACAGGCCTCTAGCGGGTCACGGAGGTTGATGGTACACCTACAAAATTGGTCTCCTAGTTTTTTTTTAAAATTCGCCAAAATAAAAAAATACATATAGGTAGTCCTTGTAAATGTCTGCTTAGATGTGCAGGTTATCTCTTTTCGTTTAAGAGATATTTCGGTCGAAGCCAATTTTACCCCCATTTTTGGCTTCATTTTTTAAGTTTTTTAAATTGTACACCTTAATTTGGGCCCTAAAATGTTTGGAAAATATCCACTAGATTTCGCACAAAATTCTTAATAATATTGCTGCAAGAACCATGCATATATCTATCCGACAAAAAGTTATATCAATCTGAATTTGAAACTTTCGGAAAAATTCATACTTTTGGGATTATTTTAACTTCTAATATATTTTTTTGTTTCGAACTATTAAATTTTTATAATGGTTTCAAAAGAAATCTTAATGTAAATTCATGTAAAGGAAAATCGGAGATAGTTTGGGCAATGGTTTCCTCCCAAAGCCGCAATTTTGAAAAAGTTTTTTAAAATTTTTTTTTGTAAAATTCTCAAATATCCTAGCCGAAATCAAAAAAAAAAAATATATTAGCTAGGAACTCCACAAAAAATATTTTCTAAACCACGTTAGAAATTAATTTTAATGGAAAAAGTACATTTTTATTGTTTTCCCATGACTGTAATTTCGGATATTGTGATACAAAAAGTGGGAGTATTTTTAATTCCCTAATTTTATAACAAATTCGTCTATATTTAGATAAGAGATAAGCAACACATGTTATCATGCTTTTTGTAGAGATTCACAAGGACTACCTATAGGTTTTTTTTTTTTTTTTTTTTACATTCAAGTCATAAATGAATTTTTGTCGTTCATCAATCAACTTTTAAACACCACAGCTATGACCATGTGAAATTTTATTTAGATGTCTCTAACAGTTCCCAAGTTACAGAATTATTAAAAAAAAGTGTTTTGGCTACACTGTGTATCGTTACATGTTTAAGATAAAACCTGAAATTGAAATGACTTCCAGCATATCTCAGCAAAAATTTTGGTTGTCATATAACGAGTTAAGAAGCTAATATAATGGCTCTTTGCTACTTACACATTAGCTGAATAACTCATTATTTTAACAAGGTGATGACATTAGAGGCAACTACTAGGCATTTTAGGAACTCATTACCTAGATATCAAGAACTAATTACGTACCACTTGTTCTATAACGTATTCATTTTAAAGCATTACTGAAATCATTATCATTATTAACAAAAACGATAGAAACTAGTTACATTTTAAATTACAAAATTTCGGGATATAAAAAGAAAGTATTCTTATCTTTTTTTATATTTTTTTATTTAAACGGAAAAAGGTTTTGTAAATTTTAATTTCAAAAATTTAATTCTTTAATATATTTATACTTTATCTAAATATACGAATTGATAAACTTAAATAAAAAAATCAGCAAGAAGTACACAGAGAAAAAGAATTCATATATTTGACATTTTTTTATAAATATTATGAATCGAACATGACTTTTTTCCCAAACTTTTTTCATAAAAAATAAAATTTTTTTCATTTTGTTTTGTTCTATAGCACATCATTTTGAAAAAATAACGCTACTTTTCTGTAGCTAAAAATCATTAAAAACATAAAATATTCCGAAGAAAATTATAAACATTTTTTTTATAAAATGAAAATATAGATGAAAATTTAAACAATTTATTTTAAGTCTTCTTGACTTTTGATTCATTTCAAAAAATGTAAAAAGGTGTTAATATTTTAGACATTATTCTTAAATATTATCAACTAAAATCAATGAAAGTAAATTCTTATATTTATGCACAAACTTTTTTCTGTGTAGTTTTCTCAAATATCTGTTCATAAATATGAATTTACATACCAGGTTATAAATAAGTAGTTACTAAAGAACATCTATATAATGCAGAGAGTTTGCTATTGTCAGTGAAAAGTAACTACATCACTATCAAGTTTTTGCTGGGATAATCTGGCAAGTAAGGGGACAAATTATTATTTAAAAGAATCAGCAAAATCCTTCTTTTGACTTTCATACCAAAAAATACAACATTTTTATTTCCACTAAAATTCGTCTACAAACTTTTTGAATTTTCTATATAAAATGTAAAAAGTCAAATTTTTAGTTTTGATTAAAAATTGCAGTAAATCATTAACTTCGACAGCGCACTACACGAAGAGTGAAAAAAATTATGGAGATTTTTTTACAGATAATGATGCGAAAGTTTTTTATTTAGAATCAATTATTTTTTCAAAATATTAACTTTCAATTTTCAATTAATCGGCTATTTTTTTCCCCCAATTTCACACCTCTGTGTGCCGTAAGGATCAAAGCTATATATTCTTGGCAAACGGAGTGACAACTTACACCTTACCAACCATAATGAAAGAAGCATACCAATTTCAGACCTTTTTAAACACATCTCTAACAATTTTATAATCAAACTTGTGCTATGACCAAGAAAATCCACCACAATCTAAAAACTTCTTTTGCAGCAAATAAACCACTCAGTTACATAAGATACATTTGTTTATACCACATAGCTGTTTTCAATTTTAAATATCAAAACCAAATGTGCCCCAATTACAAAGCAACAGGAAAATCTTTGTTTAAGATTTGAAGCCAATACAACCAGCATCATACTAACCATAAAAAATTAATATGCTATTAGCAATTATTTAAAAATTACCCTTCAAAAAATATGCTTCCCTCCCCCTTGTTTTAAATTGAAGATTGATTATGAGTTATTGTTGGTTGAATGGTTTAACAAAGTTTGACCCCAATGGTTGTTATTGAAACGTAACGAATTACAAATATATATATATATATATATATATATATATATATATAGCCTTAAAACAGTGTATGTATGTATAAAACACTAAGGAAGTCAAAAGGAAATAAAAAAATAAAAATAAGCATGCCTATTAAATTGACCAGCAAAACAGATGTTTGGTCTTAAATGCTTAAATTGGATACGAAAAGAATTATTATAAAAAACTGTTGGAGGTGTTAACAAAACATTGATATTTTTCTGTTTATATTTGGTCGATGGCAAAAATAGTTTATCAACCTTCATGTTTAACAGTAAAAAAGAAAGAAAAATTCCAAAAATTTTAACATTTGACAAGGTCAAAATTATGACAGATGTTTTCTTAATAAAGCCTTAATAAAGAAGGGAACGAAAGTTCTTTAGACCTTAAACAATGCAAAGAGAAAATGTCAAAATTTTTTTTATATAAAATGATTGATATGTTTAAGAAAACCAACCAAAGCTAAATTTTTGAAAAAAAAAGAATAGAAAAATCCTATAACTAAAAGAAAAGGCTACATATTGTTTTATTCCTAAAGACGAGCAATTTTAAATAGGCTTTCAAATAGAATATTGCCTGTTTAAGGTCACATTCTTTCTCTGTTTGTTTTAGAGTTCATGTAATTGTAGTAACTGAAAAAAACGAACTTCAACTTTTAACTGTCAATCAATCATGTTTAAATTTTGGAAAATTTTTAATATATATATTCCTTTTTTGGTTTCATTGCTGAACTTGTATTATATGGGTGTTGTTAGTTGTTCGCTAAGGCGCATGTTGTTTTATTTATGTTCTCCATAACAAAAGCTTTTTCTCTTTCACTCTTTGATACTCTTCTAAAAACTACTAGAATTATTTTGTGCGAAATTCTCTTCTATTTTTCTTCTTTTTGACATTCTAAATGTCATTATGTTCCTTTTTGTGTTTTCTTCCAACGATTTATGATTACAATTAAGAATTTTTACATTTTGCCTTTTCATCATTTGTAAACAATTACTTGTGTGGGTGCTAATAAATTAATGTTGTAATTCTTAACAACTTGATTTTGTTTTGAAGAGAAAACGTGTCTTATAAGTTAATAATACAGAGTTGTATGTAAAAGTAGCAGGAAAGTGATTTTAATTAAATAAAGGACTTATCTGAAGTACTTTTAATAGAGATACTCATTTTAATGCTTTCAAAAAAGAGGTACTCATTTTAAAGTTTTCAAATGTTGAGCAATATTAAGCAAATAATTGGAAAAATTTTTTGAAAGCAATGATACATGCAAAGATTTTATTATAATTATCGTAACTGTAATTTTCTATATCGCTTTTACTAATAATTTTTAAATATGAATAAAAGACAGCTGCATTTATAAATGCACAATTAAACAGGGCAAAATCTTAAAAAAACATACACTTTAAACAATTAAATAGGTTATACTTAATCATCTTCATCATTATATATAATGATTTTCAAGATTTTCAAAGAGGGGGTTATATGGCGCCAAAGATAATTTGTACACAGATATTGGTGAAATTTGAAAGTGTGATTTATACTTCTACAAAATTTACTAGTGTCAGATTTTATTTTGATACTAATATTTATATAGGATTTATGGGCGTTAAAGTCATTTTTAGAAACGGAACTTATATGGAAGCTAATATAAATTATGTACCGATTTTTTTTTTAAACTTAGCATCACAGATTTACATATATGAGGAATTCGCCGTTTTTCATTTACCTTTAAGAAACCGAATTTATAATTCAAACATTTTTTTAATTCTGCACCGCAATTTCGTAACTACTTTTCATTTACGATATCGCAAACTAAAGAAAATTTTTTTGATTTTTTAACGATTTTGATATTCTATGCTATAAGTTAACGATTTTTTTCGCCAGTTTCACGACGAATATCGATAGAAATGAACATCATTATTTAAAAAGAAAAATTTTAAATTTAAATTGGATTTTTATAAAAAATAACTATTTTTTTGATAAAATGATAGAAAAGTTTAAGTATAATGTAAATGTGTCTTCCAACGGCATACCAATATGAGTATACACTGATGCATATTCCTATAAACGCACATCAATTTTTTTAATGAACTTAGAAAAAATGTTGCTATAAAATAGTTAAGGTGCTACAAATTAATTTTATAAATTATTTATTGACTTCACTTAAAAATTAATAACAAAAAATGTAAAATCTACCTTAATATATTTTTTTTTTTTTCATTGTAATTTTAGTAATGTAATTTTTTATGGCATTTTCTTATATATGCACTTAAACTAATGAATCAATTTAGTATTATAATTAAAGTGTTGATGAACCTTTGTTTTGATAACTTTGTTTGATAACTTCAAAAATTTGGTCTGGTATTGATTCGACAAATTTTTTAAGAAAATCATTGTCAATTTCTTTCCAGGCTTGCTTAATTTTTAGTTTTAACTCCGTTATTGTCATTATGGTTTCATTCTGTGTATTTCTTGCGTAAACTTTATGGGCCATATAAGAAAGAAGAGCATCTTCCAACAGTTCATTATAAATTGCACTTTTCATTTTAGTTGAAACAAAACATATTTTTGATTTTACTACAGCAGAAATCGCCGCCCAAATCATAACACTGCCTCCACAGAAATATCGTTTCGACATATGAATTTCGTTCGACCTCAAATCATACCAATAGCAAGAATATGAATCGGGACCGCCCCAATTGAGTTTCTTTTCATCAGAAAAAATTATTTTCTCTATGTATGGTATGTTGTGGGAAATATTTGTGAAATAAATTTGTGTCGAAATTTTAAGACACATAACGATGTGCAACTTATTTTTAAAAATTCCTAAAGAATATTTTTCATTAAAAAAAAGACTTTTCTTCAAATATTCATTTATTTGTAGTGAAAATACACTGAAATAAAAACTTTTCTCTAAAAATACAAATTTTCAAAAAGAAAATCCAAATTTTTACAAAAATTCGTTCTACACAAATAAATCCCATTTTTTTAGCAAAAGCAGACATTTTTATTTCGAAATCCAAGTTTTTACAAAATTTTAAACTTTTAGTCAAAATTTAGTTTTTCATTAAAAATTTTCGCCAAAATTCTGTATTTTCAATAAAATTAAATTTTTTCACTGAAAAACTATTCACTAAGAATTAAATTTTATTGAATAATAATAGCAAATCTGTTTCAAAATTCTAAATGTTCAGTTATAAACTCTCATTTTGTTCTCTCAATTGTTGCCAAAATTCAGTAAAAACTTTTGGTAAACGAAAACTCTGTAAAACCTTTTACATAAACGAACGCACTAATTATTCGTTATATATTTCTAATTATATTATGTTTCCACTGACTGGAAAACATATTGTTTTGTATTGTATGTATTTCCACTGGCCTGACTCCTTTTTGTTAGAAATAGTTCGAATTTTCGAACTATTTCTAACATTTTCTTTCACAAATAAATTCTTACCAATCATAATATTGTTCTTAATACTTTATTCAATTTAAATTTTTCTTTATTTTATTTTTTTTTTTTTTTTTTAATTTAAGTTGTTTGATATAAAATAAAACAAATAAGAAAGATATAGTCGGTCAAGCCCGACCATATGATACTCCACACCATTATGCAGGGGTTTTATATTTCGTTGAGGGGTCTTATATTAGACATGTGGACAATTGTTGACCGATACTAAGTGTAAAATAAAATATATGAATACAGAATATTACATTAGTACTAACATTTATAAGAATTTATACATTTTAGGGTGATTTCCGAAAGCGGGCTTATATGGGAGCTATGGTAAATTATGGAGCGATCCTCATAAAATTTGTCACTATGATTTCTACTTATATAAAACTTATTTGTGTCGAATATAAATCTGATACTAACCTTTGTATGTGATTTACGCACATTAAAGTAATTTTCGGAAGAGGGTTTTATATGGCAGCTATGGCCAATTATGGACCGATCTTCATGGCACAAAGATTGAAACTTAAACGAAACTTTCTTATACTAAATTTCATTAAAATATTGAAATATTTAACGCATTTATGATCGCTAAACCCCTATTCCGGGAGGACATTTGTATGGGGGCTAGGTGAAATAATGGACCGATCATCACCAATTTCAATAGACTTCGTCCTTGTGTCATAAAAGCCAAATTTCATTGAATTATCTTCAAAAATTGCGACCTGTAATTTTTGCACAAGGTTCACATGGACAGCCAACCAGCCAGCCAGACGGACGGACATCATTAGATCGATTCAAAAAGTGATCCTGAGTCGATTTGTATACTTTATGGTGGGTGTTGGATGATTTTTTCTGTGTGTTACAAACATCAGCACAAACGCATAATACCCCAACCTATGGTGGTGTGGGGTATAAAAAAACAAATAATAAAAAAAAATTTTAAAAAATAATGTAATTTTTCGATAACAATATTAAGTTTAAATGGATAACACGGAAGTTTTTTTCTTTTATCCTAGAGACATCGCAGTATAGCTAAGACAAAACCAGTTGGAAAAATAACACTTTCGACATGCTTTGAAACAAAATCAATAAAACGAGATGATTTGGTTTATGAAAAAGTGTATAGAAAAACAAGTCGAAAACAACTCATTTTGCTCAAAACAACATGCTTTCCCCAAAACTTCCCAGTGGAACATATTATAATACTATGTTTCTACTGGCAAGTTTTGGTGAAAACATGTTGTTTTGTGCAAAATACTGTATTTCCACTGAGTTGAAAAATACACTTTTTTTTTAACGCTTGAAAGTATTTCCACTGGTCTGACTAATTTTCGTGTAGTTGAATTTTCGATCTTTTTCTGAAATTTTGCATCAATATAAATTCGTAACAATAAATATTCAATTATTGAAACACTTAATTCATATTTTTCTTTATTTTGAATATATTTTTTACTCAAATTATTTCTTGTTTGTTATAAATTAAAATAAATATAAAAATTTATTGTAATTTCTTTCAATAAAAATATTCAGTGTAAATAGATAGGGATAGGGAGGTATTTTGCTTTATCCAAGATACTTTGCAATGTTGCTAGAACAAAACTAATTCGAAAGATAATATTTTCGAAAGAAAGATCTATGGGAAAGCATGATGAAATCAACTAGTTCTTCAAAAACAACATGTTTTTCTAAAATGTGCCAGTGGAAGCATAGCAAAATATTATTTATAAAACAGTATTATCGAAATTAAAATTACCTTTTTTAAATATATATTTTCATGAATTTAACAACATTGTTATTATCGTTATGTTTTTACGATAGCCGAAACTCATCGTTCACTATCGATGTGTTTTTTAACGACAACACTAGGTAAAATTTTACTATAACGACACAATTTGCTAACTAACGAATTTTCGATACTTAAAGAAAAAGTTTGTCATTAAAAATGGAATTGCGGTACTGATTTTTTTAAATTAACCGTCGATGCAATTTTATTAACGACATTTCAGGAAGCAAAACAACAAAAATTCAAAACCTGAATCCGCATGAATCCGGTACCGGAAAGTAGTCAAAAGTCCAGAAAAAGTGTTTTAAAATAACAAGATATTTTTTAGATGCATTTGATTCGTGTAATGGCGGATTTTAGCATATGTTTCCAATTCTTTTAAAATAGTCTACAGACACTTGTAGAAATAGGCCAACATATGTATGTTTAATTAGTGTGTCATTGACCAATGTTAAAATATAAAGTGCTGGAACAAAAATTGTAAAATTAATAATAATTTTGGAAACAAATAAAAAGACAGTAAATAATTCCCAAGAATTATTACCAAATTTAATTTTAAATTTTTTTCACTTCAATAAAATTTCAGTAAAATTTAATTTTGAAGTCAGCGAAATTCAGTTCATTGATTAATAAGTATAAGTAATAAGTATTCAATAAATATATTAATAGTTTTTTAGTAAACAAGTAAAAATAAATAAAGTGATTTTATTTTTTTCAAAAAAAAAAAAAAAGAAAAAATCCTTTTACTATAAAATTTGTTAATGTGTCTTCAATTGAAACACTATAGGAGGTTCCCAAAT
The DNA here is from genome assembly GCA_932274085.1 of Protocalliphora azurea. Taxonomy (NCBI): domain Eukaryota; kingdom Metazoa; phylum Arthropoda; class Insecta; order Diptera; family Calliphoridae; genus Protocalliphora; species Protocalliphora azurea. The sequence continues at coordinate 90,692,832 of OW026523.1, forward strand.
TTGCAAAGATAAAAACTTGAATTTCAAATCACTAGGATGCGAAAAAATATTAATTTGCAAACATTTTATAGGAACTCAAAAAACGATCAAAAATTTTGTGTATTTTATACTAACATTTATTCGCGTTATAACAGAATTTAAACTTATAATTCAGTTTTGGTTGAGCGTAAATTACTACAGGCTTAATGTTGGATTGTGTTGAAAATATAAAGATCAATATGGACAAGAAATTGAATTCTGTTCTCCTATTTATTGATTACAGCACAGCCTTTGACTCTTTAAGTCATGAAATACTAATTAAAAAATTATTATCTCAATTTAACTTGGGGTCATCTGTCTGCAAACTAATCTAGTCATTTCTGAATGAAAGATGCAAATATGTACAGCCCAGAAGTGTTAGGTCTTTAACTCAGAAAACCATAACAGGAGTGCTCCAGGGCTCCATTTTAGGACCTCTTCTATTTTTGGTTTATTTGAATGATTTATAACAGCAAATACAATTTTGTAAATGTTATACATATGCTGATGATGTTCAGTTGCTTGCGGATGATAAAGGGCTAGGTCTAAACTTTTTGGAGTATAATGTTAATAAAGATTTAAGACTTATTTTGGAGTGGTCTAATGTAAATTTTCATCAATTTGAATTCTTCTTCTAAGACTTGACATTTTTACTATGCCACACTTTACCCATTTTACCCAAAAATAGTCGACTTGAAAAAATGCCGAAAAATAATACTAAAAGACATATGAATCTTATTATTTTTATGTAGCACATTAGACAATAATCATTTCTATATAACAGATTAATTGCAGGGTTCAAAAGATTATTTGTTGGTATTTTAATTTTTTTAGGAGGTAATTGAAAGTCACGGGTCTAGAATATCTTGTCAAAAAATAGTTTTGAGTTTTGTTTCCAAATGTCAAAAAACTCGTACTTTTCAGCTTGTTATGAGAAAAATATAAAAAAATCGTTTGGTCCATAATCCATCATTTTAGCTTATCATGCGAAAAAAGGTTTGATATTTTTTTATTGCAAAATATGTAAAAATTTTATAATCTTGTTCCTTTTATAGGTAAAATATTGAGAAGTTGCATTGTAGTTAGCAGTGTTGCCAGCACGGGAGAAAAAAGAGGCTAAATTGATATTAAAAAAGTCCAAAAAGGCTAAATGCTCCAAAAATTAAGGCTAAATAAAAGTAAACTGTTTTTAATTTAAAAATTTGTGTTTTGTTCCAATTAGTTTTTGATATATATTTTTTTACAGGTATTTTAATAAATTTGTAAACTAAACATAAAACGGATTCCAGCAAAAAGATGCGATGAAAAATCGGTCAAAAGTTACCACACAAATTTGGGTTCCTTTTCAAAAGAAAAACTAACTCTTTGAAGTGATTTATTTCTCTTAATTTTTGAGCTATGATAACTTTTTGGTTAGTATTTTAAAATTTTTAATGATTTTCCCTTTCATAAGAATTTTTTAATAATATTCATCTCTAACATTTTAGCCTTTTTAAGGCAATTTTAAAAATCAAAAAAAGGCAAGAATAAAACTAGAAGCTAAAACGAAATAAAAAGGCTAGATTTAGCCTTAAAAATACTCAACTGGTAACTCTGGTAGTAAGTATGGCCTATAATAAATTACTTTCAAAAAATTTCTACACTGAAATTCACTAAAAAGTACTCTAGTGGGATTTTTCCCCCAATTTGAAGATTACGAAATTTTGGAAACCAATTTAGCGAAAAAACTCGAAACGTTTTTTCTTCAAAATGTACCAGTTTTGTGATTGTAAATCGCTGGTAGGAAACTGAAGGTTAATTTAAAAAAATATAGATATTTTTCCTACATCCAGCTCATCAATACGCATCGTTTGAAGGGTTATCCTAGGGGCAGGCTAATGTACATACATATATTCATACATAGACACATTCTTCAACTTCGAAATCAATAATAATAATAATAATAATAATAATAATAATAATAATAATAATAGTGTGAAGAATTTACCGCAAAAACTTTTGTTATCATTGACAAACAACAGTTTGAAATCCTCTTATCAGTAATAATTTGTGCAGTAATGTCATCATTTTATAACAACACAATTACAAATAGAAATAATACCATGGAAATACCAGTACCATCATCATCGTCCTCATCACTATGTAGCATCAGTAGTATCCTCTTCATCGTTGTTATTTTCATCTACAACATCAGTTAGTTTTATTATTATCAACAACATCAGTATCATCAACCATCGTCAGTACCAACATTTACAACAGCAGCCTTAACGCAGTAGCAAAGGCAGCAAGAAGCATCACTATAAGTAGTAACATGCCATGACAATGGCATCAAAACTATTTGTGTGAGTAGCAACCAATATTTATGTATTGTAAGTAAGTAATCCCCAAATCAACAAAATAGATACTTATGTATTTCCAAACGAACCACTAAATCCAACCAACCAGGCAGACAGCCAACCAAATAACCACCCATCCACCCACCCAGCAGGCCAGCAGTCATCCAACAGCAGCAGCAACGTTAGAACGTTTGAGTGTATAAATGAAATGACGAATGAGAATGGGAATGTATGAGAGTGAAGGAATGTTATTGATAGCAGCCACAAACCTTTAATGTGAAAATATACAAATTTTAACTTGTTTGTTCGCTTATTCATTCGACTGGGTCGGAAGGTTTTATGACCAACGTCTGCCATCGTTGGATAATTTTTTTTATTTTTTTATTATGATTCTTACAAAAATACATGATGCGAAAATTGTTTGTTGTTGTTACTTTAATTTTGTGCAAAAGTTTTTAACCCGTTTAAGATGTAAATAAAATTTTTCATTTGTTAAAGAATTATTAGATTTTGAATTTGTGGTGTTGTTGTTTTTGTTATGATTATACTGTTTACCAAAGTGTGATTGTGATGGGAAAAAATTGATATGAACAGTTTCGAGCGACCATGTTGTTTTTGCGACATCTGTCGAATCATTGTTTGTTGGGCGTCCATTTTAGCGGCAGATGCTGTGGCCTTCTAAAGCGATACTTTAGTTCGGTGGCCAAATTCAAGAAATAAAGTGCTAAAATTAGTATTCAATAAAAGGAATTTTGAAGAAACTGTAAAAAAATCAAAATTTTCTCATACAAATACATTTCAAAATTTCAGATCCTATTTGGAACGATTTCGCAAAATCAGATCGCTCTGGTAGTTTGTAAAATATATTTTGAATGCATAAAGAACTATTATATAGGGAACTAATTTCAAAATTTTATATTTTATTAACGTTGATCAGTCAATTATACAATTTTTTCCTAAATAATTTTATAGAGAATATTTGAATTTTTACAAATAAGGTGATATATTTAAAAAGGTCACAACGGATGCTCAGCTTTTTATTTTTATAAATATAAGCTAAAAATGTGTACCTTTTTTTAATATATATCTAAGCCCAACATAAAAGGCATGGTCCATGAATTATGAAAGAAATCCCAAATTTGGACCTTTAAAATAAAAAAATAATTAAAAATATTTACATAAAATATCCATAAATAAGACCCTAATTTTTGGATAACCAAATACCTTTTCCATCATAAAAGTTTCATTTTTGGAAGGCTTAAACGAAAATATAGGCCATCAATTTAAAAAAAAAATTTCGATTTTTTTCCACTGTACATGAAAACAATAATATTTTAAATATTATAAATTGATTTTCATAAAAGTAATGCTAAATTTTATCTAGTTTCACCAGACACCAAACATTATCATAAAAGTTAATTTTCAAATTTTAATCAATCGCCACTTTTGAGCCATTTGAAACCATAGTGCATCGTTTAAATTGACATGAATCTCGTGCCATCGAGCGAAGTGTCAGTAAATATTTTAACAATTTAATATTCCATACATAGTGGCATATATAGGTCCTTCAATATCCCATAAACGGCTTGTTTTATTTAATTTTAGTATCGGCTTGATTTTATTTCAAAACCCTTTAGGATGCTCAATCCCATTAAAAATTATAGATCAAATAAAAAAAATTATTAGAGAACAACTTTATTAAGTGTGTTTTATTAAAAAAAGTTTGTTATAAGCGTTTCATCAATTCTCTATTTATTTCGAAATTATCTAGGTGATCCATCTTATATTTGATCTAAATCTAATAAACAAGTTTTAGGATGAATTAAAAAAAGATATTGTTGTTGCCGAAATTGTGTCACACTTTTAAATCGCTTTTTTGGGGAGATTCGAGATCAAAGAAGCTAAATTGAATAATGCATGATATAAAATATCACAACTTCAAAATGTCTATATATAGTATATTTTTCTTAAATAAAATTTTAAGTGCATTAAGTAAGATTATATCTTCGCCGAACCTGATATACCCAACACCAATAAAAATTTGTATCACCCTATTTTTATTTATAGTTCATTATATATACGATAATTTACATTTACTTTGTAGTCTACCTATACTATTTTGATTTCAATTTATAAGAAATTATTAATATAAAATCATGTTTGGAGATCTTATATATCCAGATATTATATATCCAAGTTTTGTGCAAATTGCGAATTTTCTATGTAAAAATACAAAAAGTGCAATTTTGGCGTAATTTTCAAAAAGTCCATAACATCTTTTTATTAAATATATTTTTAATACTCTTTCGATTTTCTTGTGTAGAATAAAAAAAAACTAAGTACACGCACTAATTCATGCTATTTTATATGAAACTGTGACGTGCCTCATTTTTTAAAAAATGTTCGCTCTTGTTCTACAAAGACTATCTACTATGCTAACTATTTCGGACATATCAACGCATTTTTACAACAAGTATCAATCTCTATCCAATTTTCAAATTTTCTCAAAAACTTAAGAATATATGTTCTGAAATACAGCTTATCTTATTGTGTAATAATTTTGTTTAGCCTTACTGCCTGTTTTTATAACACGAGCGCAAAAACGACTCGTCTAACTTACATTTAAAATAAAGACAAATTTTGAAATTTTGTTTTTGTTTTAAATGTAAGTTAGACGAGTCGATTTTGCGCTCGTGTTACAAAAACAGGCGGTTAATATCAATTCTAAAAAAATTACTTTGTAACTAAAAAACTGAAAAAAATTGCCTTTTGGCCGAAATCCGAAAAATATAAATCGCAGGTACGGTTTAGTGATACAAGGTATTGACCTAACTCTTTTTCAGCTTTATTTTCTTTTTGTTTAACAAAATTTTTAAAAGTATTAAATTGGAGTTTTGTAGCAGTCTTAAAAAAATAAACATTTCTTAACCAAGCATGGAAAGATGTTTGAATTATTGTTCAAATTTAATTAAAAAAGAGCATTTCATTAAAGCATTTCTCAAAAATTAAAAATCTGTTTGTACACTCCTTACAGAAGTGATCTAAAACATATTAATAGTGTAGGGAATTCGTAATATCTTGAACATTCTTTAACCGATTTTTCCATTTATTATCTTGTTTGATAGATAGTAATATGTAGATTACGCTTTTTTAACATCTTGTTACGAATAAAGTATATTAAAGCTAGATTTTTCTAAAAACTCTAAAGAAACCAATTCTTTCCCATATAAACGGCACCTACAAACTTCAGGTCCGATGAGGTACTGGTTAACAATATTCGGTTTCACTAATGTTTCACACAAAATATTTTTACAACCCAATGAACGATTCCAGGGAGAGCTACGTTCAAAATTCAAAATTCGGTAAATTTTGGTCCAGTCTAGTATAACATTACTTAGGGATTGTGGATCTGTAATTTAATCCTAGACTCGTCTAAGTTAACACATTTATTATTTTACATTTCTTTTCAATTCAACACAATAAACTAAAGTTTATTTTAATAAAACCAACTATATTACAAAGAAATATTAAATATTAAATATTTTTAAAATTCTTAATATTCCAATCACAAGCAATGTGCGTCATTTAACGTAAAAGAAAAAAAGTACTTTGAATAAGGGTTTTAGAAAAAAGGTGTCATTTAAATGTAGTTAGTGAGGGCTTTAAAGTCATCGTCATTCAAAAACTGTCATCAGTAAAAACGCGAACGCAAATCGACCAAAAGGGATAGAAAAAAATGAATAATGGAAGGGGATATTTGATGAAAATTGATATCTATGACACACAGACACATATTCGGGGACAATCATTTATAAAATAGCAAAAAATAAAAAAAATCGAGTATCACAAAAACGTCACTAAAATAAAATAAAACCCACAATGTGTAGGTGGATTTGGGTGGTATTGAAATAACCATTATTTGTTCGAATCTATTAAGTTGGAATTTTGAAATAACCCCTGTGCTTCTATATGCACATCCATACATTTATTAGTTTTATGTAGCCATATAGACTAGGGCAAAAGTATCAACCTTCAACATACATACATACATACATGCATACATAAATACATATATACATACATACGTACATACATATATCAGAAAACAATTGTTTTGTACAATACTTTTTTTTATTTATGTACAACTCAGTAGGTGGGTAGACTTATTCACCAAACAACCAATTAAGTCAAATATTCTGCTGTAGTTTTGTTAAAATACTCATTTAATATTAATAGAATAAAAACCTTTTTACAGGAAACAAACACAGCGCGCTACCACAAAAATACCAATAAAGGCCAGGAATTGTCATTGTGATAACGAATACGTTGTTAAATTAATGAAGAAACTGATAAGCTTAATGATGGGTAGATGATTTTGAAATTATGAAATTTTATTTTATGGTTAGAAGTGGTTCACAGTAATTTCCTAGTGTTAAATGTGATGACAAACTTAGATATATTTATAAGTACGCTATGTTTGATATAGAATATACAGGTAAACTACACAGAGAAAATGAATTCAAACTGATGTAAATCAATTAAATTTGTAGACTTTAAGAAAGAACTATTAACTAATTTCAAAATCACTAAATATATTAGTAAATAATTTATTCAATTAAAAAGTTTTTTTTTATTTGCACCTCTCACAAAAAATTATATCAATTACCACCCAGGAAAAACTTTGCTTTCCTGGTAAGCTAGCAGGTGTAATTGGAAACAAAAATAAACTACTTATTTTTTGTCTGAATAAATAATTATTTTTGTTCGAGTTGTTCACAAATTCAGACTCTAGGGTTACTCAAAAATATGTACCTAAACGAAAATAAAAAAAAAAAATAAATAAAAAATTTTGCCGTCAGTGAGATTTGAACTTGGGAAACAATTAATCATTCGTTTTTAATGACCAACGTCTTACTCAGTATACCATCTCGCAAAACAAAAACTTTTTTAGTATAAAATATTTTTTTAGACATTTTATTATAAAAAAAATAACAACATCAGAATTGGGTTGAACCAACAACCTTCTGGTTGTTAATCGAGCACTCTAGTCAACTCATCGACGTGATTGGAATATTACTGTGCTATTATACTATTGAGTACTTACTTATGCCTACTCTAGTAGGCAAATAATAATGACGCCTAATTACCAAGAAACCACTTTAATAAGTAGTTGCCATTACCGAGAATCAAAACGTTTTTGCTGGGTACAAACTGTAAAAAATTAAAAACAGAAAAAATTTTCCGATTAAAAAATTAATCAAATCAATGAAATAGATGATTGAATGAATTAAAAATTTAAGTGAGAAATAAAGTTTTACTTAAATTTTATTTTTATTTTTTAATTACTTGAGTATATTTACTAAAATTAGATGCAGAATGAAACAACTGTGTATTTTGAGTTAAATTCCTTTTAATTTCCTTTATATGAAATCACTAATCATAAATTTGTTAGGTGGAATTTGTGGACCTTAACTAGACAGCAGTGTTATCTGTAATATATATAGTTCATCAGTTGCGGGAATAAAGTGGCTTAGAGGTAGTCAGGGTTGATTTGATGGGTCTTACGTTCCACACCTTTCTTATTTATTCTTATATTTAGCTATCTCTCTTTTCAATCTTTAACTATATTCTACTAGGATTTTTATCTTTCTTTATCTATCAGCTTTCTCTATTATCTATAAAGGGATCACAATGGATCGAATGGTCTCCGGGTGGAGGCGTGAAGACGCCGCCCTTTTTAACTTAACATAAAATAATTCTACCTTAAGACTAAACTCAACTGAATGCCGGAACTGTACTCATTTTCGTCAAAAGTTCAAATTTTTCAAATCCAAATAGAAAGGAATCTACAGATGACCTATCCGCACAGATAGGTGTTTAGTATTTTTATATTTATAGTTTTAAAGAATGTGAAACAATTGATGTAGGTATCTAAATCGAAGAAAATGTCACCAAGATATATATAGTTTAAGCCTCCCCAATATTGCTCTATTCTACGGACTAAAATATCAACTATTTTTTTTTTTTGTTTTTACATAATATTCTGTATTGTTTCTGAAAGGAATATTTGTATACAAACCCATTTTCAAGGTAACACAAAATCTCTTATTGGTATGTTGTCAATGCCAATATTGGTATATCAATGACAGACATTCTATGTTGTGATGGCGAGACATTTGACAGTGCCGCTTATGTCAATGAGAACACTCACGATAATTGGAAGCAAAAGGGCACTACATAGCGGGGACTATCATGAAATAAATCTGCACCACCTAAACTACTAAACCGATCTTGATGAAACATAGAACAAATATGGGCCGATTTTAAATATTTTTCTATCTCTGAATTTTAAGATCTTGGATAAGAGAGATATAACAAATATATCAGAAACAATACAAGCCTCCTGACCTCCTATAGTTGGAAATATCATGTCCAAATTCTACTCTATTTTTAGATTTATGTGTTTGGGGTGCTCGACTTTAATCATTAAATTTGGCTCGCTAAAATATAAATAAATGAAAATACTGTTACCGCTAAACTACCTTTAACGAAATAGTTCAAAATACCGTTACCGCTAAAATACCGATAACGCAAAAATACCTTTACCAAAACAAAACAATTTATCGTTACCTCTAAAATACCATTACCGTTACTACACGGGTTGAAAAAAAAATACTTATTTTCAATAAAATTAAAATAAAACTTGTAAGAATATTATGATTATTCCAGCCCGACCAATTAATTATATTTCATGGTTGTGAAACCCTTAAAATACCATTACCAAAATAACTGAAAATATAGTTACCGCTAAAATATCGTTACCGAAATAGCTCGAAATATCGAAAACGCAAATACTAATATTCCAAAATACCATTACTGTCATCTTTTTACCTTTTTGAATCGGTTGCTAACCTTAATAATTATCATCAATCATTCATTGTCGTTGCTCTGGCAACGGGAAATGTTTAAGTAATTCTACAAGAAACTCTTAATTTAAATCTGTAGCATAACTTAAATTCGTTTATTATTTAAGCAAACATATTTACAAAATTTTCAAACGTTTATCGACTAAATACCCTTAAAAGAAGGGTGTTTATTTTGTAGCCCGCTTGTTAAAATTTGGTGGTTTCAATTGTTTTGTTCGAGTTAATGATTATCGACAGTTACCTGAAAAGGGGTTAAGTTCAACCGGAATTTTCTTTTTGTTTATTTTTTGTAAACTTGACAAACATTAACGAAATTATCTGTAGTAAAATTGTTTAACATGAAAAGGAGAAAAATTTGTATTTTGGTTTTTTGTGTGATAATAGAAATTCATTAATTTCTTTAATATTTACATAATTTAAAGAAAATAAATCTTTTGTAATTTGATAGTATTGTTCGGAGTTGCTTTGTTATTCTTACATCAAAGTAAGTATTAATGCATTTTTTGTAAAGGATAAAAGTTCTCAATAACAATTTAATTAAAGTATTTCATTAAGATTCAAATAATATTTAAACCTTTCGAGAGAAATTCTACTTAGTTCAATGTCATTTTGTTAAAAAATAAAGTATTAAATATCACTGGGATTATAACTAAACCAAAAACGTCTCAGTTTCCTTTTTTTAAGTATGTACTTAATTAAATATTTGAATCTTTAATCTTAGGTGCAACATTAAACATTTTTTATTTTGTGTTGCAAAAAAAAAAAAAATATAAAATTTTTACCTACACTTGTAAATGTGTTTGAGAGCATTTTAATGCCGGCAAATTTGATATGAGAATTAAAAATTTTACTTTTATTTATAACATAAAAATAACTGGGCTATTATACAAAAAAAAAAAAAGTAAAGATGGAAAAGTTGGAGCTGTAAAATAACTTAATTTTTGCTTAGTTTTCTCTTATACGCCATTTAAATCAAACAAAATCTAATCGATTTTTGTAAAAACTAAAAATTAAAATTCACTTTGTATACATACCATTTTGAGCCTCAATGTAGTTTTTGTTAACGTAAACATTTCTTGACAACTTCTAAATTCACTTATAATTCATTTAGATTTTGTACTTAAGTGCTTTTCAATCGCATTTTGAAATAAATTTACCGTAAAAAAATTATTAACAAATGAAAATACTTCTTAAAACTTCAAATTTTCTATTTTCATTCATATATGAAAGCTTAATGATGTGAAATGAGTCGCATAGGTTGTTTCATATATAATTATTTTATTAGTTTTCATTTGATTTTCTACAAAAACTAATTAAATATGGTTTTTGATTTATATGGAATAACCATCGAAATTAATGTAGCTTTTCATTTAAAAATCGAATGAAGCCAAAAACAATTAGTTTTTGTTTGGTGTAAATTGGCGTATCAAAATTTAAACTAATGTGAAAATGGCAATTTAATTTTACAATGCACAATGGGACAGAATCGAAATTTTTTGGAAATTTTTCTGATCGGCTGGTTGGATTTTCATGCAATTTGGTATAAGGGTAGCGGAGGAGTGTACAATGTTAAGTTTGGAAGGGGGCACAACAAACCCCTCAGGGGCGGAGCTAAGGGGGCTCAAAGTTAGGTACCTATGACATAAAAAATTTTTAATCGCTTGCCAAATTTCAAATATTTTTATATATTGTTGTAGGCCCTGAATTTGAATTTTTAAGCACCATAATTTTTATGTTCTTGGTTCAGTTTTTTTCATAGATATAGTATTTCCGATCGATTTTATTAGTTTTTTCCTATCTAGTTAAAGAAAAAAATTATCTATTGAATAAAAAAATTGAAGTCGATATCTTTACCAAGTCCAAAAATAAACGATTTTGAATTTGAAAATTCCAAAAAAGACGACCTTTTGTGTTTTTTTTTAGCCGAAAAAGTATCTACACTCTTTTTTATATAAAATAAAATTTTCTTTAGCAACGTATAATAATTTTACACTTTTCTGAAAGGCAACTTCATAGAGATGACTTCAAGATAAAAAACAAGCCCAATAAGTCAATTGGTCATGGTACACACCCTCCCGAATTCGACCCATTTTATATGAAAGTTTTGACTTTAGACCATTTTTCTCAAATCCCAAAGCACGAATCGACAAGCGGAATATATTCTAAGAATCCTCAATATGTTGTTAAAAGTTCTAAATCAAAATCTACGGGCCTTCGGAAAAATGAGGATTCTATAGCCATAAATGTAAAAAATCCCATTTTTGGGAATTCAGAAAAACCCTACCCCTGATTGAAATTTGTTTAACGCGCTTTTATTTAAATTAACAAGATCCACATTTCTTGCAAATTTCATTAAGATATCTTTATAAAAAAATATGTTATTACAATTAAAAAATTTGTATTTTCTCCAAAAACCCCAAATTGGGCCTTTTGTTTGGTTTATTTCTAAATAGCGAAAGAAATTTTAAAAATATGTATGCCAAATTAAGCTCAACCTTTAGCATATATAATTTCCGATCTTTTGCAGGAAGATTCAAGTCAATATCATGCCTCATTTCAGAAATATGCGCGTTTAAACTTTTATAGTTCCAATATGTTGTATATATGACTATATTTTTACAAACTTGCAACTTTTGCCTCTAGTTTTGCGTGAATAATTACTTGGAAAATTATGAATATTTCTGTATGCTTTTAATAATATCTATACACAAAATATTTTTATAAAAATAATTAATAAAAAGTTTTTATTTTTATTTGCGTTGCCACATTTCCCAAATTTAATTTAATCCTTTTCTAAGCATTCATATATTTTTATTAATGAATTTAAAATAACAAAACAAACAAAAAATATCGACTTCAATTTTTTTTATTCAATAGATAATTTTACTAGATAGGAAAAAAACTGATAAAATCGGTCGGAAATACTAGGATAACCAAAAACATACAAAATTATGGTGCTTAAAAATTTAAACGCAAATAACTTGAAAACTATAGGACATGTAAGCATGTTTTTATAGGTCTTATCAGGGCCTACAACAATATATAAAAATATTTGTAATCGGACGAGAAACAAAAATTTGGCAAGCGATTAAAAATTTTTTATGTCAGAGGTACCTAACTTTGAGCCCCCTTAGCTCCGCCCCTGAGGGGTTTGTTGAGCCCCCTTTCCAAACTTAACATTGTACACGCCTTCGCTACACCTATACCAAATTTCATGAAAATCCAACCAGCCGATCAGAATTTACAGATTTATTTCCAAAAAATTTCGATTCTGCCCCACTGTGCAATGTTGCATTATCACACACATGGCCTATTAGTAAGACTTCCTCAATAATTCAACATATGGTGAAACAGAGATGATAAATGCAGTACAGTTGTACTTTTTTCAGAACAATTCGCTTTTCAAAAGTACAGTAGTACTCTAGTGACTGATTTAGTACAATTATTAAAGTTTGCATTATTAATAAAATTTATTTGAAAATAAAGTTCTTCAGACGATTTTTTAAGAATCTTTATAAAAATTCAGAAACTTCTACATTCTCAAACATGAATACAGTCACTTTTTAAAACACTCTTGAATATGCGTTTATTAAGTTTATCTTAAAAGATTCAATGCAATTGAATTCAATTGGATTCAATTGGACATTTCATAACTATGCACTTTGTGAAATGTAAAAGGTCTACAAAGGCCTGTGTTTCGGCGTCTATTCCTCAACATTTGAAAATACTCTTGAAAATGCGTTTATTAGGTTTATGTTAAAAGATTTTGTGGAACATTTCCTTGACAATTCCTCTCAAAAAATGTCTACTTAGGAAACTGTAAAAAGTCTATAAAAATGTGTGCATTTGCATTCGTGTAAATTTTTATACGAGATTTCCTTATTTACTTTAAAGCTTTCGATGAAACTTTACCAACTGTAGATTTAAATTGGAACTAAATATTCTTCTTTTTCAGGAACCCAGTACAGGTGTAATATCAATCTTTAGGCCGTTATTAAACAATCTGGTCAATTAGTAAACATAATGTTTCGTCAATTTTACAACTTTCCGATTTCAGCGATTTCAAAAGTTAAAAAACAGTTTGTTTATTAGCAGGGCAACCAGAAATATGTGCAAAATCATATTTTTTCTTGAGTTAAAAATGCTTCTAACAGTTATTTGTTTATCCATTTCAGACAATTTTAAGAATTTTGGCATCTTTCTGAATATTTTTGCCATAACAGCATATTTTTCTATCTCAGCAGCATATTTTGTCATATTTTAATAGAAAATCCTTATTTTAAGGCATAGTTTAGCTATTTAAATGAAATGTTTTTTTGCACTTTTATACTTAAAATCATAATTGCTTATATTTAACACTTAAGAGAAAAATTTGCATATTTCGCACCCAATAAAGCTGTTTACATAATTTGTCATTAATAAAAATTTCCTTTTACTATACCATACGTCGGATACCTTATAAATTTCATCGTATAAATTAATACACACAGTAAATAGATTAGCTGGAAATTATTTGCATTTGCAGTAATTTTATACAAGCAGACAATTTTATTTCTAATTATTACAAAATAGCCAATCAAAAGTTTGTCTACGTTTGATGTAATTATTTAGTGAATATATAGTGAAATTTTGATTTCAATAATTGTAAATTTATTTGGGTAAACTTTTTTTTTTTTTTTCTTTTTAAAATTGTTTTACTAAATAGCTCTAACTACAACCAATCGTTGATTATAACATTATAAAATTTGATTAAGAATAAGAAAGAACCAATTCGGTGCTCCCGACAGATTATTATTATTATTATTTTTTTTTTTTGACATTAAAAAAATAATAAATTTAATATGTAAAATATTTAAATTCTAAAAAAGAACATAAAATTTTAATTGAGCAGCGAGAAGTCAATATGTTTTTTTATTTAAATAATAACTGCAATACAGGAAGAAAATATGACGTAAGCTTTGAAATGTGGATATTTAGAATGACGGGGGAACCAGGTAGAGGCCAAGATTATAAAGTTAAACATACATACATATTTTTCAAATAATTTATATGTACGTAGATTCTTGCAGTGTCTTTGTCAACATCAAGCATAATGAAGAATTTTATCCTGAAGGAGATATGTGCCAGGTATATGTAGATGCCTCCCTTACTTCCATCTGTGCAGTTCCTTACCAAGGAATGTTAAAGATTTTATCTTGTAAGAAATATCTGCCAGCAATATATGATCGCCACCCTTCAAATTTATGATTTAATCCAATTGATGGATTGGATACTATAATTCGCAACTGCAACGTTGAATTGAAACGATCATATCAAATTTTGTTATAAATAAACCATTACATTTTTCATAATGTAGTATTTTTTAATGTATGTTTTGTGTACATATTTAGATATTTTTGCCATTTTAATAAAGTATAATTATTATAATTACTGTTAATGATATTTTCAGTACCTTCAACCGAAATATTTTTTAAAACAGGTGGGTATACCAATATTTTTAGTACAATTATGTGATAGTTTTCAAAATCGAATGAATTCCATTAGCAAAAAATTCGGTTGAGGCATTAAATTTGTTTTCTCTATGCAGAAATTTTGTAATTTTCTATTAAAATGTATTAGCTTTGAATGTTTTTAAAAGCAAAAAGAAAATATTTTTTAGCAACTGCTAATAAATCAAAATCAAGTTATTTTTAATATAAGCAGTAAGTAATTTAAAATTTAGTCAGGAAAAAAATTATTTAAGAGCATATATTTTAATTTTTAGGGTACATTTTCCAATTTTTATAGTATTTTTTTATGCGCATAAGACAAGAAATTTCGCAAAAATATTTGGATGTTGCAAAATCTTTAAATTATTTACAATTGCGTCCCAAAAGTACAATTTTATATTAAATTTAATATAATACTGAAAATCGCATTTATCATCTCTGTGGTGAAATAAAAACTCGTATACCTAAAATTATAACAGTATAAGAGTTTGATGACTATAAGAGAAAATCAACAATGAAGAATGCAAACAAAATACCGCTGTTTTAACTAAATTTAGGTTGAAGTAATAAGGAAGAATCACAATTACATCACATAATAGTAACTACTAGTGAAACAAGTAAAGCAACAAATATGTAATTACAACATTGTTAACATTTGCTTAATTTCAAGTTGTAGGTGACGTAAATAAAAAAAAAAAAAAAAAAAATATATTTGTCACACTTTTAAGATAATTTTGTTGAGGAAGAAAGATAAGAAAGACTTTCACACCAGGTTTGTATTACTAACAATTTTTATAGCTACCTGCTTTCTTTATTTAACACATGATGTATTAAATATTTATTTAATTAAATTAGTAAATTTGTTTAAGATATTATTAAAGTACTATTGGCTATAATGATTTAGAGGGTATAATTAGTTGAGAGGAGATTTTGCAACTGGTGAATACCTTTGTCGATTATAATAAAGACAAATCACAATAGTAAAGCCATATGAATCAACCGATTTTCTAGTCGACAATCAATAAATGCTGGCCAAATTCCAGTTAGCTGTTTCTGAGAACGGGAGTGTGCTAGAGCATTCAAGATACAAAAACTCGTAGAAACTAGAGCTTCTATCGGAACAATATACGACTAATGTACAACGTCAAATGTCCGTTGACTGGATTCTTGAGCAGTTGGAAGTTAAGTTTCAGAAAAAATAGGCAAATAATAACTTCTACGATTTTTGCATGAACAAGCAGACTTGTCGTATGTGGGACTCGTATAAGGACTGTTTTTATTATGATTTCGAGACTGGAAAATTTTTCGGTACGTACACCTTCCAAAAAGATTGATATCATTGTTTTCATCATTAACGGAAAGCATTGTTGATTTTGCTCTTGGCCAAAATTGGGTGATATAGATGTGTATAATAAGTGGTTTCTACAATGATGATATCATAATGTATAATATGCACGAATGATTTTGTCTATCAAGAAGACGAGAAGAGAAAAAGCTACTAAAATCTCTTTTTGGAAGATATACTTGTTTTTGAAGTTATGGTAAAACGCATATGAATGCCATTATTTACGATCCGTGCACTCAAACTCTATAAAACGCATTCTATCGCTCATCTATATGTGAGAGTCTTTGAAAACCTGATAATTACCCCAATTTTATGTAGTTTTCAAATTAAGTTAAAATGAAATAGCTGTGGTACAAAAGTGATAAATGTAATTCCTATGAGGAAACGAACTAAGGTCAATTGTAATCCGATTCATACAAAAATGTGCTTGAAGTAATTAACAAAAAAAAAAAAAAAAAAATTTTCACCCGTGGGGCCAAAATTTCAGTGATAACAAGTTTATAAATATTTTTTATTGGGTATATCCATTAGTTCCCATCCGCCAGATTGTCTTATTCAGTAAGTGCCATTCTATTGTAAAAAAATCTTCGTGAGAGCCCCGTACCCATTCTTACCACTTCATGTGTAATTACACATATCGTGCGTAATTTTTACTCTGATGTGTCATCCATGTGTAATTGAGTGTATGTGTAATTTGAAATTACTTGTTATATTTTCAAATTTTACTTTAAATTAGAATTTGTTAAAATATTATAATAATTTCATTAAATACAAATAAGTGCCTAAAAAAAAACAAGCAAGTGCTTCCAAAAAAGAACTTTTTCAGCACTCGAAAAGTAGAACTATTTGCATGTTTTGCACTTTTTTTGAAGTTAAAAAATTTACTTACAAAAAAGTGAAAATAAATGTATTTTAGCAGGAAAAAGGGTAAATAATTTCTAAGAAAATTAAAATTTCACAAATTGAAAAGTATTTTTATTATCTATTAGCAAAGCTATGTTTTTATTCAAAAAATTTTATAAACATAGTTGTAAGAGAAGTACTTCCATAGCAATGAAGAGGAAGCATAAAAGAAGAATATCCTTTCAGTGACAATCTTGGGTTAAAAAAAGAGCTTCTGCAGTTCCATTTCAGCACTAAGTACTTCCTTCAAATGACAACGTAATGTTAAAATAATGACTATTTCAGCTCTTTTCCAGTTCTTTCTTATACTGAGTATTTACACAAAAGTTTGTGCAAATCGTGTTTAAACCACATTAAGACCGCATAGATCAAGAAACAATACACAAAAGCCTATTGGGTGTCCATTTTACATGTTTAAAATGCTGCCAAAAATATCGAAAACTCTGTCACAAAACGAAGTCGCTTTTGAATTAAACTGTTACGGATGACGAAAACTGGATCCATTATGACAAAGTGTAAAAATTGTATGTGAAGCATAAGAAAACCAAAGAAGAATATCCATAGCGCTAAAATCGGTTGAGACGATCATGAATTCCCCAGATGAAATACGCTTTACTTTAGAACAAGTGATCAAAATTGAATTGTTTCATTTCTGGCCTCAAAAGATGAGAAGTGGTTTCGGAATGGAATACATAAACTGCCGGAAAGATGACAAAAAGTCATAGCTTCCGGTAGATAATACTTTAATAAAATATGTTGTACCTTTATTTTGAAATAAACATTCCGTTTTTCATTAAAAAAACAATGGAAATTAATATAAAAACCCTATAGATAATAAACTCAAAACTACCATTTTATAAGATTTATTTCGAAGAAAATTTCGAAAATATTCCTGTTTTCATTGAGTATTAAAATAACTATTCATAGAAGAGCAGTTAAGCCCCAAGAAGAATCCTACAGGTCTGCAAAAAGCCATTTGTTTCAAATAAAAACAGAAAAGGCAAAAGCACTTTGTTCGAAATCAATGAAACATATGTTTTTTGCAGACAAATCGAAGTTAATATGAGCAATTTGAATGAAATGAGAAGTGTTAGTCAGCCTCTTTATCAAACTAATGAATAAGAAAGTGTGTCGAAAATTTGTGCTGGTTATATTATGTTATATTATCATATGCCAGATATAAAATACTGACCCGTTGGATATTCAAACATGATAAAGACCCATAATAAACCTAAAAATGAATGACAATTTTGTCAAATGAGCAAGTAGCAGCTAAGGGGTACGGGTGATTAAAAATCAATAAGTTTTGAACGGATTAACATTTTTGTCTCCGAGTTTTTGTAGGTTGCTGTGCACAAAATTTGCTATCGTACACAATACAATTATCGTTACAAATTCACTTTTTTTCTCGTAAAATTACAATAAAATTATGTAATATGGGTATTTCGGTAAAAGTCATTCAATGCTTTTGAAAATGTGTGGGTCAGCAACTTGAAGCACACTTAAAACTTCAGCCAATATGGATGGATGTCCGGACGGACATATTTAAAATATCATATCGCCATCAAATGACGCAAGAATGATGTAAATGTTCTCCATATGTATATTAATTTTCATAATATATTCTTAATTTGTGCTTAATTTATAAACAGAAATGTTTTACTAAATAAAAGATCGTCATATAAATTTCATATTTTTGTTCAAATAAAAATAAATATTTTATTTAAATAAAAAGTCTAACTAACTACTATTATATCTATATGAGGTTAGGTTAGGTTAGGTTACTAGGGCAACTGTCCAGAGATAGCACACTTGGATCCAATTTGGTCCCGTTGTGAAAGCCTGACGGATCATGTATTTCTACTTCACATGTCCATTCCAACGTTCGAAACATATGATAGAGCTGATCCATCTGATATTGATATCAGAGAGATCTGACAACACACGCATAAACGGACTTCCAAAATTGGAAGTCCTAATCCCGGCAATGGTGGGACAGTGACATAAAAGATGCTCCACCGTCTCCTCCTCTTATATATCCCGCCAACTTCTACAAAAGTCGTTAAAAGGGAGCCCTACAATATTAAAAATTTTCCTATCAGAAATTATTTTGTTATTCTAACTAAATTTAGCTGATTTCAAAATCAAATATCTTTGTAACTAATAGAAATAATATAAAAACAAAACCAGATTTAGAAAATCAAGTATGTTTTATATTAAGACTAATGTTAATATTTCAGTTATTCAATCACTAATTTTTATGTTTTTACTTATTTTAAATCTGAAGAACAATGGGGAAGAAGTCGGGGAAGACCCAAAGTGACTCGCTCTACGGTGCAATCCTGGAAGCTTAAAAAGCAATGCCAATGCTAATAGTATACAAGCCTATTTGTTTAATTCCCAATATAAAACTAACAAATTCTCTGAAGTGATCAAAAACAAAGGGATTGTCACAGAATATAATGTTCAGCAGTTTGTTCAATTATATTATTAATTATATTTGTGACACAAATTTTTAACTTTTAATTTTTTTATTTTTATTATTTTTATGTTATGAATATGAAAAATATATTTCTATTTTTATATTAAATTGTGTTCAATATTTTTATATTAACTATATTTTTCTTCAAAACCAAGAAAAAATTACGTTATACCCAAATTAATTTAAAAGTAACTTTCGTTCAGTTAGTTTTGGCCGACACTATATTTACAGTGTCTCACATAAATTAGTGAATTTTTAATTTTGAATAAAAAAATTATTATTTTGAGTTATAACAAAAAAGGCCCAAAAATATATATTTTTTATATTAATAATTCTTTGTATAAATTTGAGGGTGAAATTTTAAGGATATTATGCGAAGTTTCTTAACATATATCTCGTAAAAAAGAAATTTGGAATAATCGGGTCATCATCCCTATATGATTTTGTAAATATAAAAAATTTTTTAGTTTGAAATATATATGGATTTTGTCATGCTTTAGAAATATATATATATATATATATATATATATATATATAAAGTTCCAAATTTTGACATCCCAAATGGTGTACATTGGTATATTGCTCTGTTAAAAATTAACATTAAGCCCAGTTTTCTGGAGTACTGATCCACATATTTTATCAACACTTTTAAATTTTGTTTCTGTGATTACTAGCTGTTGTGAAATTGGAGACTTGGTGATCGGCTACAAAAATACAAGGCCAATTGGTACCAAAGTATAAAACGTGATATGAAGTATTTCTCGACTTACATAACTATAAGTCTTTCAAGTTATCGGGGCACTATAAAAAGGTAAAAATACCCGAAAATTTTAACTTATCTGTTAACTTTTGTTTTATGTTGAACAAAATAAAATAAAAATTTTCCTCTCCAGCATTTCTCGAGTGTAAGATGTTGGTCCAAAAATAATATGGCTATGTAATTAAAGAAATATAACCAAGCATAATTATGTCGTGGTATATTTTCGAGTTGTATTATTAAGTCAGATATAGTAGTCTCCAAATTTATCAATGGCTATATATCGGAAAGACATTTCTCAAAATTTTGAGATAAATTTTTAATACCAAGGGTACTAGAATAGGCTTCATATTTAAGATGTTTTATTTTTAATGGTGCAATGCCCTATAATAAACGACTGGCATATCATATATTCGAACTTGTCTAAACTTGTTTGTTACCATAAATATTGAAATAAAGTGGGATCAACAAACTTTAAATTAATTTCATATTAATTTTACATTAATGTACATAATCTGATAGAAAAAAAACACTTACATACCTTTCTTTCAAAATGTAGCAAACTCCATCACAATTAGAGGCTTCATAATGCCCTTCTTATAGGGCACTCCAAAAACAACAACAACAAGTAGTAGTAGCAGCAGCAAGTGGTTTTATGACGATTTGATTTTTTTCTTTTTTATTTAAATCCGAATAAACCAGTTATTTATTCTTCTATAAATTAACACAAACAACAGGAAGTTTTTGTTGATTTTCTTTTTTTTAATTTATTTTGTTATTACATTAAAACACATACACACAACCACAATAAACGATTTTAAATTTCAAAAACAATGTACTCACTCACTTGTTCATAAACAGTACATTAATAAAAACAACTACAACAAGAAACACAAATAAACGAAAAAAAAAACGCGAATATTTGCTAAAACGTGTATTTGTTTCATAATTTTTCAAAAACGCACTCACTTGAACACATACTTTTAAACACACACCCGTTTTGGTGGCCAAATTTGTGATTTTATTTTATTTCATTTCTTTTTGTACAAAAAAAATGTGATTAAAACAGCAAAAAATAAGAAAAAAAAAATATTTTAGAAATCTGGCAAATCTCCATATTCTTTTGCAAATAACTGATAATGAAGATGATGATTTTATTTGGGAAATTCCTTCATTTATTATTTAAACACAAATAAACAGGTTTATTTAATTTATTTATCGATTTCACGTTTATTAACAATAACAAAACCAACCCGCAATTTATTTTTTTTATGCTTAATGTTTCAGACGCACAGCTGTTTTTAGTTAAAACTGTCAAAACTTGCGAAATGAAAGAAAACACAAACAAATCTAAACATTTCTTTTCTCATATTTTGTTCTCTCTCTTTATCACAGTGACTTTTTGAATTTTATTGAGTAATATACGAGTGTCAAAGATATGAAAAAGAACAATAGAGAAGCTTTAAAAATATAATTAAGTTAATCAGTGTTATAGCAGTCATGCGCATTGCATTTTAACTTCCACTTATTTTTCTACTATTATATTTTAGACAAGAGCTCGTGAGAGCTTAATGAGGGCTTAAAGCAACAATGAATATAAGTTAAGAGTATTGAACAGGGTATTCACTCGAATAATGTTCATTCGATTAATTGATAAATTGAAATCAATAATTTCGAGTAAAAATTTATTCGAGTAAATTGTGCCAATTAATCGGATAATTGGAGTAAAAAATATTTCAAAAATTTATTTTCTTAACTAGTTTTAAAAATGTTTATTTTTTTATTTTTTCTTTTTTAACAAATTTTGCTTGAAAAAATCTATTGTATAAAATGTTTAAAGTATAATGGTTTTATCATATCGCTAAGTGATATCACGCTTTGAAATTGTATTAAACAAATTTCATTCAGTGCAAAATACCGAATATAATGCGTAATTTAATTATAAGAATATTTTTCAGTCACAAATATTAAGCAATTATATAAACGCCATTTTAAAAAATTATAATTTAAAATTTAAATCATTTTTTATTTATAATTTGACGTTCGAAGAGATAAAACAAATAATAAAAGAAATACGCCTTTTTATATTAAATTTTCCTTTAGAAGACTTTTAACTTGATTTGAAAAAACTTATTGTTGTTCTGCGAATGACGGTGTACTTTATATTAAGAATTGCAGAACTTCTTTATCTAAAGTAAATCTAAAGTTTTTTTTTTTATTTAATAAATACATCATCAAATTTTTATTTATACGTTTTACGGACAATAATATTTCTACATTACAAAAACACTCATAGGCCTATTGAAATATTAGGTACATATAGAGAAACAATGGCTTAAGAAAAGAGAAAACTAAATTAAAATTTTAATTCCATATTACCTTTCAAAGGCTATATCAGAAATAAAATTTTACTTTTTCTTTTAAATTAAGTGATCTCAAGTACTGTGGACATATTTTTGATGTATGGGAATTTTTATATTTTATTAAAATTAATTGTCAACATTGTTTTTTTATAGACACAGAGTGGTTTACTTTTTAATAAAAATTAAAAACATGGAGTAAAATGTAAGATATAATTTATTCGAATATTTTAAAATCTTTAATCGATTAATTGATTAATTTAAAAATATCATTTTCGAGTTATTTGATTAATTAATTGATTGATTGCATAATGAAAACGTCGAGTAAAATGAATACCCTAGTATTGAATAGCACGTGACTTTAGATGGGTAATAAGAGTATTACAATTAAGTTTAATTTCTCAGTAAGAGTTTTATTTGGGGTTAATATTGATGGACTCTTATTAAGTTTAAGCAAAAAAGTTACTATAATTTCTCAATGTTGTTTCGTTAAATTTAAATGTTGCTAAACATGTTGCTAGGATGTATACAAACGAAAGATTAAGAAAAAATTATAAGAAAATTATTGAAGTATATAATTGAAGGCCAAATGTTTGGTTAAATATAAAAAAAGAAAATAACAATGTAATGTTTTGCTCTTGTTTGATTTTTTTTAAAAACACCGAAACATACTAAAAAAAAAGTAAAAAAAAACGTCCTGAGTTTGATTGAAAGATCACAGATTTAGTACATTTTATCCAAAAAAGGTTTTGAGCTTTTTTTTTTTTTATATCGAAATTGATATTAAATAATATACTTTTTTTTCAAAAGTTTTCTTATGAACCAAAACTTTTGCGAATAATTGACTTATACTTGAGTAATATTTCAAAAGAAAATTTCAAACATTTTTGTAGGCAAAATGTATTAGCCTCATGATTTTCAATTGCTAAAAGGGAACAGGGCCATTCCATATAAAACCAATCAGCTGGTTTCCTCTCTTCACAATAGTTTATGAATTTTTACACAAAATGTCATACTAAGTACGATATATTTCAATTTCGATTTGTGTTGCTTCGTTTATAATAAAACACAAAAATCGCCAACTGCTTCCACAAATGATCCAAATTTCTTGAAATTTAATTAAATTTGGAATATTAACATTAACAGTGATAATGCAAATACCGAACTTTAGTGTGATGAATAAGATAAACTGTCTTTATAAAAATACGTACATCTTCCAAAATATACTATATGTTACAAGCTTCATTGAGGTCTATAGTTAAAGGAAATACAACCAACTTTAAAATGATAACTGAAACATGCATTTATGTCGAATTTTAATGGTCGATAATTCGTTAATTAAATTTCGAGATCGCGTATCTCAAAAAATGTTGTTTTTAAATTCGTGAAAAAAGATGTATGTAGACTATGAAACCTTTGGCTTCCATTTACTTAAAACCATAGCACGCCTGCATAATTTAAACAAAGTCAGATAAAA
This sequence comes from Protocalliphora azurea, assembly GCA_932274085.1. Taxonomy (NCBI): domain Eukaryota; kingdom Metazoa; phylum Arthropoda; class Insecta; order Diptera; family Calliphoridae; genus Protocalliphora; species Protocalliphora azurea. The sequence continues at coordinate 90,716,925 of OW026523.1, forward strand.
AATTAATTTATAAATCTCTCATGGAATTTATAATATAAAATTTCAGTGCGCTTCGCTACCCTCCAAATTTTTTGCTTTGGTTTAACACTCCGCCTGGACCTATCCATTCTATTTTTATTTCAAATGCAAAAAGTTATCGCTATAAAATTTTAATTCTTTTACTATAATAGTTCCTTAGGTATATATCACCTATCCGTCCTATTTTCATTTCTATTATGGTAGTTAATGAGAAAGTTATTCACGCAAAATGTCAATCCATTATTTTTTTATATGGGGATATTTTTCCCCCGGACCTAACCATCCTATTTTCATCTCAATTTTATTTCAATGAAATTATAAGTTTTTTGCTCTAAGAGTTGAAATTTTTTTCAATTTAAAAACTTATTTCCTCTCGTTTTTTGTTATTTTTTGATATTTCTTTTTTTTATTATTTTCTTCGTTTTTGAAATACTAATAATTTAGCCTTTTTAAGGCAATTTTCAAAATCAAAAAAGACTAAAAACTTTTGAGGCTAAAATAAGAATAAAAGGCTAGATTTATCCTTACAAATGCTAAACTAGCAACAATGTTTGTTTGTAGCTTAAATATTACAATTGTAAAAAATTATGGGTACTACAACTAAAAAATTTGTCAGTCGAATTAATTTGAACATATTTGAAAAAATTAAATACATTTGGAAATCACGACCAGATCAAATTCACGTCTAATGCTAAATATTGAATGCTACAACTAAGGAGCTAAATTTTCAATCACAGAAATAATATAATTCTACCAATCAGGTTTCATTCCATTTTGTATACACATAAAATTTATGAAAAATGATTAAAATATAAAACTAAAATAATTAAATTCATTACCCAAAATGTGAACTTAAATAATTAATATAAAATAAATAATAATTAAAAAGCATTATTTATATGTACTCGTTATAGCCAGCATGTACACACAAAACTATTTTCCATGTAAAATCTATCAATAAAATATTACGAAAATTCACTTTTTAGAAAATGTTAAATAACTTTTCATGTAAGGAATGTAAAAGAATATTATTTTGCATGATTTAAACGACTATATTTTTGAAACCAATACTGATATTCATTTGATTTTTTAGAATAATATTTCAAAATATGTCTATTATTACCAGGCAACAATGTTGCCAGTTTAGCATTTTTAAGGTTAAATCTAGCCTTTTTAATTTTTCTTTAGCCTCAAAAATTTAATTTTAGCTTCTAGCAGTTTTTATTCTTAAAATATCATGAAAAGGGCTAAAATGTTAGCATTTCAGTAACGATGAAAATAATTTATCATTTGTTAATACTAATTTTCTCTTCACAGATTCACTCAGTTAACCATTTTTGTGTATTTATTTACACAAAAAATCTAGATTATTTAGATTTGTCAAAAAATTTCGCCATAGAAACCATTTACGAATATAATTTAAAAAAAAACAAATTCTTATAAAAGTGAAAAGTCACACAAAAATTTGGAAATACTTAAAATGGAATTATAGTTCAAAATTTACGAAAAAAAACGATACAAAATATTGAAAAATTTTTAATATGAAATATAACCCAAATTTGTATTTAAATTTGCTGGTTGATTTTTTATTGGGTTATTTTACTGGCAGCCGTTTTATGCTTTATTAATAAATTCATTAAAATATCTTTAAAAAAGTACGAGAAACTATTGAGAACGGGAAAAAGTTATTTTTCTCAATTAAAAAAAAATATTAAGTTTTTTCTGGTCTTATTCTATGGAACACTTAGCCTTTTTTAACCTATTTTAAAGTTAATTTTCTACCCAATACCATTTATGTATTTAGTTAAAATTATTCAATACGCTTTGAATTAAAATCAAAAGATTAAAAATAGCAAAATATTTTATTTTTTTCTCTTCAAAACGTTGCTTTTATACATACATAAACAGTTTTTAAACTTTCTCATATTGATTATCATTTTATAGCAACGCTTTTTTTAAATAACTCTTAAAATTATTATATTATTCAATTTATATGGTACAAGTAGCAGAATCTATTGTATTAAATCTAAAGAAAATATATTTAAAATGACATAAAACAAGAATATAAACAAAACTACAACTCAACAAAACATCTATCCAAGAGTTTTATAACAAAAATATCTTTCAGACTCTAATCAAAAAATTTCTATTTACATGTAAATTTTTTGTACCAAATCGAAATGCGCTTCGTTAGTTTGAAGTTCTGACTTTTTCTTTGTATTTTTAAAAAAAATTATATTTAAAAAACTATGCTGCTTTTTTGTGCAGGTGTAGTTAGTAGTAAGCATTTTTATTTGTTGTTATATTTTCGGATGCTGGGGTCATAAAAGATCATTTGTTCATCATTGTTATTGTTGTTATACCGACATTCATTTGTTCATTTACTGCAGCTACTATTAACTAAACTCGCATTTTTAAATTTTAATATTTTTTTCCCCTTTATTTGAAATTTTGCCAGACTGACTGAGAAACATTCATGAAAAGTCTTTGTTATTGTTAAGGGTGAATAAGTTGAAAAAATTTCATTAACTGATGGCCAGTTAAAACTATTTACTTAGTTTGGTATTAAAAAAGGGATATTTTTTTAAAATTTTTAAATTAGTAATAAATGTTAGTGAAAATAGAAACTAAAAAAATTTAAATTAACTTGGAAATTAAACTGCAATATGTGAGAGATATGATGTTTACATACAAGGATATCCAGAAAAGTTTAGTAATTCATTTTAAAGTAACATTTTAAAGTAAAAAACTATATTTAAAAATGTTTTTACTATATATATATATATATATATATATATATATATATATATATATATATATATATATATATATATATATATATACATATATATATATATATATATATATATATATGTATATATAGAAAATTTGGTTTATTGATAAATTCTCTTACTAGAAATATTTTCGTTATCAATAAATATCCTTTATAGAAATTTCTTTTTTAGAGAATTAAATAAATACATTTTCCTTTTTAGATAAATTTTCTTTTTTATAAAAGATTTCGTTTTTGATAACGATAAAGTTATCGATATATATATATATACTATATACTAAATGGGCTCATTTCGTAATAAATTTACTAGTCTATGAAAGTTAAAAAATTTTGTTTAAGACTTGACATCATGCTGACATAATCATAAAAGAATTTTGCTACAAATGTTGATGATTAAATAAAAAATGTATTTAATAATATTTTTGGAGATGTAAATAAAATAAATAGGACATTTTACAAAAGCTCATACATATAGGATTAATGCACATACATATTAACATTTCTGGCTATTGTGTATCAAATTCAAACAGGGTGTTACCATAGGAGATGTGAAGACTTGGAAAGTGGATAAAGAAGCCAGCCTTTGTTAACTTCTTGTAAAAAATACAAGTTGTTGACATCTTTCACACAGAAAATCTTTGATAAATTTTCTTTATAGAATATTTTTAATATATTTTCTTAATAGAAAATTTAAAAAAATTTTCCTCATAGAAAATTTGCTTTATTGATAAATTCTCTTTCTAGAAATATTTTCGTTATTAATAAATATCCTTTATAGAAATTTCTTTTTTAGAAAATTAAATAAATAAATTTTCCTTTTAGATAAATTTTCTTTTTTATAAAAGATTTCGATAATTTTTTTATAGAAAGTTATCGATATCGGTAAATTTTATTTTTTAGAGTTTTTTTATCGATAAATTTTTTTCAGTATCGATAAATATGCTTTATAAAAAATTTTCGATATCTATAAGTTTTGTTTATAAAAAATTTTTGATTTTTATAAATTTTCATTATAAATAATTTTTGATTCCGTATAAAGTTTCTATATATAAGTTTTGTTTATGTTTTTTTTATAAAAAATTTTCGATTTTTATAATTTTTTGCTCTTTTTTTCTGTACAAAATATATAGATAGATGAAAGATAGATAGATAGATAGAGAGATAAATAGATATACAGATAGATAAATCTTTATAAAAACCTTTCTTTATAGAAAACTTTTGATATCGATAAATTTTTTTTGAAAGTTTTTGATATCGGTAAATTTTCCTCATAAAAAATTTTTGATATCGATAAATTTTCTTTATAGAAAATTTTTGATATGGATAAATTTTCTTTATAGAAAATATTTGATATCGATAAATTTTCTTCATAGAAAATTTTTGATATCGATAAATTTTCTTTATAGAAAATTTTTGATATCAATATATTTTCTTTATAGACAATTTTGGTATCGATAAATTTTCTCTATAGAAAAATTTTGGAATTTTTATGTACGATTTTCGATAACAATAAATTCGATAACGATAAATATTTTTGATATCAACAAATTTTCTTCATAAAAATATTTTATATCGATAAATTTTCTCCATAAATAATTTTCGATATCGATAAATTTTCTTTATAAAAATTTTTTTATTTAGAAAATTTATCGATAGATTTTCTATTTTAGAAAATTTTTTTCGTTATCGAGTAGTTTTCTATTTTAGAAAATTTTTCGTTAGCTTTAATTTTTTTAGAACATTTTCGTTGCCGATAAATTTCATTTAAGAAAACTTTTCGTTAGAAAATTTTGCATTATCGAAAAAATTATCTTTCTTTTAGGAAATTTTTCGTTATCGACAATTTTCTTTTTTATCGATATTTTTTTTTTTTTTATTTTTCATTGTCGTAACTTTTTTTTAGAAAGTTTTTCGTTATCGATAAATTTTGTTTGTCGTAGCGATAAATTTTCTTTACAGAAAATTTATATTTTTTTTTAAACGGTAAGTTTTCTAAATGAGTTCTAAGTTATCTAAAATTTCTATAAGGAATTTATGTTTTCGAAGTTTTTTCTATAGGAGTTCTCTGTTGTCAAAGTGATATTTCCTAGCATTTCTACGCTATCAATACATTTTCGATAGAAAAAATACCCTATATATATATATTTTCAATAAAAGTTATTGAAAAAAACCTGTAATCAGAATAATTTGTTACATTGATATTTCACATCACTCCTTTATGTATCACTCTGTTTATTATTTTTGAAACATCAATTTATAATGCAACACTTCCTGTTGCGTATTTGTTTTGCATATACATATGTACATACATACATACACATACATACATATATACATACATACATGCATACACACATACATACACACACACATAAATACATACATACACACATACATACATACATAAATACATACATCCAAACATTCCATACATAGAACATACATCCATACATTCCATACATAGAACATACATACATACATGCATACATACATACATACATACATACATACACACACATACATACATACATACATATGTAAATACATACATCCATACATACATACATACATACATACATACATACATACATACATACGTAAATATACACATACATACATACTTATCTACAGCTACTCCTACCAAATTTTATTTCAAAGCCACATCCAACTGCATGTATGTATGTTAGTTTTTTGCTAATATATTCCCTAAAGGATATAAATTTGAGAAAATAAAATAAATAAAACTTTGAGGTAAAATACATAAAAAAATCATATAAACATACAATACGCTTACAACTAAATAAAATTTACATACAATATTCCCATTAAATATATCTATGGTTATTTTTTTTTAATCTGTATTTACATTTTAGCCACCCATTGGAACAGGAAATGGGAAATTTCTGCATATCTTTTTTATATCCTCAAGTGATATGCTACATCCGTTAGACAAAAGAAAAAAATAAAACTTTTTTATACGTATATTTATGTGTAAGTTGGTGTACTTTTTTTGTTTTTGTATGTAAATAGTTAAATTAACTTTGTTGTATTTGTGGGCTTGTCTGAAGTTTGTGGGTTTTTTCTCATTATATGATTTTGTACTCGAATTTCCTTTATTTTTTTTATATTTTCTTATTCATATAATCATAAATCATATTTCTCGTATTACGTCCACACATACATGTACATATGGAGTATAATTATGATTATAATCATACAAAAGGTGTTTTTCCCCCATATTTTTTTGAGTTTGTAAACGTAAAACAAGTTAGAACGCTATATTCGGCTATGCTGAATTTTTATATCCTTCACCACAAACAATAAAATTTACGCCTTAAAGTATGCTTTCATAGCAAGCGTTGCTTCCTTAAAAGAAACAACAACATTACATACATATATACATATGTATGCTTATACAAAAGCAACAACAACAATGAATCATTGAAATACTTCTATTTCCAACTAAAAGACGTCCAAACATACATAAAAATGATTGTGTGTTTAAATATACAATCAGCAACTATTTCTTGCTTATACAAAAAACAACACATTAAAAGTCATTGCAATGCTTCCATATATGTTTGCGTGTGTATATTTTTAACAAATTTTTCAGATTTTTGGCTATAACTCGGTTGTTTATGAACCGATATGATTAATTCAGAAAACCGAAATTTTAGAAAAATATTTACTATAGATTTGTACAAAAACGACTTCCGAATCTTATATAGAAGCTTCACAAAGTTCAAAAATGCATTTTGACCGATGTCTCAGTTACTAATATACCGACTTTATTAATTTCTTTCGCAGAAATATTCCAAAAATAGATTCCGAATATTCTGTGCAAAAACAAAGTCGCTAGCTAGTCGTCTTTAGAGGTCTTTTCGGTTTTTTCGCGATATCTTTGTTGATTTTTACTAGTGTCATTCTCAGGAATATTCCCTATAATTTGATGTTTAAAACATATATATCCGATAACTGGGGCTTTTTGAAAACTGATTTCAATAGACAGAGGTGCATCGTTATATCCCTATCAATATGGATACAGAAAATATACACTTTTTGGGGTTTTAGATGAATTTTGTAGAAGTTACAAACGCAATAATAAACTTATGTATACCCTTTATACCTGTGGTGAAGGGTATAAAAAAATATGTTTATGTTTTCAGATAAACACTTTTAGTTATCCAGCTAGGGGAGTGTAATAATCAAAAAGCGAACAAAAATTTTATAAAAAAAGAAAGCAGAGGCGTGTGTTTGGATAATAAGAGTAGGAAATGAATGGGACATATCTAGACTTCATACATATTTCCAATTGTAAAAGAAAAAAAAAAAAAACAAGAAAATTATTAAATTAATTTCAAATTTCTTTTAATTTTATTCAAATTATGTTATGGTAGAAAATTTATGTTATGGATAAGTTATCCAAATGGAATCTATACTTTAAATAATATAGTTTATAAAAACCCTATGTTGCGAATAAGTCATTTATTAAAATTCTATAAGATCACTAATTTTTTTTAGAAAGTCTATGTTATCGGTAAATTTTCTAGCTCTTCCTCTATAAATTAAATAACTCCTGTCTTTGTTCTCAAAAAAATCATATAATCAACAATCATCCTTTTATGTTGGTGCAAAACAATATAACGTTGTGTGAATACTTTTAATATCTAGTTAAACATTTCATATTCTTGTTAACATGTTATGGCGACTATCCCGTATCAAGGCAGCAGAAGCAAAAAGAAAAAAAAAATCTCATAAAAAAAATCACAAAGAAAATTTTGTGTCTAATTCCCTTAAAAGGGGTCACATTGCATGTTGTTATTCATGTCGTTAACAAAATAGCTTCTCCTTCTATATGAAACTATTACTACTTGCACGTTAAGACTTATAAAAAGAAAAGAATAAAAATAAAAATTGCCATTTTGTACAAGCAAACTATAAGGATCGCAATTTTTGGCCAATTTAAGGCTTTGCTAAGCTTTTGTTGAGCACAAAATTTATGACACTTTAAAGGCCACTAAAGCTGTTTTTGGTCTTTTACTCACTCCAAGATGAGGCATTTAAATGTAAATACACACACACACATTTAAACACTAACAACTTACATACCTATAAAAAATAAAACATAAACAAATTTTTGTTACTTTCCCTTTTGTGAATGCAGACAAAAAATAAATTGAAGTCCTTATATTTTTTCTGTTACTTTACAAGTAGTCTGAACTTTCTACGCTCAGGACTACATACTTGTATGTGGGAAATTTCCCATAAAATTTATTTTTGTCCTTTTGTCCCAACTTGTTATAAAAAATGTATGTTAAAATTCTTTTGCTATGGAGCAAGAGTAATACACATACTCACGTGTCCATATAACCTGTAATTTATTCTTTAAGGATTATGAAAGCAATTACTATTATGTAGAATATTGTAATAGAAGATGAGATTTTAAATAAGTTCGCCTTAATAGTTCATGATATTTTCTTTAATTTAATTAAAGTTAAGGTACTGAATGTTGCAGAAAACTATTATATAATAGTAAACTACATAATAATAGTAAAGTCTATCTTATATTAAACAGAGATATTCGTTATATAGGACATGAAGTTCTTGATATATTTTAATTAGGGAATGCATCCCTTGATTCCGGGGAAATTTGTAATATATCATGTACCGCCTTCCTGGGATTTTTTAAAAGCACTTAAATGGAAGAAAGCTGGGTGGATTTTAAACTTATATATTTTAGTAATTTTCCGAGTGCAAACTATATATCAAAGGCAGTAGTATAGACAACTTACGAAATTTGTACCAAAGAAGCTAAGAAAAAAAATTAAGTATTTAGTGGATCCAACAAATCATTAATGATTCATATAATTTTCAACTAGAAAGCTACAAATTTTGAATTCCTACAACTCATCTTCGGGGTGGTGGATTTCGTAAAAAGCAACTTTTAGAATTACCAAATTTTAAATTTGTTAGTGAATTTTAAATAAATTTAATTTCTAAAGGGATTTGCGAAATAATATAAATTTCTGAGAAAATATTTTGTTATTTAATTTCTGAAAAAAAACGATATTATTTTACGGTACTTATCTTTTAAATAAGAATAATAATATTCCTCAACATTGTGTCGATATCTACAAAAATCTTTCACAATATATAAATACTCTGACAGTAATTATTCGAGTTGATTAAGTAATTTATCAAATTTATTTTCTCATACATTTAAATTTCCTAATGGAAAGATCCTATCAGTCATTCAACTAACGACAGTACTGGTAATTAAAGTATTTATTCCGGGAGCACCGGGAAGTCGAATATTTTTTTCCGATGTCCTGGGAAATTAAAATGTCCTCGTAATTGCCATCCCTAATTTTAATTCAGTTTTGAAAGAAAACAAGTCTCAAATGAATGATAATATCCAAAATATTTAAATAATCCAACACATTTTATATATTTTTAAAATCTTAGCAACTGAAGAAGATTTTTCCTCCAATTCGTTATATCGCTAATTCTTCATTCAATATATCGATATTTATTATATCGAGATTTGACTATATTTAAACTGGCATGTAATCTAGTTTATAGTCTAGTCTTTTCTTCCCTGGAGGCGTGGAATCTTCAAAAGATGTATTGGAAAATATGTACGACTCTTACGTACTAAACCACTCTCCCTGTCTCCCAGAACCCTACTGCACTGCCAATTGGTAGTACTTCTATAGTACTTTTATAGCCTACACTCCATTTACTATTTCTGTATCCCTCGATTGCCCACTAGTGTGTGAGGCCTTGCAAAAATTTTCTGCTTCACTAAGCTTCAAGTGGACTGCTATGAAAAACGAGTTAAATACATCCCAGTTTTCTTGAGATTTCAGCATTATACTAATGACATTATCTACTATAAAATTTTCGCCGAGGTGGATCAAAAGTCTTGCTCTTATACTTTCGAACCGAAGGCAGTTGAACATTACATGTTCTGCATTTTAGATTTCTTGTGTACATTCTGGACACATAGGAGAGTTGTCGTATCTGCTATATCCTCCGTGTCCTGTAATAAACTGTGTTAGGTTTATCTCACCATGTCGGCGGTTTATCCATGTCTCTATGCATGAGATTAGCTTGTAGGTCCGTCGACCTCTAGGAGAATTTTCTTATGGTCTTTGCAAATTTTCTAGCGTACTTTCTTTTTCAATTTTCCGAATATTGTTTCTGAGGACATTGTAATTATAGGCAAATTGTCTGTAGATGTTAGCTAGTTAAATTTTTATTGGAAACATTTTCGATACTACGCTTGCCGCTGATATAGTTGTATATCCGCAACAGACTCTTAAACAGCTTCTTCTAAATACTGGAAACATCTCTTTCTTCGAGAAGTTTCTTAGTGCGCCTTCCCAAATCGGAATTGGTAACTCGAGAAATCAGCAGTCTGCGGCTGTGTCGTGGTCCCCCGATATTTGGCATCATACTTGATAATGCATTTGAAACTCCGGCTGCCCTATTGCATGAGTATTCCATTTGCCGTTTAAAGTTAAGTCGGTCGTCAATCATGATGGCCAAATACTTTATGGCCTCCGACGAGGTTATTGAGATTTCATCTATCCTCACAGTTAGATACTCTATCTTTCTCTTACCGCTAACACTAACTCCGTCTTATTGTTCTGCTAGATTGAGGTTCATTGGTGACAGTCAGTTTCTTACCGTTAAAATGACTTCGTTGGCATACAGTTCTACTTTGTCTAAAAATCTTGCCTAGACTTGTAGCGCGATATCATCGGCAAAACCAACCACGCCGGCTTCCTCAGGATTTTTTAAGTCGAATACTCCATTGTACATAATATTCTACAACAGCGGCCCTAGCACGAAGCCTAGTGGGACACCTAATGTGATGTTATACGTTTTTATGCCATATTCAGTCTCAACCCACAGAGTTCTGTTGGAAAAATAATTTTTGATTATTTTGATAAGATACTTTGGGATATTTTACGCCGTAATCAGGATATAATATGATTCCATCCGGCAGAGTTGAAGGCATTCTTGATGTCAAGAGTTATGAAAGTACAGTATTTCCTGCCTTTGCCTTTTCGGCTTATCGCTCGCTTGGCCGACTCAATTACAAATGTTATGGTGTCTAGGGTTGATTTCGCTTTCCCGAACCCGAATTTTCTCTCGGACAGACCATGCATGATTTCTACAACTTTCGATAATCTATTATATATAATACGCTCCAAGTAATTTCCTATGGTATATAGTAAACATATTGGTCGATTCGATTAGTGTTCTCTTAGAACTTCTCCTAGTTTAGGTATTATTATGAGTCTTTGTTTCTTCCATTTGTCCGGAAATATGTCTTCCATAAGAGATTTTAGAAAAATTTCGATAAATAATGTCGGTTTCATCTTCAAGGCTTTATTATCTCCGATCTTAAAACATATTTATAACTATAGTGTAGTTTATAGTCTAGTCCATGTTCTACGCTATAGTCTATATATATATATTTATATAAAAGATGCAGACGAAAATTATATTTAATATTATTTTTTATCTGCCCATCAGTTTCGGAGTTATTCAAAAATTGGTTTTGGAAAAAAGAACATTTTAGATGTTCATCACAATTGATAAGCGAATCTTAATTTTATTCAGAATTAAGTAAAAATACCTATATATATTAAGGTAGGTTTAGACGATTTGTTGAATTAGCATATTTATGATGAAAAATTTGTTACCAATGCCAACATATCATGTAAATTCAAAACATATGTATATTGACAGCATATGGTTGCTATTTGCTAACGATGTCAACAATCGTATATTGACGATTTTAGCATATAGACTGAACGCAAAATTAATAGTTCATAAAAAATTTTATATGTTTTCAGTCAAATATCATATTTGTTAAAAATTATATACTAACACTTCAATAGTATTTCCATTACAAGCAGATAAATATTATATTTTTTAATTGAACTCAATATGTAAATGTTCTAGGGTATATAACTCCAAAAGTATTTTAAGAGTTTGTCCTAATAATTAAAGACTACAGAAAACCCCTACCTTAAAGTATACAATTCGGCTCAGAGTCACTTTCTAAATTATTTAACTATGGCCATTTTTGTGAACAGAATGCATGTTGCAATTTTAAAGGTATTTTTGTGAAAATTGTCTTAAGTATCATTCCACTATTTTAACTAGAGCCCATATGGAAAAATATATTTTACTTAACCATGATTCGTTATGCCAAATTTTAAAAAGATTGGTTTGGAAATGATTATAACTTGCACATAAAGCCCACTTTCAAAAATTACTTGAATGTACACAAATCTCATATAAATGTTAGTGACAAGATAATAATTGACACAAACAAGTGAAGAATGTAAATGACCATAACACTCTCCCCAAAAATCTCGAAATTCGTCTTGCTTATGGTCTTGCTCGGCCAATTACTTTCTTACTGGTTTGAACATAGAACTTATGTTTAAAAATTCATCCATTTTTATTAATCTACTAAAATAATTTCTAAATTTTTATACAACTCAACATTTTTATCATCATATGAAATTCAACACAGCGTGTAAACTCAAAATTCATATATGCTTAATTTTGTTATGATACTTTTTATAATTTCCAACACCACGGGTGGTGGATATTATGTGGATATTATGTGTTTGGGCTGATGTAACGCATAGCGAAAGTTATCTAACACCCACCTTAAAGTATACCAATCTACTCAGAATCACTTTTTAAATCGGTCTAACGATGTCCGTCCGTCTGTAAAATTTATGCACAAAGTACGGGTCGCAATTTTAAAGATAATTCAATGATATTTGGCATGTGGGACTTTTATGACACAAGGACGAATCCTATTGAAATTGGTTGTAGTCAGTCGATTATTTCACATAGCCTCCCATACAAATGTCCCCTGGAATAGAGTTTAAACACTCAAAAATTACTTAAAAATAAAAAATTTTTAATGAAATTCGTTACAAAGAAGTTCCGTACAAGTGTCAATCTTTGTACCGAAAATTACTTTAACGTCATTAATCCCATACGAATGTTAGTATCAAGTTAATATTCGACACAAATAAGTTTTATGTAAGTAGAAACAATATTGTCAAATTTTATGAGAATTGGTCTATAATTTACCAAAGCTCCCATATAAAGCTACTTCCAGGAGTCGCCCTGAAATACATAAAATCATCTAGATGTTAGTATCAACGCATTATTCTGTATTTGTTTATTTTATTTAATATTTAGCAAAATTGGCCACAGGTGTAATACAATTCAACTTCTAGGCTCATACACAATGGTGTAGGGTATCATATGGTAGATCTTGAATGACTATATATGTCTTTCCTTCTCGTTTTCTGTGCTGACATATTTTGAAATAAACAAATTTATTACTTTCAATAAATCGTCTAAACACCTAACATATAGGGTATTCTGACACAGGCATTTGTTCATACTTTTAAGCGTACGAGTTTTAACATACATATGTTGATTCAACATAATGTCTAAACTAAACTTTAAGTAAATAAACACGGTGGGCAAAAAAAATATTTTTTTTACGAAAATTGTTTTAATTTGACGTGTTGAGCACGAATCTGCCCACAGTTTTTTTTCTATCAGGTCTTTATTTTTTCATGGGCATGTCTAACATTTCCCCATTAATTAAGCAATTATTTTACTATAACTCGATTTAGTCCGATTGAAACAATTGAAACACTAAAAGATGCAGACTAAAATTTTATTCTAGTTTATTTTTGTTTATCCGCTCAATATTCGAAAATTATTGGGATAAAAACATAAAGTTTATATTAAAAATTAGAAGAATTATTCTTTCAATCGGTATCTATAGGAGTTTTATTTAGCTAAACTATAGAAGTTCTCGAGCTATAAAAATGTGACCATTCAGCGGTCACATTTTTATAGCTCGTGGTCATATTAGTCATGCCAATAAAAAAAAAGAATCAGTACGTGATAGAAAAAAGTAATTGCGGATTTTTATTTAGCTCGTCAAATTCCATCTAGTCTATCTATTTTGTTTAACGAAGGAAATGAAAAGGAAAAATTGAAACTTCCTTTTTCGAAGCAGCCGCAAAACCTTGCTATAAAAGGAACTAGAAAACTGGCTAAGGACATCAGTCTATACAGAGTTTCGTTCGAAGTGAAACTCTAAACAATAAATTAAATAAAATTGAAAAAAGAATACTAAACGAAAATACTAAGAATATACCCCACGTGCCTATATACCTCGTGAATCCCGAGGTATATAGGCACGACTTTCCCAAGGAGAGCGCAAATTAATGCAACATCGTGATGAAAATCAAACATGCCAGAACAACGGCGAGAAAACTTAATGCAATTAAATGAACACGCACCTACTAGACTTTCAAATGGTGCTCGTGAATCCCGTGCTGTAGAAAAAACGTCTTTCCCAAAGAAAGAGGGCAAATTAATACAACATCGTTATGAACATCAAAAAGAACGTCGTGAAACTTTAAGACGATTTGACGACCGTGAAGCCCAACGTGATATCAGCAGGCGTTTAGATGATATTCATGAATATATTTCCATTTTAAGCTATTTTCAACTGCAAAATTTTGAATGTTCTAATCGGAATTTTGCATACATATAGATGCTTAATAAATATAGATCAATAAAGATAGAAAGAAGATAAGAGAATAATTGTTTTATGATTTTATGAAGTTTTAAGCGTCTCCTGCAAAATTTTCTTTATGGTCTATTCGCCCCTATAAGCGTCTATGCCTCATATGTATTCATGTATGTATGTATGTATGTATGTATGTATGTACGTATGTATGTATGTATGTATGTATGTATGTACGTATGTATGTATGTATGTTAAAATTATTCTCTAGTCACACCCTTATACCATTATCCAAACATGTCAGTTCTCATTGCACATAATCTAAAATTAATAATTACTCAATTTTTCATTACGGCAAATTATAAAAATTAATTAATTAATTTAACAAAGCAATTTAGATAACAAAGTAATATTACGAGGTGTCAAATGGTTTAATATAAATTTGTTGGAGACCAGCTAACAGTTAGTTCGTAACCGTTTAAACCGTTATAATGACCGCCTATATGAAGAAAACATCAAGTATACAAACGGAATGTCCTAAACCACTACTGGAAAGTTTTGATATACTTTTCTATGTATGCAAAATATTTGGTATAAACTCCCAAGATTGGGGAGAGTTTCGTAAATATAAACATTTGAAGAAGTCTCCCGGAGGAGAAGTTATGGTTATCATAGGCATTATAATATTATTTATTAACTTCAATCTAATGATTGGAGTTTTTCAAACTTATACCTACGTAAAGGAGAAAAGTAAGTATTTCTATAGATTTTCTTGTAGAGAAACATTCCATTTTATTAAATTATTATTTTTTTATGGGGCAGATCCTTTAGTGGTAGGCATAGCTTTTATATTGACTTATTTCTGTCTGGCCTTATTTTTGGCTGATCGCATAATCGGTTTGCTGAAGCAACAAAGTTTTATAAATATTTTTATAGAACTGGAAGAAATTGATGAGAATTTTAGAGATTTAAATATTGTATTCAATAATAGTTACATAAAATATCGTTTGTTGTTTGGCATCTTAATGACAGCTTTATTGGAAATTTCAACATTTGCCTTGACATTTACTTTGTTTGTCGACAATGTCAACTGGACTGCATGGTTGTGGATATACACCAATGTGCCCACTTTCTTTAATACTTTGGATAAGTTGTGGTATTTGGGTATACTTATGGCTATAAAAAAGCGTTTTGAGGCGATTAATAATGCCTTTAATGAGGAGGCTTCATATTTGGATCGGGAGAGGCAAAAGGAACAACAAGTTCAGCTTTCGAAAAAATTTAAAAAGCCAAAAAAAGTAAAGTATTACTCCTTCAAAAATCAAATTAGACCAGGTGAAATACACGATATCTAATATTTCGTACAGACATCTTTTTAAAAATATATTATTAAAATTTTAATTAAAGCTATCAACAATTTTCAAGCAGTATTCGGTGATGTGGTTAGAGAACCTCAAATATTTTCTACTTCATTCGATGATTCCATGCCTTCTGTTTCGCCACCCCGACTTTCTTCAACTTCCTCTGATTCTTCTTCCTCAACTACTCCAACTTATGCTACATTGGAAGAGAGATGTGTAAAATTATGTCAACTCCACGATGCCTTGTGTAATGTGGGTAAACAACTAAATGAAGTCTATGCGTTTCCCATCCTTATGCTAATGGGTTATGGATTTTTCATCATCACTGCTCAATTATATTACATTTATTGTTCGCGTGCCAATCAGGTAAGTTTTTTAAATCTTTCTTCACAAATTTTAAAATAATTCATCACAAATTTTAAAATAATTCAACTTGGAAATCTTTCAGCCTATTCCCTCTATATTTCGTCTAGCAGAAAGCTGGTGGCTTACGGGCATTTATATTTTTTATATATCTGGAAAGTGTATAAGTGTTTTATATGGAAATTGGCAAACAAATTTAGAATCGAAGAAGACCGGTATCTGTATACATCGTTGTGCTTTGGCTGCTGATAAGAACGATACATATGAAATGGTATGTAACTTCAATTAGTAGGAAAGTGCTTGAAGTAAAGTTGTTGCCTTTTATTGGCAAAAACTCCACAGCATATTAATACAGGGCGAATTTTCATAAATATATTGATTTAAAATAAGTTTAAAAATTGATATAAGTATAAAAAATATTTGCTTACCTAAGTGCATATTTTTAAAGTTTTAATGCATATTATAAATTTTTAAAAACATATTTTAGGGGCTTATTGAAAAAAATAAAAATAATGCGTGAAAATCCGCCCTCTACAAATAAATTATTTTAATTTCCCATTCGAAATTCGAAAGTGTTTATAGTTTTTATTTCGCTGTTTAATCTTCATTTGGGGAAACCAAAGAATGAAAACGAAACATTTTTTTACATTTTAGATTCCAAATATTAAAGCCACTATATATAGTATTGGAAAAGGATAACAAGTTTAAGATTCTATAAAATCTTAAGAATATACGTACATTTACATTTTGAGTTTTGAGAGATTAATCAATGAAATATCATAAACATTTTAAAGCATCACAAAAAAATTCCTTAAATTTGTTTAAAAAATGTGTAAACGGAAAAATTTTTATAATTTAAAATTTAAATATTTCAATCCCTGTAAGCAATGTAATATAGATCGGACACTTTTCAGAATCTGTGAAGTGCAAAAATTATAAATAAGTGATTTTTTTTTTATTAAATCCAAACCGTTTATTCATAAACTTGAAAATTTAAATATAGCATAATATTAATTTTGGATAAATTTATTTGAACCCTATATCAACCAACTTCAAGTAGAAAAAAGTTAGTTTGGCAATGATAAATTCGTAAAATGATATATCATTATTAAAATACTAAATAGAGTACAGATCCGTATGCCAACCAAATTTGCTAACGAAAATTGAATCGGGAAAATGGTTGAGTTTAATAAGTATTGAATCCAGTTCAAAAAATATACATCTTTTATCGACCTAGTGTCAAAAAATGAGTAAACTGTAAAAAATTGTAACTTTTTTGTATAAAATTTGCAAACGTTCTAAAAAAAAAAATGGTTTAAAAAATGTGTTAAATTTTTTTAATTTATTATCTTTCTGCGAATGATAATTTTAAAGAAAAATAACAAGTATATTTGTATCCTTTGGAGTCTCTAGTTATATAAGAGTATAAACTGAGATATTCATATTTGAAAATGTAACAAAACAAAAAAAAAATTCGTTTACATGCTTTAAATTATTAGAGGGCCTGAAATATGTTTTTAAAAATTTATAAAATGAACTATAAATTATAAAAACATGCGCTCATGTAGGTGTAAATTTTTATTTTAAGGGCTTAAGACAACAAATTCATGAAAATCCGACCTCTACATATTAAATTTGTCAACTCTAATTATCAAAACACTTCCTTTCTCTAAAACTCTTATTTATACTATTTTTGTTCAAGGTTAATCATCTCTCATTGAAACTATTTAATCATTCATTGGATTTTAATGCCTGTGGTTATTTTCCCTTGAATATGAAAACATTATTTAGTGTAAGTAATTAAAGTGTCATTTATCTCTTGAAGAAGAATCCTAGTAAAAATGAAAGTGGTCTCTTTTCATTTCATAATCGATTTTCAAGTTTTGTGGTGGCATTACAACATACTTAATCATATTGATACAATTCAATCTCGAAGAACAACAAGTTAAAAGCAGCAATATTGAAAATATCAAATCAATTGAATTTAAATTGAATGACAATCATGACACCTTTATCGCGGAGAATGTGGTTAATGGGACACGTGGTGAGAATGCTACGTCACTATTGAGTGTATTCTACAGTATTTGGAATGATTATTTTAATGATATGTAATTAAAGACATTACAGATGTTTCTAATTAAATAAAAAAAAAAATTGGTTATTTGTTCGAAGACATATTTGTTTAGTAATTATTTCTAGTAAGATAAAATCTTAACTATAGATCAGACCACAGTGTAGACTAAAAATTGAACTATAAAGTAGACTATAGAACATAGACATGATGACAGATTGAACAATAAAGCAGATTAAAAAAAAAAGAACTAACTGTAGACTATGCTAAACTATAGACTATATCACAGACTAGTATATAGACCAGAGGACAGAATAGGCTATTGACTAAACTACAGGATACACTAGGTCATAAAACTAACTACAGACTAGGCTGTTGCCTATATACTATACTACATATTAATCTAAGGACTTGACTGTAAAATAGAATATACATTAAACTGCAAACTTAACTATAGACTAGGCTATAGACTGGACTATAAATTAAACTACATACATATTAAATAATAGGCTATGAACTATAATATATTCTAAGTACTTGGCACAAACAAAGTTGTGCATACAATTCAGCTTATAGAAATGAAACCTGACTTACTGGTCTTTTGGAAATTTTATTTTTTTAGGTTTGAAATTTAAATGAAGAAGCAAAACAAACATTTTCGAATACAATAAGAGCTATACCAAAACGGATAGTAATTCGATTTTACAGCTCCGATTTCAATGAAATTCACTACTGACATTGGCTATTAGAAGTGTTTCTCAATTCATAAATTTTAGACTACAATTCCTTTCCAGTCCTAAAATATGACTTTTTGAAAAGCGAAAAAAAAAAACTTCACAAAGGTATACTTGTTTAATTGCTAATAATTTCTAAAATATATAGTAAATATTTGATTTTAGTTTGATATTAAAGACAAAGGTATTACCTATATAACTATATGTATAAAGTTTATTTATATCAAAAGTGCAAAGGTCAAAGTTGGATATTGTTTTTCTATTTTGAGATGGAATAACTCAATTATTTCTTTCTAAAAAATATTAGAAATTTACAAATTATTACTGAAATAAATGATTTTTAACTAAATGTTAATTTTCTCAGCATCCCCTAATGGTTTCACTCTAAATTTTTTATATGTTGCTTCTAACAATTTAACCTAAATTAATCAAATGTAGATCTATTTGGCCTAAGAAATTTTTACCTATTATATAGCATTTTATTTCGGCCACTAGGTAGGTCAGAACAGCACATTGCCATATGGTCATGTCAGGCGCTACAGAGAAATTTTTTCTATAAGAAGAAAATTAGTGAATTTTTCAATAAAACGTTTTTTTGTCAAATTTTTTCTATCAAATGCAATTTAATATTAGTTCTAATATGGTATTGCGATATATGTTTTACATACTGAACATCCACCATTAAGTATAACCATTTGAGTTGGAGAAGTCAATCTCATAACATCTTATTTCAGCTATTGGTACTAAAGTATGATTTTTATCATGATTACGCATTACGAATCCTTTTGGATGAAACATCCACTCATTATAATTTACAAGGTAGTAAATGGCTTTTGAACTCCTAAACTCTAATTGATTAAGACTTTCTTTCTATTTTCCCTGATGCTGACTAAAAATATAAACACAAATGTCATTTAGATACGTAAAATTTCTGCTCTGCAACTTTTTATTCTATATTCAATATGACAAACAATCACATGTTGGTTTAAAGGAATATGTCAAGGACTAAACGAGGAATACTACTAATACAAACGTTACCAGCATTGTCTTCGTGACTAATGTACTATAATCTTTAGGTCATTCGATAAAAATCCTTAAGATATATTCATCATTCTCACTCCCAAGTTATTCAAAGCTTCATTGATGGAAAGTTTTGAGGGAAAATACGTTTTATTCCAAAAAAAAAAAAAAAACATTTCTTGACAAAATTTTCAAAAGAATAATATACTACCAAAAAAATTGTATGTATTTTGTACCTGCCACACCCATATAGCAGCACAGATATATAGTTAATAAAAAACAGGATAAAAATATTTTGTATATTTTATTGATGACGGATACCCAGTTGTAGACGTCGACAGCAAATGGAAAAAATGCATAGAAAACGTAAGAAGCAAACTCCGTAAATCAGCTTTCATATTGTATCACTTAAGCAATTGCGCACCCTATAGTGTACTGAGACAGGCTTACTTCTGCCTGACGGAATCATACAGAAGGCATGGGATTACTGCATGGGGAAGTGCCACATATTGCAAGAGCCTCTATAAGTCACAAAACCAAATTTTAAAATTACTTTGCAAGAATCACCATGTAACCGCACACAACCCAACAAACGTTATCTTGTCGTCTAATTCACCCACAAATTATGACACTATCACTTATACAAATTACTGAAACCATACAGACAACATTAGTTTTTATAACACAAGCGTCTTAAATATAGTTGGAAACAACTTTGGTACAAATGTCAATAACAAAGCAATAGGATCTACACTACACACGTCTTCGTTAACATAACATCAGAAAATACACTAAAAAACATACAAACAGACAACAACAGAGAACGATATTTCAACACCATTAATTAAACATAAAACATAAAAAATCATTTCGCTACACTGGAAATCGACTTCTTCAACAAAAGTAACTTTTTGCATGAAATAGATCATGCTTGCAGCAAGCGAAGCCGGGCGCAAAGATGATTCAAGGTCGAACGTTTCTGCAATGAATACCAACAATACTAAACAAGATACCTATAATTAACCATTTATTTTTAATGACTAACGTCTTACTCAGTACACCATCTCACACTTAATTTTCTAAGTGACAGAAACTTTTTTTTGTATAAAATATCTCTTTAGACATTTGGTTATAAAAAAAAACTAACATCATCAGAATAGGGTTGAACCAACAATCTTCTAGTTGCTCATTCAGCGCTCTAGCCAACTCATCCACATGATTGCAGTATTACTGTGCTATTATACTATTGATTACTTATTTATGTAATACAGAGTAGGCAAATAATAATGACGCCTATTTACCGAGAAACTACTTTAATGAGTAGTTGCCATTACCGAAATCCAAAAAGTTTTTGCTGGGGCACTACTACTAATATTCTTCATAACGGCTACACAGTATCCAAAAATATATGTATTACTTTTTCATGCCCTTAATTTTTTTATTTTAAAAACGTTTTGTATCGTTTCAGTAAGGATCAAATACTTCGAAATACATAATATAAATGACCTTCCATCATGTTAACAAGTTTCTATATGATGAAATGTAATTGAGATTTTTTCGAAATTTTGAATATACTATATACGCTATATAGCTTTTTATGTAACCGTTTTTTGTCTTATGGGGGCGTTAAGTCAATTTGGTTTCAGGAATATTTTAATAAAAAATTATAAATATTGAAGTTATGATTTTTTAAATATCCTTGATACAATAATCTTTTCTTTACAAAAAATGTGTTTTTTACAAAAATAACTAACAGCGACCAAAGATAACTGGTCCATTAATCAAACTCTCATAATTGCCATTTTGAGCTATAAAAAAATCAATCGCACTAAATAACCGGTATAAAATGATTTGTATACCTGAGGAGTTTGACTTGTAGCAACAAGATTGAAGATTTAGGAACATACTAATTGATCTTGCTTAAACCATTTTTAATTGGTCTTCATTAAAGCTATTTTTAAAATGTAACGTAGAATGTAGTGTACCTGAATAATTAAGTAAATATATATATATATATGGCATCCGAAGAAATATTTCAATATTTCATCTGCTGAATTTCATTTGAACTTTAAGAAAATAATTATTTACAAAAGGTAGGTATGGTATTTTTATTTATTTGATATCCCAAGTTTTCTTTCGGAGAATGCACGATAAATATATGTGCAAAATATTAGTAAAATCGGTTAAATTATGTGTCCACTCATATAATGCAAACAATCTTCTTATGAAAAGTGAGAGTTAAAAGGGAGGTGCATTTAATAAAGATCCAAGAGCAACTTTATACTCTATAAAACAACAAGTACCTACAAATGTATTGGTGTTTACTGATATTTGTTATTTGTGTTTTTTATTTACACACATAATGAAAAATGTGTTCCAAAATATCCGAAATTTAAGGGTCCATATAATCGAAAATTGAGCTGACTTTAAAAAAACCCTGTAGAGATTTAATTAGTCTGATGGTATGCTTACATTTTACATTAGAATCAGTGAAGCTATATTTGTTGCATAGTGTTATTTTGATTTTATTATTTTTTTTAGGAGAGCATATGGTAATTTTGTTAGCTTCGGAACTAATACTAATATCAAGAATTAGATGGGAAAGCAAATAGAAAATAAATAAAGTTTTTATGTAATATAATTACGATTTTTATCCAGAGAATTCGTCTCCATATATCATCCAGTATCAACTTTTATGAGAACAAACAAGAAAACACCTCTAATAATAATTTTTATTTTAATTGCTTACGCCATGAATAGTATATTTGCTAACATTTACCCAAAATTTCCCCCACATATGATACATATATTTGATACTATTATTACCAAAATTATTTTTATTGAAAATACGCTAAAATTATACTACCAAAATTGAATAATGAATATGGGCCAATTGCAATTCTACCGTTTCTATCCAAAGCATTTGAGAGATTAATAGACAAGCAAATCAATAAATACCTAATGAGAACAAACAACTGACAAGCAGATAATCAGGATTTCGTTCTGGACACAGCTGCATAACTTCCCTAATTGATGTTTCTGAAGAAATACGCAAACATATTGCTGATGATCTCTAAATGGCAATTTGCATTCATGCAATATGTCTCACTAAATTCAACCATTAAATTTTTAAGCCACACAACAGCTTTCAAGAGAAATATGTATGAATATTATTGTTAATTATATATGATTAAATAATAAATTGTACTTTATCTATATGTTTATCTCTGAGAATCATTATGTCATTATTTATATATCATTTTTATTTTTGGGAATATCTATATTCTATTTGTAATATTAAAATTATAATTTTGTATAATATTACGTTATAAAAGTCCGATACTATAATACTAAGACTTTAACTCTTGTTGTATTGGAATTTATTCGAAATGAATAAATAAATAAATAAATAAAGTTCGCGATTTCCGGGATTTTTTGTCGGGAATACCGGGAATTAAAAACTATCAAAATGTGTATTCTTACAATTCTTTAAAATCAAAAATTCTATAAAATAACGTTAGTTGACCATAACCAAGCAAATATGCGGTTAGATGACTATATTTCTTTGCACTCAGTTCACTGTAATTAACTCGAAAGATTTTATTAAAATACCAGAAAAAATTATTTGCGAACAAAGAAATACTGAAATGAAAAATCTATTTAAATATTTGAAAATTCTCTATGATTGAAACCACTGCTTTTAGAATACAAAACTTAGAAAACCTCGCTAATGTTAGATGAATGCACGATCATAGTAAGATATTTTATTTTAGCCTTTCACCTTCAACAAGCTATACACATTAATTTTCCATATTTAAAACTAAAAAAAAAAAAAATATTATTTTTAAGTCTTAAAGAAATCGATCGGTATCCAAGTAAGATTTCAAAAAAATTATTCTCGAAAGTATGCTTATTTATGGTTTTTTTTAAATAATGTTTTGTGATTGTGACGAACGGTATCCAGGATTTTTTTTTATTGTGAATGATGAATAACCAGATACTTAAATAGTAAAATATTTTTAGTTTTTATTAATAGATATATGTAGGTAGGAATATATTTATATCCTACACCATCATAGGTAAGTGGGGTATTATGTGTTTGTGCTGATGTTTATAACGCGTAGAAAAGGTTATCCAACACCCACCTTATAGTATAGCAATCGACTCAGAATCACTTTTTATAACTATTGAAATTGGTTGTGATCGGTCCATTATTTCACCTAGCCCCCATACAAAACACTCAAAATCCCTTAGACATAAGAATATTTTAAAGAAATTCAGTTCAAAGAAGCTTTGTACAAGTATAAATCTTTGTACCAAATTTTATGAAGATCGGTCTACAATTGACCATGTCTCTCATATAGACCCCTCTTCTGAAATTAACATTAACGTTTATAAATGCCATACGAATGATAGTATAAAGTTAATATTTGACACAAATAAGTTCTATGTAAGTAGAAACAACATTGCTTAATTTTACAAGAATCCGTCCATGATTTAGCATAGCTCCCACATGAACTCACTTCCAAGAATCGCTCTAAAGTTCATAAAATAATATATATGTTAGTATCAATGTATTATTTTTTAGTTTACATTTAGTAAAATTGTCCACGGGTGTAATATAATTCCCCTTCCCGAATTTTTATGCTCGTACACAATGGTGTAGGGTATCATATAGTCGGTCTTGACTGACTATATCTTTATTTATCGTTTTTAATATAACAATGAACTTCCAAATAAGCATTTTGAAAACATTAACATCCATATTCACAAACAACTTTTAAATTAAAATACCCTTTGAAATAAATTTTCTATAAAAATTTTGTGCTCCAAATTGTATTTTAAATTTAAAATTTATTTATGAGTGCGGATACATAAAGAAAGAATGCATATATTTGAAAATTTTTTTCATAGATATTATGAGATGAACATGGCTTTTTTCCCAAACTTTTTTCATAAAAAATTAAATTTTGTTCATAGATATTTTTAATTTGTTCTTTATAAAAATTTTAGAAATTTTGCAAAATGTTAATTGAAAATATTTAGACATGAAAATATTAACAACAAATGCGTTATAATGGCAAAATTCCAAAGAAAATCTGTTAAAAAATAATGCTTAGAAATTTGCATAATTTTGCTCCTGTTCTGCAGCACATTATTTTGATAAAAGGAGCTTCTATTCTGTTCTCAAAATATGGCTAAAAATCTTTAAAAACTAAAAATTTTCCTGAAAAAGGAAGAAAATTTTTCTTCCTTTTTCAGTCTTCTTGACTTTTGATTCATTTGAAAAAATATAAAAAAAGTTTTAATGCCTGAGAAATTATGCTTAAATATTATGAACTGAAATCAATGAAAGTAAATTTTTATATTTATGTACAAACTTGTTTCTCTGTATAAATGTATATTTTATTTATTACCCAACAGAAATACTTATAAAAAAGAACTATATAAAAACTATGTATAACAAAAACTTATATAAAAAACTATTTATTTATAGTGAATAAGTCATCTTAATACGCAGAAAAAAGTTTGTTCATAAATATAAGAATTTACTTTTATTTATTTTAGTTCATAATATTTAAGAATATTGTCTTAAATATTAATAATATTGTTAATATTTTTATGCAAAAGTATTTATATTTAGAATTTAAATCAAATTTAATATAACTAAATTAAAATTTTACAGAACTTTTGCAAAACTCGCAAAATTATCATTAAGTACAATTTCATAATATCTATGAACAAAATTTAATTTTTTATGAAAAAAAGTTTGAGAAAAAAATTCATGTTGGATTCGTAATATTTATGAAAAAATTTTCAAATAAATGAATTTTTTCCCTGTGTATGTATATTTTTATTTCAAAGTAGATATATTTGTGTGCAAAATATAGTTTAGTTTTGTTTGGTTTTAATGCTTTTTAAATAATAGTGTGTTTTTCCCGAATACCCGGGAATTCCCGGGAATGCCTTAAATGAAAACCAAATTCTCAGGAGTTGCAAAATGTCGGGTAATTAAAACCTTAAATATCATAAAAAAAGTAAATATGTAACTATGTTAAGGCATATATTCGATTACAGACTAAACATTAGACCAGATTATACGCTACCCTATAGGCTTAATTTTTATTATTAAATTCTAAATACTTTTATTATCAATTTTTTCTTCCGCAGTTTCCTTTCCTAATTTCAAATATTGAACTTAATTCAATTATTATAAATCCAATTACTTCCGTAGATTTTATAGCATTTAAAATTAGCATAAATTAAATGTAAATAAAAACTGTGCATATATTTACTAACCTACACCCTTGTAAAGAGATTTACAAGTGTTCGATATTATTCAATCAGTATTTTTTCATTTTTCCATTAATCTTTTCTAAGGAAACCTTTTGAATTTTGTTTTTCGTAGAATTTATAACCTTAAATTAAGGCTAGGACTAGCAAACATCTTAAAGATTAAGAATAAAAATTTAACTGAAAACCAGAATGTAAAAAATGCGTTACCAGTGACTTAACGTTAATACGCGAAAGGTGAGTGTGTGTATTTGCTGTGTGTTTACTTTTAATTTGAAAACCAAACACACGATGATAGAAAAAAATTCGATTCTCACACACTTCCGCAGACGTGAAAAGAAGTCCCATACAAGAATACAGGGTTTAGGCAAACTCCTATTTAGGCGAGAAAAAAAAAAATAGGCAAAACACAATGCAGACCACCGGCAGCGCGCACCCAAAGGTCCATTAATTATTATTTTAGAACTATTTAAAACTAAAAGCAATATAAATTCGAATTTGATTACTCTTAAATATACTTTGTGGTTAGTATTGATGAATTTTATAAAATTGAAGCTAACATTTTTCATTTAACCAACTGCGACACTTTTCGTTTTCGCTTTCATTATATCACAATGGGGAAGCAGTAAATTTCTGTCTACTGAAAAAGAAATTACTTTCAATAAATATTGTTGATATTTAAGCTGCTAAAGATATTTGTCATTTATTTCTCTTTGCCCCTTAACTTTAAAATTTTTATCTTTTCCGACTTCTGGTGTTGTTATGCGGTAAAGTAGAGGGTGGATAATGTTTTTGTCTTGTTACAAATATTCAATGACAAAAAAATAATGAAAATTCTTTACAATTTGCATGAATGTCTTCTAATGAATAGAAGACTAACAGAATAAAAAAAAAAAAAAAAAAAAATCAACCACAACAACAAATACACATCATCAGCGTGGAAAAACATCTGGAGGCATTGTCAATGAATAAACACAAAACTTACCAACATTTCTATGGTCTTGTGCTTTATTTAATGATTTTAAACGCTAGAGAAAAAAAGAAACAATAAAAATAATGCCAGTGACAAAAAGAAAAACACCTTATTCAGTTTGCACATATTATTGTTGTTGTTTGGTGTTTTAATAGATTTTTACTTTGAAAAGTTTTAAAAATATTTTTTTTTCGGGATTAGTGACTGTTTTTACTTATGCTATTACGGTTTAATTTATAAACTGTAATGCTCTGTTACATTCTTCAGGGGCTCGATAGATGGTAATATGTATGTATATGGGAAAAACCATAGAACATTAGGTACAGACTATAGATTAGAGCTTATAAACTAGAAACTTAATACCCAAAGATAGACTATAGGCTAGATTAGATCATAGACTAGACTATAGAATAGGCTATAGATTAGACTATAGAATTTACTGTAGATTAAAATATAGACTATGGGTTATTCTATAGCAGGGGTTCCCACCTTTTCATGCTTCATGGACCCTCTCAGAAAATTTTGTTTTCTCGCGGACCCCTTGTCACATTTTGATTTTTAGTATATAGTATAGGAATGAAAAATAGTAAAAATTCAAAAGATATTTATTAAATAAAATTGCGTTACCAAAATTAAATATGAAAACTATGAACCTTTTAAAACTTATAAACAATTAAAAAATCTTAAATGCAATAAAATATATTTATTTTCACTAACTTTTTAATATTAACTTTTTAAAATTTCTGACAAAGCACATCTTACTTCATTTTCCACATCCAATTGTGATATAAATTTGGATTTTATGAATCGTAGGGTAGACGCTCAAATATGCAAAGATTTGTAGCAAAAGTTTCAGTGCTTCATTATCAACCAACATATAAAATGTTAACCAAAAATATTTAACCAGCATATCTCCAAAGTCAGCTTTGGCACACGCAATATTTTTTAGTTCTATTGCTTATTCTTAAAAAACTATTGGTTATTTCATCAATGACAATGTTGAGCAGATTAAGAAAAAAAGCTGGTTTGAAAAGAATTGGTTTTAAGCTCTGTATGATGTCAGAAAAATGATTCGTGAAGTTAGTCCAAGTAAGTATATTATTATATTTTTTATATGTTCTTCTTGACCATCAGATGAATTCAGTATATCATTCAGTAGAGAAAATTAGGAATATTTTATTAGAGGGGACTAAGACGTCTTTTCTATGAAGAAATTTAGTACATAAAAACACTTACTTATTGAATCAAAATGTATTAGCATTATATCAAAATACTTTTATGTAAAAGTTTTTATAAAGATATTAATTTTTGTATAAAAATAAAATGTCTATTTGTCTTTAGTTCATATAATCTCTTCAGCATATTTCCCTCCGAAATCCAGCTGATATTTGTATGAAGTACTAATTTCTTATGCTTTGCTTTTAAATCGACACATAAGGATTTAAGTATTCTACTTTTTAATGCACTATAAAATTTGAATAGCACTTTGAAATATATCCGGTAAGGTTTTCGCATAAGTCGTAGACAAAGGCTGAGTAAACAATAATAATTCCTTTATTTAACTTTCTGCAATAAAATGAAAATTAGGTTAAATTAGAAACATCACTACATCCACTGCTCACATATTGGGTTTGGTGTCTTTGCCTTTGCTATTAGCATTGATATATTGTACGAAGCTAAAATAGTTTTTTCTCCATCTAAATGACAGTCAACTGTAGAATCCAACTTTGGCATAATTATATATGAAAAACAAAAAAAAAAAAAAAAAAAAGAAAATAAACAAAAAAATATATCATGTACAATAATTCCATAAACATTTTGGTCTCTCTCGTGGACACCCTGTAATGTTGCTACGGATCACCAGGGGTCCGCGGCCCTCCATTTGGAAAACTTTGGTCCATAGGATAGACTATAGGCTAGAACTAAAACTGAGCTAGAACAGAAATAGAACTGAACTAGAACTGAGCTAAATCTGAATTAGAACTGAATTAGAACTGAACTATAATTGAACTAGAAGTGAAGTAGAACTAAACTAGAACTGAACTAGAACTAAACCAAAAATGATCTAGAACTGAACTGGAACTGCAGTAGAACTGAATTAGAACTGAACTAGAACTGAATTTGAACTGAACTGGAACCGCACTAGAAATGAACTAGAACTGAACTAGAACTGGAACTGCAGTAGACCTGAACTAGAGCTGAACTAGAACTGAAGTAGAACTGAACTAGTATTAAACTAGAACTTAATTAGAACTGCAGCCTGAACTAGGGCTGAACTAGAAATGAAGTAGAACTGAACTAGTATTAAACTAGAACTTAATTAGAACTGAATTAGAAATGAACGAGAACTGAACTAGAACTGAACTTAAACTGAACAAGAACTAAATTAGAACTAAACTAGAAATGGACATTAAACATTTACTTCATACACTCCCACAGCAACAAAAGAAAGAGTTAATTATTTAAATAAAATTTATCATAGAGATGAAATCAAGTTAATTCAAAACACTTGATAATTAAAATTAATACATTATTTCTACGCACACATCTTCAAAAACATAAAATAGGATTCATGTTTATTCATTGCTGCATTTACTTACACACAATTTTTACCCCACTAATCACATACACATATAAACATATAGAAAAACATTGCCTTTGCTTCCGTTCAAGAATTCAAGAGTGAATGTCAAAATCCTCCAGTTATTCATACGCATAAATGCCTTTATAATTGTATGTATGAGTTTGCATATAAATACATCCATATGCATGTGTGTATTTAATATGAGGTGGTCACTTTTCTATGTTTCTATGTTATCAGTTTATTGGCAGTATGACTACTCATGCACATACTCGAGTGAAAAAGTTCTATATTTTTTTCAGCGAAAAAATGTAATAAATTCACAAATAAATGTAAACGTACTGCTAATATGCAAAATTCCTGGCAAGATTTAGAATAACTTATAGGATTTTTTTAAATGTATTTTGTATAAGAGCTGTAAGATCTATAATTACTTTACTAAAATATTTGATTCTGTTCAAAACGTTTTTTCACTCTTGGTATATTTACATAAAATCTAGAAACGTTTTTACTCTGTTAATTATTTTTTAAATTTTTTTAATAATTAAATAAAAAGCTAAAAATAACATTTAAAATCCCGAATTTTACATTAATATGTGTCAAAAACATCATTAAAATCTATAAATACTTTTATTGAATCTAAAGAATTGAGTAATATATCATTGATAGGAATAATAAGAAGGAATAAAGGCAGACAAATAGACAGACACCTGTATTTGAAATGAAATGGAATGATAACAATAAGCATTATTTTCTTTGAATTTGTACGGCTGTCGTTTTGGCTGCTGTTATTATTATTAATTTTGCTATTTCTATTTTTCGTTTCCTTGGTATACGTATGTCGTAGCTCTTGTGTGGTTAATATTTTTTTGTTATTGCTATCATTTTACTTACCAATGTCCTTGTGTCAACAATTGTCCTTATATAGCCACTTCACCAACAACTTAAAATAACTTTATATTTTGTTCTTGTTATAAGTATGTTTTGATTGAATTTTTGGAAACAGAAGATGTAACTTGTGTCCATGTGGCTTTGTGTGCCTTCCTCAGTATTAGTTAGCTTCAGTGTTGTGTTTATATGCTTTGAAATGAAAATGAAATTATTTATTTGTTTGCTTGTTGTTTGTCCTTTCGTTTCTTCGTTCGTCAGTTTTTATTTATTTGTTTGCTTTTTTATTTTCTTATTATTTTTATGTTCTTCATGAATTTGAAGCCCATCATAAATTGTTATTGGTTGACATTGTTTTCGTAAATAATGCAACAAATAACAATTTATCATAAACAATAAAAACAACAATAAAGACAACAAATATTTGTTAAAAATATGGTATACTAAATGATAACTGAATGTAAAAGAATTAACTGATTTAATTCATAAAAATAAAAATTAGGCCAGATTTTTAGCTCAAACCAGAAGCTTATAAAATCTACTTTAACTTTCAGTAGAATAGTCAAAAATTTGATTGATATTGATACAGAGAATGGAGACATTAATAACTACCAAAATTGATGTTGGTAGTTTTTTTTTTTTTTAATTTGGACAATTATGTAGAGAGTATGATGTGAAAATAAACACTTACTTTTAATTAAAAATAGCTTATCCCTGCTAAAGAATTTATGGTTTGCTTTCACTGTTTCATTTGTGAATCATATATAACACATTAATTTTTCATTATTTCTAAACAAAAAAATATATTTGTTTGTATATTTGTTATTTGTGTCTAGGTTATACCGTATAAATGTTTGATTTTTATTAATATTAATAAATGATTAGAAAAAGAAAAATAAATATCTGTTTCATAATTTTTTCTACTATTTCCACAAACAATTATTTAGCTGAAAGGCAATGATAAAATATTGCTACAAGATAATCTTTAAAAAATATTTAATCTGTAGCTGTTTCTATAAAGTATAATTTCTTAAACCACTTGGATTTTAGATGAGATATCGTTTTCTTTATTAT
The DNA here is from genome assembly GCA_932274085.1 of Protocalliphora azurea. Classification (NCBI taxonomy): domain Eukaryota; kingdom Metazoa; phylum Arthropoda; class Insecta; order Diptera; family Calliphoridae; genus Protocalliphora; species Protocalliphora azurea. Next base: position 90,748,695 of record OW026523.1, read on the forward strand.
TTATTTATTTTTTAATCTTAATTAATTTTAAATTTTACTATTAAACATCTTTGGAATATTATTTTGCAAAATGCTTAATTTTACCAAAAAACTTTAAGAAAAACGTTACCAAAATGACCATTTTGAAAGCTTTTCCGGGATTTATTTTGGAAATCGTTTTTAAGCTCGACGTTTTCAACTTTGTAACTCATCTTCAGTGTTGCCAGAAACCTCACAAAAAAGGTTAAATTTAACTTTCAAAAAGGTCAGAAAAGGCTAAATGCCCTAAAAAATAAATCCTGAGAAAAGCTAAAATATTATTTTAAATTTGAAAACTTTTTTTCGTTTTCTTTTTAGATGTTGATATCATTAAACGTGTTGTAATAAATTTATAAATAAAATATAAAAAATCGGCCTAAATATACCCATTTGGGTCATATTTCATATTAAAAATATCATATTAAAATATATATTTTGAAATGTTTTTTCGTCATTTTTAGGTTAAAATTCCTTTTTTATTAAGTATCAGTGTTGTCAGGAACCGAAAAAAAGAAGCTAAATTCAAGAAAGTCTAAACGTCCCAAAAAAATAAGGTCAGTTAAAATTTTTTCTCTAAGTGAAAGACTTATTTTTTTCACGTTACATTAGTTTTTTTCATATTTTTTAAAGATATTGTAATAAATTTATAAAAAAAAACTTAGAACAGCTGTCAATAAAATGACCCAAAAGAAGAAATGCGCAAAAAATTTTTATACAAATTTGGGTTATATTTCATATGAAAAATCATCTAATGTTTTGAAGTGATTTTTCGATACTTTTGAACTATAATTGATTGATTGATTGATTGATTTGAACTATAATTGATTTTGATTAAGTATTTTTAAGTTTTTGGATAAATTTTCGCTTTTATAAGAATTTGCTAAAATTATGTTTATAAATAGTTTCTATTGTTAATGATGCAGATAAAAAATAATTATAATAGGAAATTACATCAAAATTTTTGTTAAATATAAAAAATATACATTTTTTGTACGAATAAATATACAACTGATTCTGTAAAAATAAAATTAGTAGTATATAATGAGAAATTATTTTCTTCGTGGTTGAAATAGTAACATTTTAGTCTTTCTAAGGCAATTTCAGAATCAAAAAAATTCTAGAAGCTAAAATGAAAATGTTGTTTTAGCCTCAAAAGCTAAACTGGCAGCACACTTAAGGATTTTAAAATTCTTGGTTGATTTTACATTTAATTTTTTTTTTTTTTTAATTTTTAGAAGCGTAAATAATTTTTCTAAATTATATTTATACAATTTTTTATTGTTAGTGACGTATATTAAAAATAATTATAATTAATTTAGTAAGTCCATAAAATTAGTTTAATTGTATTATATTTAGGCGAAAATTTTCACTAAATAAAAAAATCTTGCGAATAAATAAACAAAAATGCTTAAGCAGATGATAAAGTAAAAATAAAATTAGTAATAGGAAAACAATTTTTTTTTGTTCAAATAAAAAACAAAATTTTATCCTTTTTGGGGCAATTTTTAAAACCAAAAAAAGGATATAAAAAAAGCTAAAAACTCAAACGAACATTTCGATTTGTAAAAGCAAAAAAAAAAAGACTACAGAATTGCCAGAAACTTTTTTTAGCCAACCCCAAAATTAAAAAAAAACCCCAGAAAATCCCCTCTCAACAAAAAAAAAAAAGATATTTCATCGTTCAAAATAACTAAGTTTTTTTTTTTTTTGTTCTTAACAAGTGTTTGTACTTTCTATTTATAGTTATAATTTTTTGAAGAATATTTTTATGGAACTACATTCATAAGTATTTGAAATGATATATAAAACTTCAGATACACCATCTTGAAAATCAAAAGAATTTTTACAACACGTATATAACTTTAGAATTAAAATTATTCAATACATCGGATTAAATTCCTGGCCGTATATTTTATTAATATTAACATAGTAATGTTAAGGTAATATTCAGCGGAGATATTTGTGCAATACATCTTTTTACTATTGTTTATATTTGATGTATAAAACTTTTAAAAAAATATAGTGAGGTTTTCCAGGACGATTTTTTTTACCATAATAAGATGGAATACTTATAAACAATTTGTTTTACAAATACAGCATAATATTACTAAAAAGGTCATAATCGAAAAGAACATTTGGAAAAACAAAACCTTAAGCAATAGCTTGTTTTGCTCTTTTCCTGAAAGAGTGAAAATTCGCAATTAAATTTCTGATATTTAAAAATAATATATCCCATAATTTTTTAATAGTTTTAAATTGTTTTTTACATATCTTTAAATAAAAAAAAGGAAAAAGTTGCAACCCTCTAAACTTTAAAAATAAAATAATTTAACTGTACTTATTTAGGTGCAGTGGATATTAATGAGTTAAGATGTCTTCCGAAGATCATACTGCATTCTATATTGAAGATTGGGTTTTTTTAAACGCATAATCGAAATTATGCATACTACACACGCTTTACTTGTACATAATTTCCCCGAAAAAATCATTTTAAATATTCCCAACAAATTCCCCAATCCCCAAACCAAAAAATTTCATCCTTTCTTGCAAAAAAATTCCCCAAATTTATGATTAAAACCCCAAATCTGGCAGCACTGAAAGGCTAGATTTAGCCTTAAAAAGGCTAAACTGGCAACACTGCTCATCTTGTATTAAGTAAGTATTGTTAGCCTCTCTTCTATATTTCTTGACGATTGGAATAGCTGTTAAGAAATTATGTACAATACTTATTATTAGTTTTTTTTTTTTTTTTTTTTTTTGCAATCGGACCCACTTTGCAGCGATTAACCAACAGTATGCGTTTTCGAGAACACTAATATGTTTTAAACTATAACTATTAGGAAATAATTTAGTAAGACCTAGGTTAAATTTGAACATTAACCTAGGCCCATTCTTAGGATTCTCAATTCTTTTTTTTAGAAACTAAGGGATTCGTTTTGTCTAATCGGATGATTAGAAATCAGACAAATCATTGAAATAAGATGAACAATAGAAAATTGTTAAATGTGAAAAAAACTATATCATGTGATTTCCAATATGAGACAACATAGCCTCACTTCTGAGATATCCATTAAAACTTTTCTAAACATTTTTTAACGTTCGACTATATGGTAAATTTTTATTTTATGTTTTATTTGTTGCATATTTTTGGTGCAAAAATGAAAAATATATGGAAGATTTAAGTAAGTTCCCAGCGAGAAAATGAGATACATACTTCGAAAAAACTTCTTTCAGAGCCGCCTCCGCGTTGTGTTGCCAGAAAATTTTTTAAATATTATGCTAAATTCTTCAAAATAATACGCTAGAATCTACTAAATTAAAAATCTCTCTAGGACCGAAAGAAAACGTTATAAAATTAAATGATATTTTCAAAAGTATGCAACCAAGAATACTATATTTACAAACAGATATGCCGGATAAATGAAATCGCAAAAATAGCTCTTAAAATAAATAGCTGCAATGCTACCGTTTCCTGCAGGAAAATGACACTATTACAATAACATTAACTGATTTCGGTTCAAAATAGTAAATTATCCAGCCTTACTAGACTAAGAAAACTGTGAAACAAAATGTACTAATCGACGGCATTATGCAAAAGGAAAATAATCTTGAATTGTTGGAGAAAGATTAAACAGTTTCTGGGAATATAAGTTGGAAATTTTTTAAAATCTTTATGTTTCCTTCCATTTTGTTAATGCTTTGCACAACTTTGTATGATAAAGCCATATCAAAAATGTTATGAAAAAAACATTGCAAAGTTTTGCTTATAGAAAGTATTGAAAGAAGTACCTGAACAGTATTGCCACTGCAAAAATTTTTTTTATAACAAAAATTAGGAATTTGGAAAAAAAATAACCAAATTTAAAAAATTCAAACTTATTATATAAAAATTAATACAATCTTAATATAATATTAATCTTGTATTCAGGTTTTAAATACTTTGCATATCATAAACTTTCGTTAGCCTTTAGGAAAAAAAAAACACCGCTGCACAATGGTTTCAAAACTTTTTTTTTAATAATTCTGTAACTTTTGATTCGATTAAGATATTTCAATAAAATTTGACACAGCATGAGCAGAATTGTCTTTGATTTTATTTGGAAGAGCATAGAGGTCTAGAGTGTAGCTAACGAAATTTGGTCACCTCGGTTATATAATTAAAAAAAAACAAGTAAGAATGATACCTTATACCATTGTGCAGAGGTCTTATATTTCGTGGAGGAGTCTTATATTAGACATGTGGACAATTGTGGACCGATACTTTTACTAAATAGAAGAAAAATATATATATGAATACATAATATTACGTTGACAATAACATTTATATGAATTTATGCAGTTTAGAGTGATTCCCGAAAGTGGGCTTATATGGAAACTATAGAAAATTATAGAGCGATCTTATTAAAATTTATCACTATGATTTCTACTTATATAAAACTTATTTGTGTCGAAAATAAACCTTACACTAACATTTGTATGTGATTTATGCACGTTAAAGTGATTTTCAGAAGAGGGTTTTATATGGGAGCTATGGTTAATTATGGACCGATCTTCATGAAATTTGGAATTTCATTAAAATATTGCTATATTTAATGCATTTATGATCGTTAAACCCCTATTCCGGGAGGACATTTGTATGGGGCTAGGTGAAATAATTGACCGATCATCACCAATTTCGTCCTTGTGTCATGAAAGTCCTATGTGACAAATTTCATTGAATTGTCTTCAAAATTGAGACCTGTACTTTGCTTACATAGACAGCCAGCCAGCCGTCCAACCAGCCAGACGAACGGACGGACATCATCAGATCAATTCAAAAACTGATTCTGAGTCGATTGGCATACTTTAACTACATATGGCAGTGTGGGGTATAAAAATCGTCAAAAATTCATTTATGATTTGAATGTAAAAAAAAATCACATATAGGTAGTCCTTGTAAATCTCTACAAAATTATGCTTATATGTGTAGGTCATCTCTTTTAGTTATTTATATTAGAAATTAGAGAATTTTTCTCTCATTTTTGGCACCGTTTATTTACAGTTGGTGGACTTAAATTGGGTCTATGTTTTTCTAAATATATACTAGATTTTCAGATTCAGAAGTTGAAACTTCAAATATATTTCACATTTTGTGGGTTTTTTTTCCAATTCTTCAATTCTAAAATATTTTTTTGTTCCTGACTATGTATATATATATATATATATATATATATATATATATATATATATATATTTACATATATATCTTTAAGTTTCCAAAGAAATCTTAACGCAAATATGTGAAAAATAATAGTATCCACAGAAGTCCTATCCGAACTTTTTAAAGCGTTTTAAATTTAACGTAAATCTGGAATCAACAAAAAGATATGTCAGTTAGATACTCCCAAATGCTGGCTAAACACTTAAAAATTACTTCCTGACGAACGTCTTTTATAATGACAGGGTAACGATTTCAATGAAAAAGTCAACTTTTCCCGCGTTGAAATTTTTAAAAAGTGAGAGTTTTTTAATTCCGTGATGTTTGTTTTTCTATATTACTTAAAGATATTAGTCAGATATCTTTATCGATTGAATTTTATTTCGGTCCAATCTTGGAACAATTTTTTTTTTTTTTTTTTTTTTTTTCAATAAAAAAAGAAAAAGGGGTTTATAAGAAATGATTTCAACTCTTTAATAATACGTTTTTTTTTTTGCGCTAAAATCATTTGATGCTCACATAGATTATTTTATTTACTATAAAATAATATTTTACATTAAAATTAATACATTTTTTTGTATAAACTTAATCACTACATTTTTTCAACACTACTCGTTAACGCTAACAAATAAATATATATGTGTATATATGACCAACGAATTATAATAGTATTTTTGATGCAATTGTTGAAATTGTAAATAAATTCATTAAAATATTTTATTAATTTACATACAGATTTAATTTTCTTTTCGCTTTTTTATGGGCGTAAGTGATAACTATTCGAATAAAAATTCAATTCATTAGTGTGTGTGTATTGACACACATAAGAAAAACAAATGAATTTATTTTAAGCCTTTTAATTTTTTACAATTCCTGTTACTTTGTCATTCTTTTTTTAATTTATATTTTTGTTCATTTATTTTTTATTAATTCTACCGCATGTTGTGTAAACGCCTATTTATATAAGTATTTTTTTGGTACGTATTCAAATTAGTTTTTACTAACGACTTTACCACATGTGCATTTGAGGGGTATAGATCATCATAATGGGGTAACTACATCATTTTTTAATTTCACCATTATGTATATCCAATAAAATAAAGTTCTCTTCAGCTACGTCGCACTACAATAATATTTGACTATTGTGGCAAATATTTGTTTTGCGTAATGTGAACATGAAACATTTTTACGATTCAAATAAGATATCAGCTGATTTTTGACAAACAAAACTATTTATCCTTAACTAAAAATGCCGCTAGTGTGAACATTGCATGAAAATAAGTTGTAAACTTTTTGCCACTATTTTGATGTTACAAAATAAATGTAAAATCAAACAGCGGCCAACAAAGATGATGCTTGATTTAAAAAAATTGTTGTTTTCGTGTACAAAAATTTTAAATTGACAAAAAAGAAGTTAGTTTATACTTTGTCTATTAATATTTTTTATTATTTATTAATAGTTGCTATCTTTTATACAGATGAAAATAGCATGGAAAAAATAGTGTTATTTTATGAATACAGGGCTGTTTTGTATATGAAGTGAAGAGGAAACAGGGTTGTTTTTGTGTATAAGCGTAAATTATTTCTAAAAAATTAAAATATTATTTTTAACGAAATTTTTATTGATGTGCGTATTAAGTCTCCTAATTAATCGATTTATAATAGTTCGTACTTTCCTTTATTATCTAAACATTTTACCTTGAAAATTTTTTAAATGTTTGTATTTAAAATAAATAGAATTTTCGCTTTACATTAAATAGAAATACTTCAAATATTACCTTGATATCCACATATTCCCAAATTTTCGCCGAAAATTATTATAAATTGTTTAAAGCAAAATAAAAATAAAATTTTTACTATAAATTCATTTAATTATTGATGTCAAATAAATTTATGGTAACAGTGTGTTTATTCAAATAATTTTAGTATACAATTTGCACCTAATCTGAACAGGCTGAAAATATTTTTCAACTTTTCAAATTTTACGATGTTTGATATCTGTTTCATCAAACCAAAAACGTCAAATAAATGAGCGTAATGTGAAAAAAATCAACACTGTATTTAGTCGTAAAAATTGCGGGAAAACACGATGAAATATTTCGTGTCAAATATTTGCATAATCTGAACTTAGCTTTAGTATTTGTAAGTATATATTGCATTTATTTATAAACAAAATCGATTTCTAATGAAAAATATAACTGATTTTCCTAACATAAGACTTATTTATTATGCATAATAAATGTTATTCATATAACTTTGAAGCCTTTAAATATTATACAATTTATATATGGGTGAAAACCAAAATTTTCAAAATCCAACGAATCTTACCATCTCCGATTTCGATAAAATTCGATATACACATTTGTTACATCAAAATAAAATTTAAAGTCCTTCAAAGTGTTTAAATTAATTGTAGTTTATAATTTTATCAATTTTCAAAGTGCCCCTTTTTCAAATTTTTTTTAAATACATAAAATTTTAATCCATATATCTTCGGACTTGGAGATGAGAAAAAAGAGACTAAATTGAACTCTGAGAAAGGTCAAAAATAAGCTAAAGGCTCCAAAAATAAGGCCAGAAAAAATATATGTATTTTCTTTAAATTTTATAAATATATTTTTTCTTGTACTTATTAGTTTTACACCCAGTAAAATGACTGATTGAAAAATCGTCTAAAAAATTTCCATCCAAATTATCGTTATATTTCATGTGAAAAATTACCCAAAGTTTTGAAGTGATTTTTTGCCAATTTTTGGATCATAATTTCTTCTTGATTTAGCATTTCCAAATTTTTGGGTGAATTTTCTTATTATCGAGATCTTTTTTTATTTATTTTCAAAAAAAGGTTTTTATTTTTGATGAAGTATATTAAAAAATAATTTTAATTATCAGTTTAGTAACTTCACAAAATCAGTTCAGACTTTTTTGAGAAATTTTTTATTAAATATAAATAATATCAATCTTTTGTGTGAATAAAAAGGTAAAAATGCTTGAATGGATGATTATGTAAAAATAAAATTAGTAAATTAATTAATTAATTATGTAGTAAATTAGTAAATAAGAAACTATTTTCTTCGTTGCTGAAATGCTATCATTATAAATTTACCAAAAATTTTAAACATGTACTCTAAAAAATGTTTTATATGCATACAAAATGCTCTTAAAATTGGAAAATATGCCGTTAAAATTAAAAAAATATGATCCTAAAATACTATTTTTTCTGACTAAATTTTAAATTATCAACTATCCGTGCTAAAAGTAGCTAGATTTTTATAAGCAATTGCTAAAAAATGTTTCTTTTTGCACTTAAAAGTATTCAAAGCAATTACATTGTGTCAGGAAATTACAAAATTGCTTTCAATTATAAAATGAACATTATTAGGGAATCGGACCTGCTAAAGGTGTAATAAAAAAATTATGGAAAAAATTCTATTGGGTGTCAAATATATAAAATTTTTCTCTTAAATGAAGAATATGCAAAATTATGATCTTTATTGTGATATATGCAAAATGATGCTCTAAAGTATAAAATATATAAAAATATGTCATTTAAGTTGGTAAAATATGTAATAGGATAAGGATTTTCCGTAAAGATACGATAAATAATACCGCTAAGCTTAAAATATGCAAAAATATTTTGTTAAAACCAAAATAGGAAAAAAATATGCTGTAACAAATCGATGCCAAAATTCTTAAAATTGGCTAATACGGCTAAATAACTAATAGTTTGGTTAATTTGAAGCACAGGAAAAAATATGATGTTACTTACATATTTTTGGTTACCTTTTACATCGAAAATAGCTTTCATTATTTTAAAATTCGAACTATAATGTGAAATATATAAAGACAGTTTTTGAGTTTATGAAATTATTTTTGGTCCTTAAAATATTTTGAATCCCACTGAGTTTTAGTATTAACCGAATGGAACGCTTTCATTTGACATCAATATTTACGTAATTTACACTTCGCAGTAGTTTTCAGTAAGCGAAATGTGTTGGAAGAGGAATACTGCTATAGTCAGTACAAATGGTTGATTCTTTATTTCCAATTTTAGCCATCAAATCAATTCCATACAGATTTTTCTCGAACACCTAAAGCAGCGATAGGCACAAAGAGAGGTTGTAAAATTTGCATGTCTTAGTGTATTTGTTTACGCTCTTTGTTACGAATGTGTTTGTTATATCTGCCATACAAAAAATAATATTTTAATTATTTTATAACTACAACACAATTACAAATTATATTCTAATTCTAACCGAGCGGAGTAGTGAAGACCATTGCTCGTTGTAGTGAAACAGACCAGAGTCTCTGGTGGGAATTAAATCCACAACCCCCAGACAGACAGACTAGCTCACTGTCAACTAGGGCATTGGGGCACACGAAAAAAATAATAATAATATTTTCTTATGCTCGGTTATATATTTTTGTTTGACCATTCGACATGAACCTGCCTCATTGAAAGCTAGAAAAAAATGAAATTATATTTTCTTTTTTATTCGCTCACAATTGTTTAGCTTCGTTAACCTTCGTGTTGGGTATGTGAAAATGCTGGAAACACTCGGCTCAGGAATGTTATTAAAAAAAATATGAAAAAAAATTTGAAAATTTGATCAAATTTTAAAAATTAATTAATTTTGTTTACACGATATTTTTCATCAAATAATAATATGTTAACTGTTTATACAACCCATGAACTTCCTAAGTCTTGTATCTCGACTGGTTAATGGTTTGAGAAAAAAAAAATGTAAATTCTGAATGCAAAATTAAAATGAATCAATTAAATTCTTGAAAGTTTACACTTTTGTTTAATTTTTAGCTTTAAATAGCTGTATTTTCCTGAGATTTTAGGTGAGTGACCTAAAATTTTGCATTTCTTAGTTATTTTGTAAGGTCGGGCGAAATCCGAGAAGAGTAACCCTGATTTTAAAACAAGCTTAGAAATACAAGACGCATAAAGACAATTTAAAAGAGTTTAGAATGTTTTTGAAATTCCTCATGTGTATTTTTATATTTTTCACAAATTTAACATTTAATTAATAAGAAACTATATAAAGTAATTTAAACATGTAATCACCTTTAACTCAAATTAGCGTCAATTAATGTAACCTTTCCTTTCATTTACTTTTTTTTTTTTTGATTTAAGAACTGTAACTTCAAATTAAACATTAATATTGCATTTTGTAAACGTGACATAAATATTGGTTGCTGTTGATGATGATTGCATGTGTAATTAGTAATATTTTTTTCTGGCACACATTTTACTTTGTTATTAAGAAATATGAAAAAGAGTCATAAAAAATGTAAATATGTTAAATTTTTAGTTACGTACTCATAAAAGCAAGCAAGTAATTTTATTTTATTGAAATGTGAGTGTACATTACACTAAGTAATTACAACTTTTTAAAATGAACTTAACTATGTAATTGTAGTTAAGTTTATGCGTATGAGTAATATGAATTTATAGAATCCAAATAAATATTCCACATACGTACAAAGACCAACTACTTACTAGGGTTCTCAACAGTGTTGCCAGTAGATGAGAAAAAAAGAGGTTAAATTGAACTTTAGAAAAGGCCAGAATTTTTTTTAATTTGGTAAATTATTTTTTATCGTTCTCATTAGTTTTTGAAAGTTTTCTAAAGATATTCTAATTAATTTATAAATAACACCCAGCAAAATTACTTAATGATAAATTAAAAGAAAAAATCTCACATAAATTAGGATTATACTTCACATGAAAAATTACCCAATATTTTGAAATGAATTTTTGTCATTTTTGAACTATAATTCCTTTTTGATTAAGCGTTTCCAAATTTTTTGCTGATTTTTCTTATTAATAAGATCATTTTTAAATCACTTGTATTTTTTTTTTTTTTTTTTTTTTTTGTTGGTTCTAATTGTAAGTGTCCAAATGAAGAATATTCTGTGATAAAATCAACATCACTATTTCATAGTTATTGTATTAGAATAATAATACTTTAAACTAATGCGTGTACATTAGGGCATAGTATAGTCGTGTAGAACATTAAAAGTTATTAACAAAAAATATGATAATTTTTTCGGATCGTTAAAAAAGTTCACGCAGGGACCAGGTTGAAGTTTGAAAACAACCATTTTTATCTTACGGAAATTTTAAAAAATATACACCTGATATTTGTATATATTCCTATACGTATCACTTAAATGCTATTTTGAAATTTATCCACTGCTTTAGATTTAAAAATTTTCCTTCGGTTTACAATTCATCGCGGTTCAAAATTCGTCATATGTAAAAACCTGAGTAAAATACCTTATGCTTAAAGCGATATAAAAATATAAGCAATGATCCGAATTTCATAGATTGTACCATCACTAAATGCCTAGATTATTATATTTTAAAGGAGTTTTCAAAAAGACACCATTTCCAATCAAAATTCATGTAAAATTAAAAAAAATCACAAAATAAACGAAAAAGTTGTAAAACTTTTTATTTTAAAAACTTCAGGTAAAAACAACAACAAATTTCCCAAAATAATGGATGGAATTCAAGGGCAATTCTTGCTCTTTTAGCTTTTATTCTTATTCCAAAATACCGAACTAAACTATATCCAATTTGCCAATTTATATGTGGAAAATGGTACGATATTTGGTTTTCCGATCATTGCTTCAATGAAGAAAATTACAAAGGCTTAGAACAATCATTGACCCAATTTTAAAAAGCAAAGGCGTGTTTTGAAAGGTACTGTGTAAAAGAACCTTCAGCAATTCCTTTGCAACAAAGGAGTAATATTTGTGCAGAGAGCAATAAAAGTTGTACGTGATATTTATCCACGGTGTAGATCATCGCGAACATTAAACTTAAAGTTTATTTCATTCAATAGTATATAAATTTAAAACACCTATGTAAATATATAATAAATTAATGAATATTGTATAAATACAAAAAGTAATAAAAAATGTTTCTGAAAAAAAATTTCTTGGAAGGTTTTAGAAATTTGCTTCTCTGCATGAGGTTTTTTCCCAAAGGCGTTTTCATTACTAAACATTTTTCGCCACTCCGTGGTACTATGCCAAAAATTTGGTTATAGCCCTAGTTTACATATTAATGTACTATTTGGAATTACGAGTAAACTGCCAACAACAAAATGTCGATCATTGGGTTGATATGCGGGCAACGGGAATGTTAATATTTTAAATCAAAAGCCCCCAGAATATACTTTTTTCTGTTTCTGTTTCTGATTTTAAAAATATAGTTTAAAAAAATGGTTTAAAAGTAATTACAGAAAATACTATACTGTCCCGGAATTCATTTAATACGCTTTTAAATAGATACATGTTGGGAAATTTTTTTTTTTATTTTGGAATGAATCCGAAAATTTTAAAATATTACATTTTTATCAAAAATTTACAAATGAATCCAAAAATTTATTTTTTGTCTTAAAAATGTAACAGAAATAATCTCAAAGAAGCTACAAAGCAGGGACCAATTTACTTTAAAATATTTAAAGTTAACAATGGTTTACAAAAGGTATACTAAGCGAATCATCGTTTTTGAATAAAACTTTAATGAATTTTGCTTAACATTGGTGTGTAGCTATGTTTTTTTTTTTTTTTTTTTTTTTTTTTTTTTGAATACAGCTGTAAGATTTTAATACATATCATATAAAAAATTACGGAAATAGTTTTATCCAAACTTTTTCTAAAGCCTACAAAAATTGAGCAAAATTAAAGAAAAAAATGATAATTTTTTCATATAAATTTAAAAATTATATAAAAATGGATAATTTAAAAATGTAAAATTTGTCATGAAAAATTAAGTCTTTCAATGCAAATTTATACGAACACCATAGTGATGACATTTAAGGACAAAATATTCCAAAAAAATTATAATCCAACAACACATTTTTTTTTTTTTGCTTACAAGACTGCAAAATTCTACAAAATTTTTGAGAAAAATCTATTTTTATATAGTTTTTATTCCTTACACAATTTTATTAATATTGTAATATATTTCAAATTAAGACATACACCATACTATGCTACATAAGATTTTATCAATAAACTGGACCTGCGGATTAAGGCGTAATTTTGAAGAATTTTTTCTTGAGTCCTATTTATACAATATGTAAAAAAAATATATATATATAAATTTTCTTTTACAAATTTCAAATTCGCAAACTATTTGCTTTCCCTTCATATACATAACATATAAATATCTTAAGGTAAAAGTAACACTATATTTTACACTGAAAGGTTTACTGTCCACTTATATTCTCAAGAGATAAGGAAACAAAATTCCCTTGAATAATTGTATTATTTAATATTACTTGTTTTTATTTGTGTTCAATTATGTTGTATTTACTGGTGTTATAAACCACATGATTTGCTATTAAATATGTTTTATATACATTTCTTTGAATTTTAGCTTCTTAAAGGAAAATATAAAGTTAAATGGACTTAACGCCTCTTATTTTAGTAAGGAGACTATATGCTTTCCTCTTATATATATTCAATGTCTATATTTGTTTTTACGATGAACTTTAGTATTATTGAAGAAATGACGCCAACTAAATTTAACAAAGCCACTAACCGTCCAAAAAATTTTACCACCCACTTTTCAAATGAAAGAAAATATTTTTTTTAAATAAGAACAGAGTTTCTTAAATACAGGTTAAAAAGAAAAGTTTACATTTTCATGTAAATTTTTTACAAAATGTATCAAACTATGAACTGAAAATGCAGAAACATACAGTTTGAAAATAACAGACTGAATCGTTTAGAATAATAACTATATAAATATTAAATGAGAACAAAAAATTAACACCTCTGCTGTGAAAGTATTTCTATAGCATGTTTTTTAATTAGACATTCAAAAAACTAGTGAGAACTTCTGCCTTAATATTTTTTTTAATTTTCTTTATGCCATTTTGTACCTTCTTTACAACTGTTCATATAAAAGGGTTTTTTTTATACAACAAACGCGTATAAAACATGAAATTTATAGATTTTCTTACAACAAAATATTTTGTGGTTGTTTGTTGCGTTGTATTATTCTCTGTACACACAGAAAACAGTTTCGTTTTGGCAACAGAATTTTTCGCCAATCGAATTTTATCGGTTGTGAGTACCATCTCATAATTTGGTTGGAATAACGATATTTTTTGGTAGTCATAACTGTAAAAATAAATTATTTGGTTAGAATAACTGCAAAACATGTATTCATATTATTAGACCTATTCAATTAAAAAAAATATATGTATATGTAAAAATATTTTTGTTTATACATCTTATTATTTTATTTAATATAATTTTAATGTAAATAATGGGATCTATACAAATTAAATATATTTAAATTATAAAATTTACGGCTTGCATCAATATTTGTTTCGAGTTTGCGCCATCTTCCTTAGCATAACAACTGACATATGTAAAATACTAACAGGAACCAATTGATATGTGCAATGGAAGAAATGAAAAACAATTGGAAACCTTGTATTAGTAAAAGCCCAACTGTGTGATACACTTACCGGGAGAAGGCTTAAACTGAACTTGTATGGACATAGGGTTATAGCTATTTTTCAACATCAAAATACCACAACACCATCTTACACACACTATTGTATTGATACAGTGGTTGATGCATACAACGAAAATATACTGAAAATTATTTAAGCGGATTATTTAGCAAAATCTCAGTTCAGAAACTAGCCAGATTTAGGTATTTCAGGAGAAATGGTTAACAACAGAATATAAAATAATTTTGGAATGGGATTGATTTCCTGTGAACTATATATCCAGCTGGTTACAAAAATTCAAATCCTAAAAAATTAAAAAAATTTTTTCTCTGAAAGTGTTTGAAAGGAATGCAAATCAATTCTTTGAAATAGTTTTTCTTGAAAATAAGTGTAATTACTGCCACAAATCGAATTCCTGGAAATTTGCAATAGACTTGGTAAAATACTGCAAAACACAAAATTTGTGTTACGCATTAAAAAAGTAACATAAAAATACATTTTATTACTAATTTAGCAGTTAGTTTATTATTATTATTATTATTATTATTATTATTTTATTATTGTTTTTATTATTATTAATATTTTAATACTCATGACATTCTTTGAATTATTTCTTTAATTTTATTTCTATTGCTTTTAGTTTAACTTTCAATTTACTTTTCAAAAGTGTCAAAAACTTTAAAATTCTTTTTCCATACTAATGTTCAGTCCGTTGTGAATACTGAATTTAATTTTTTTACTAAAATAGTGGTCACTGCAACTAAAAAGATAACTGTAGTTTAAAATGTCACAATTTATTACCATCAATATTTCGCTCTGAAATATGAAACTAACCTGGTTGCATATACTGAATTTGTAAAATCTATATCACAAATTCTTAAGTTGGTTAAATTAACTATCATAACAATTAAAAATACTGTCAGAAACCTCCGGTTACCCCGGTTTGCAGCTGGGGTAAACTCAGTCTTATACAGGGTTCTTATATAAATAACACTTTTCTTATTTTAATATTCTACTCTTGTTTCTTTATTACTTTTTTTCACTTTATATATATAGATATATATAAGATTAAAAGCTTCAGCAAGATTTATAATCTGGTTGAAGTGGTAAGCACTGCTCGGGGCCAATTGATAGAATATTTTATTGGAAGTTTTCATTCAGAAAATACAGGAATAGAGATATTTCGGATAACATCCAATATTAAAGAATCAATAGGAGATACTAGTTAGAAGGTGTAGAACTGGCAAGATGAAACGAAGGCTTCACGAAACAGCTTAATAAATAAAGTTAGGAAAAAAATATATTTATATATACATATATACTTTTTTTGCTGAAGCTTTTAATCTTATTGATTGTAAATCAGTATATCCTACGTAATTGAATGAATTGATGTAATCAATTAAACCAAATTTATTATTTTTTCTTTAACACTGCTCTGCTAGTTCTTTTATTATTGTTATTTTTTAAATGACTAATCATCACTTCCGCCTTGTTTACTGTCCAGCACAAAAGAGAGAAAAGAGATCAGTTGTCACTTTATACTGGCTTATATATATTTCTTAAAACTAATATTATTGTATTTCTACTGCACTTTGTTCGAACCGACAGCGGTTGTAGCATCAAACCTTTTCTTTGTCTACTTTATGTTCGTTCTTCTAACAGTTTCGGTGATCCGTGTGAGCTTCTCGTTTCTTTATTGCTTGCTGTGTTTTAATCTTTCCTCTGCTTCGCTGATACTTTTATTTTTCTGTGTATTTTTCTCTGCTGTTTCCTTTGTCTGCTGTTGTGTATCTGGCTCAGCTGTGTAGATGTAGGCATTGACGTCTTTACTCGGCTTTTCTCCCTGCTGCTTTCTACTGCTACTTTTAAGTTAGCACTTATAATGGCTAGCATGCTCATTTAAGGTCAAATCCACCACCTGCTGCTGACCTGAATGCTCTTCTTCCTGTGTACCCCATTGACCTCGGGATTATTTCGTTCCACGCTTTACCTCATCGATCTTCGAAACAGTGGAATGAAATGAATTACATAAGCGAATTTAATTCGCTCCCATCTCCCAATCAGTAAAACGCCAATATATCCTTTATTTTCTTAGACTATGTTTACATTTCAAAAAATTATTCCAAATTCCAAGAATTTTTGGTCCTCACAGTACAATAGTTTAATCATATATCAATAATATTTTCAACTTTGCGTTTCCTTTAGGAATCATTCTGTTTAAATTGTAAGTTATCTATAATTATAATAAAATGTTGGTTTCTATTATTAAATATTAATCAATGTAACTGTTTTCCAACCAATCTTTTTTCTGTGTGTAATTATTGTTGCTGATGGCATTGAAAGTGGCTTTGATCGGACTGATTGTTCTTTTACTATATTTGCACATCTTTTGCTGGTTTTTGGTAAAAGAAAGAAAATATTGCCTTAGTTAGCTTGTTAAAATAAGTAGTGTTTATTGTTGTAAATAAGACAGTAGTTATTCCTACTCGATAAAAATTAAAAAAAAATGTACCAAATGGTATTTTAGAAAGAACACTTAAATATTTTAAGCTTTTCACAAAAATATTTATGTTCGCGAAATTTCTACATTTTTTTTGTTTAAAATTTAAAGTGTAAAAGAGATATTGAAATTCCTAATATCCTGTAACATGTGAATTTTTAATTTTCATTGTACAATTCTAATCGAAAATTCACAAGCATACAGAAAAAATGTTCATAAGATAACAACAATGAACTGCTATGATTCAATATAAACAAAGAATTTCCAAGATTTCATACTTAAGACTTATAGAGAATTGTTGATGTTGTATTTACGCTATGAAAAGAATTCACGAGATCGAAAACAAAAAGAAAACTGAAATATAATATAGTTGAGATATAAGTAAGAAAACAAAAAAAGGAAATAAATGTAAAACAGAATGAAGGCAGACAGAAAAGAGCATAATTCAAAAACAACAACACCAAGAATATAGTTGAAGAATTTGTACATTTTCTAGACCGGAAATGGTGTAATAAAGTGACAGTAAGAACATCCGTTTCAAAGTCATCTTCATTGAGAGCAATTGTAAACAATTGCATATTTCTGTATGTGTTCCTTTGTGATATGGTGAGGCTTTGTTTGGGTTGTCGCCCATATTTTTGCAATTGTAAATGTGTGAATGCATCTGATAATGTGTGGAGTAAACTGGTAGATTTTCAGCTTTATGTGATTTTCGTTTCGGTTGGTTTTTAAAGTTTTTTTTTCATGTTGCTTTATGTACGAATTTAAGATTCTTAAAGCTTTTGGCTTTAGTTTTTTCCGCTTTCTTTACAAGTCAAGTAATTTTGGAGTAAACTGGGAAATGTTGGGGTAAAATGGAATGTATTTGCTATAAAAGATTCTTTGAGGTTTTAACAAGGATACATTGAGATTTTTCAAAAATTTTATCTTATAAACTATATTGTTTTTATCACAGTTGTTTAGATAATTTTTTAATAAAATCAGAAATGTTAAAATTATATTCTTCATAATTGATTGATAAAAAGACAAAATAAATCTGTGTCATAATATATGTTAATTTTTTATTATTTTGAAAAAAAAAATAAATTATAACCAGAAGCTTTAACCGCGAATTTTATGTTGTGATTTCGTGACTTTAAATGTGTATTCCACGGTATCGAAATTTTGGATTGAGTAGGCCATATTTCGATAAAGCTAGTGGTGAAAAGGGAAATCTCATTGCTAATTGTGTCTACCGATTTTCCTTAGGTGACCCAATTATTTCGAAACCTATATTTCGAGGGACGAATATTAATAGGGAGAACTTTTACGTCTAACTATTGATGATTTTGTTTTGGATATTCCAATATTTCTAAAATGTTAAAACTTCTGGGCAGAAAAGTACTAAAAATAGAAATGTATACATTACCTCACTGGTCTCTGTACTGACTTATTGGCTACAACTAATGGGGCAATCCGATTTAGAAAATTTGCAACTGTAGTCTTATGTCAAAGTCAGTGAACTGGTTATTGTTTGTCTGAATATTTGTTATACAAGTCTATGAGAAATTTTATTGAGACCCAAAACCATTAAAATCAGTCAAAAGATTCTCCATCTATAGTATTCGTATCATTCTGTGCTGGAATTCAACTGGATTTTCAAATTCACTTGAATATAAAACTTAACAAGGACTCTCATTTACCGTATATTATGTAACTTTGTTATTATAAAAACATATTTCACGTATATTTCAACTTAATTCTAATTAACTTAAATCTAACAAAACATTATTGAGTGAAAATTTAATAACATTGATCCAGCAACTCAAAATATATTGGACAACAGGCCTGCTGTTAAAGTGTGGTAAAAGAATGGTAGTTCAATAAATTCATTTATATTTTCTTGTTATTAATTTTCACTTAAAAGCTATATAAAAAGAAATGAAAATGTATATAAAAATACACTTAATTGCTTATCAAATATTATTTCCCTAATTAATTTTTTTAATTAATTTCAATAAACATTTTAACATAATTATGTTCAAATATAAACATCATATTCATTTTGAACGTAATCAATTTCTGAATTTCCTGCTTTTTTATTTTGTTATTAGTTCTCATTCTTTTTATAACAGCGTTTACATTAAACAAGATGTTCTTTTTTTAACGTGTATAATTAGATTTCTGCTTTATTTGAAATATAAAAAAAGATATATATATATATATATATATATATATATATATATATTTACATATATGGATTGAAAAATTATCTATATTTTCTTACAATATGAAATTTTAATCTTTTAAATAGGTATAAGGTTAGTTAGAACTATTTTTAAACGCATATTGCAAGGTTTGGGAGGGTTAAGATTATATATATATATAATATACATATATATATATATATATATATATATATATATATATATATATATATATATATATATATTACGTTTATTGTCAGAAATATTTGTTTCTTGCTTTTGTTATTTTCTTTAATTTAGCAATCAGAACATTTCTGTATATTCTTTTAAAAACAGCTGAGAACATGTTATCCAAAAAGATATTGTAAAAAAAAAAAAAATATTAAAGCATTGACAACGTCTCTGTTTATTGGAAATATTTCTGACTTAATTAGAAAATTTCATCAGCTTAAGGATGCATAAAGGAACTTTTCTTTCAGACCAGGAACAAATTAAAATTATTATTATTATTTTTTTTTTTTTTTTATGATTAAGGTTATTATAACAGAGAAATTGGACGACAAATTAACCGTTCCTAAGGAGTTATTTGATGTTTTCTTAAGAAATGGCACAAATACGGAGCGCGGAAACCAAAAAAAGGTAATTAAAAATTTAAAAAAAGTCAAATTAATCAAATAAAAGAAGGAGCCGTCGGCAATAAATTAAATGCTACACAAATAAAAAATAAACTTAACCTTCCAGTCACTTCCAAAGAGGTTACACACATTTTTCGAACAGATGGTAACATAAAATGGACGACAAACAGAATCATAAGAAAAAATGTTTAAAATTTGGGTGCAAATACATGAAATGAGTGGAATAATGAATAAAAGTAATTCAATTTGGACGGTAGTGATTCATGTTTTTGCTATTGGCATGATTTAAGGTCCAACGAAATTCATATGTTGAAACTTAATTCGGTGGAGAGTATTATAATTTGGGTAGCCTTTTTTTCTGCAGGAAAATCGGAAATATGTTTTATTCCAACTAAAATGAACAGTGCAATTCATAATTAACTGTTGAAAGGTGCTTTTCTCTCATTTATGGATGAAAAAATCAATAAAGATTGCATACTTTAACAAGATAACGCTGCAATCCATGTCTCGAAATAATCTAAATCATGGTTTAATGAACATAGTATTCCACTACTGGACTGGCCACCATACAGTCCGGATTTAAATCTAGTGCAGAATTTGCGGGAGTACATGGCTTGTAAAGTTTACACAAAAAATGCACAGAATGAAGCCATAATGACAATAGCGAAGTTAAAACTAAAAATTAAGCATGTTTGGGAAGAAACTGAGAGTGAGTTTCTTCAAAAATTAGTCGAATCAAAGCCAGGCCGAATATTTTAAGTTATTCAAAACAAAGGTTCATCAACATAATATTAAAAATACTAAATTTTTTCACTAGTCTAAGTGAGAACATTTCAAAAATAATTGAGATTTTTTTAAAAGCATTTTAATGCAATTGCATTTTTTGAATGCATATTTCATTAAATATGCCATTTAAAATTTAAAATTTGTTAATATATGTATTCGAAAAATATAGAATCTTTACACTAAAATATAAATCTTAAATATTTGGGATGCACAAAGCTACTACGTATAATAAAACTTTTAAAAAAACATGGTCCAAATTTTCCATATAAAAATATAATTCTTTCCTATACTTTGAAAAATTGATTTAAATTTGTTCAAAAGTTAACAAAATAGAGAAAATTTGCAACTTTAAATATTCATACCTCTTTATATTCTTGACGGATTTGTATAATTTTAAAAGTATATAAAAGGATATTATTTTGTTTTTGGGTAGTTCAGTCAGTGTTTCCAAAATATCATTTTCGGTACAAAATAAGTAAAAAACAGAAATGCAATTTATAGATGCATTTTTGACTTTTTTTTAGATGCATTTTGAATTTTGTGCGAATTTATTGAATTTAAATTTTTCTTAAAATTCATTTAAATTTGTCTTGTTTACTATAAATTGCAATATTAATTTATCTACTACATATAGGTTTACTATTTTTAATAAATTTTTGAAAAGTAACCCAAAACATCTTTTAAATAGAATATGTAATCCTATTCACATTTTTAAAATAATAGAAGAAAAAGAGAAATTTTATATGAAAAAATGTGAATATGTTTTAGAAAAAGCGAAAATATCTATGCATAGTAGATGTGTCCGTAACAAAAACTTTAGAGTTCTATTTTAATGTAAAGATTCAATACTTTCTAAATATGAAAAAAATTCAAAAATTGGAAGTAGCGTATTCAACGTTAAATGCATTTAAAAAATACAGTTGCATTAAAATACATTTTTCAAAAATCTTTTTCATTTGTGAAATATTTATATTGAAGCTAATGTAATCACAATTCAGACGCCTCACGGTGGCTCAGAAATTAATTTCATTGGCCAAAATTCCAATTTTTTATTAACACCGATCTCCAAAAATTTAGAGCCAATCAATAGTAAACAATTGAAAGTCAGTTGGCCAAATATTAGATTAAAATATTGGTAACTATGAACGTGGCATGCTGTTAAAGACAAATATTTTATGTCATTTTATAAAAAAATGTGATTTTTGTAAATTGAATCAGAAGTAAATTACTTGCAAACTCTTATCAATAATTGGCTGCATTTTTGTTGGTAGGATAATAATCTTTAAGGAAAGGTATGATGTGTCACTGTACCGTTTATACCTGTTGTATTATTAAATATTTTCTCAGGTACTATATTTTATTCAAATTTGAATTTTAGTGGAACAGAACTTTTGAAAAAAGGGGGTCTAAAAATCAGTTATGATTTGGATTTTAAGCGAACAGGATCAATAAGAAACAACGACACCAATAAGGACTTAAAAAATTTAAAAAAGAAACTTATTCAGGATGAATTTTATTAAATATGGGTTGACTATACGTCAACCAAGACAAGGATCAGTCAATAGAAATCATGGGAACATAGCAAGAGGGTTCTTTTCAGATCCCGAAAGAGAATCTGAAATAAAAGGTGTTGATATAAAACTTATTTCAAGATTTAAAACAATTATCGATGTACTTGCGTGCAATAAATAAACTCATGGTAGAAAATTTGGTGATTATGTGAAGAAAATTGCACGAATATACAGTACCAAATATTCATGGAGAAATTTGTCTGCAAGAGTTCACAAAATCATCATGGAGAAGATGTGATTAAGCATGATTTAGTACCACTTGGATATCTAAAAGAAGAAACTCACGAAAAAGGAATAAGGATTAAAAATTTTAAAGAGAACACAATACTAGAAAAATATCACGAAATTCTACAAATGAAGATATATTTAATATATTACTAGCGACGTTAGATCCGCGCATCTTTAGCATTCGTAGTCAATAGATATTAGAACATCGGGACTTAGATGAAGAAGCAAAAGGGCTGCTAGAAGACAGAAATAATATAAATATAGAATATTTGAATACTATTTTCCAATCGAATGAATAATTATAATTTTCTTTTATTTTTAATTAAGTAAAAAAGAAAAAACATTAAAAAATATTATTTAAATAAAAAACAAAAGGAACATTAAACAAATCGTAATTTGTTTGTCCAAAAATAATATTAGTATGAGTGTCAAATAAAGGCCAAGAAACCATGCAGTATAATAGTTTTATTTTTAATCCTTCAATACAAAAACTAAAGAAAATATCCGTTTGAAAATGTATCCTTTTAATATTTCTTTTCAAATATATATCAGCCTGCGACAATATTTCTCACACGTGAAAAAATCGTTATATGGATAGAACTAGAGATTATCGATAGTAAAACTGTGTAATTACTTATTATCCTCTTAAAAGCTATGAATCCTTGCAATATAATAATATATTTTATTTAAATGTAGTAATACAAAAAGTTAAGAATATATAATTTTGAAAATTTGTCTCTTTAATATTATATCTATTATTTAAATATATGGACCATTACTATTTTTTTTTTTTTTTTTTTTTTGATGGCATATTTAATACCAATACAAAGTGACTCGAACGCATGTAGACTCAGTTCACCTTAATCATTCAGTTTTTGAGGCGCAAAAGTTATATCGGTTTTAATTTGAATATATAATCATTTTTACAAACTAGAAGTTTATTTATAATTCTCGTAAAATTACTCGTAATATCAAAACCTACTAAGTTATTCAAACAAAATTTATGATACTTTCAATGTTTGATGGTATTAGTGTAGCACATTTTAGAGTTTCCTAGTAAAATTTACAACATTTTCTTTATAATAAAAATCGCTTTTTTTTTTTTTTTTTTTTTTTTTTTGAGTCAGAAATTTATTTGTTTCTTCGTCTCTAGTAACTGTTGCACCAAAAATATTTCCTAGCATTTTTTGGTACAACAAATAAATTCCACTCAGTACATTAAAGCAAAACAAATCTTGTGTTTCTTATGGTCAGGGTTGTCAAATTCTTTTCTGCCTCTATCGCATAATTGCTAATCAGAAATTGCCAAGTTTAAATTTTTGGGTTTTTAAAGAAATAATAAAAAGTTAACAAAAAAGTTTTAGTGCCGAATAATTTTTAGTGATGCATATAATTTATATATATAAATTCAGCTTCAACAAAGCCAATGATAATTGCAATATCTTATAATAATTGAATAGAAAATTAAATTCCATTTTACTCCATTTTACTTTAAAAATTTTTGGACATTTATTAAAAAAATAAAAAAAAAAAATTCTAATATTGCACACTGGTCAAAAATCCACTTTTTCTGACATAAATTCAAAAAGCATTGTAAGTTTTTTTTTTTTTTCTTGAGGTTGTATCCAAATTATTTCATATAAAATTATTAATAATATATATTAAAACTGATTTTAAGAATTTTTGCTTGTACCTCTACAATATATATTTTGACTACAGTAGACATATTTTTTTAAATATGGCATTTACTTGTTTGCTCTTGGTTTTATATTAACATTTTTCAAGTTTTTAGATTTTTGTTGATTAGAAAAATTTTCTCTTTCTTGATTATGAAAACCAAGAAACTTTCGTTCAGGTTTAACAAAATTTAACTGAAAGAAACTTGGAGTTTGCAAAAGTTTGACGAAAATTGCCGGTATTATCTAAATTGTTGAAAAAAAAAAAAAAAAAAAAAATAGACGCGAACACTTTCACGTTTTTACATTCGTGCAAGTTTATGTCCAAATATAAATTTTCGTCCTTCAAACTTATATGTTATCTTGAGGAACAAGCTATATACACACAAAACTCAAAAATAACAACAAATCCACAACAAATATATCATTTTAAATAAAGGTCTTAAAATACATCTCTTAGACTGCAATTTTTATTATAAAACATTGTTATATATATATATATATTTTTATTTTTTTATCATTTTTTTTTTTTTTTTTTTTTTTGATAATGAGATATAGCTTCTACAATACTAACTCTATTAACAGAAATAATAAAAATAATATTAAACTACCAAGTTTAATGTCATATCAAACTGTCGACGTTGCTACATTCTTGATTACTTGTTGTGTTATGATTTATGAAAAACATTCACATTTTCCAATTTCTTATATTATTATTTTTGAATTTTTGCAAAAAAAAAAAAAAAATGGATATTTGACTTAGCGTGCATTATATAAAAACATTTGTTCTCTTATACTATGTTTCCACTGAGTTGAAAGCAATCAGTTTTGACCAAAATACCTAAGTGTCTCCATTGTCTTGACTTGTTCTTGCATTGTTAAATTTTCGAGCGAAATCCTGACATTTCTCAATCTAAGTTGAAGTTGAATTTATAAATTAAGGCCCGTCTATTTTTTAGATAAGTAAATACCAAAAAAGTCGATTTCTAGTAAGAATACGTTATCGTATTTTTCCACAAATACCTATTTTATAAATTTTTTGAAATTAGACAAATAAATCGCTACCACTTTATAAATCTCAAAAAATTCTCCATGTCGCCAAACGGAAAATGTAGTCGCCCAAAGCAATTAAAAAGCGCCACGTTTAGCGAAAATCGCCACATCTGACAGCCCTGCTTATGATTAGGGGAATAAGTAAGAAGAAAAACAAAAGTCACTACCAAAAGCACAAAGATGGTTCAAAAGCAATACATGTATGTATGTTTATGTGTTTATAAAGAAATAAACGAAACACAATGTATTGTTGTGTGTATAAAAAATTTCTACGAAAAATATGTTGTACGCATTAAAATTAATAAAATATTTATGGTTTCATAACTACTATAGTGCAAAGCTTATATATTTTATTGTTGTAAAAATATAAATACTATAATCCACACCGAAGTGTTTGTACCTTGCTTAAGGATATGTTAACTTTTGTGCAGTTACAAAGTGATCAATTTATTTCCTACAAATTTAGTTTAATTTAAAGTTTTGTAAATAAATAAATAAATAAGCAAATAAATAAATAAGTAAGAAACATAAAAATATATTTAATACTCTTTTATTTTTTTTCGGTACAATTTTATAAATCATATATATATATATATATATATATATATATATATATATATATATATATATATTATATTTATTTATATTTTATTTATTTATTTGATGTCGGTATTTTAATACCTATTCATATATTTTTTCATAGCATACCATCATATACTTTATTTGTTTGTGTAAACCGTATAAAAGTAGATATTCAGACTTTATTCATTCACAACCAAACTACTTCAGAGAATAACAGTACCAACTTATAACAAAAACTCTAAAATACTCATCAATACGCAATCATACTGGAAAAATTAGAAAAAAAAACAGAATTTTAATAAATATATAGTAAGACCAATACTTGTTTATATTAAAATTTAAAATGGTTAATACTTATCATAAATCAGTAATTTCTAATCTGAAATTGCAATTTCAAGATGTGAATAATTCTATTACATGCTTCTTAAGTTATTTGCAGAATATGAAAGCAGTGACGCATTTTGAAATCCCTACAATATCTGCTTCAACGCTTTAAAGCGGTTTCTTTTTCGCGATTAGATAAAAGGTGAATATTATAATAAACCGTAAAATATTTTAATAGAAAAATCATCATAAAAGCTTTATATTTGGTGTAAGTAGAGTCTAAAATTTAGTATGTAACGATCGCAATCGATCTATTTGAAAAGAGCATTGAACAACAAATGATCAGGATATGCTATCGGACACGAAACTATAATTTTCTATTATTACAATCATGTTGCCATTTACTATTTGAAAAATAATAGATGGAAAGCATTTCACCATCTGTTATATATCCTAGATATTGCTCTTCTTAACTATTACTTGTTTCGTTTGATTCAAAATGACCTAGTTGGAATACATTACAACAAGGTATTAAGAATTGACTTGATTCGTTTCTGGGTTCAAGCGTGAAGGAAAAGGCTTTCGATGAACAATATAATAATAAAAAATATGAAATACGTTATTAGGTACTTACATCAATTTTATTTTACCACTTAAAATACATTTTGTCATCTTTAGATATTTCCGAATCATCTTAAAGATAAAAAAATTCAATCATTATTAAGAAAATCAGTAAGAAAAAACTGATAACTTACCTCCAATGGGCTTCAAATATTGGATTATATTTTTTGTTTTCCTTATTTTTGTTACTTTATTTTTATTGTTATTTTTTTTTTACTGTCAAAACATGAGAATATTTTTTTTCGTTTTGTGCCTTGGTATTGTAATTATTTACAACAAATAAATCAGAGTGTTAAAATCAAATAATTTATTTTATAAAATTTTATTTAAAGCCATAATTTTAGCCATTATTTTTTCTCTGTGTAATGGATCTGTTATATAGAATGGGTTATTGTCTAACATTTTACACAAAAATAATAAGATTTATTTGTCTTTTTGTATAGTTTTTCCGCGTTTATTCAAATCGTAAAATAGGAAAGACTGGGGTAAAGTGGGACATATTAAAAGTGGCAAATTTAAATTTATTTTGTTTTTATCAGATATTTTTAAATGATTTTTCTATTTGCGAAATCATTTGAATATCAAAATTCAAGTAAGTAAAAAAGAAAACAGATAGGCAAATTAGGTTACAGGGTGTTACAGGGTCATGTGAATTTGTTTTCACATGTTCGAGAATAAGTTCGAATAGAACCAACCTGACGCACTAATAAAAGATCTGATCCGCTTAGAATCAATTGCAGCGAGATCAGATAATCCATGCATACATGGACTACCAAATTCGGCAGTCCTTATATTCGCAAGAGCAGTACAGTAACAAAGAAAATGCTCTATTGTTTCTTCCTCCTCTTTAAAGCAACTTCTACAATAGTCGCAGCAATCCAGTGCCCTGTAATAACGTATACAAGTATTCGTAGATGACGCTTTGACGAAATGATAATAAAACATCCGCCGATTCTTTGCATCACAAAATGTAAATTTTCACACGTCGAATATCGCTTGTGAACAAGTTTAAGGATATTTGTTCCGCCTCTAAATGCGTGAAATATTTTTCGCTCAGCTTTTGATGCACGACTAGTATATTATTTGAAATATAAAGTTTAACTTTCTGATTTTAATTATAAAAGAAAAAAAATTTTAACGTTTATTAAGATTTGCGGATTTTGCCTTTTTAAATTCAAGATTTAAATGCTTATCATAAAGATTTTTTTCACCATTTCTTTTGTACACAATTTTGCAATTTTCTGTTAACTAAATAAAAAAAATATTAAAAAGTCTATGAAATTTTAGACGCCGTATAACGAAAGAAAATGTTTAAAATTCGAAGCCCAATATTTCATAGGTTAAAAGAAATAACCTACGTATACGGCAATGTTCTTTTCAGTTCGCGGCTCAGCGATTTTACTCATATATTAATCTTTAAAATCGATTCAGGTATACAAAATCGGCATCGTTTATTTTCAAATTCGAAGCGTCCAAGTTTGGAGTCTTTTAGATTAGACCTATGTAGTCCAAACACAAAACTTAAAATCGCGTATACCTCTACTATCATCATGTAGAATTTCGTTCAAAACGAGCTACTTAAACTGTATGTTTATTTCCATTTAAATTTCCGAATCGTAGACTATCTAATTCTCAAAAAAGTTGCCGCCGTCATTTATATTGCCAGCCTACTACACTGGAGATTTTAATCGGCTTGGTTTTCTTACAGCGTTGTTATTAAATTACAGTTGTAAAAGCGTGTAATTAATGTGGAAAAATTAATAATTTATGAAAAAAATCATAAAAATAATGAATCGATAAATACTTTATTGAAAATACTTTTTCAAGAATACGTGCTGAAGAAGTCGAATATATTAAAAATTCCGGTTACACAACTGCTTCAACAGATAAAGAAGAAACAGAATCCAGTGACGACGAACATGTCCATCAATTCCTCGAAGAAATAAATGTGGCATCTATTTTTGTTTATTTGAATGCGAGTTTAAAAGTTATATCTAACAGTAACATAAAGTTTAATTATTTATTGTATTCTTTAGCCGCACAAGTGACATTAAAGAGTTTTTCATATTTAAGTATGGTCGACTTAAAGGAGGCTGTGTCAATGTTAAGCTTGCGAGCGGAATTCGGAACCAAACTTTTTGATTGAAAAAAAGAGATAAAATTATAATTATATTTTTTTTTTAATAATATTTGTATCATTTTAATAATATTTAGTACTTATAATAAACATGACAACAAATAAAAAAACCATTTCTTTTTGTTTTTAATTTATTTCAAATAAGGGTGGATTTAGAAAAACAGATGGTGTGAGTTCGATACCGATTCGTTTTCAGGGCCATAATGGTGCAGTATGTGGTTCAATCACTGTCGTGTTCATTTCGATAAAAATTTAGTTCCAATTTGATACTATTTCGTTGAAAAGTTTCCTTTGCATACTTGAACACGCCATTTTCAAATTTAATATATACGTGTCTGATACACTTAACACTGAATGTTATAATTTTAAACATGATTCTGATCATTATTTCTCAGGATGTTATTTCTGGTATTTGCTCACTCAAAGGTGTAATCAATTGCTATAATTTTCGCACACTTTAAGTACACAGACCATTTGCATGAGCTTCATCATACCGATTGTGTACTTTGACAGTATCCATTTTTTCCGCGATTTTCTTCATTTCATAAGCATTAGTTTATTAAATGAATACTTCATTATATGGTTTCATTTCAGCAGTCTTCCTTGCAAAAAAAAAAATTAAAATACTTATCTTTTTCCCATTCTTCTACAGTTTTTGTTCGCGCGCTTATACTTTTTGATTTCATTCTATTTCATGTAAACTAATTGAACATTGTGGATGAGTTCTACACCTTCATGTTAATACCCTACAGGGTATTCAAATTTTGAAGATAAAAATTTTTTTTTTCGTGGGGTTTGTGCGCCCCTCAACGGAATAAAAATTTTGAAACAGGGATTGATACTTGTTGTAATCATTTGTATCTTACCCTACAACTCATTAATGTCTGAATAGCTGAATAGTCAATATTGTAGATACTTTCAAAGTTTGGAAAACAAAAGCGAAAATGAAAAAAAAATAGTTTTTTGCGAGGCACATTCATAGTTTCATATAGAATAGCATGGATTACTGCGTGAACTTGGATTTTTTGTAATTTTACACAACAAAATCGAAGGAGCGTTAAAAATAAATTTAAATAAAAAATTGTAAGGACTTTTTTAAAATGCCATCAAATTGCACTTTTTGTTTTTGTATTTTTATATAGAAAATTACAATTTGTACAAATCTGGCATATATAGCATATATATAAGAACGGCGACAAAATATAATTGATCGGGATCATAAATTTGAGTCAAATGTCGTTAATAGTTGGAAACTTGACTCTATTGTCAAAACACATTTTGTTTAGGCGAAATTGGCCATAATTGGGATATATATGTGTGGTGTTTCCAATGCTTAATGGTAATGTAGAAGCGCATCAAAAAATTTCGAAAAAAAATTTATGAATCAAAAAAATTACTTGATATAAAAAACGATCGCAATATTAAATAGCATTTCGTTGTAATGAACTCTAATAAAATATGTTTTCGTATAATATAGAGAGAAATAACTTAGAGTAAACACTTGCACAATTACACTCAAACTGCACCAGTTTCTAATTTTGCCAGTATGATTGCGTATTGATGAGTACTTTAGAGTTTTTGTTATAAGTTGGTACTGTTATTCTCTGAAGTAGATTGGGTGTGAATGAATAAAGTGGGAATATCTACTTTCATATGGTTTGCACAAACAAATAAAGTATATTATGTAGCCTATACCATAAGTACCTATGGTATGCTATGAAAAACTATTTGAATAGGTGTTAAAATACCGACATCAAATAAATCAAAAAAAAAAAAAAATATGATTTATAAAATTGTACCGAAAAAAAAAAAAATTAAAAGGGTATTAAATATATTTTTATGTTGTTTATTTAGTTATTTATTTATTTATTTATTTGCTTATTTACTTATTTATTTATTTATTTAGAAAACTTTAAATTGAATTAAGTTTGTAAGAAATAAATAGAAATAATATAAATATTTATCCATCCGAATTGATATATGTTGGGTACTTTCACAGTCCTTAACTAAAGGAAATATGGATTCATATTTAATTTCGCTTTGAAATATCCCTAACCTGTAAATGGCAAGTAGTGTTCAATTAATTTTTTTTTTCAATTTTAATAATGACATCTTCCTTCCTTTTAGGTCGATTTGTTTATTTATTTAACGTTAAAGAAATAACAATATAACAGCAATATTTTGTTGTTTTTTTTATTATATAGATATCTATATGTAAACACAATATTATTAAAGAATCATTTTGACTAAGTTTACGAAACAACAACACAATTCAACTATAAACACTACGTATTACCCTATAATTATTCTTATTTTACAAAAAC
This sequence comes from Protocalliphora azurea, assembly GCA_932274085.1. Classification (NCBI taxonomy): domain Eukaryota; kingdom Metazoa; phylum Arthropoda; class Insecta; order Diptera; family Calliphoridae; genus Protocalliphora; species Protocalliphora azurea. Next base: position 90,780,027 of record OW026523.1, read on the forward strand.
ATCTCCTTTCTTTTCATGAATTTTACACAAAATATTTACACAAAATTTACACAAATATGTTACAACATAACATTAGTCGTCAATCTGTAATATTGGATTATATTTGACAATTTATTTGCTAAGGATGAAATATTTAAAAAATTTTATAAAATATTTTAATATTAGTTAAAAAAATTTTATTAAACATTTTATTGATTCAACAATAAATATTGTTGTAATATGTAATAAAAACTAAATATTATTTTAATTGTTTTACTTTAAAAAATTATCGAATCTTAAGAAAATTTTCAAATATTTAAATATACAAATAGTAAAAATATTTTAATAAGAAAAAAACTAAATAAATAAATAATAAATCTTTTTCAATAAAGAATTTACGAATTTGAGTATTGGATTTTATTAACTCAGTGATAGGTCCAATTTCAGTAAAAAATATAATTGAAACTCAATTATATTTCGTATTCTATAAATTTAATTTTTTTCTGTGCAAAGTTCAACAGATTACTGGTTGGTTGTTTATTGAAGTTAGATTAAAAGACTGCTCCTCTTTACCCCAATCTCCCCTAATTATCTTCTAAAGTTACAAATAAGTATAAATATTCAGTAAAAGAATTTTAATTAACTTATCTCTCTTATAGCTCCAATATTATTAAAAAAAGCATTCAGATATTTCATTCATTAAAAATAATCAATAATATAAATATAAATACATGTGCATATGAATCAAAAATGTTTGTTGAAATAATAAAAATATTTACATACTCGTAAAATTGCAAAAATTGGTTTAAAATTCGTAAACTTTTTTGCTTAAAAATTATTCTGCATAATTAGAAATAAGAAAAACATGATGATGAATAATCTACAAATATACAAAAAAATTACATAAAGAATTTTTTTACACATTCAGAAAAGAGAATTCGTTCATACGCCGATAAATATTATTTTGTTTTTTAACAAAAAAAAAAAAAAAGCAATTGTTTATTTTCAACTTCACATTCACATATATTTACTACAAATATTTATTATATTTAAAACAAGTAAAATATTTTATAAATAATAAACACAAATTCATATGCAAAGGCTTAAATGTAAACAAAAATATTTAATAGATTCTATTACATTTTTTAGGATAAACATTTCAAAAAATAATAGAAAATTTGTAATAATATTTGTACAATTTGTAGGCGAATGACATTTATGTATGGCTTGTCATCATGCAATCAATCTGTCAACAAATTTCAATATTATGAACACACAAAAAAGAGAAACCAAACCCGTGACTGATTTTTTGAAAAACCATTCTACAAAAGTGTAAGGGTTTATCGCGTATCATCTGACACAGCAATAGAAAATATTTTCCAGAGTACATTCTAAGAGAACAGACATTTATGGCCGGTTTAGCAATATATTTTTGCCAAGAGGTTTAAACCATAAAATATGAAATGAAAACACAACATACACACTTTCTGTTATAGATTCACTAGATGTCACGCATTTTTTGTTTTTCTTTTTTGCTAGAACATTCCATTCCAAAAACACATAGATTTACATACGCATAATAGGAGGGCTAGTCTGATGATGACTTTAAAGTAACAATAAATAACTCTACATCCGTTACACAGTTTTGGTACAACCGTAGTGTTAAGTCGTTAGGAAATAGTATGTAAAAAAGGAAGTAGTGCAGGAATTTGGCAATTATTAAAGGAAAAAAATGAAAAAATGTATTAATTTGGTTGATTTTTAGTTTTCCTAATCTGATTTATTAATGTGGTAAAATGTTGGCATTATTCATTTCGCTGTTTCTTTCTTAATTTTTACTTATTAAAGAATTTTCCATACTACTCTCGTATAAATGAAATTTTTAAAGTGTGTGTGTTGTTACATATATATTAGGGTGGCCGCAAAATGAAAAGTATCGATGTTCCCAGCTTAAATGAAAATTTACTTCATTCTAAGATACCGTTTCTGAAAATTTTCATTCCGACGTTATCCTTTCGTTAGCTAGCTTAAGAATAAAAAGGCCCTTTTTTCGAATTTTTCGATTTTTTTTTTTCATATTTCTACCAAAGCAACAATATGAAAATTTGATATCGAAAGAAAGATCCGCATTTAATGACATAACAAAAGTTTTGGATCAGGTCCAAATGAGTCCGAAATTATGCAGTTTTTCACAACACAATTTGATATTTGAATATTTAAAAAAATAAGACCACAACCATACAGCATAATCCTCTAAGAGTTATATCGAAACAATTTTTCCGTTTTTTAAAATTCGACCTTTTTTGAATTTTAATAGATTTTTTCAAAACATTTTTTTCTTCATATACAAATGTTTCAATATGTAGATAAATCAAACGAATCTATAAGATTTCTAATGATATGTAACACTTTATGCTTCTATTAACAAACAACGAAATAATTTACGTTTAAGTGAAATATCCGCAAAATTTACACTAATAAGGGTATCTGTTTACAATTATACCTCTTAAGTTTTTTTTATTTAAAAAAACAAATTTTTCTCGTTCTCATCATATAGAAAAAAATATGTTCTGAGATTTTTTTTTTTCAATTAATTTATTAAAATTTTATGAATTTTTTAACTAGTTTAATTAATATTGTTAATTAATTTAATAATTCTATCTTTTTGCAAAAAATTCAAAACTTTAAAAAATAAAAATAAAAACTATAAAAAATAAAGGAAAAATGTTATTAAAAATATTAAAATGTTATTAAAAGTACATATTAAAATTGGGAATTGAGATCAATTAATTAATTGTATTCAAAATGTGAGGCTGCATAAATTTGTTCAATTCTTTAGTAAGTAAAAATTTTGTAAGCTTGGAGAGATTGGTAAGGTTGTTATTCTTGGTATATATAATATATATAAGTGTATTAAAAAACCGAAACCGAAAACCGCTTAAACGGTTTTTACTTTTTAAAAAACCGACTGATTTCGAATAATTTTTGTTTTCGAACTATTCGATGGGCCGGTTTTTTTCTGTCGGTTAACCGGTTTTCTATGAAATGTTCTTTATTTTATTTTTTTACTTTAGCAACCAATTTTCCCATTTTTAATATTTGCTCAGGGAAATTTATTTAGGACCCTATTCAGTACATCAACCAAATCTTTTAAAAATAAAATCTTTTAGAATATTAAAAAATTTTTCAAGTGGTTTTTGAGTAATTTTCTTACAAATTTGTAAGCAATTATCTTGTACTGAATCAGGTCCTAAATTATGTAAAAGTATTATTGTCCGATAAAGCTTTAAATTTAGTTTTTTTATATTTCTAATTTATGGTATGTATCAGTATTGAGAACTGAAAGTTTTATATATTTTTAATTAATTTAAACTAATTTCTATTTACAAAATATAGGTAAAGTAAATTTTAGTTTTGACGTTTGTCATAAGTAGATAAACCAAAGATATGCTCTAAAAAATGGTTCTATGAACATAGAAAATGCTGTTAAAATCGGATACTATAGCGTTAAAATTAAAAAAAAAAAAATATTCTTTTAAAATATTATTTTTTCCATCTAAATTTTAAAACTAACTTAATTTTTATTAGTAGTTGCTAAAAATATCTTCCTTTTTCACTTTCCAATATTTAAAGCATCATAGCATCAGGAAATTACAAAATTTCTATCAATTTATAGGAAGAAAATTATTAGATGTTCAGATTTGAAAAACGTATGTGACAATAAACCAAAAATTTCATTAATGACAAGTTATATAAAAAATTAAATTGGCTCTTAAATATAAAATATGCCATTTAAATTGCTAAGATATGCTCTAAAATAACTATTTTCTATGAAAATATGACAAAGTATGCCGCTAAACCCAAAACATGCTGTTAAGACTAAAATATGCCATAACAATTTGATGCAAACTTGTCTGAATTGTCTGAAACCGATAAATAACTTACAGTTTGTTCTTTTGAAGCCCAAAAAAAATAAGAAAAATTTCTCTCACATAAAATAAGGTAAACTTCAGTAAATAGTTCAAAAAATACAAATTTTGAGCATAATATTTTTTTAAGTAAAACCGTATTCGAAATAAGTTTTTTTTAGAAAAGCACTTTTTCGAATAATTCGAAAACTGGTTTTGTTGGTTTTTTTAATACACTATATATATATATATATATATATATATATATATATATATATGATTTGTAAAGGAGATTAACGAGAAAACCAATACCGGAGTTACTATGATGCCTAACGACTACATACGGGAAAGTTAAGTGTTATTTGTTTAAAAAATCACACACATGTCGCTTAATATTCAAATTTATGTTTTGCCTCCTAGATTGTATCCAAAGTGTCATTCAAGGTGCTTTTTCTAGCGTGTCCTCCGGAGATGTTCAATTTGATTGAAATATGAAATTTGTTCGTAATAGTAATAAGCATACATCCACTATTTTTCAAATACATACCCAACCTGTCAAATTTGAAGTCAAAATATTTAAAATTGACGGAGATATGAATAATTTTGGAAAGTATTCTTTTAGAAACCTCCAGAATTCCAACAAAAAATTACTTAGAAAAATATTCGTCGAAACACGATATATTTATCAATTACATTTTACATTTTGCACATTACTAGAATTATGCATATATTATTTATATGTACGTAAGTAATAAATGAAAAATGATTTTGTATATTTTATAATATGCATAAAGCAAATAAATAATTTAGCATAAATTTGTGTCCTTTTATGTAGTACATTAGCACATATTCAATTAATTTTTGTATGAAATTAAAAAAAAAAATAAATTTTTTTAGATTTCAGCACAATTTCAATCATAAATATAACTGATATAATAAAATATTAAAATTTTTCAAAAAATCTGTAAAAAACAAAATTTTATATAAATAACTCGAAAATTTTCAATGCATAATTTGGTTATATTTCATATGAAAAATTATTCAATATTTTGAATTGTTTTTTCGTAATTTTTAAGCTATGTTCACATTTGGCAAATAATTTATTAAAATTACGCGACCATTAGTTTTATAAAAATATTGCTTGCTGTTGTTTGATCTTGCAAATGTTTTGTAAGAAAAAACAGGGTCAAACGAAATTCGGTAAAATGTCAGCTATGATTAATAATAAGTAAAAAATCGTTTTCCATTCCAAAAAAAAAAAAAAAAAAAAAAAAGAGAAATTAGGAAACATTTTGTATAGTGGTTACGTCATTTTGGTCAAATATTTGACTAGTCTGAACGTGCCTTTAGACTAAATTTTCATTTAAGCATTTCTAAATTTGTGTGTGATATTTTTAACATTTATAAGATTTTTTTTTTTTAATTATGTTAGTAAATAATTTTTATGGTTAACGAAGTACAGTCGTATAAATATCTATAATAATCGATATATTAAGTCTATAAAATTAGTTAAGTGATTTTTGATTTGGAGAATGAAGAGCCAAAGACAAAATTTTTTGTCAAATGTAAATAATCTATATGGATGATTCTGTAAAAATAAAATTAGTATTAATAAATAAGGTATTATTTTCTTCGATGCTGAAATACTAAAATTTTAGCCTTTTTAAGCCAATTTTAAAAATCAAAAAGCTAGAGAAAAGGCTAAAAGCTAAAACGAAAATTTTGTTGCTAAAATCAAAATAAAATGTCTAGATTTAGCCCTAAAAAGGCTAAACTGGTACACTGCTGTGAAGTAGCACACAGAGAGCGATTTTTTATTGTGACTCACAGCAAGAAATTACTCTCTACGTGTAATTAACTGTAAAGAAATACTACACTTCTTAGCATAATTTTTGTGAGTATTTCACTTAAACTTAAATTATTTAGTTTTTTGTTAATAGCAAATATGACGTATTATATATCATTAGAGAGCTTATAAAAATACACGTATTACGATGTATAATTTATTTAATTTCTTCTCATATAAAAATATTTGTGTATGAAGAAATATATGTTTAGAAAAAATCTGATAAAATTCAAACAAGATCGAATTTAAAAAAAAACGTTTTTTTTGGTCTTATTTTTTTTTTAAATATTTATGTGTAAAAAATTCAAATATCCAAATTTTTTTTTTAATTTGCAAAATTCCGGAGTCATTTGGAACTGGTACAAATCTTTGGCAGAAATATGAATAAAATCCTAAAAATCCGAAAAAGGTGATTTTGTAACTTTGTTCTAGCTCACGTAAGTAAAATGTCAGGATGAAAATTTTGAGAAACGATAACTTAGAATGAAATAAATTTTTATTTGAGCTGGGAACATCGATATCATATTTTCTCTCCATACAAACGGGGGCACCCTGATATATATATACGTATGTCATTTCTTTGACAAAGTCAAGGGTTTTAATACCCTACACCACCGTTTGTGATGTTTGTGATTCCCAAGAATATTGATAAAAGTTACAAGACCCAATCTAATCGGCTTAGAATGAAACAATGTAATCAAACTGCAGATTGCAATTTTGAAGATAACTGGATGAAATTTGGTACGTATGCCTTCAACAGCCCAAGGACAAACCTTATTTTAATTAGTTATGATCGACCCAATATTTTACTTGGCTCCATACAAAATGTCCTCCCGGAATATAGATTTAACAATCATAAATACATTAAATATACAGATATGTTAATTAAATTCGTCACAAGTAAGTTTTTTTTTCAATCAAATTTTATGAAGATATTTCCATAATTAACCATGGCTCCCATATAAACCCCTAGTCCAAAAAAAATCTTTAACGTGCATAAATTCCATACACATTTTAGTATCAAGTTATTATTTAACAAAAAACTGTTTTATATAAGAAGAAAACACAGTGCCAAATTTTATAAGGTTCAGTCCATAATTGACCATAGCTACCATATAAACTGTACTGCCTGAAATCACCCTAAATGTTATCAGAAACATAATATAGTGCATACGTATGTCCATAATAAACTACATCCCAAATCTTGCGTATGTACACATTGGTTTACATATGATACCCTTAAGTCTATTGGACTTAAGGGTATCATATGGTCGGACTTGACCGACTGTATTTTTCTAACTTGTTTCTTATTGTCATTTTTGTTTTAACTTCTATCAACTACGAATTAAAAGAAATATGACTTTCATATTGAGTTCTTCACTGAACACAGTTATTTTAGAAAATAGAAAAAGGAATACTAACAGCAATGTTGAAAAGGACAATAACCATTAAATGTTTATTTTGCATATTTTTGTTTTCCTGAAAAACACGATGTATTCCCAAGTCGTTTATAATAAATGAAAAATTTTTTTCATGATTAATTGAGTGTTTTCTAACAAAAAAAGTGAAACTAAATGGCGACTTTTTAATAATATATGCTAAATGATGATAAACTAAGTTGTATGAAATATCTTTAACCATTATATATTAATTCCACCGAAGGAATTAATTATTATGCGATTGTTTCACAGTATGATGAAGTTAACAAAATATGCCAAAGAATTTATAAATGAAATTAAACTGTTAAAAACTAAAGCTAATGATAAAGTTTATGAACAATTATTTAAAACATCAAATGTCGAATGTTTTTGGACCGAATTGGGAAAATTTAAAAATAGATTTGATGAATACTTATATTCTAATCTATATTTTTATTAGGCTCATAGCAGTGCCTCGAAAGAACGTTTTTTTTATAATTTATCACAATTGAAAAATGAATTGCCCAATAGACTTAAGGTAAGCACTTATGAATCTATGCTTTCAGTTCTAAATTTGTTAAACTGGAATTTGTAAGAATGGAGTCGAACTGAGGGCCTTGAAGTCCGACTGAGACTAGAGAAGTTTAATTAATAAAAAAAAAAAAAAAAAAAAATGATTTTATGTCAACTATTTATTTTATGTTTTTGTTTTTATCAAATAAGCAAATTTTAAGGGGTTTTTTAGATATTGAAGCAGTTCGCCCCTTTAAAAAAAATCCCTTTTTTGGCAACTTTATTTTTTGAAATTCCCTTTTTTGGACACTTTTTAAAAATTCTCAACGGTAACGCTGTTAACAAGGACCATTGTGAGGACGTATACTTATTATAATTGATTGATATTACTCATACTTTTTCATGGGAAACCATAATATTTAGCATATAAAAATTTGAAACATTTTTTTTTTTTAGAAATTACATATCTTCGATTTTTTTAATTTGGGATGTACATTAAATTCATCATAATATATTTTATGGCGTGTAAATTATTTCCATATTATTTACGGTTCCTATTTTATGAACTTCTTAAGCGAAACACCTTGGGCATTTTTGACATAAATGCATAAAGCTTAAGCTTAATTAACTTTTATGTGCGTAATTCGATTTTAACAAAACTGGTGTCTTCTTTATTATAAAATCATATAAATTATACGTCTTCCTGGCACAAGTATGGGGTCTAGGTGAATTGATGAACCCATTTAACAAATTTAATCAAATTATCTATAAAATTGTCACAAATAAATCTGCGGCTTTTTTAATATGAGTTACATCAAATCTTAGCTTAATTCCTTTAAATCTTAATTCTGAATTAAGAAGTAATATCTTATCATTTCCTAGTACCATTCCCAAAAGAACATACCTCAGTAGCTTCAGTCAAAGGCTTTTGTTTGAATATAATTAATTTTCTATATTGTATTAATCCATAAAGAATTACATTCAATATTTGTTAATTCAAATTTCCATTAAATTGAATACAAATATTTTTCTTTTATTAAATTTTTAATATTTTACTTTTTAATCATTTAATGGATTAAGAAATATATTTTCAAGCTAATTTGTAATAGATTTGAATTAAAGAAAATTTGAATGAATCAATATATTTTTTTAAGTTGAATTATTTAATTGATTTTATATTCTTTAAAGAACTAATTCTCTGTAGAATTAATTCAATACATGTGGAGTACAACGAATTTAAGCCTATGAATTAAAAGGATAACAAATTTAGTTCGATTTTTAAAAGTGAACGCCATGGGACGGAAGATCGTAGCCTACGATGACGTTGTAATGATGCTGAGCTAGGGAAAAGTTTTATATACGATCAACGGGGTCAAAGTGTCCCTTTGGGAATGGGAGTCAACCCAGAAAAACTGAACTAGTTTTATTTACCAGGAGATATAAGGTTAAGTCATTTAGTCTACCAGTATTGAATGGGATAGATAGTCGAGAGGGCCAAGTACCTGGGTGTTTACTTGGACAGTGAATTGTCTTGGAGGAGAAATACTCAAGAAAGGGCCAGGTAGAGCCTTAATGCTTATTATACAAGCAGGAATTCTATAGGGAAGAATTGGGATTTCAATCCGATATATTGGATATATACATGAGTTGTGAAGCCTATCCTAACTTATGGATGTTCGGTCTGGAACATTCTCTCTAAAATTCAGAGACGTGCTTCAATTGACTTTTCAGGTACCGTAAAAAGCACATCTAAGGCAGCAGTGGACACCATTCTTCACCATCTTCCAATTGAGGAGTTCGTCAGAAGAAGCAATTAAGACTGAAGCAATTAAGATTAATAGGGAACTTCGGGACATTCTAGCATACTTGACGAAGTAGAATTTGATGGTCGAATATTGGTCACCCCAATGGATTGTATCGGGACTTTAATTGATTTCGGGGATACTCCTGTGATTTAAATCCCCAGTAGGGACCTCGAAAAGCTCGATGGAAGTTATGTTATCTTCTTAGATAGCTCAAAGATGGAAATAGGCACAGTGTTAAGTTTATGGGAATGGATATCAGATTGTCTTTTAAATTGTCTGATAGTTGCAGCATTTTTCAGGCAGAAATTCTAGGCGTTTATTGGATGGGAATCTGGGATAACTATCTATGTGGATAGTCAGGCAGCACTATTGGCAATGACAAGTCCTTGTGTTAGGTGCAGATTAGTATCTGAGTGCAGAAAGTAATTGAGAAGGCTAATAGATACCTACAGGACGAGCCTCTATTAAGTTCCTGTTAATGAATAATGCGTAATGAAATGCCGATAAGCTGGCTCGCAGAGGCTCAGGCATCGGTTAGGATTCCAATTGGGTCATATTGTTTCTAGTTCCTCCATATTAAGAATTAAATCCAAATACTACACGAATTATTTCTTCTTTCTCTTTCTTGGCATTTTTTTAGACTTTTTAAAGGGATCACAATGAACCGACTGGTCTCTGCGTGGAGGTGTGAAGACGCCACCCTTTTACCATAATCTTTAAAGAGAATTAAGGAATTAAATCCTTTGAATCTTTGGTTACAATGAATTGCAGACACCCCTGACATTGGATGAATTTTTGCGAATAAAGAAAAGTAACATTTAACGTCACGGAGCACATATTTATTGCAATAAATCCTTAAAAGTATGCATTTTTTTGTAAATTTTTAGCTTCATTATTATACAAAGACTAGGATATTCAATTAATTGCGGTTAATCACAATTATTCGAGGTTAAAGGTAGTTCGGTTAATAACCGACTAATAGCGAATTATTCGATTAACTGAACAGTATTAATAATACATAAAAATAAATATAAATAACATTAATTATTAGTTATTTAGAAATATAATGCAGATCACAAATTTCACATCTTATTAGTTCTTTCGCTATTTTGTTTTAAAAATTGCATTTTTCGACCTAATATTAAAAAATATTCTCTTAATGCAGCTTTATTAAATAAATCAGTATTTTTAATGTAACTCTCTTTATCTTCTGTGCGAGAATGATTTTTTTCATAAACTTAGAAATTAATATTGGTATTTTTACGTATATTTTGTTGCTGAAAATAACATTTTTATGGTTTCATAACTTTAAATTTACTTTACTCAAAACTATATTTTTAGAATTTCTATTGTCACAAGTTCAAGTACTTAAGAATCTATAATCTCTTCGTATCGCATTTTATTAAATATTCTATCCGAGCAAAAAAAAAAATATCCAAAGAAGTTAATAAAATACTAGTAAAAATTCGAATTATTTCCAATGAATTAGTCTTGTAATTGGAAGATGTTCTCTTTTTTTGATACCTATTCACTGAGAAGGAAGTGAAGTTCACGATTTCATGCAAAATTATAATGAATATCCAGTCTTTTTTATCGGCACAGGGAAATTAGTTTTAATTTTTATATAAACCAACATTTTTTAATAAAAAATTATGCATAACATTCTTTTTAGTAACAAGTATTTGAAAAAATAACAACCGAATCTCAAAGCTTTATAGCAGAGAAATTCATTTGAATTTTTTTAATGTTGTTTGTGTCCCTAAAATTACTTTTTACTGGGATATAAAATACATTTAAAAAAATATGTGGCTGATATACATTTTTCTTAAAATTAAAAATTTTTTCGAATTTTTAAATGTACAAAAATTAAATTAGGTTAATCGGTTATTCGGCACAAATTATTCGGTTCATTCATTGTTCCACATGGACAGTTAAATTTGAACAGTTAATCTACCAGAATTAATCGGATAACCGAATGACGGTTAATCGATTGGATACCGTAATGAAGATCAATTGCTTCGTTTTCTTCATATTTCCTTTTTAATGTCAGTAAAATAAACACACTTCTTAACATATATATATTTTTCTTAAAATTGTAACCTATTGATTAAAAAATTATATGGGCGGACAGATGGACGGATACCATCCACCATAATATCCCTCTAATTAATATCATTCGTAGCAATAGTCTGTGCTATTATATTTACAGAATTGAAAAATCAAAGCTTTGGTGTAAAATCGAATTTTTAGAGAAAAATCCAATTTTATGTAAAAAAAATCTGGTTTTTACAAAAATCAATTTTTATGAAAAAATCAATCTTTTAGAGAAATCAAAATCTTTTTGAGAAAAAAAAAACAAAATTCGACCCAAAATTACAGTTTTAAAAAATTTATATCTGATTTTTTTTTTAAATTTGGGTTGCTCAATAAACTAATCATCGTGCATTTGATCGCGTAAGAATCATCGTTTACGGTTCACATTTTATATACCTCTAAAGTATAACACCTCAGGTATTTTTGTCAAAAATGAACAAAGTTTAAAATAAAATAACTTTTATATGCATCATCTGTTTTTTTTGAATTGGTATGAATGGAAATGATTGATATTCCTCTTTATCATAGAATCACAAAAGTAACATATCTTCCTTGCGCAAGTATCTCTAAAATGAATAATATCCTTTATACTAGGATATCATGTAAAGTGGTCTTTACAATTTTCATTATTTTTTTAACAATCAATTTGTCGTTATACTGAAGAAATTTCAAAATGGGATCTCGATGGGATCAGAAGTTATAACAGTTTGTCTATAGCAGTATGTACAATTTTACTAAAAAATTAATATCTTTTTAAATGTTCTGATACTTTTATTTTAAATTTAGTATCAAAACAAATAGAAAAGGACAAAAACAAGCAGTGTTGTTCAAGAACGACCATATAATACCCTACTTACTTATATATAGGCACTAAAATTAATATCGGGAGAGGGCCTTTTATGGTCAATTGTGGAACGATCCTTATGAAGTTTTTATTACAATAATTTATGCGTATATGAAAATTATTTATGTAAAATCGATGTTCTTATTCTGTGAGATTTATGTATGTATAAGTATTTTTCGGGAATGTGAAGCTACTTTCATTTAGGGACCGATCGTTGTGGAATATAGTGAAGCGATTTATGCGTGTATAAAACTTAGTTGTGTTAAATTTTATCTCGATATTGATATTTATGTAAGATTTAATCAAGTTTAATTGATTTTCGGGGACGGTGACTGTATGGGGACCATGTTTAATTATTATTGTTGTGAAATTGTCTGTGATGATTTATACTTATATGAACTCAATTATATAAAATTTTGTATTGATGTTAAAACTAGTGTAGGATTTATGCGCTTTTAAGTAATTTTTAGGCAGCGGGACCTAATTATAAAATTTGGTTCAACGGTCTATACTTATGCAAAACTTATGTGTGCTGAAATTATATAAATATGACATATTTCAGATATTTTTATGCGTTAAACCACTCTCCCGAGATAAAATGTTATATGGAATATAGATATAATAATGGACCGATCATGATCAATTCAATAGATTTTGCCTTTATAACATAGGGTAAAGTAATAATCTTTAAAATCGGCACAAATAATATGTTAGCTATTAAAGAAAAATTTTGTTTGTAACTTCTGATGTCGTTCAGATCCCATTTTGAAATGTTTACAATATACCGACAAATTGATTGTAAACATTGTGTAAAAAAATAATGAAAATTAAATGACCTTTTTTCAGGATATCCAATGATTAAAAATATTTTCTTCATTTTAAAGATCCTTGTGCCAGATAAATGTTTAGTTGATATAGCTTTATGATAAAGAAGATTATCAGTCCTTTCCAATAATGCCAAGTTTATTGAAATCTGATTATGCTCGAGGTGTCCTACTTTAGAAGTTCACAGAATATGAACCTTTAGCGATATGGTGTAAGTTATTACGCCTTATGAAACGTATAGAGGAGTGGTTTATATATGCTGAATTTCAATAAAATAGGTGATGGTCAAAATCCAAGCTGTGTCGAAATTTTTTAGATTTACCCTATACACTAAAAGTTGGTTAATAAATAGAGGTGGTTTTTTTAAATATAAATTTTAGTCATTAGCAAAAAAATAAAATTACAAAATAATCATTATATGATAAACTTTCTTTTTAGTTTGAAATTTATTAACTTAGAAGATACTCTTAGAAACTTGACACTCACTTTTTAATCCTCATTTTGATTTTATTTAGGTATGGCTTAAATCTTATTTACCTTTAAGTATATTTTTCGCAGACAAGCGCAACTTCTAAGATTAAAAAAAGAGAATTTGAGCTTTTCCCTCACCAGTTAATTCCTATAAATATATAAAATATTAAGCGCATTTTATACTCTATCAAAATAACTAAACAATCCATCGTCATATGTATGTTTGTTTAAATCTGCCCAAAAGATAAAACTAAAAATAACTAATTTTTGTTGACAGTTTCATTCGAATAAAAATCATCATATAAAATTATCTTAAATTGAAATTACAAAACAATAGTTGGTTGTTATTTTTATATGTTCCTATTCCTTCTTAATCATCGCTTCTTGCTGATGGAAGATAAGGATTTAATATTCTCGCATATGTATTTATTTGACTTTAATATTACTCTTCTCTAGAATATCAATTTTATGCTTTCTTTATGAAATTTATTTTCTGTTAACTTTGAAATGAAGTTTTATTTCATACTTCTTCGTAACACAAAAGTTCTTTATTTTTTTCATTACATGCAAATAGTCGTTTTCAAATTGGAGAATATATACACTTACTCAGAACTACAGATTGTAATAAGATGTGGAAAGATGAAAAAAAAAATTAAAATAGAGCTCTTATATATCTCATCTTTATACTTTCTTTATAAGTCTTAAAAATGTCTGAGATTTTGAGTTGGCTGCCAGGATGGAGTAAAGAGACTGAGACGACTGAAGAGAAAGAAATAAATAAATGAAAAACAAACTATATTCAAAAAGGAAATCATCATATGTGGTTTTATACAATTTAAAAACTTTTCTTTCTACAATTTACATATTAACTTGGCAATAGAATAAAAATTCATAACAAACATTCAAAAAGAGATAAACATTTAAATAGACAAGGATCAGTAAAGTAAAGGAGTGAATTTTTAATTTATTTAAAAGCATACAGTTGCTAGCATAAAAAATGCAATGCTATGGTATGTGATATTAGATGGTAGTGATTAGTGTTAGAACGTTATTAAATTAGCCAATTCTATTGTGATTTTATTCTTTGTGGTCTTAGCCAACTATTTTAGATCATTTTGTTCCAAATTGTTATACATAGTAATAGTTATTAAAAATTTTGTTAAAAAAAATTTGTAAATTAATGCGAGCAAACAAATTAAACTCTCAAAAAATCAAGTAATTTTTAAAATTTTGCTAAAAGTAATTATTGAAAAATGTTGAAAACTATAATTTAATTTCAAATTACTAAAAATAGGCATAAATATAATATAATTTTAAAAACAGAGGTATTAATAATTAAGACAAAAAAAAATAAACACTTTTTCTCCATTCTTCCTAAAAATTTAGAAATATTTCAGAATGACATTATGATGATAGTATTGAAATAATATTGATATTATATGAAATATGAAGATTCTTAAAAATTTTCTTAGAGATACAATATTGAAACGATCATACCTGAAAGAATTGATATAAGTCATGTAACAGTAGATATTTAATATTAGTCGAATGAAAACATGTAGCCATTTGAATTTGAATTGTTGATTTAATAATGTTAATATAGTAACACAAACCCCTCCAAACATAATATATATTATTTACTAATATCAAACTAGCACCTTTACTTTTGGAGGCAGATCATTTGTTATTGCAACTATTGCTGTTTAATGGAAATGAGATGCTTAAATTACAACTGTTTTTATTAAACGTTGAATAATTTTCCTTACATACAAAAATATTGTACAAATTATACATAACAAATAATAAAATCACAACAGTACTGTTACAACTAGTCTCGTTATAAGCAAAGTATGAGCGAACAGAGATCACATCATACTTTTTATGCTCGCAACTGTATGAATAAATTATTATATATTATTTCAAAACTCTGTTTTTATATTCATACTTGACTGAATTGATAAGGCAACCAACACATCCGCATTTCACTCTCAGTCAGTAACATAAAAGCGCAATTGCCAACTTAAGATGAGAAATAAATCTAAATAAATCTCAACTATATTTTAAAAGCGCTAAAATTTAATCTAAAACACAATATTGCAAAATCTCTCTAGTTTTTAACAAATAGAAACAGAATGGAAATAAAAAATAATGTAACAAATGCTTTAGAATTTAAATATCAAATAAATTGCAAGCATTGACAAAATTCCTTTAAATAAATCAAATTACTTCTAATTATTTGTGTACATTTGTTCAAGTCATTGGTATTAAATTTATTAATACTCTTATAGCCAATTTAATAAATAATAAGCCTAAAAGCATGCTTTAAAAATATGCTATTTTAAATTTATATTTAGTTGCTTTCAACTCTTGTTAAACCTTTATTTATTATTTAGCAGGTGCTAATTATAAAAATGTATATAATTAACTAAAATAATAATTTATTTTCTATTTACAAATTATACCCAAATGAATCATACTTTAATATTGATAATTAATTTTGTTACAAAAAAATAAAAAATAATAATAATACTAACGATAAAAATAGAACAAACAAAAGAGCGAAAACCTTTTAATATTTTCGTTGAAAGGAAAATTTTTCCAAATAAATTAGCAGACAGTATAATGCCAGGTAATATATATTTTAGTACTTAAATACACAATTCAAAATGATCAAATAATAATCACTATAAAAACTTTCAATTTTGTATAAATCTTTGAAAGTTTTTGAAAATACTTCTAGAGCGTTTATAATCGAAAAGGGCTATATGCAGATTAAAAAAAAAAAATCGCGTCAAACTGTTTAGTTTTGTAATTAATTTTGAAGCCAAAAGTTAATTCTAACACTATGTTTATTCATGACATTTCCATTGAGTACAAAGTAGTCAAAGTCTTGAATTTATTATTCCAAATCAATCTCTCTAACAAAACTGATTTGAATCTAATTTTCACAGGAATTAAAAAAATTTATTTTAATAAATTTTTTAATGGAAAATTACATATGGACTTTTTAAAAATCACCTTGATAGCTACTGAAAATGTTAAATAATGTTAGTGGACCACTACCCTCTTATGACAACCACGTGTTAAATTCATTGATATTTCACCAAAATTTCTAGTTCGATCTTCTTAGCATTAGCAAATTTACTAATGAATAGTATGTTCTTTTTTTTCTGGGTATATATTTATATTTCTACATATATATTTGTATGAAAAACGGTCTATCTACAAGTTTTTGTTTGATTTTCAAAGTAGTGTAAAATTAAAAATTGGCAAATAATGAGAACTTTGCTTAAGATTTCAACTTTTCTTACACATTTTGAATTTGAATCTTAAAATGTCTCATCAAAATTATGTTATCTTAATGCAGTCTGAAGAAAAAAAGCCATTAACCCAAATTAACCTAGCGCATCCATACGGTATCCCAAATAACGGTACAATAAAAAGCTATATAACGTAGAATATACTCAAAATTTCGAAAAAGTCTTATTTACATTTCATCATATGGAAACTTTTTAATAATATTAACATGATGGAAGGTCATTTACATTATGTATTTGGAAGCATGAAAAAGTAATTTATAGGTTTTTGAACATTGTGTAGCTTTTATGAAATATATTTTATGATTTTTGTATAACCAAGTAGTAGTATGTTATATTGATATAAATCAATAAAATATATTAAATATTTTTATCCTATTTTTTATGAGCTATATATCTGTGTTACCATATGGATGCACCAGGCACAATATAGAATTTTTGGTAATATGTTCCTTTGAAAATTTTGTCAAGAACTGTATTTTTTTTTTAAATAAAATGTTCTCTCTCGGAAAATTGTCCATCAATGAAGTTTTGAATAACTTGAGAGTGACAATGATGAATATGTCGGAAGAATTTTTAAAGATTATAGTGGTATTAGTGATGAAGGTGAAGCTGGTAATGTTTCTGATGGTAGTATTTCTCGTTTAGTCCTTAACATATTCCTTTAAACCATATTCCTTTAAAAAACAGAAATTTGACGTATCTATCGTGTTTATAGTTTTGGTCAGCTTCAGAGAAAATAGAAAGTCTTAATTAATTAGAGTTTAGGAGTCTAAAAGTAATTTACTATTCTGTAAATTATAATGAGTGGATGTTTTCCAATATTCAAAAGCGGATTCGTAACGCAGTAAGTTCTCATGACCATAATGAAGGTCATCCTTTAGTACCAACAGCTAAAATAAGATCGTTGAATTCTCCAACTCAAGTGGGCATATTTAATGTCGTACGTTCGATATGTGTGTAAAATATGTTTCTTAATGCCATACTAGAACTAATATTAAATTACATCTCCTTAAGAAAATTTTCTTCTAACAGAAAAAATTTCTATGTAGTGCCCGGCGTAAACATATGGTAACGGCCCATTCTGCCCGATCTAGGGGCCGAAACAAATTTCTAATAATAGGTAAACTTTTATTTGAAACAATAAATATTCCCGGTAAATTTGATTTAATGTTAGATTTTTAACCTTTTTTAGATGTTTATAGACAATACGCGCATATACCCATCAAAATTTTATTAGACTAAATAAGAGCATTACACATTATATTTAAAGGCAGGAATAAAATAATTGAAATATAATTCGTGATTGTAAGCAAAATATCTTACCAAAAGCAGTTTCTTAAAAAAGTTATATTTGAATTTTTTTAGAGATCAGAAGAATTTTGCCACCAAATTCTTTTTCGTGATCCTATCAGGAACCTTTTGTACTTTATAAGGCTTCAGAGTAGATTTCTTTTCAAGTTCTCTGACAAAAGATTAAGAACAATTAACTTTATGTGACATTTTTCTCTTAAGCACTTTTTATTTCGTCTGCCCTCCCATAGTCTGAAAATTTTTTTTCTTCCTCTATCAGGTTTCCTTTCAGTGGTCATGACCTCTTTATATACTTTTATAACCCGAGAAACTGTATTTCGCGACACACATGTCTTCCTAGCAATTATTTTATATGGCCGACGTGGGTTTTCATTATAAATTTCAATAATGTGCTTGCATGATTTTATTCAACTTCGATTTTAAGAAAATCTGATTTTTCTGTTATAACTAAATGTAGACAAGTAACGGAATTATCCTTTTTTCAATATATCAAAAGTTATAATCTTAAAAGTGGTCACGGATTTTTTATGCGAGTCCTTAGTTTAAAAATTTTTTGCAATTTTTTTCCAATATTAACGTATAATTTGAATTACGAAAACATTTCCGTTTATTTAATATTTTTTTTTTTTTTTTTTTGAGTAACCATAGTTGTTATTTGATAATCCTGCTAACCATTTGGCAAAAAAAATTATCTTTTAGGCTTTTAATTTTCGATAAACAAAAATGGCTATCTGAACGTTCTATAGCACACGTTAAAAATAAATTAAGGAAAAAAGGATATATACCATAACTTCGCCAATAATGGGATTAAAAGATTTATTTTTAACATATTCGAAAATAATTAAAATCTAATAATATATTATTTTTTTTTAAGACTGCAAAACTCTACAAAATTTTTAGGAAAAATCTACTTTTATATCCAAAGTTTTAATTGTTATTCTTGATCCATTTTTGTTAATATTTTAAAATGTTTTAAATTAGAAAATACACCATGCTATGCTAGATAATATTTCATCAATAAACTTGACCTACGGGAAAAGAAGTAATTTTTTTGGATCTTTTTTCTTGAGTCCTATTTGTACGATTTGTAAAGCAATAAAAATTTTGTTTTACAAATTTGAAATTCACAACATTATAAGTACTGCAATGGTAAACATATTAAAAACAAAAATATATATTCAAAATATACAAAATCTAGGTTTTTCACTGATATATATTTGACAAATATCTTAAGGTGTTGTAGAATTTTTTTTAATCAAATAAAGATTAATATTTGTTAATTTTAGCAATGCCTTGTTCAGGGGTTCCAGCCTCGCAGAACCTTTTAAGAATTTTTCATTTTCCCGCGTACCCTGAGATATATTTTAATTCTTTAATAATACAAATGCAAAGCGAGTAAAAAAATGTTTGGCAGCATCACCAAGAAAATATATTGGTATATTAATTTAAATTGTTTTTAGTAAAAAGTTAATGTTCATTTCATGCTAAGGGAACGATGTTTTTTATTCAAAGTATTATCATTCTGAATCTATGACTCTTTTTAGCAATTTATGTATCCCATTCTAAATTTTTGAGGCTAGAAATGATTCAACCCAAATTTTGATACCTTGTTCTAAAGCGAAGCGTGTTTTATCTACGACAATCTGAATCTATCGAAAAGAAACAGTGGTCAGAAGGGACAGTGCCTGGTCTATACGGGGGGTAGGGCAAAAGTCTCCCACCGCTTTCGATCAAATAGTTTTTGACTGGTCACGCAACATGAGGTCTATAATTGTTATGATAGAAGGTTATGGAGTGGTCGTGACTGTTCGTATATTCTGACTTAAAATCATACTTTACACTCACGATTACTGGACAATAGATGCAAGACTTTGTGACTTTATTAGATATTTTAATACCAAAATTCATTTGTCGATTGGCTTCAAATATTTACATTTATCCAGTAATTTAGACATCTTCGCGGACTTCCTAAAACGTTATGCATTTGGAATCCCCTGCTCTACTTTATATACAAATATGGAAATATGAAATGATAATTTTATTAACTCTTTATGCTTATGAAACGAATCATCGGTCAGGATATAAAATTTCAAGAATATCGGCCTTTAAATAATCAAAACTATCATAAATATTGCTCTACAAAATATTTGCGACTGCAAATAAATTTTTAGCAATCAATTTCTTTTTACTTTAAATTTTTTTTTTTTTTTTTTGTGTTTTTTGTTTTTCGCTACACTCGGAACAGTTTTCGGATAGTTCATAGGTAGCTCAAAAATACTTGCATTTCTTTAATAATGAAAATATAGTCACGAAACTTCAGATCGTCGCGACTAAGATATTTTTAAAGTTTAAAAAATAAAGAATACTAATTTTGTTAACTTCTTCTATATATAAAATGGCTTTAAATTTGACACCTACGGGAGCCAATACCACATAATTTTTACGTGTTCTGTATTTTAATTAACTTTTCTTTTTGGTAATTATTATTTTTAGAAAGTTAAAATTAAAGATTGTTTTTGTTTAAGATGGTGAATAAGCCTGTCATTAATATTCAAAAGTGTTATTTTATAAAATCTCGGTCCGTTAAGATTTAAAGAAAATTAGTTTCATAAGCAATATAATTTTAAAGTTTCTAGGTTATTTGGAAGCTTCAAAAATAGGAATAAAAAAATAATATATGACAAATTTCAAATATTTCTCACTATCACTACAGACTTCATGATAAGTTTTCATCCTTCAAGACATTTTTAGTTTTTACGTCATGTAAAATTGTCCAACATTTGTACTCTAAAATATCTTGCAAAGGCCTAAGATAGTCATATTAACCTTCGACATTGTAGCTTTAAACTTGACAGGATGCTGTGCCATAACTGACAGCATTATTTTGGATTGCAAGAAAGTTATAAACGTGATTGAACGATTTCCGGAGAGGAACCTATATGGAACCAGTGCTCAATTGTGGATCAAATCAGTGACATCACGGATTGTAAAGGCGTAGTAATCCGACTTGATCGATTTTTTGCGAGTATATGAAAACTGTGTTTTATTGTGAATCAAATCTTTTTGTAAAATTTAGAATTACAATTTATACTTCATTGAATCTTTCATGTACAAAAATACAGTGTCTATCAATACTAATTTATGCACTTTATAACAATTTTCAAAAGTGGTCGCTATTTGGGAGCTATGAATTTTTAAAAAGTGAACCTCAAAAAAATTGCTCCTGTGTCTTTACCTTTATAAAAATTATTTTATAAAATGAGATAAGAGTTTTAACGTATATAAAACTTTTATATGTACTGAATTATGTAATATTTAAAAATTTATGAACGTCCAAACCCTATTGTAGGGGAAATTTTGTATTGGGGCTAGATTATAATAAGTAACTAAAGACAACTAATTTGAATGGAGCTCATTCTTGCATCATATAAGCAAATTTTTTTTTCCATAGAAAGAATTTCTATAGAAAAACAGTTATTTGTACAAAAAAAGATTTTGAAAACATTTTAATTACGGCCTCAGCACCCTAAAGCCATTATTGAGGCAAGTTGGCATAATAATACATTCTTAAAAGTACAAATAAAACATTTAACTTAAGTTAAAAGATTATTACATATTTATAAATATAAAAAACTGGTTAAAAAAAATATTTTAAAAATTAAAAGTTAAAAAAAAAATTTATTACAAAAGCGTTTCAAAGTTGCTAAATAAATGTTGTTTGCAAGATAATTTAAATAACGAAACTCGATTAATTGATTTTAAATCCGTAGGTAAATTATTAAATTTTACAGCACCAACGTAACCACTGCGTTGCTTCGTTGTTTCTAATCTACATCTGGGAATCATTAAATTTGCGCTATTACGGGTGTTAAAATTAAGTTGTTGTTGAGAAAATTTTAAACTTTGGTGACCAACATGGTTAATGCATTGAAAAACAAACAATAAAACCTGGTACTCATGCAATCCATAGATTGGTAAAATTGTTTTGTTTATATCTTTGTACAATGTAACTTTGTAGGGATTTCAGTATGTGACTATTTTTACTGTGAGCATATATAATTGCAAGGTAATTCAAATGTGATTAAATCAGAGATTGAAAAATCATCATCTTTAATTTGCATCAAGTTTATTTTTTAATTTATACAGAATTCCAATTGCCGGAGCTATTTTCCTTTTCAAATCATATATATGTAAATCCCATGACACGTTACTTTGCAATGTAATTCCCAAATACTTAAGAGAATGGGTTTCATATACAACCCCCCATCAATAAATACGTTAAAGTTACTATATATACTTAAAGCATGTGGTGTAAAACGCAAAAATTTGGTCTTACGATTTAATCGCACAAACTCAAATATTAAAGAAGCATCCCTTTCAATTTTTGTCCTAAGTGATAAATCATACTTGTAGAGGTAAAACAGGCATACATCATCCGCAAACATAGATAGCTGCCCATCTAAATTCAGATTCTTCAAATCATTCAAATATACTGAGAACAATAAAGGACCCAATCCACTAACCTGTGGCACACCATAATCAACCGAACCAATAAAATTGTCAGTGTTGTTTATTTTGACATATTGTTTCCTATTTAAGAAATAGTTTTCAAACAATAAAAGTTCACGTCCACGTCATTATTATGTGCTTATTCTATATTACATAAATAAGTACTCAATAGCATACTAGCACAGTAATATTGCAATCACGTGGATCAGTTGGCTAGAGCGTTGGATTAACAACCAGAAGATTGTTGGTTCAACTCTATTCTGATGCTGTTATTTTAATTTTTTTTAATAAAATGTCTAAAAAGTTTTTCTCTCTTAGAAAATGAAGTATGAAGATGGTGTACTGAGTAAGACATTAGTCATAAAATGAAGTTAATTTGTGTCCAAGTTCAAATCTAACCGACGGCAAAATTTTTTTTGGTTTTTCTTTTTTTTATTTTCGTTTAGGTACATATTTTTGATTACTCCTAGAGTCTAAAAATAACTACATGAATTTGTGGACAACTCAAACAAAAATAATTAGTTATTCAGGTAAAAAATAAGCAGTTTATTTTTATTTCCAATTATACTTGCTAGCTTACCAGGAAAGCAAAATTTTTGCTGGGTCATTATGATAGTAATCAAATTCTTTTAATTCAAATTCAGAATTTTATTTATTTCACAAGAAATAATTTTTTAATAAAATGCCAGAAATTACCGTTATTTCTAATTATTTGTTATTTCAAATTGCTTCAATTAGAAAGAGAGAGGAAAAAAAGGAGTTGTAAATGTTTGAAAACTATATTTTTGATTTTTGTATTAAATAATTATTTTTTGTTGTTATAAACAGTGTTGCCAAGTAATAAGAAAAAAAGAGGCTAAATTGAACTTTAGAAAAGGTTAAAAAAAAATCTAAATGCCAAAAAAATAAGGCCAGACAAATTTAACGTTGTTTTTTTAGTTTAAAAACTTTTTTCTCGTTCACATTAGTTTTTAATATTTTTTTAAGAAATTGTAATACATTTATAAATAACACTCTGCAAAATGACTTCATAAAAAATCCCCCAAAAAATTCCCATGTAAATTCTAGTTATATTATATATGGAAAATATCCAACGTTTTAAAATGATTTTTCGTAATTTTTCCTAAATTACTTTCATAAATAGTTTCTATGGTTGATTAAAAATTATTATAATAATCGTCTTAGTAACTTCACAAATTTAATTAAGGCACTTTTACTTTGGAGAACGAAGCGCCGCAAGTGAAATTTTTTATTAAATATAAATAATTAAGATTTTTTTTTGTGCTAATGAATACACAAAAGTGCTTAAATGGATGATTCTGTGAAAATAAGAAATTAGTTTCTTCGTTGATCAAATACTAACATTTTAACCTTTTTAAGGAAATTTTAGGAATTAAAAAAGGATAGAAAAAAACGCTAGGAGCTAAAACGAAAATTTTGAGGCTAAAAACAAAATAAAAAGGATAGATTCAGTTTAAAAAAAGGATAAACTGACAGCACTGGTTATAAGTTAATGCTTAATTTTTAGTTGTTGAACATGATAGAAATTTAACTTTAGAAAATACCAAAAATAAAAATAAGTACACGGAAAAAATTATAGATTGATTTTTTTTAATAAATAAATTATTGGATAGAAAACAATTTTGATTAAAATAAATATTTTATTTTATTGAATTCAAAACCGATATAAAAAACAAAAAAAAAAATATTTTGACAACTTCCTTGAAAATAATAAAAAAAAAAATATATATATACAAAATTATTAAAAAGAAAAAAATATGAAATTTAATATTTAAAGACTTCCATGGGTAAGTAATGTGGGATTTAGAGCAGTTTCTACGAAAATAGTGATTAGTATTTCTATTCTTCCAGATTTGTGAAAAAATACGAAATGGATATTGCAAATATGTAACGGGAAAGAATGTAAGTCATATTTTGCTTTATTATATCCTATCACATTATTTACCTGTAAATCATAAGGATTTTATCAATTTGTATTGATTTACGGCTGAATTTATTCGCAAACAATAACGAATGCGCAAACATGAATACTTCTGGCGAAAAATTAAGCATTGGACCATATTTCAAAAAGCAAGATTGCTTTAGATATGTATGCACATATGTATATACTAAATGCTCAAGTGCGAGCAACGTATTTATGGTAAGTTATGAACACACTTTTTTATTTGATTAAACTTAAATATATTAAAACCAGTGAGATATATATAGTCGATAAAGTCCGGCTATATTAATCCCTACACCATTGCGTATGTGTATCAAAATTTGGGGAGGGGACTTATATTGGCTTCGTGGGCCCAAAAGAAAACTATACATACATATACAAAAGTTTATTTTTAAGAAAATTTTCAGGATGTCTTCGGGACCCTCACAAATGTTTCTATATATATATATATATATATATATATATATATATATATATATATATATATATATATATGTATGCGAATACTCATACATTTCAAATAACCTTATCATAAAAAGTAGGCGCAAAGTGGGAGGGGCATTTAATAAAAACTTTGCAAAAAATCTAAAAGGAGCTTTTCATGCTGTAAAATGTTAGGTACCTATAAGTACATCGAAATTTATTGATTGATTTTTTTTTCACACATAATGAAGAAATTCTCCAAAATATTTCAAGTTTAAGGGTCCATAAAATCGAGATTCGAACTAACTTTCCAAAATACTTTGGAAATTTTATTAATCTGATAGTATACTTTCATTTCGCATTGGAGTCGTTGAAGTAATATTTGGTGACCCAAAATTTGTCAAAAGTGTGTTTATCATCGTTTAAAATAAATTTCGTCAAATGATATTTTCTTTCTATAACTATTGATATAAAATCATATTGGTAGTGGGATCAATAATAATATAGGTATTTTATTAAGCTCTGCAGAAAAATTATGATTGGAGACTTTTTTATGTGAAAGACCGAGAAATTTAAATAGTAACTGAGGAAAAGTTACTTTCAAAAAATATTACAAAAAAAAAAATAATTCTCCTCCAATAAGATTCAATTGTTTTTTTTTTTTCTCAATTTCATAACAAAACCATTAATTAATTTTTGCAAAATAATTGAATAAATATTTCATGAAAGTATTAGGTAACTGACTACTTTTGTGTACTTTTCCTTTGGAATTTTTAATGACCAAATTAATCTTTAGATATTATTATATATTTATATACAAAACAAATACAAATAAAGTTACCACACACAAATACTAATATTTTAGCATAAACTCAAATACACCAAAAAACTAAGTAACAAAAACAAAATACTATTGAAATCCAAGTAAATGATAAATGATGGTAAAGACAACATAATACATAAATAAATATATTTCGAATACTCTTGATATACCTAAGTATAATAAGTATCTGTGTGTAGAGTATCGAAATACACAGGTGTGTGTTTATATTTTATTTATAAGTCTTTTATGTTTATATAATATTTAATAAGAATTGTAAATGTCCTTAAAATTCCTTTGTAAGACTTAAACAAAAGACAAAAATACAAGTAGCAAAGTTAGAGGCAAAAACTTGAAAAAAATCATTAATTATAAAAGAAAGAAAAACTTTTGGTATATTTTTTTTAAGAAGAGGGGAGAGGTAAAAAAAGGACAGAAACATTCTATGAAATTTTGAAATTCTAAGAAACCATAAATTCAAAAGGAATTGCTGAAAAACTGTATATATGATTTTAGGCATTGATATGTCTACTGTTCATTCTCATTTCCCATAAAGAGCAAAGGTAAACAATTAGAGGTTATGCTTTTGTTTTTTTTAGAAAATTGCTGGAATTTATTGTTTCTTTATGAATTTAATAAAGCTTAAATATAATCAACACTCTTTAAATATCAAAAGTATAAAAGACGCCAAGCTGTTTGAAAGTTTACTAAAGAACTATTCTTCTTTGTCATTTGTCCAGTTAGTCACCTAGTCAGGCATCATTATAATTTATGTATTAATAACTATGATGTTAAAGTTTTGTTTATAATTTCTTTTTGGTAACAGCAAAAAATTGTAGGTTGTTGCTGATTTTTTCGGTAAAACTTATAGCGTAACATTTTTGTTTGGAAGCTAAGGTGTTTCCTTCCTTTCCATTATTAAATATATATATATATTTTTTTTATTAAATATTTTGTCTTGTAAATGGGAAATTAAAACTTATTTGTGGCAAATATTTTCCCTTTACTAGCATTTGTATTAGGTATATGCATATTAAAGAGTTTTGAGAAACTGTAAATTATAGTAAAGTTCAAAACGTTTGGAACTGACATGATATCTTTGCATTTTTTTTTTTTTTTTTTTGTTCTTCAAATATTTTTTTTTTTTTTTTTGTACACAGAGAAAACAGTTTCGTTGTGGAAACCGAATTCATTGCCTTTCAAATTGGGATAGTTGTGAGTACTATTTCATAATTTGGTTGGGATAGCGGTATTTTTTGTTAGTCATAACTGTTTTAAAAAAATAATTTGATTCTAATAACTCAAAATATGTATTCGGATTAGTAGGCATATCCAATTAAAAAAATCAGTATTTTCATTTATATATTTTATTATAATTTTAATGCAAATAAAGGGATTTATAGAATTTAAATTATAAAATAATTTACAGTTTGCTATTGACATTTTCTAGTTGGACTAAAAACTTTCCATGACAATTGACGCATACAAAATACTAACGGTAACTAATTGATATCTGCAATGGAAGAAAAAAGAAACAATGAGGAAACTTATTGTATATTCGTAAAAGAAAAAAAAGAAGAAGAGAGGGTTAAATTGGAGTTGCATTCAAGAATGGTTAGAAGGACTATAACATTTTTTCTATATTTTGAATATAAAACGGTTGGTGCATGTAACGCAAATATAAGAAGGAAATTTTGAGATTTCAGAAGAAATTGTTATAAATAACAGAATATAAAATAAAGTTTTTATAGGGCTGATTTCCTTTGAACACCGAATCCGGCTAGATCCAAAAATAAAAAATCCTAAATATATATATATATATATATATATATATATATATATATATACTTCTTTTTGTTTGAAAGTTCCAATACATCAAATATATCGTTGAGAAAACTATTTGCAAAAATATAAGTTGGATGCCATGCCAAGTTTTTGGTCTACTTGCATCATTTCTTTATAATTTACATGATATTCTATATAAACATGGAATAAATAAGACACTGTCATGAAAATTTTGATGAATTTTGAAATTTCTTACTAAGAAGCAAAACTACTTTTCTTTTAATAGGCGTGGCATCCAGTCAATACTTCCTTTCTCCAGGATTTACATATGTGCCAAGTTTTAATTTTAATCGGTACAGCAGTTTAAACATAATGTCAAGTTAAAAGTAAACAATATTATGAAAAAAATTACCATAAAAGGATGTAGCATCCAATAAAAAACTACTATAATAATGATAG
The DNA here is from genome assembly GCA_932274085.1 of Protocalliphora azurea. NCBI lineage: Eukaryota > Metazoa > Arthropoda > Insecta > Diptera > Calliphoridae > Protocalliphora > Protocalliphora azurea. The sequence goes on from OW026523.1 coordinate 90,808,320, forward strand.
TAGTCTATAAAACAATAACAATATATAATAACATTTGAATTTAAATAATTTAAATATTTTATTTATTTCCAAATATATTAAAAAAGGGCTTCAGAAAATTCGGACATCAACCCTTTCGCCCCTACTTGGATCATATGTTCCAGTAATGTTTATATTTTAATATCTAATGTGTCCCTATAAATTTATGTTATGTAATTAAAATCATACCTGTTGAATTTTGTCCCTAGTTCTCTTATATATGAGCACGTGTTTTTCGCTGATCGTCGCATAACTTCTTAAATAAGATTGCAGGTCTTGTGTTTTTATTCACAGATCTCTTTAATAACAAAACGTAAGTAATAAAACATTGTTTTCAATACTTCACTGCATAAAAATATGCAAATGGTAATTTGACATACGACTATGAACTCAGCAAAATTTTTCTTTCCTAGTAACTAGTTTTTTTTTTTTTTTTTTTTTTTTTGATCGAGTTCTCTACAAATTTATGTAGTTCTTTCCAGACTCTAGGGAAACTCAAAAATATGTATCTTAACGAAAATAAAAATAAAAAAAACAAAAAAAATTCCGCCAGAGATTTGAACTTTCACACAAATTAACCATTAATTTTTAATAACTAAAATCGTACTCAGTACACCATCTCGCCCTTAATTTTCTAAGTGATAAACATTTTTTATAAAATATCATTTTAGATAATTTGTTAAAAAAAAAAACTAACAGCATCAGAATGGGGTTGAACCAACAATCTTCTGGTTGCTAATCCAGCGCTCTAGCCAACTTATCCACGTGATTGAAATATTTCTGTGCTATTATACAACTGAGAACTTATTTATGTAATGCAGGGTAGGCAAATAATAATAATAACGCATCATTATAGTAGTAGTTGCCATTACCGAAAACCAAAAAGCTTTTGCTGACAAATAATGACTTTCATGGAAGTGTCATTAGTTATGCACTACAACCATGTTACGGCTATAGCTGATTATTGGAGCCAAAACCTTTCCTTGAGTAATGAGTCCATTAAAAACGAGTATGTCTCGCGATCGATATACCTACCAGAAAACAAGTGGAGCTACGAAACATTATTACATGTCTGAAGTTCTAGCTTGTGTAAAGCAAATGTTTGCAGAAGCACAAAGTGAAAGCACTTTTCAATCAGTGGATGAGTGCATGACGAAGTTCTAGGATGATTCCGTGCAAAAAAACAATACAATACAATGAAGCCCATAAAACGTGCTATAAAAATGTAGATGCGGTGTGACGCCAAAACTGGGTATATATATGACTTAAAAACTTATATCGAGAAAGAAGCCAACTCTGTGATCATCGAAACTCTTGGCGAAAGAGTCATACTCAATCTGACAATTACAATTCGCAGCAATGATGTTGCTGTTATTTTTCGACTAGATCTGTGTTCTACAAATTCTGTGCATATCAAATTGCCACAGGCCAGATTTAGTTTAGGTGCTAAGAAATCAAAAGGATGGTACAAAGAAACATGTGAATTGGCCTTTGATTATAAGCAATTATAATCGCATGAAAGGAGGTGTGGATGTCGCTGATCAAAAAACAGCAGCATACGAAATGAGTAGGAAGTTCAGTAAGCGGTGGAAGAAAGTATTTTTCTAAATCCTAATGCCTTGTGTTGTGAACGCATGAATCATGTATATAAAGCACCATAACCGTAGGATACCACTTATTCAGTTTTTAGTTCAACTGTCTGAAGCACATTTTGCGAAGGGAGCGAAACAAAAAGGACTAAAAATCCATTATACAGATGGCAGGTCTCAAGCGCTCAAAGAAGGAACATCTGAATATCGGCGATCATTTTCAATTGAAAACACTTCGCGACTTCGTTGCGTAAGATGCACATCTGTTAAGAAAGAGACACGAATCAGATTCGTATGATCTATGCCCATCTTGCTTTGCATTATTCCACCAATAAATACACTACATTTATAATTAAAATTTGTAAAGTATCACTATTTTCCTTTTTGTTCTTTTGTACTGTGAATTCCAGATTTTTCTTTATTTTTAATAAAAATATATATAAATAAAAAAATGTAATTTTTAATTTTTAAATTTAGCTTTATTGGGACATATTTTCGTACCGTAAAATCTTATTAGAATTATATATCCCAGGATAACGGTAAGGATCTTCAACTCCTCGTATAACACCAACGTCTTATACTTTTGCTTTATAACATAATTTGCCGTCAAAATAAAAAAAGAAAAATTCTAGATTTCGTGAAAAAACTCCGGGGTAAAAGGAGAAACCATAAAACCGAAATTCGACTAACTTTGAGAAACCATTTGGAAATTATTGAGGCAATTTTTTCTTGTTAACCGCAGACCGATTAACCGGTTTTTGCTTTTTAAAAAACTGACCGGTTTCGAATTATTTCTATTTTTTCCTGTAGGTTTTTATAAAATGTTCTTTCTGTTATTTTTTTTTACTAAAGCAACCCATATTCCTCATTTTTTATATTTGCGCAGAAAACCTTATTTAGCACTCAATTAATTACAAAATTCTAATTGTTTGAAAATACAATTTGTATGAAAATTAAAAACTTTTTTCAAGTTATGTTTGAGTAGCTTTTATACAATTGTTAATAATTTACCTATTAATTATTTTAAAGTACTTCTCATTTACATTAAGATCTGATAAAGCTTAGGGGTTTTTTTGTAATTTCAAATTTATAATTTGAGTAACACCAAATGTTTTGAGAACTAAGATTAGTATAATTTTTAACTGATTTAAATTAATTTTTATTAACAATATCTGGGTAAAAATTCAATTTTAAAATTGAAATTTGTCAGAAAAAATATTTCTCCTATCCAAAATAAGGTAAATTTTAGTAAATAATAAAATACAGAGACTTTATATTTATTTTTATATTACTTATCATTCCAAATGACATGTACTATAAGTGTAATTATCTTAGTAAAAATAATAAACTTTTTAAAAATATTTTTATTTTTAATAAAACTCAGCTAACCGGTCTTTTTAAGTAAAACCGTATTCGATACCGTTTTTTAATAGGCTAATTTTGGAATAATTCTAAACCAATTTTCTGAAAATTTAATTTTAATACACTAGTTATTAAATTAGTTTTCATTAACTTTAAAAAAACACTTAATTAATTTTATTAATAAATAAATCAATTAATCGCCTCAAAGCCTCAGGCAATATTTCAAAATTATTTAACAGATGTTAGCAGTAGAGGTCGTAACAATTGTTTAATCTCACTAAAAATAAAATCACTTCATTAAGGCCATTTCAAAAAGAGGGAAGTATAAGTAAAAAAACACTTTTTCTTATTATTCACAGACTTCAATTTTATATAAAATTAGCATAAATTAAAATATGAAATGAATAATTTTATTATTAATAATTGAATGAACAATATATTCCATAAATAATCTCCTTATTCATTGATTTCATACTATTTCAAATTTGGGTTAAAATTGCATTTTAAATGTTTTGTCTGATTTATTATTAAAATAACAATAATTTAATAATACACTTGACCTAGGTCCATTTGTGTCACACAAATTTCACTTTAACAAAATAGCTGTTTGTTGGAAATAAAACTATACTTTATAAATTGTATAAATAATGGAATATTAACAATGGAATTAATCACAATTCAACAATAGATGTATGTAGAAGAATGCAAAACAAATACTATGCAAAAATCTGTCAACGCACACTGGAGTCAATCGCAAAATTTTTGTTAATAAACAGACAAGGCTTAGTTATGGCTGGTTGTTGATAATTAATCAAGACACCAAAATTTTATAAATATGTATACACTAGTTTTTAACAAAATTTTCCATCATAAATAATAATCTCTAATCTATGCCATAAAAAATAAAAATTTATTCATTTAAAATATTTAATATATATATATATATATATATATATATATATATATATATATATATATGTATATATATATATTTCACTTTGAACTTCAGTCACGATCACCCATAAGCGCTGAAGACAAATGCTGTAAACAAACATTATGTAAAATTACTATCCTCTTTAAAGTTATATAACAATTGTATCATAAAACGCATTTTTGATTTATTGAAAATGGTCTCCATATAGTTGTCCTTATTTATCGTGATATTTATATATCTTTAACCTCTAACCACATTTTTTATACATTGTTGTTTTTTTATACATTGTTTGTACACTGTGGTACAAATAAACCCTCCAAAGTTCCACAAAGAAACAAAATTTTCTGAAAAACTGAATTTACATAAAAAATAGATTTTTTTTACGAGAAAATAAAATTTTGCATAAAAGGTTTTTCTCACAAAAAAAAAAAATATATATATATATATATATATAATAAAGTATTATAAAAAATCAAACTTTCTTAAAAAATCGTAACAAAAAAATCGTGTCTAACAGATAATTTCAATAAAAAGCGAATTTTGCAACACAATGCTAATTTATTAACATAAAACATGGTGCACATCTTAATTTTGTTCGTTTTTTTTCCTTTTTAAGGCTAAATCTCCAAATTTTCATTTTAGCTTCTAGCTTTTTTTCTAGCGTTTTTAATTCTTAAAATTGTTATAAAAAGGGTAAAATTTTAATACTTCAACAAAGAAGAAAATAACTTCTTACTTGCTTTTACACGCAGAGAAAAATATGGTTTTGGCGCTCATAATCTATGTGCAACATATTATGATTGGATTGTATAATTGCTTTAAAAATTTTATGTGGTTATAAATAATAATAATAAATAAGATAATTTAATAATAAAGTTATCTAACTTTACAATGTTATGATCTGATTTATTTAATATTGTATTTAAAATTGTATTATATCATGATCCTCTTCTATCACAATATGATCCAATAATATCATGGAAAAAAATTATAAAAATTTCTGATTAAATGATTAAATCTTAGCTTATTATGATGAAACATTACTTTTCATTATTTATTTATTTGATTCACTATATATCGAACAACAAACAAAGATATGTTTATTCAGTAAATTATTTAATATTTAGTTAACTAATATATCATATTCATTGACCATACCAAGCCTTGTGTATGTATATTTATTTATATATATAAACTAAATGAGAATTATAAAAAAGTTGAAAAAACAATTACTAAAATAAAATATATTTAAATACAAAGAAGTTATGAATTTTTCAAACGTATTTGTAAAAAACATACTTATTATATTTATTTGAAACATTTTATTGTTAAAGGAATAATACTATTAGTATGGTTTGAAAACAAAATATGGTTTAAGAAAAGGGAAAAAGATTAATAATATTTAATCTATGTAGAAATAATGGTATTTTTCATATCAATAAAATATTGTTTCTGGTATTCAAAAATATAAAATTGTTGTAGTCAATTCTATTAAAATTAAAAACTGAAACAAAAACAGTATTATTAAAATTAATGAAAATTGGAAATGAGAACACAATATTGTTGTAGTGACAATGCCGTAACCACCAGATTCATCCATTTAAACATTTTTGTGTACTAACTCGGGCTGCCAGTAAAATGAGCCAAAGAAAAATCTCCCCAATGAAAAATTATCAAAAAAAAAAAAAATAATAAATAAATAAAATAAAAAAATAAATGAAAAATTGCCCAAAAATAAAAAATTGAAATTTTGCACATAAAAGGTAAAAAATGCCCAAATATTAATAATAAGAAAAAATCTGAACAAAATTAGAATGATCAAAATTATAATGGAAATAGTTTATCTTTGGCCTGGGTAGAATTCTGGTCTTGATTAAAATGGTTTTCTAGACAGCCAGTCTTCGGCCGGACACAAAAGATTTTCAACTCTGGTGTACTTAAAAACCCGAATTCGCTAAATCAGGGTTTTCTAAATGGGATGACTTTTTACTTTACTTTCTCATGCATGTTGTAAAATTTAAAAAATAAATAAATAAATTAAAGCGAAGAATCAAATCATATCCGAAAAATTACAAAAAATTACCGCAAAATTTTGGATCATTTTTCATACGAAATATGACCCAAATTTGTATGTGAATTTTTTGGCAATTTTTCTATATTTGCTTTGGGCCATTTTGCTGGCTGCCATTAATTCTCACAAAAAACGGGAGTATTTATATTTAACAAACATTTTTACCTGCGACGCTTTATTTTCCAAATCGAATATAACAACTCATTTTATGGACTTACTTAATCAATTATTATAACTATTTTTTAAAACCTTCATTAACTATAAAAACCCCATATAAATATATCAAATATCTCTTATAAAATGATTAATCAGAAAAGGATTTATGATTAAAAAATGAAGAAAAAAATCAATTCAAAACATTAAGTCATTTTTCGTATGAAATATGAAAATTACCAATGAATTTTTCATGGGATCATTTTGTTGATAGCCGTTCTATGTTTTATTTATAAATTTATTATAATATCTTAAAAAAAATATTAAAAATTGAATTGAGCTTTTTCTTGGCTTTATTTTTTGGCATTTAGCCTTTTCTGAGCTTTTTTGAAGTCCAATTTAGCCTCTTTATTTTCTCACCAACACTGCTTATCGGAGAACTAAATATTTATAATGATTTTCTTAAAAAATTAAATTTCTTTGAAAAAAATATTCTCAACATTTGATGAAAGAAGAAAGGAGATTTCAGAATTTAGGCATGACCGTTTTGTTAATTGATAAAATTGTTTTCGAATTAAAAAAATAAATAAATAAATATTAAAATATAGTAAAAATATAATAATTTAATGGCTATCATATTCAATCCTAATTAATATTCCATTACAACATACAAAATTAAATGCAGGATAATTATTACTATAAAAATAGTTTAATTTGCCTTTAAAAACAAGTTGTCTGTTTTGAATCTTTTATACCCTTATAATCTTATATACTAACAAATAAAAAGAAATAGTATGCCTTAATATTTTTATGTTTATACTTAAAAACTAATACATTTATTTGTTCCACAAGCAACGCTTGCTTAAATAAATAAAAAAAAAAAAAAAAAAAAAACAAACTGACTGACTGCACCCAATAAAGCAAAAGTTTGACTTAAAATTTAAGAGTTATTTTAAATAATTTTTTTTTCTTAAATGTAAACGTTTGAGAATGATTTGAGAATAATAGCATTCTCAACAAAAAGGGGATTTATTTTCCAATTTTGATTTAGATTTGAATTGAGGTTTGAATTAACTTTTGCTATCAAAGAAGAAAGACATAATTTTTCAAACGTTTGAAATATGATGACCCTGTGTTTGTTGGACATATGCAAAAAACTACAACAACATCAATAATCAATATAAAGCTGCTTTTGTCAACTGAACTGCTTGCTTATACAAAAAACAACAGCACTAATAGTCATTGCAATGCTTAATATAAATGTTTATGTTTGTATATTATTAACAGATTTTTTACAGTTTTTAGTCCATAACTCTATTGTTTATGAACCAACTTGGTTGATTCAAAAAAACCGAAATTTTGTAAAAATATAGATCGATATAGATAGAAAACGAAATTCTTAGCTTAAACAAGAGCTCCAAAAAAGCAAAAATATTCATTTAGTTCATTTTTTCAGCATAAAAATTTAGAAAAAAATTTATAAAGGCTTCACAAAATCGAAAACCAATTAAAAAACCCGGTTTTTGGCATATATACGCCATTTATACACCGATCTTGCTGAATTTCAATAGCTAAATTTTCGAATAGATTTTAGATCATTTAATATGCATATTATATACGGCAGTTATCGGTGGGCCTCATAAACATCATTTCAACTGACAAACGGACGGACGAACATCGTCCTATCAACATAATTTCTTACAAGCATCCAGAAAATATAAACATTGTTTGGAAATTACAAACGGAAAGACAAATTGGTATCTATAAGTTTTTCTTTCCTTTACACCTGTAGTGGAGGATATAAAAATTTCAAACTTCAAAATAAAACAAATTTATGCAGATATATAAGTTGGATTGGTTTAAACAGAAAACGAAATTTACTTTATGCAAAAGCCAACTGTTTATAATATCGTAAAACAAAAATCCAAAAATTTTCTCACAAATGATAAATTTCATACACATGTGAAAATATACATATAATATCGTATAACTACGTTTTCAGTTTTTCATTTTTAAAGATCCTTAAATTTTTCACAGGCCAGAGCCTTGAAGGCCGGGCTCTTCGAAGCGGTGATTAAGCCCATACTTGTACATGGAGCGATAGTATAGTGGAAGGCTTTGAAGAAATCCACCTACATTGGAATCTTTGATAGGATTCTGAGTACAAATCCATCGAAAGCCCTATTTGCTCTAATGAAATGGCTACCGATGGGTCTTATGGCCAAATAGATCGCCATTATACCGGCGACGAAGCTTAGGTCTATAGGTGCATGGAATGATAGTGGATTCGGTCATGCGACCATTCTAGGATTCCTTAATAGCATTCCTTGCAATATTAATTATTTTCTTCCCACACCCTTTCATGGTAGAGACTTCTCAGTAACAATCTCAACTGCTCCGTAATTAAGAGCTGGTTCAGTGGAGTTTTATATTGACGGGTACAAATCTGCTGAAGGGATTGGGGAGGGTTGTCTATATTTCCGTTTATAGGAAAAGCATCTCCTTCAAATTGCCAGATAACTGTAGCATTCTTCAAGCAGATATATCGTACATAAAGATGGCGGTGAACTGGTTAATGTACTATGGCGTTTCGGAGTTCGTAACAGGGAACTGGATTGCTGGTGCGCACGCTAGGAGACTAGGGCTCCTTTTTAATGAATTTTGTAGAAGTTGTCATGATGAGGAAGAAGAAAAAACAGTGGAGAATCTTTTAAGCCACTGTCCCACTCTCACTGAGATTAGGACTGCTAATTTTGGCAGTCCGTTTGTGCATGTATTCTTATATCTCTCTGATATTGACATCAGATGGATCAATTCTTTCATAAATGCGACAGACTGATTCATTTCGAACGTTATTATGGCTACCTGATCCCTCATGACCCATGTGATTTGTCTCTTATTGATTAGAAAGCTACACATTGAACCTAACCTAAAGTTTTAAAGGATGCAGGAGGTTAATTTTTTATTTTGCTTCTTTTAAATTACTATTATAAGGCGATATGAGCATAAAATGAAAGAGAATGATTTTGGAATTATATTGGATCAAAATTATCCTTCCATTAATAGCCTTGAAAATTTCCAACAAATAATATACAAAGTAATATATGTTAAAGATTCTAATATCCAGTTTCAGGTACCAAAATTGTATGATTTTAACTTTATTTCCTAAGAACAAAAGTACAAATTTAATTTGCACCTAAAACCAATATAGCCATTTGTAGGCCATTGTAATTGTAAGTAATTCTGATCCTAAGTACGACATTATTAATAAGTTGAGTTTTTCTATTTATTTAACTTTAAATCTATTACTTGTACTTTTAATCTGAGTGAGGAGAGGAGGATTTTTGTATTATACTTAACATTATTTTATGAGAAATTAACAAGAAAAATAGTTGTTGCAAGTTAAGCGCTACCATCTATCTATGATGTTTAGAAACTATCAACATATGTAGACTGATCCTTATATATCTATATCCCATATAAGATCCACTTCATACATATATATATATATATATATATATATATATATACATATACATAAATATATATATATATATATATATATATATATATGTATGAAGTGGATCTTATATGGGAACAATCTAGATATAGATATATAAGGATCGGTCTACATATGTTCATAGTTTCTAAACATCATAGATAGGTGGTAGCGCTTAACTTGCAACAACTACTTTTCTTGTTAATTTCTCATAAAATAAATATATTTTTATATATTTATATATATATATATATATATATATATATATATTTATGTATATGTATGGAGTAGATCTTATATGGGAACAATGTTCAATTATAGACCGACCCTCTTAAAATTTGGCATTGCAATTTATAGTTCTATAAATTTTAATTATTACAAATGAAATCATGAAGTAAATTACTTATAATGTAACATTCTAAAATTTGTGTTATATGGGAGATATGATCAATTAGATGTCGATCTTTGCGAAATTTTACAGCATGATTTATAATTAAATAAAAAATAATTATGCCAAGTTGTTTTTCGATACTAATATTTTCATGGTATTTATACACGTTGAAATAATTTTTGTGAAGGGGCCCCATATGGAAACTCTGGTTAATTATGCACCCAATCTCGTGAAACATGATATGTTGTCCAATGCCGATAAAAATCCTATCTGTCTCAAATTTCATATGAATATGCGCAATTATGATCACTAAATCACATTTCCCGGAGACATTTGAAAAGGGGCTAAGTAAAATAGTGATCCGATTTCAAACATTTTCCATAAGTTTCAACGTTAAGACTAAAGAAAACGACTGTGCCAATTATTGTTACATAATATTCAAAACTGCAGCATATACTTCGAACACAAAATTTAAATAAACACTGACAGGAGATTTTTAAAATTTAATAAAATAGTAAATGACGAAGCTAAAAGGACAAAATGTGAGATTCATAAATTTCGTTATGATGTCTTTAAAATTAATAAAATTTAGAAAAGTTAGAAAATCTTAAGTATAATTAAAGATAAAATATTTTAAGAACATATTTGACATTATAAATGTGAAATTTTAAAGCAAAAAATTTTACTGAAATTTTTGAATCATATGCTTTCGTTTGATACACATATCGACATTGTTGAGCAACTAAAAAAAAAACAAATTTTAAAATAATTTATATATAAATTATTAATTTGGAAACTTTAAAGCCTTTTTGAAGGGATACTCTAATACGAAATGAAAAACTGAGTATAAAATGTCTCTATTTCATACGTAAATGGTTTTGATCATATGTTAAATATGCTGTTGTACAGTGTAATCATTAAAAATTAATAATTCTTTTATCAATCATAAAAAAATGCTGATGTACCACAAATATTTAAAAAATTTTTAAAGGCCTAAACTTATAAAAGTACATATTTATTGAATACTTTTGTATAATTCTATTTTGTTAACAGCATTGCCAGGAGGTGAAAAAATAGGCTAAATTTAACTTTAAAAAAGTCAAAAAAGGCTAAATCCTCTAAAAAGTAAGACCAGAAAAAGTTAGTAAGTTTTTAAATTAAAAAAAGTAACTGTTTCTCATTCTTTTCTAAAGATATTGTAATACATTTATAAATAAATCATAAAACTATTGATAGCAAAATAATCCAATAAAGAATGAACCATAAAATTTAAATACGAATTTGGGTTATATCTCACATGAAAAAATATTCAATATTTTGAACTGTTTTTTGTGATTTTTTGACTATAATTTTATTTTAATTAAGCATTTCCAAATTTTTGTGTGATTTTTCACATGAATTTTTCTAAATTATATTGTAAATATTTCTATAATTAATATGGTAAGGCCATGAAAATTTTTTGATTTGAAGTGCTGTCAAATTTAAAAAAGAATCCAAACTTTTTATGTTAATAAATACACAAAAGCGCTTAAATGGATTAATCTGTAAAAATAAAATTAGTATTAACAAATAAGAAATTATTTTTATTGTTGCTGAAATACTAACATTTTAGCCTTTTTAAGGCAATTTTAAGAATCAAAATAGGCTAATAAAGGTTAGAAACTAAAATGAAAATTTTAAAGCCAAAAGCAAAATAAAAAGGCTAGATTTAGACTAAAAAATGTAAAACTGGCGACACTGGTCGTTAAACTGATAAAAAAAATGCATAACGTTGAATTAATATAGAAAAATCCTATCTCGACTTTATGTAAATTTACAGGAAGAAAGAACTGAATAAAACAGAAAATTTAGATACAAAAAATATAATGCTGACTTTTATTTTTGGAATTTTCTACTCCTTAAGAAGTCATCTTAGATAGGGCTTTTTGTTAACGAAATTCTTGAAAATAAATGTAAAATTAGGGCTTTTTAAAATTGGAACATTATATTTTATGAGATAAGTTTTCTTGCAAGTGGTTGTAATCTGATGTCAGAACGACTTTTAGATAATGCAAATATCCCAAGGCAATACAAGGTATTTGTCTTCAAAGCTTCTTCTTGATATTTGAGATAATGTTTTAGATGGATGATGAACATCATCCTAGAAGGCTTGTTACAAGGACCATTTTAGAAATACTAACAAATTGTTCACCTGCCATTCGTTTTTTATTTTTGAGTTAATTCGCTTTGTTTGGATCATTTTTCTACTTCGAACATTATTTGAGTTGTTTTTTTTTACTGTTCCTTTTATTAAAAATTTTAATATAAGAAATCTAAAATACAGAAACAAACAATATTTTGATATGCGAATGTTTCACAAAAAATTTTTTTCAGTATAAATTCTAGGACATTTCTTTAAAAAACGTGAAATAATAAAGTAAACTTCAAATGAGTTAAGTATTTTTCTTTCAAAGTATATTTTAAATAAGTTAGGACTTTTTTCTAAATACCTTTAAATACATTATTTGCAGTCATAACGAAATACGCCTTTCCTATATTAAGCCAATGACATATAATTTTATTTAAAATAAAATTCATAATAATAAATATAAATATTAGCATAAAATAGAATATTAATCATAAAATGTTAATTTAATTTGAATAATAAATCATTAACTAAGACCATAAGTAAATGTACCACCAACAAACTATAAATATGAATATCAATTTTTTTCTTTTTAATATCAATACAATATATACAATTATAGGTTTAAATTTATGAATATAATATTACATGCTGGTTAAAAAGGCGCTGCCGGTTTTATTTATGTTCATAATCAGTGTTGCCACGCCTAAAATTTTTTTTAACCAAAATTAAAAAAAAAAAATAATCAAATTAAAAAATAACACCAAATTTTAAAAATTCAAAGTTATTATATAAAAATTAATATAATCTTAATATATGTATGTATTCAGGTTTTAACTATTTTGCATATTAATAATAAAATTTATTTAGTATTTAGGAGAAAAAAGTATTTAAAATTTAACTTAATTTTAATGGGTGCTATGGTTAATCTTATTTGAGCCAAATTTTGGATTTAAGTACTTTTAACTGATTTTCGAGAGACGACCCTATATAGAAACGATAATTTATTTTAAAGCGATCGTTTTGAAACTGAATGTCTTATTTTATGTAGGTATATACAGAATTGTTTATATAATGTTTTAAGATTAAAAATATTTTATGCAGAAATACGCTTATATGTACTTAAGATATTTGAGCTTCAAAATATTACTACAAGAGAGCATTTTTTTGGGGACTAGGTGAAATAATGAACCAATATCAACTGGTTAAGTAGATTCTAAGTCGATTGGTATACTTTAGGAGGTTCTCCAATATTGTGCTGCAGGGAATAAAAAAATGTGCAAGACAACATAATTTAATAATAATAATAAATTAAGGTTGGGTCATACCATAATTACTTATCAACACCTGCTGAAAAATGAAGTTAGCCCCGTCTGCCGTAGATTTAAGTTACATCAGTCCATAAGCCACACACTTTATCAATGCCAAGCATATTCCACAGAAATCGTACAAATTTTTGAAACGACGCTTCCCAGCTCATGCCTGAATAATCAATGCCAAAAAACATCTCTAAAATTTTTAACTTCATTAAAAAATTTAACTTATTAAACAACATACGAATGTAAATAAGTAAATAAAATAAGTAAAATGTAAATAAGATCTAGAAAAAAGGTATCTAGAATATATAAAGTCTATAACCAGTGGAGTCGAAGGCCGTAGTAGCAAGTACTCCCTTTCTCTATTATATTGTGTCATTTATTGTATTATATAATACTAATAAAAATAAAATAAAAGTATTCTATCAGTATCAAAGTATTTTCAATTGGACCACAATTTTGTACACAATTTTTCAATTAACTATTAAAATTTAACATATGTGACTGCTTTGGTACATGAACGATTGATATTGAATCTTTTCACCAAATCTTTCAATTCAACATCTTTTACTTTAAATCTTTAGATTTTAACGCTTTTAAAAAATAGAATTAATAATACCAAATGAGATTGGCTAAGTCCCCATGAAAAATAGCTCTTGTTTGCTTTTTTCTGCAAAAACATAATTGTAAAAATCAACCTTATATTCTATTACTGCTTGGCATAGTTGTTTTGTAATTCTAAATTATAAAAACGTAAAAGAAATTAAATTTTTATATCCCGACCACCTACAAAATTCGATCAGGGACCACATTTGATTGCACCCATCTAATTCTCACTCTCAAGTTTGTATTACTTTAAGACACATATGCAATAGTGTAGGATGTCATATACTGTATTTGTCATATACAAGTATTTATGTTGTTTGTTACATCGTTAGAAATTTCTCACAAAAATCTTCCAATGCATTTCATTTTTTGGTTAAACATTAAAAAATCTTTATATTTTCCGTGCATTTAAATCGTTTTCTTCATTGTCAGTTAAAATTAGAATGAGAAGCTATAGGAACCTTTAGCTTTTAAATATATGAAGAAATTTTATTCTTTTTTATTGTTGGCAAGATTAACAGAAGTAAATAGCATTTTTAAAACTAATAAAAACAAAATTTTGATTTAACAAAAAAATAATCAAAATGGAAAAAAAGACATCATCTCTACATTTGAAAATAAAAAGAACAATTTTTGTTAAAAATAACCAAAATAGCAACATTGTTCATAATTTAGAAAAATACTTTTGTATTGTAAAAAAAAACTAGCCACCGAATTTCTTAGTAACACGATATTTATTAGTAATTTTTTACAAATATTTTTGCTGGGAAATTTGATTTTGTCAATAATATAATATTAATGAAATTTTATAATTTAGATGTTATTTTAAATATGTCTATTATTTAGCATATTATTGAGATAATAGGTTTTATCTAGCCATACAAAAATATAATTCTTTTTACGTATTTACATATTTAACTTTTGTTTATATAATAATATTCAAACAACTGTATAAATTTCAAATTTCCTAACAAACGAGGTCATTAGCTAAATAGAAGGTCTATAAGATAGAATTTTACGATTGCATGTATAGAAATAATAAATTAATTATTTATTTATATGAAAAAAAAAAATATCGCACTTGATCAACAAGAGGGTATTAACTTAAAATTTTTAAAATTTCACTTTTTGCAAGAAATCAACTAACAACATCAATATCTATCTACTGTACAAATTTCAACATACTCCGATTACTCTCTCATCTCTAAAATCACATTTGAGAATATTTTCGTGATAGCCAGTTTAGCCATAAAAATTTTGAGGCTAAAAGCAAAATAAAAAGGATAGATTTAGCCCTAAAAAGACTAAACTGGCAATACTGACTATCTTTATATCAACAGAAAAATGGTATTAACTCAATAATTGCAAAAATTTAAAAGAAAAACAATACATATTTTCAAATGGAATTTCCTTACTGTAATATATACGGATTTTTAAATTCTCTTATAAACCACAAACAGTTTTTGGCCTTTACTGAAAATTTTAAAATTTTGAGCTAACACCCCTTTGCTGATCAAGTGCGATATTTAATTGTTATTTAAATATTTTTTGGATGTAGTAGACAATTGACTATATTCTATTTAATGTTTAATAAAATAGTCAATAGTTTTGTTATTGAATAATAATAAAAATTATAATAATAATAATAATAATAATAATAATAATAATAATGATAATATATTATTATTAGTTATAATTATACGTGATAATAATATTGAAACCTTGTAGTAAGTTTCGTTCTAACCAGGATTTATTTTTCCTTATTCTTATAAAAAATTCAGCCATGTTTAACTTGCTGTTCTCATGAACATAAATATATATGCAGTTACCGCCGGTGTTGCTCATTTAGCAAATTTTTTGAAACAGCTTTTTTGTGTGTTTCTATTTCACATTATGGCAGACCGAATTCTAAAAGCCAAAGATCTCCTTTATCAATGCTCTAATTTTCATACAAGATGAGAGTGCTGGTTTAGAATTTCAATATTATTATACCCTACACTATAAGAGGTTTGGGTGTTATGCGTTTATTCGGATGTTTATAACGTACAGAAGAAATAATCAGACCTCTATCTAAAAGTATACCGTTTGATCTTGAATCAGTTTCTGAGTCGACTTATCGATGTTCGTCCGACCGTCTAGCTGACTGCTCATGTAAACATTGTGTGAAAAGTACAGATCGCTATTTTGAAGATAATTCTATAAAATTTGGCACAAATATTTATTTAGTACAGAGACGAAGTATACTAAAATTAGTTATGATCGGTCCTCATAAAAATGACGTCCCGGATATATAAAAATATCTTTACAAAATTCGATATAAATATGATCGACCTAAAGTGCATAAATCTCATATAAATGTTAGTATCAACTATAATAATCGACTCGGTTTTCCAATCGGCTTTAAAACCAGTTTTTTGGTTTAAGTGCAGTCGGTTTTTTTTCAAAATGTTCATTTTTCAAATATCGAATAAATAACATTTTATTTCAAAAAACTTATGTAATAAATACTAATATTTGAATGGAAATTTACGAAAAATATCTTAATTGATTAATATTTATAAAATTAATTTCTTATTATGTTTTATAAATTTATTTCAAGATTAAATTAAAATTGACCCTATAAAGGTAGTTCGCAGAAAAATTTGGTGGAAAATCGTCAAATTTTGAGAAAAAATTTATCAACATCAAAGTTTAGTTTTTCTATATACCAATGAACATTTTCTATAATTTCTTGATGAAAAAATTATTTTTAATTAAAAAGAAATTAATAAAAATTACATTAATTTAATATTGTCGACCTACTAAGAAAGTCACGTATTACCTATTAAGTCTGATAATATATGCATAAAAATGATGAGTATATAATTTTGTATTACTCAAAAAAAAAAAAAAAAAAAAAAAATAATAATAATAATAATTCTTAGTACGATTCCATATTATATTTATTGGATACTTAGTACTGCTATTTAGAATTTCTAACGCCTTGATTATGAAATTGAAAGCTTTTAAAAAAATTGCAAAAGAGTTTTGGACTTTTGTGAAGTGTTTACTCGCATTATGTAATAAAATTATATATAACTGAATCGAATATAACATTATATTGGTTCAATTAAATTTCTTCTGTAAATGAATCGCTTTAAATTTAAGAAGATTTTTATTTTAATTGTTAATATTTATGTACCAACTAATTTGCTTTTAAAGGAAAATATAAAAAAAAAATTCGTCAAATTTGAGACAAAAATCGTCAAATCGTCAACTAGAAATCGTCAAAATGAAATCTGTTAACAGTCTGCATAAGTTTAAACAAATATTAAAGTAAATAATCAATACTACTTGTTAAAACATCTATGTTGCGGAATTTTGTGACATCTATTTAAGATCAAACAATTTTCCATTGCAAGCGTTATTTATGTATCAAATTTCATGTAAATAGCTACATTGATAACGTACAAAATTGAAAAAATTATTGTTTTAAAGTTGCCGTAAAATGTGAGCGTGGCAGCCATATAGACTATATCCACCTCCAGCACTGATACTATCTTTGTATCAAATTTCTTAAAAATCGGTTGAAACGTTTAGACGTGATTGATACACAAATAAACAAACTTACACCTCATTTGTATAATTAGGGGACTCATATAGTGTCATAAAATCATATGTTCTATAATAATAGCATGAAAAAATACGACTGATAATTTAGTGTGCTATTTTGAATTTAAATCAGCCAAAAATAAGTGAACAAAAATATAATAATAGCCAGTTTGTGCGAAAAGTACATTACAGATATTCCGATGACTGATTCGAGTAAATACCCCACACTACCATAGATGGTTGGGATCTTATTCGTTTGTTCTAATGTTTGTAACGCATTGAAAAAGTTATCCAAGACTCATATTAAAGTATACCAATCGACTCAGGATCGTTTATAAATCGATCTAACGATGTCCGTCCGTCCGTCTGGCTATCCATATAAATCTTGTGCACAAAGTACGGGTAGCAATTTTACAGATAATTCAATGATATGTGGCACATAGAACTTTTATGATACAAGGACAAAGCCTATTGAAATTGGTTGTGATTAATCCATTATTTCACTAGCCCTCATACAAATATGTCCCGTGAATAAAGTTTAAACACTCAAAAATGCCCTAAAAATAAAAATATTTTAACTAAAATTCGGTGCAAAGAAGTTCGGTCTATAATTAATCATAGCTTTCATATAAATTCCACTTCCGAAAATCACTTTAACCTGCATAAATCCCATACGAATATTAGTATCAAGTTAATATGCTCTATGTAAGTAGAAACATCAATGCCAATTTTTATAAGAATCGGTCCATAATTTACCATAGCTCCCACATAAAACCCGTCGTCCTAAATTTCATAAAATCATCAAGATGTTAGTATTATTCTGTATTTGTATATTTTATTTTACATCTAGTAAAATTGGCCACAAGTGTAATAAATCCCCTACTCGAATTTGTATACTCGTGCACAATGGTGTGGGGTATCATGTTGTCGGTTTTGACAGACTATATCTTTCTTTCTCATTTTTATTTATTTTTATTTTTTTGTATAAAATCATCTCTGCTGATTAAATACGACAGCATAATATTTTAAGACATTTTTTGTTTGAAAAGCAACAACAATATTTTTAACCCATTGTAAAATTTTAGATCGTTATGACTATGTACTATGCCGCTGCAAGCAGCGAATTAAACTAATTAAATATCCCGATTAAATTTTATTTTATACTCTTTTGTAGTTTGCACATTATATTTATAAAAAATCCCGTTTTTCAGAGATTGATTCAAGATATATCCAAAGTCAAAAGGGTCAGATTTTTTTTTTTTTTTTTGCATTAGAAATATTAGCACAAACAAATATACCCCAAGCACCTATAGTGGTGTTTGTAGGGTACACTTTTATTCAGAGACCATAAGTGTTATAAGTTTAGAAAAATAAATCAAAATTTAATTGTTATTGTTTGAAAAATAAAAATTTGTTTTGATTTTGATTTTATCATACAAAACTAAAAATTACTTTTAATTTTATTTTTTTTTAATAAAAATCATAAATAGAATTCAATTTGTGAGTTTTAAAATATAACTGAATTAAATCAACATGTTTTAAAGTGAAAACGAAAAAATATTTTAAGATTTTTACGAGTTTTTAAACAAAATAAATATTATGTATTCAAATTAGTATTAAAATGTACAGGAAATAGTTCTTTTATTAACAAGTAGGCGAGACGAGGTCGAAGTTGATTAAACTTCGAGCATTACACGGTTTCTGTGATATATTAATAAGATTTGGCATGAAATATATTTTGATAAATCTAATAAATATTTTAAAATATTTGTGCATAGATGACAGAAATTAATTTGAAGCGAAAGATTTAATTCTGAGTTAAAAAATATAATTTTTGCAACTACAAAATATTTTTTTAAATTAACTGC
Source organism: Protocalliphora azurea (assembly GCA_932274085.1). Lineage (NCBI taxonomy): Eukaryota > Metazoa > Arthropoda > Insecta > Diptera > Calliphoridae > Protocalliphora > Protocalliphora azurea. Next base: position 90,827,843 of record OW026523.1, read on the forward strand.
CTGGCTTGGATATCTTTACTTTTAGGCATATTTACTTCTAAATTATAATTTTAGACTTATTTTACTTAATTACAATAAATATTCAGATATTCCATAAAAAATGTTTTTCTCACAGAAATTTTGCAAATTCTCTAGCTACCACTTTATGTTGCTTATAGCAGTAAAAACATCAATACAAATTTCTGTGGGAATATAGTGAAATTGAGCATTTATGCGTTTTCCAATACTAATTTGAAGTCGCTCGAAAAGTCACCAACCTTTATTCAAAAGTTTAGACCTTTTATACATCGTTAATAAATAATTAATCCACATGGATTTATTAGCACATAAACCTGATAAATAACACATAAATATTGCATATTTATACATTGTAATAATGTAGATAAATGCAGAAGACTTTTATTTTATGCCACAAATATTAATAATCATTTTGTGGTTTTTATTTCTTGGTTAAAAAAGTAAAAATCATAGACTAATTTTTTAGTTTTGTGAGAGAAAATAAAAATCCCAAATCACTGTTTTACTTAAAAACTTCTCAATAATTGTTATTTGAAATTCATAAAATAAATATCATAAATAATTTTTATTTCTGAGAAATAAAATAAAAACCAAAAATAAAAGTATATTATACAATAGCTTAAATAGCGTTATACCTAATACAAGGATATACTCAGGATATTTTTAACCAATTACCTTTAAATTGATTTCGTTGATCTAAAATTACACAACTAATAATTATTTTTGGTCTCTGCTTGCTTCAGATTCAAAAACATCAAAATTAAATCTGATTATTAATGACATTTAAACTTTAAGCTATTTTTATTCTAATATTTATTTTATTTTTTTATTTTTATTTGTTTACAAATTTAAACAAACAACCCACACTAACCTCAAACTGCAAATTTTTACTGACAGGTAGTTTTAAATTTTTTAAAGGTATTTTATTAAATTCTATCATCTTATGATAAAGCAAAATTAGAGATTAAAACAAACGTTAAAAAAGAGTGCAATAAATCATTCAAAAACGTTCATAATTATAAAATTTAGCTGATTTTGTTTCAATAACCTTTTAGACGTGCTAATATAAGTTGTACCTATTATTTTCTTTTTTTAAAGTGCATTAACGTATGCGGAATAAAATTGCAACAAAATTTTTGGCGATGGTTATACGTCTTTTCACAATATTGTGAAAATTTTATGAAAATCTTCTTCAAAATTTTAATAAAAGCCGAACTACCTTAAAAAATATTTGAATTTTTTTTTTAATTATTTAATTATTTCTATGTATACACAAACACACAAGGATTTATATTTTAACTCAGATGGCAACAGAAGTCAAAGAAAAGTTCTTTTCGGTAGACATGGGCCCATTTCGAAGAGAAAAATATATGTGGGTTAATGACAATAAAAATCGAATTTTTTTTTTTTTTTTTTTTTTTTTTTTTTGAAAAATTCTAAAATCTAATTTAATAACAGTATACTCGTACTTATGATAACGACATTCTATCATTCATTTTGGATAGCTACATATCTTTCCATTATAATATGATAATTTGCATGAAAACCGGAGTTCCAGTTTCCTTAAAATGGGAATTTTAAAGCAATTAAACTTTTCTATTTTCTTTTCCTTTTCTTCATTCTCATTCCTCTATTTGTTTTTAGATTTTTTCTTTACTTCTTTTATATATTTTTAATCGATTCATTAACTACCTAAGATTAAATTTTATAATGAATTGTAAGATATCTCTATAGGGCGAACCAAACGCTCCTGCGGTTTGGTTCGTTACATAATATTTAAATTGAATAAAATTTGTCAAATTTTTTAAATTATTATTATATTTACCTCACATAAAAAAAGATTTCAAAGAGTGTCAAAAAAATGTATTTTTTCGATAGATATAAATTCATTGATAAAAAATTAAGGTCAATAGTTTTAACAAAAAACAAAAATGTATGAATCAGTCAATTTATGACGAATTTTTATCTTGTCAAAATTCTAATTTGTCTGCATTTTTTACCTAATATCTTAAGCTATGTAAAGCAGAGGTAATGAGAAAAGATATGTCGAGGTATATTATCTAATAAAGATATATCTTCCAAACAACTTCACTATATGAATATAAAGATATTATGATTTTGAATGGTAATAAACAAAAACAAAAGTGTTAAAATTAAAAAATTCCAAATAATTTTAAATTAAAATCGATTAATAAACAAGTTTTGGGCCAATTTAAACAGAGGAGAGTTTGTAGAATCCTATCGAAAAAATTCCAGAGTAAACTGGATATAATAACAGTGTAACTAGTTCGGAAATTTTTAACATCAAGTTTTTAAACTCATGCTAAACAAGTCCTTCAGAAGTGCTCCAAAAGTGCGCAAAAGTTATTCAAATATTGAACATATATAAACAGTATAATAAGTTATCTTTTGAAAGAATAAGATTTACGTTAATTTTTGAAGAAACTAAAACATTTTTAATTTTATGGTAATTTTTTCTGCATACATTATATAATATTTCTAAAGATAAATTAGAAAACACCAAAAAACGAAAAAGAAACATCTGATCAATTTATATAAAACTTTAATAATATTCATAACCGATAAATTAAATTTAATCTTTGAATATCAAAATCATTTTATAAATAGATAAATAATTAATCATGAGAACCAAAAGAAGATGTAAAAATAACTATACAACTTTATTTAATATAATTGAAAATTTGAATATACATATATATAATAAAAGAGACATTTATGATGTGATTATAAAAACTGTTTTTTTTTTTTACTTCAAACAACAAAAAAAAAAACACTGAAAATCCTAACACGTGACCATTTATTAAGATACTTTTGATGACAATGGTCAATGTAAAATATCGTTATCATCATGCTTTAAAAACATTACATTTAATTCAATTAATATTTATTGTTTTTTTTTTCTTTTTTTTTTTTTTGCATCTAATCAAATATTTTATCAACTATAAACCAACAATTGTATGTATCTACACACTTGAGTTGAGTTGGATTTCAGTGGTCAAAGATGCACAAGAGTTACCTTTGAAGTTTATTAATGTTGTAATACTCGCATGAGTATTATGTTATTGAATGGTATTATGATTGTTTGTGTAGATTATTTAGCTGTTGAATAAAAAAATCATTATAAGAAATAAATAAATAGTTAAGATTGATATATGTTAATGATTTATGATGATTTACGAAAAAAGTGGTTTCATTGTTAATTGTCTCTTGGGTATATTTTAACTAAAGTGTTCACACTTAAAGAAAATTTATTATAAATTATGTTTTTTTTTAGATTATTCAATATCTAAACAAGTTATCTTGGAATTTTAAAAAAGTATTAAAGTCGAAAAACGATATATGGAGAACTTTTCTAGTTTGGTTACAAAACTTACAAGGAGGGGCGAAGTATGGACAGAAAAACAATAATTCAAGCATATAGACAGATAGTATAGTATCAAATTTTTCGGGTTTCCATACTAATCGGTTAATAATAAACGGTTATAGACAAATTATTCCATTAACCGATTAGTCTTAGTAATATACATAAAATATATAAATAACACTAATTATAGTATTTAATCTAATGAAATAGTTAGAAAATAAATATAATGTAGATCAAATTCTTTCTTTCTGTTCTTTGTCTCATCTGTATAAAAAAATTGATTTTTTTTTGCAAAATATTATTTTTATTCATCTTTATTAAACAAATAAGTCACTTAAATATTTTTTACGTAAGAATGAATTTTTTTTCATAAAATCAAAATTAATATTTGTATTTTTTGCGTACATTTTGGTGACAAATATTCAATTTTTTATGATTTTGAATTTACTTTACTCAAATCTACGTTTTTGCAAGTGCTTTTGTCACAAATTCAGGTACTTGTGAAATTATAATATTATACAAAATACAAACTAACTACAACATATTTTTAATGAAATAAATTCTATAAAAAATTATATTATTTCAAACATAAAAATGAAATAAAACCCTAATTTAAAATTGTATTTTGTAATGAAATAAATAATCCAATAAAATTAAATAAATCCAAATCAAATAATTTCCAAACATAATGAAATAAGTTACAAATTACACATTATTTTTTTTCTGAACTTTAGTTTAGGAGATATATTTAATTAAAGTGAAAAAATTTTGATTCCTTATTCAAGTGGCAGGCAGTGTATATATATTTAAAAAAAGACTACAGCAGTAATGCATTTTTATAAGTTTCTTCTATGGATCTTGGTCAGAACCAATTCGGCTTGGGAAAGTAGAGAGGACTGCAGAGTGTCGAGGGCGATATGGCCGGTATTGGACAAGGCAGGCACTACCACTCTCCTGGGCATGAATAGGAAGAGCTTGAAAGTCATGATAGGGGCCATAACAGGTCACTGTTTGATAGGGAAGATGAGGTCTAGAATGGACGCTAACAGTTCTGACTTTTGCAGACTGTGTGGGGACGTCGATGAGACCGAGTCTATTGAGCACATTGTGTGCCATTGTCCGCGATTACAGCATCGTATGATGAAGTGGCTGGGTAGACAGTTCCTCGACGGGCTAAGTGACGTTCGGGACGTAGATCTTGTTGACGTCATAGGCTTCGTCATGGGAATCAGCTGCTTGAGGGAGAATCAGAGGTTTAATCCTAGGGGGATTGGTAGCATTGCTGGTCCCCCCTTATGATTCGTTACATTTCTATTCCCTTTTTATCTTTCACTCTACTTTTTCTGTATTCTGTATTTTCTATTTTTTGTATTCTACACTCTTATTTCACAGCTATTCTGTTGAAGGTACTCACAATGTACCGGAATCGGTCTCTGGGTGGAGATGTGGTACTATCTGGTATCACATCTACCTTCTCTATCTATCTATCTATCTATCTATCTAATGCATTTTTATAAAAATTCTTGTTTTCTGTTTATTTTATTAATTTAAAATCGAGCGATATTTAATTCAAGTTATTTATTACAAATTAAGAGAAATATATACGTATATGAATAAATAAATACATAAATAAAATACGTTTTCTATTCAAAATCTTTAATAAAAAAAAATCGCGCAATTTTTTATTAAAATTTTTCAAAAAAGAACTTTTTAAAAACTTGTAATAAATATAGGGAATAAAAAACGTGTAACATATTTCTAAGCACAAGAAAACTTTTTTAAAAATTACTTTTATTTATATTTGCTGGGAAATAACAGAAATTTAGAAAAGATATATACTTTACGTAAATTTATTGTAAAAAATATTCTAATTCATAACACCAGAAAATTAAATTTCGGTTAATCGGTTATTCGACACAAATTATTCGGTTTATTCGTTATTCGAAAATAGACAATTTTAAATTATTCCAATATTTATCGGATAATCGAATGACAGTTAATCGACTGGATACCCTAACAGATAGACAGACTAACATATAAACAGACAAGTATGTAGAAAAAAAACAGTCAGACATATAAAAAAAACCGTTTTTTTTTTGGAAGAAAAATATAGCGCATTCCGTTTCCTTACGAATGTCATGAATTTTGTATGGCAGTTGAACGCAATACCTTTATAACACAAAAAGCGCTTATGAATTTAACATTGTGTTGTCATAGGAAGGAATAGCTGTGGAAGTTATTCTTTTAACCCATGGTTGCCATTAGTAGGATGTTATTTTTTTATGTTTCTTGAATTTGAATTACTTCTCTTACTATGTTCATACATTTTTTTTTAAATATTGTTTTAGTCGTATTAAAACATAATAAAAATAATTAATAATTAGAAACTATGAATATTTTTACCTTCTAAAATATAGTATTAGTTCTACTTCTGAAGTTGTGAAAATATTTTTTTTTGGAAGCACATGTACTTTCTTTGTAAAATGTCACGTTAGTGCATATAGAAAACTAAATTTTACTGGGTTTAAACAAAAAATTAAGCAATACTTATCTTGAATGAAGTACTCTTATCAACGGAATTAGTTTTTTCTCTTGTAACACCTGTACAATTCTTACAAAAAATTTAAATATTTTAGTTTTCATTTTTATATTCAATATTTTTTGTAATAGATTACTTTATTTTTTAGAAGAGTTGTATTTGAAAGTGTTCTACCTGTAAAATTGATATAAAATATATAAAAATGAGTCTGAATTTTGTAACCATTTTCTTACCTTAATTCCAAGTTGTTTCCCAAGAAAAATTATTTAATAAATTTTAATTTGTTAAGAAATATAGTATGTTGATTAACTTTTACCAACCAACTATTCGAAAACCGGTTTTCCAAAAAGTCGAGTAACCGATCACCCTACAAGACAGACGAGACAGACAAGAGAGAACAACCAAAAATGTATTTTTTTTTTTATTAATTCGAACGTAAGTAAGCTTCCTACAGGCAGGCAGATGAAAGGTCCTGGCCATATTAAGGAATTGCTAAATTTCCCGCTATTTTGATTTTTTTTTTTTTTTGTAATAAAGTTTTAAATCAAATTATTTTTACTACAAATAAAAACGTACATTGTAATCTTAATCGGGAAAGAGAGACAAGACAGAGAAGTCAAATTTTATCCATATTTCGTTTACTTTAGAACATGTATGGAAAAGTTGATACAATCGTACTTTATTGATACTATTTCATTTTTAAAAGTATCATAGTACCCCCGCGAATAATTTTATGCACTTAAGTGTTTATGTTCGGTTAAATAGATGGGACAATAATTTCTTCCAAACCCATTCCGGGTATACACGTATACCTGCATAGGTATACGCTTTCAGCAAAAAAAGTTTTCCTTAATCATAAGCCTTATCTGTTTGGTTAGTATAAGAACCTCATTTTCTCGATACAGTTTCTCAAAGATTTCTAATTTATGTTCTTGTGATATTCTAAATACGATAAATTATCCCGTTCAAAATTTTCACTTCTTATGTGATCAACATTACACTGATTAGTCTTCTGAGTTGGCCAATTTAACTTAAGGATCTCTTTTGACTTCTCAATATTTGGGTTTCCCCATAAGATGTCAGTCGTTCTCCCGATATTTGAATTTTGTCAGACTCTGACGTGTTCATCTCTTGTCCATTCTTTTACTTCAGCTTTAAAATTTGGGAAAGGTTTTGCATTTTCCATTGCTATAGTATTTACATTTGTACCCATCTTGGATAGCTTATCGACTTTTTCGTTCATGTCAATACCATGACTTCCTGGAAATCATATTATCTCGGTGCTATCACATCAGAGGTACGAGTTTATTTCTCAAACGTTTAGTTGATTATTTTGCAGCTTACTTCAAAAGAAAATTAATTTGTAGTTACGTAAATTTATTTTTCGAACAGATACGTATTTTATTTAAAGTTTTTATTCGAATCTTCGATTCTGATTTTCATGATATTCAGAGATTTTTTTGAAATTTTGATAAATACTTTGACCAAATGCTTGAAATACATTTAATTCTTTCGAAGTACATATTTGAAACAATTCAAAATTTATAGGGACAATAAACTATATCATAGAAAAACTATTACTTATCGACGAATTAATTTCGAATAACTGCACTTTTCTCTTGAAAATTGTGATCGCGATTTGTTCTAATATAATTACAATTTTCTATGTTCAGTAAACTGAATTTCAGTAAAAGTGAAAATGCTCCGAATTTTAAAGTTATCAGATAAACTATTAGTTTTTAACAAAACTAATTGATTCATATTTTATTATAAATATTAACCCGGAAAAAACGATAACGACATGTATTATAATTTAATGATTTGGTAATGTATTTAATCCAATACATTTGATGTGAAAGCAACATTGTTGGAGTTTTAAAATAATTAAAAGATAATTATCAGAAATTTGAATTTTAGTATAATTCAAAGAAAAATGGTCCTACTTGAACGATTTTTTGATACCGAAAAATATTTTCATTTTCAATCCATGCTTTAGAATGATCAAAAATACCACTAAATAGAACGTAAGATGTCATTGTTTTATTCTTACCTGTAAACGTTGTTAAATTCTTATCAGTTGAATAGTTTTTGTGTCAAAAACATTACTATTAATCGGCCGTGAGATATGTATATTTAAAAATATAAAAACAAAACTAAACTTGAATCAATACATGGGGTATTTTATGTTCAGTGTATTCAAAAGTAGTACCAATAACGATAATAAGACTAAGCAATTCATTAAGAAATTAATATAAACTTAAAATAAATCATTAAAAAATCAGCTAAATAACAAGCCAATACACGAAAAACAAAAAATTGATAAATTAAAAATCATCAGTCTTTATGGTGTAAAACAAAAATGAACTTGCAATTTTATCTACAAACTTTTTTCTTCATTTCTTATGCTTTTTCATCCAACAATAGTATTTTTCGTCTGCATTTTTAACATGTTTTTGGTCGGGCATTTCAATGTCAGTCCAATTAAAACAAAGAAAACGACCAATAATTATAATCTTCAACCAACTAAAAATAGACGCCGTTGAGTTTTTCTTGAATAATCATATAAAAGCGAAATGATGCTGACAAAAGTACAGCAAATCAATTTCATCTTTCGTATTGAGAAGAGCATAAGCAAAATGGTTAGTTTTAAAGTTGGATGTTAAAATAACAAATAAACATTTAAATTAATTTATACCTTATGGAAACTTAATAATGCTTCAATGTTATTTTTTACAGAAATATACCGTCGCTGTTGTTTTGGCCCTTTTGGGTTTAGCAGCTGCTGATATTTCCCATTTGGATGGTGCCTACAATTATCCCAAACATGATGACAGTTATCACTACAATCAACCTACTCATGATGAAGGTTACCACTACAATCCACCAGAACCACAACAATCTTATTTGCCTCCTGCTCCACAACCACAACAATCATATTTGCCTCCTGCTCCTCAACCAGAACAATCTTACTTGCCTCCCGCTCCTGCACCACAACCTCAACAATCTTACCTGCCTCCTGTTCCCGCTCCCCAACCACAACAATCCTATTTACCTCCCGCACCTGCTCCACAACCTCAACAAACATACTTGCCCCCTGCTCCTCAACAAACTTACTTGCCCCCTTCTCCACAACCTCAACAAACATACTTGCCTCCTTCTCCTCAACCTCAACAAACCTACTTGCCTCCTGCCGATAATGGTCAAGATGGTTATCGTTACCGTGTTGTCAAGCGTTATCGTTTCAGATCTCACTAAGATGAAATCCTAATATTTCTCTTGTTTGTATTATTTGATTAATTTCATTACGTGTGAATGTGATTGTGTGTGTTGAAATTGATATGAAAAATTTTTGTTAAAAATTATTTAGGTTTAAAATTGTGTTCATCAGTTTTTTATATAAATAAAAAACATTTAGTAAATTTAAAGAAAACCAATGTATGAATCTCTTAGATACACCTTTGATAAAAAAAAAATACCATTTGAATGACATAAAAGCTTTGTAAAGGAGATGGCTAGAATTCGACAGTCATGACCGCATTGTTTCATATATTTGTAGGATTTCAGAAATTTTGAAATGATAAAAACAAATCATCATGACAAGCGTTGAACATTATAAGTAAATAAAAAACATCTTCAAAATGGGAGTTCTCTCACTACAACGATTTAAGTAGATACAAGAAAATCATCTTTATCAATAAGGTTTATTTTAGATGATATGCAAAATAGCCGCATTTGGGTCAATATCGAACCATATGAGGTCAAAAAAGTTCCAATGCATTCGCAGATAATTCAATGTGGATTATGATTATAGCATCGTTAATATGTTATAGTGTTTTCTGCTAAGGATGAGTTGATGTTGAAATAAAATAAAACAGGCCATCTGTAATTGTGACTAACGAATGTCATGCATTATGTAAGGATGATGACGTCGTTATATCCGCCGAGTTTTTGCACAGTAGGACAGTTCGAGAGGCCCAATTTTTGATAATTTTGTCCTATACATTCGGCTGGGATTGATCGATAGATTCGGTTATGTTGACTTTAAAGATATTGGCTTATTGGCAGAGACCTACGACTTCAGAAAACCTCACATAAAAAATTTAGTGTAGTCAATTTGCACGATCTCGTTGGGAAATTTATATATCAGCCTTCATCCAAAATATACATTGTGGATTTTACCTTTTGGAACGTAGCTCCATCCTGATATATCAGTTGGGTCCTATATGAGTTCAGGCCACAAGTTCCAATTCAAAATTTGCCAAGTTAAAGCCTGAGAAAGTAAAAAGATAATTTACGTGTAAATATTTTTACAACGAGTAGAGATATTCAAATGAAATTTTGACACAATATAAAAAAAAAAATCTGTGAATTAGAAACACACCCACTGTTTTGTACCAAAATACCAAAAATCACAGCCCGGAAAAAAACGTGCTTTAAAAAAATAACTTTTTTGACATAAGCGGCGTCCGTCAGAAAATAATTTTTATGTATTTACCTAATATGTAGAGGTATTTAACTAACATAATTTTTATCTGATCCCAGCTTTGCGATTTGAGAATTTTACAAACAAAAAAATTGATAATGTTTGGATAGGACTTGTGGGGAGATCGTTGCTCCAAGTGTGTGTGGGCCAGAACAAAAAAAACAAATTTTATAGGCAAAAAAATATTGCCACCTTTTTTGAAAATTATCCAAAAATTTAAAATCCTTTGAAGTTGCAACTTCAGGTTAAAATAAATTTTTATTTTATCTATATATTTATGCGATTTTTTCAGCACTATTATTTAGAATTCTGTAGGAAATCTGATGAATATGTAAAAAAAATATTAAGCTCACCAAGTTAAAAAACCTAAAAATCTCCTAAATATCTCTTAAACTAAAAGAGATATCCTAAACATGTAAGCATATTTTTTGTAGAGATTTACAAGGACTATATATAAAATTTTTTTCTGTCAAATCGTAAACGAATTCTTGACGATTAAAAAAATTCATACCCGAGATCACTTTGGTGGTCTATTTATGCTAGGAATCTGTGTTCCTTCAAATCAACTCGAAATCTAGGTGAAATTTTATTGAGACCGTTCACAAGTTACAGATTTATTTCCAAAAAAAAAAGCGTTTTGGAACCACTGTGGTATGGTCTCTAGTTTCATGCATATATCGGTCACATGGTGTAATGGTTTCAACCTTCATTCCTCTAAATATTATAAATTTGAAATAAGTTTTAAACTTATGTAATCAAATAAAAACAAATTTCAAATTGAAAGAGAGTTTTAAAATAATTTGGAAATTAATTTAGCTTATATTAACTAATATTGCTGTTCATTTGTTATTAAAGCTTAAAGAGTTACAGACTTATGATATGAATATTAAAAAAAATGTACTACTGCCTGAAAGAAAATATAATTTTAAGTATATGTGCATAATCTGATTGTATTAGAAAAGCTCCCCTTAAACTCTTTGTGAATATACTTGGCTAGTTTTCTAGATTTCTTGAAATAAAATACACTATAGAGTTCGGAAGCTCTGAGAGTCAGTTTCATAATGTATTTGAGATCTTGTCTCAGTACCTAGTTGTAGAAATCCATCATATATCAAAATGGGTGTGAATTTAAAATTTTTGTTCCCACAGTAAACACAAACTGTAGTGTAGAGCGGATTGAAATTACTTACTAGATATCTGAAAGTTTTGAAGAAAACGGAATACGTTTTGTTTTTTATTTACATAACTTCAGATTACATATGGAATTAATCGGACATCCTTCCTTATAGCATACAGTAATTTTACCAAACCTAAGAACTGCAATGCCCAACCGAACAGAACTTCAACAGCTTGTTAATTATTTTGAATACTTCCAATACATCTTAGCCTCTTTTGTATAAATAACATAAGTTTTATTCATACTGCTTCGGGCATACAATTTATAAACGTTTACATATTGATTAATTTTATTACAATCTTATTCAATAATCTACTGTATAAGTGTCCTTTAGTATTTACCAAATAGTCCATTGTGGAATATGTACATAAAAATAATGTTGGTCAAGTAATCAATTTGCATTGGGCAAACTGATGTACGCGTTTTGTTATCAATATATAAAATAAATCATGAAACATACGAGGGCAGGTGAAAAAAAAAGGTCATAAAACTCTTGTAATAATTCCGATAGAGATTTTCCACAATATTAATCCTGTATTTTGCTTTCGCATAGAGAGGAAGCGTCACACAGTGCTTTGTCCCAGAGACAAAAATCAAAATAAAAACATGTTTCAAATTATGTTGAGATATAAATTTTTAGAAAGATAACAATATATCACACATAATTTTAAAATTATTTTTTAGGAATAATTATTTCTTGCCTACGAGAGGGCTATAAATTCAAAGAATTTAAAGCAAGTATTAATAAGCAAAAATGTAGTTTTAAACTGTTTTAAGGAAAATAATTGCCAAAAATTAAAATTTTTAGCAAAACTAAAACTATTACCATTTTTTAAATATAATCTTTCGAATATAAATGGGCCATTATCAAAAACTTTTAACCTGGCTGAAACTGACTTTAATCCTTAATAATTGTTGTAATACTATTTTAAACAAACAGTTTAAAGATCTGAATTCACAAGACTTGAAACTAATAGAGTACAAAATTTTAGCATCATAGGTTTCATTTTATAATCAGGATTGGTGCTCAAAATTCAAAAACTTAAAAAAGGGTATAATTGCTTAACCTTTATCATTTTTCCGCAGTCTTTGTTCGGTTCTTTATACTTTTTGTTCTCATTCGATCTTATATAAACTAATCGGGCTTTGCGACAAATTCTGCGCCCTCCTCGCTGTTCTTGGTAATCAAATTTTGATAAAAAATTTACAGTTTTTAATGGAATAGCATTGACTACTACGTGAACTACTTGTTTTTTTTTATTTTACACAATAAAATCGAAGGAGCATTAAAAATAAATTTAATAAAAAAATTATGGATTTTTTGAAAATTACGCATAAAATTGCACTTTTTATTATATATATATATATATATATATATATATATATATATATATATTTACAAATTTTTTTTTATTTAAAGTACAGAAATTATAATTTTTTTACTTTTTGCATAAATTCTTGCAGTCATTTAACAGGTTAAAAAATAATTAGTGCCTATTAATTGCCACAACTTAAAAAAAAGTTAAATTGAAAAAGTGTCTGATTTCTTGTATTTACTTCAATTTCAAAGAGTTCTTAACGTTTACGTAATTTATTTTGTTAAAATCTAATAAAAATTTAACTAAAATTATTACGAAATTTAAAAAAAACAATTAAGGAACAACATAATTTTTAGACACAATATAGTACATTCAAAATTCACAAGATGGCGTTAATTATAGAATTTTTTTAATTTTGTTTTTATACAAAATTTACATGTGTTCGATGGAGTATTAGATAGATTATACAAATGTTTTTGCTTTATTCTATAACCTAATATTGTTTTATAATATATATATATAATATATATATATATATATAACATTTATTTAATATATAACAATTATTTAATATTTTCTGCAACAATTAAAAAAAGTACATTATTTAAATAATTTGTGATTTTTTATTTTCAAAAGTCTAAAAGTTTTTTTTTTTTTTTTTTTTTTTGTTAAAATATATCAAGATGTTAAATCTATTAATCTATTAATTAGAAAAAAGAGAAAACGTAAATGCAGAAGTTAAAATAATACTAGAAGACGACAGGGTTTGGGGAGGTAGATATGCCCTTCCTTGAAAGAACACATAAAAAAGTACAATTTTTGCAACTTTTGTTAAAAAAAAGTCGAAAAGCGTGATTTTTTGCGGCTTTAAATTAATAAAAAAAAAAAAATAACAAAATCGAAAAAGTATGTTATTTTAAAATTTTATTTTCATTATTACTTTTCATCAATTAAAATTCTGAAAAACTTTCAAAAATGCATCTGGAAAATGTACCTACATCCAAAATGCATTTAGTGAAAAAGCAGAAATATTTAATAAATTTATTATCCGCAGGATGTCGAAATATCAAAAAAATAAAATTATATATAAAAAAAAAACTGACAAAAGGCTTTTAATTTTTGAAATATATAAAAAGGTCGAAGTAATAATCACATTAATTTTCAGTAATATTTAGAAAAAAATACCAGCACTTTTTTATACAACAATTTACATTTTTTAATATTTTAATGTTTTATACATTTCATGCAAAGAGTGTAAAGCTTAAAATATATAAAACTGCATACCTAAATGAAAGATTTAATTGATTTAAAAAATATTTTAATGGTATTTGTATTTGCTTTAAGCTAAATAATTTAAAAATAAAATTTTAGTAATAAACCGATAAGTAAATGCATTTGCAACTTTTCAAGTACATTTTTTTTTTATAAAATTTTTTGAAAAAAAATTTTTTAAAATATATTTTATTAAAATTGTACAATTTTACTAATTATTCATATATAACTTTGTTTAGATACATATTTTCTCAATTTTTTATAAATAAAACAAAAAGTTTGGTAAAAAAGAACTTTTACGTTTTTAGTCCAAAGCACAAAAATATTTAAATAAATTAGTTTTTGTTTGAGAAAATTTGTTGACGTTTTTTACAAATAAATTCTAAAAATACTATAGCTTAAATTAAACTTAAATTGAATTGTTTAGTCAATATATTAAGTTTAACGTTTATTTAAGAAAATAAAATATCGAAAGGGGAGAAAGTTTTCAAAAATGCATTTCCATTGTACAATATTTTTAAGAAATGATTTCTTTTTTATGATTATGATATTAGAAGCGTAGCCTTTCTAATGAACTTTAAATCAATGAAATCGGACTTAAACTTGAAAAGATACGTATAATCAAAATTATTTGAAAAGTGAAATACTTTCATTTTTACGAAATTAAATTCAAAAAATTAAAATGAATACGTCAATGTGGACTTACAAAGCATGCGAGTGCCAAATATGAACCAAATCTGAGACCTAAGATATTGTTCATATTTGGTGTCTTATGAAAATCATGATATATGGGAGGTTATGCAGGCGTGTTCATGTAAAGTCTTTTCCAAACAAAACATTTTAGTCTGAAGTTTTTAAAGTAATATGGGTACCAAGTTTTTCTTCTATTTTTGTCTCATTGTTATATGGGAACAAAGCACTGTGCGCTGGATTTTCTGGTACTGCTGCCGAGTGTTATATGTGTACACCGTGTATTGTTTTTTTTTTTTTTTTTTTTTTTTTTTTTTTGTAAAATACCTTGTTTTTGAGTGCTTTATCAATTTTGAAAATAAAATTTAATTCTAACATATTTTTTTGCATTTTTAGTTTTGTTTAATTTTCAAGGATTGTAATGTTGAAACTGCATATAATTAAGTCACAATTGATTTTTTGACAAGAAATTTAACACAGTTTTAATCAGTTTTTTTTTTGTGCAAATAATTTGTTCTGCAATATTTATTTATAATTTATTTATAATTTGATTTATGAACACATTTCCTTTTTTATGAGTATATACACTTTTTATTTTGCAGTTATGATATATTGCCTAATTTGTACCAAAAATTGTATCCCTTTTACCTTTAATTTTCGATAAACTAAAAGGGCTATGTCAACATTTTATAACACTCAACTTCGTGACTAACAGGCTTAATAAATTTATTTTTATGTGTGAGGTTTAATAGATGTATTATTATATCGTAGAAGACCGGATTGCAAAGTAATGAAAAATTAGTAAAAGAAACAGATTTTGTGATCTCTTTAATAGCTGTGGTTTTGCAGATAGACATTTTTGAATATAAGCTCTCGATATTTTTGGACGATTTTTTGATTTTATAAGAATTTTTTAAGTTATTTATATTTATGAATAGGTTCCATGGTTAATGAAATATATTATAAAATAGTTTATTTTAGTTAAAATTAAGATTATAAAATTGGCTAAGTAAGCTTTGATTAGGAGAACGTAATTTTTTTTTAAATATAAATAATATCGATTATTGTGCGAATATATACATAAAAATTTTGAATAGATGATTCTGTAGAAGTAAAATTAATGATAACAAATAAGAAATTATGTATTTTCTTCGTTGTTGAAATATTAACATTTCAGCCTCTTTAAGGCAATTCAAAGATTCAAAAAAAAAGCTAGAAGCTAAAACACAAATTTTGAGGTTAAAAGCCTTTATGTTAGCTTTAAAAAGACTAGATTTAGCCTTAAAAAGGCTAAACTTGCAAGACTGCTGTCTACCAATTTTAGCTTGTTAGATTATTAGTCATTTGTTTCCTCAATATACCGCAATTGCCCTCGTATATACAAAAGAAACTTAAGACCGATTCATTTCAATAGGATATTGCTGCTCTTATACATATGTATGCAAGCATACTACTTTACCGCTTACACATTCTTGTCTTACATGAATATGAATAGATGTATATATGTTTGTTTATCTTTGAGAAGAGCATGTTCAATAAAATATCCTTCTATTCAGACGAATCTATAGACAAAATTTATATAAAAGCAATATTTTTCGTTTCTTCTACATATAATATATAACGATGATGCTCTTGTAATAAGACTGTTGTAAATAAGGATATAGCAAGTAGTATCCTTTTGCCTTTAGAATGAATATTCAGAATATATATGTATGTAGATGTGATTGTAGCCAAAAAACATGATTAATGTTCATGTTAAGGATAATTGCACATTTACCATAAATCATGATGTGGACCCACATTTGTCCAACTATTACATTTTACTACATACAATAATAACACAATGGCCGGTAAACATAGTTACACATACCTACAATATACGCTTTCATGCAAATATAGACAGAAAGAGTGAAAGAGTTTGGAAATTTGAATATACAAAGAAAAAAGAAGCTGCGTTGCCTCAAAAGGACCAATCCATTGTTAAGATGATGGAAAGATTAAGAAGTATCAGAATACTTTTTGTTTTTTTTTAAGTCTTACGTATTTTATATGTCAAATAAAATATGTTCTTTTTTTCATAAATCCCTTTTGTTGGTGTCTATGAAAGGAAAACTCAAAAAATATTTATAATCCTGGTGTTAAATTTAAGTTTTTAGTTGTTGTAAAGAGGGTTTGGTTGGCAGAGAGGGTTAAGTATTAGTAACAAATATGTTTATTATTTGTTGTTTGTATGACATTTTATATTGTCCATATATAGTAGTTTCCTAGCGAACAATAGTGATCATTGAAATGCAAATTAATTACATTTATTCACATTTGTTTCGAATAAAAATATTAATCAATGGTTGAACACTTTTTTGATTTCTATTGTTAAAAATGGAAAGAAAAATTGTTTGTTATATAAATATTTCATTGAATTTTATAAAATAAACAAGAAAAAACATGAATTTGTACGTAAGTAAGTAAAATTAATAGTTTTTGAGGATATCTTTCGCGTATAATTGTAACTTTTAAAGTTTTATAATTGAAATCTTAAAAGACTTCGTGAAATATAACTATGTAAAATTGAATAGATTACCTTCAACAGTCCTAATGTAGTAATATGGAAGACTTGCTTATTGTGTCCTTTTACATGAAATTAAATTAGTCGGTCAATCCCGTCCATATGATATCCTATACCTTTTTATACATACATACATCCATACATACATACATACATATATACATACATACATACATACATACATATATGCGTAAAAGTGATTTTCGGAAGTAGGTCTGTATGGGAGCTATAATCAATCATGGACTGATTCTAATAAAATTAAAAATACTGGCTTCTATGTATATAAGATTTGTTTGTGTCGAATATTATCTTAATACTAATATTTGTATAGGGTTAATGCACGTTAAAGTCATTTTTACATGAGAGCTGTGCTCAATTGAGAACCGAACTTAGAAACTTGCGATATAACGGCACTGTTTTATATAAAAAATATTTGTCTTTTTTTATTATTTTCTTTAATCTAGCAATCAGAACCTATTGGTGATTTCAGTGGAATATTCTTATAAACTCAGTCGAGAAAAATTTGTCTAAAAAGTTATTGCAAAAAGAAAAAAAAACATTAAGAAATTTTAAAAGTTTTAGTTATTTGTTTCACTTCAGGTAATATTAGGAAATATTATTAAAGGATGTCTAAAGGAACTTTTGTTACAGACCGGGAATAAATTAAAATTAAACTTTTTCGTGATCAAAGCTTTTCTAGCAGAGAAATGTTTAGAACAATTCACAGTTTGGAAGGAGTTATTCGAGGCTTTCTGAAGAAAGGGCAGAAATACGGAGTGCGGAAACCAACAAATTAACAAAAAGGCAAATTATAAATTAAAAGAAGAAGTCACCCGCAATAAATTAAATGCTACACAAATAAAAAATAAACTTGATCTTCCCGTCACTTTCGAACATATTGTACACATTTTGCGAAAAGATGGTAATAAAATGGAAGAAACCAAAATATAAGACAATGTTAAAAAAGCGCAAATACATGAAATGGACACATGAGTGTACTAATGTAATCTTTTCTGATGAAAAGAAATTCAATTTGGACGGTCCCGATTCATATTCTTGCTATTGGCATGATTTGAGATCGAAGGAAATTCGTATGTCGAAAAGCAATTTCGGTAGAGGCAGTTTTAGGTTCGGGCAGCCTTTTCTGCTGCAGAAAAATAAAATATATGTTTTGTTCCAATTAAAATGAACAGTGGTGTTTACAATGTACTATTGTATGATGCTCTTCTCCTATTTATGGATGAAAAAATGGATAAAGATTGCACATTCCAACAGGATAACCCTGTAATCCATGTCTCGAACCAATCTAAATCATGGTTTAGTGAACATAATATTCTACTATTGGACTGGGCGGCTTGCAGCAAAAAAAAAATTAATGTACATTTAAAGTTTTCTTGCTAAGTTTTTAATTGAAGTCAATTAATAATTAAAAAAAATTATTTGTAGCACCTTAATTATTGTTTAGTCCCATTTTTGGTAAGTATTAAAAAAAAAATAATTGATGTGCGTTTATAAGAATATGCACCAGTGTATATAACTTATTTATCCGGAGTTGCACTAACATCGTAGGTAAAGTCCTGTAGGTGAATATACTAGCTCCTTCTATTAAGAAAAAGAAAACATGTGTTAAACTTTATTGAATTGTCTTTAAAATTTCGACAAGTACTTTGCGCAAAAGGTTTACATGAATAGCCTATACACTTTAAGGTAGGGGTCCCAAGGTTTTTTCTGTGTGTTACAAACATCACAACAATCTCATAATTCCCAAACCACGTACTCACTGTGGAAAATTTTTGTAATTTTCTGATCGTA
Source organism: Protocalliphora azurea (assembly GCA_932274085.1). NCBI lineage: Eukaryota > Metazoa > Arthropoda > Insecta > Diptera > Calliphoridae > Protocalliphora > Protocalliphora azurea. The sequence goes on from OW026523.1 coordinate 90,847,101, forward strand.
AATCTGTAACTTTTCAATTCAATAATATTGAGAATATTTTCCATAATATTAGTAAATATGAGCTAAATCCATTTATTTAGTTATTTGACAACATAAGCTAAAATTATATTAACAAATTATGGCATTTAGAGGAATGTAGGTAGTAACATTAAAGCTCTCGTCTTAAAGAATTATTGAATATAATTTAATTTATTTACATGATAATAGGTCATTATTTGTGTGTAAAAATGAATTTTATGAAAATACTGCCGGACGGACATAATATGATCATCGTGTAATTTTATATTGACCTGCGATAAATGGCGCTTTATTGTGCGATTTGACGATTTTTGTTCGAAATAAATGACATTTTTTAAAACTTGCATAAAAAAAATATTCGTTTCTATAGTTGTAATGATTAGAGAATACATCCAGGGATTTTGATTCCCGGGATTCCCGGGAAATTTGCAATTTTTCAGGTGCCGCTTTTACGGAAATTTTGAAAGCACTGGTTGAACTTTAACCAAAACTTATATATTTTAGTAATTATTTAGAGAAAATTTAGCTGAAACACCAGCTGGGAGTTATAGCATAATGACAATGATATCTTAATAAAATATCAGAACTAAAAACCAGCAGGTGAAAAAGAATAACTAATTGAAAATATCTTATAGACATTATAAATATACAATACATTATAAATTTATATTACATACAAATTTATGCCGAATTTATAGAAATTTCATAGAAATTTTACAAAATATTAAAAAATTTAAGAAAAAAGTAAGTAGTGAGTCCAACAAATCATTAATAATAGTATTTGGAAGGTAGACGTCTATTCAACCCTTGTTTTTAATGCGGATAATTTAGTCAAAAATTATTACATTTCTTATTATAGTTGCTACCGACCTTAGGAAAAAGAAATTTACAACTTCCCATAGTCAGCATAGACTGCATGCAAATTTGATTTGTATGATCAATCCTAAGGTTAGCATTAATTTTCTATTTTTATTTTATTAAAATTATAGTTCAAAAAGTTTCAAAATAGGATGTTAATTTGAGTTATATAAAGTTTTTTGTAATATTTATAGCAACGCATATAACTTGCATTTTAGTATCATAGGTAAAATAGTGTGCCATTAAAAAAACATAATGGGAATGATGCCTGTTTGGATCAAGATGGGTTACAAAAAATGTTAATACTTGGATTGTACAGAAAAACATTAAAAATTATGGTCCTTTTAAGAAATTTATAATATGTCATAGGCAAATATTTTCAATATTTTTTGCAAAAATGGCTTGAAGTTTAATACGTTTATACTTTTATTAATAAAATATTTAAAAATAGTTTTACTCAAATTAGTTTTTCCATAACATCTTCATATTAGGAACTTTTTGAGGCATATTTCGATATAAATCTCGAAACTCTTCTCTTCTTCTCCAAGATGTACCAGAATCATGATTTTCAATCGTTGGTAAGGAACTGAAGATTAGATTTTAAAAGCCTTTAATATTTGCCTATATTTAGCTCATTGATACGCATAGTTTGAGAGGTGTTCCTACATCATTTAAAAAAAAAACAATTCTCTGAGACACTGCAAGGCAATGGTTCTCACAAACTTTTGCTTCACTATCCACTTGATACGTTTCAACTTGAAAACGACCGGCAGTAATTTTAGAGTAATAATAAGTATTAAATTTTTATTCACGTTTGAAAATAATAATCAATAAAATGCCTTTTTTGTTCTTCCTGTCGTACAATCAGTGAAATATTAGACTGTAAGAAGACAACATCTACGTTTGCTTAAATGGTTGTCTTGCATGACATGTTAACCCTGCGGTACATACTAAGGTACATTTCTCTAATAATAAAGATATGGTCACGAAACTTTAAGTCGTCATGATAAAGGTATTTCTAAAGCTTATAAACTGAAGAAACCTTAGTTTTGTTAAGTTAGTCTAAATATGAAATGGCTTTAAAGTTATCAACTATGGGAGTCAATATCCAGGGTTAAAGTTAAATTTTTTTTGTTTAGACTAGTGACTAAAATTGTCCATGTAGGCAAAAGTTTTGTTGTATAAGATCTGGCTCCGTTAGGATTTGAAGGAGAAGTGGTTTCATACGTAAGCCAATTTTGAACTTTTTAGGTTATTTGGGAGCTTCAGAAAGAGGTATAAAAGATCACATATGACAATTTGCAAATAATTCCCGTTATCACTATTTTGCGCCAGTCTTTATGATTATGAAAATGACGGCGCATATTTCAGCCATTTTTACAACTTTCAATATTGGCTATGGTTTTAATGAATTCTTTTTAGATTTCTGTATGTCATGTAAAAATGTCCAACTTTTCTACTCAAAATATTATGCAAAGGCTTAAGCTATTGATATTATTTCCGCTATTCGTGCCAGGTCATGTAAACTTCCAATATTGTAGCTCTAAACTTGATAGGAAGCTGTACCATCACTGACTACATTATTTAGGATTGTAAGAAAGTTATGGTCGGGCTTGAATGATTTTCGGAGAGGATCTTATATGGAACCTATGCTCAATTGTGGATCCAGTTAGTGGCGTCACTGACAACATTGTAAGATCTTTATAGTCGGGCTTGGTCAATATCTGGAGAGTTCTTCATATAGAACCTGTGCTTTATTGTGAATCAAGCCTTGTTGTACGGTTTAAAATTACAATTAATTTTTAGAATCTTACATATACAAAAAACTTGGTGTCTACCAATACTAATTTATGCATTTTTTATGATTTTCAGAAGTGGCCTTATATGACAATTATTTTAATGATCTTCGGAAGTGGCCTTATATGGCAGCTATGGATTTTTGAAGAGCAAACCTGATAAAAATTTTATATTGTGGTTTTGTTACGTTTATAAAAATTATTTTATAAAATGAAACATGATTTTTAATATATATAAAACTTTCATATGTACTGAAGTATGTAATATTTAAAAAAATTATGAGTGTCGAAACCCTATTGTATTTGAACGGAGTTTGCTCATGCATCAGATAAAGAAAAATTTTATGCAACTATCTCAAAAATTGCTACTTGCAGCTTCATCAAAAGTTTAACATAGACGGACATGCAAGTTTTTTTAAGTGTATTTAACAGTTTTCTTCTGGTTTTATAATTAGTTTAATAACATTGGTAAATAATTAACATAAAATTATAAATTTTATTTATAAACGCTAAGGTACCCGGTTATCCTGGGGATTGTATAACGTATTTTTTTAGGCATTTAGAGTAGGGTTAATGTTTATGTTAAAAAAATTAATATTTCTAGAAGCCTTGAAGAGGTCAATATCCCGAAATATCGGAATATTGATAATATATACGTTTTTTCCGCGAGCTCGAATAAAACAGGAATTTTATTAACTGTATAAGTTCAAATATTTGAAATTTGATAATTTTAACATATTTCTCAAAATATGTGTTCAAACAAAATTCTATGTTGAATGTCAAGTTTGAACTAAAATTGGAATTCACTTGAAAAAAAAAAAAACGTAATACTTTCTCAATGTTACATCAAAGTTTATTTTTAAATACTTCCTAAACCTAAAAATAAATAAAATGCAATTTTTCTTGCTGAAATTCTGATTTCATATGGGAGGGAGAGAGATGGAATATGAAAGGATATAAACTTGCCTGTACTTCGAAATTTTTAATTTTTGTACTTCAAAACAGTGATGAGATTTATGATACAATTGTGCTATTTTTGGCGCTATAGCATTTCCAGTGGCATCATGGCCCTTTGGATACTATTTAGGCACTTTTTTACACATTTTTTGATTATTCTCCTACTAACAAAATTTATTGACGATATATCTCTCAATTCTTAGAATAATTCTATAAAGTTCTAAGTTTACAAGTTTAATCTAATACACCATTTACATTTGCACAAAATCTAGTTTAATGAGATTTTAATCGAAATCTATATAATTTTATTAAGGTATTTTATTCAGACTGGTCAAATATTTGACAAAAATATGTAACCACTAAAGAAAATAATTCCTAATTTTTCTTTTTTAATATGAAACGATTTTTACTTACCATTAATCATAGCTGACATTTTATCGAATTTTGTTTAACGCTGCTTTCACTTATAAAATATTTGCAATATCAAATAACGGCAAACAATATTTCTATAAAACTAGTGGTAACGCAATTTTAATCAAATATTTGTCAAATGTGAAAATAGCTTTAGATTTTATTTAGATTTTCTATACAAATCAAAATCAAGTTTCTGTTGAGAAATTACGAAGATGTAGTATACTTTAACAAGATTTTAAAAAACATCGTTATCCAATACTGTTTTTCTTTTAGTGCAAAACACTACAATGTGCTAAATTAAAATAACTTTAATATGTAAACAAATATTTTTAAAATTAAAATAAAACGGTGAATAAATAAAATTTGAGAGAGATTTTGTGCTTTCTCTGGGTCCGAAATTGGTTTATTTATCTTAGCACTTATCAACCCTATTTGGCACATTTTCAATCATATTTTGGCACTAAATAAAACTCATCACTGCTTCAAAACAAAAAAAATTAAAGCAATTAAAGCAAGAATTGCTGAAATAACATTTTTGCGTGTGAACGTAAAAGCAAGTTCAATAGGGAAAAATTACAATTTCGGCAAGAAAACTTGCTGTGTGTGAACCTAGACGTATACTTACAGAAAAATTTTAAAAGTGGTATTTTCTCAATGATATCAAACGCTATTGTTAAATCAAACTAAATTTAAGAAAATAGTAAAAAAAATAGATTTCAAATAAAAATAAAACCTTCGTGTTTAAAAACTAATTTGAAAAATTTCTATTAAAGGTATAGCAATAGCACCATTAAATTTTTTCACAAAATACTGTGAAACAAAAATTATTTGTCAATTATTTGAGACGAAACACTTCTTAAATCGGGCAACCCAATAAAAACTTGCATGGAAAGTTCGTTGTATTTTAAAGAAATTTCTGAAAGTATGAACCGCCTCAGAATCTAAACTATTTTATGAAGAACTTTTAATTTTTTATTTATGTTTAAAATTCGAAACTGGAATTGGCGAGATTCGATTTTTTGAAAAATTTATCATTATTCAAACTTTAAATAGAAATATAGTTTAGTCTCACTTGGTTCAATTCTGTATTATTATAAGATGCCTTCAATATAATGAAAATCTAAAAGAATGTACATAGATAAATAAATTAAATTATTATTATTGAACGAAAAACTATTATAACTCGGTTGTAACTTTGATATTTAAACTTTTGTCAAGATTGAACAGGGTGATAGTAAAATTTAATTATTTACTCTCTATGAATATCTTTGAAAAGGCTAAACTGGCAACACTGGTACTGTAATAAAAGTTTAAATTTCTTAAATCTGTACTCATTAGCAATGTTGCCATTTTATCTTTTTTAATTATTGGTTTTAGCTTCTAGTTTTTTTTTAGCCTTTTTTGATTCTTAAACGTGCCTTAAAAATGCTAGAATTTTAGTATTTCAAGGAGAAATAACATTTCTTATATGCGTTTACTAATTTTATTTTCAGAATTGCAAAAAAAGTCGAGATTTTTTATAGTTTACAAAAATTTTCCCTGCGGCGCTTCATCCACCAAATTAAATATAACTTAAACCCGTTATATGGACTTACTTCTTTAATTATTTTTTAATACATGATTAGCCATATAAACCAAAATAATATAAATATAATTAAAAAATCTTATAAAAGCAAAAAATTACCAAAAAATTTTAAAGTTATTAATCAAAAATAATCCAAATCTGTGTGGGAGATTTTTCATGGGGTCATTTGGCTAACATTTATAAATTTATTATGATATCTTTAAAAATATAAAATATTAATAAGAATAAAGAAGAGTTAAAAAAATATATCAGTTTTTTTTCTGGCCATATTTTTGGGGGCATTTAGCTTTTTTTACATTTTTTCAAAGTATAATTTAGCCTCTTTATTCTCAACTCCTGGCAACATTGCTCTACAGTATTTTTATTTGTTAGATAAAATAAAAATATATTGTTATTTGTTTCGCAATAAAGTATGCAACATGTTTTCGATTCTTTTCATTTCATTCTTTCAATGCCATATTATAACAATGTACGTACTTTTCTTCAACTACACAGAAAAAAATAAAAATGAACTTCAAATACCAAATTGCTTATATTAATAAAAATTTTGTTTGATTTTGCGAAAATTATAATATTTATTAACTGAGAATAATTGCTTTTGGTTTAAATTTCAATTATTTTTTCAAATAAATTAATTAAAATTATTGTTGAATGTTTGCCTAAAATCAACCAAATGTTTTAATCTACAGCTAACTAAATCTTTGCATGAATATTTTTTTATAGTTATTTATTAAATCATTAAAAATATATAAATAATATAATTTAAGTAAAATTAAGCGAAATAAATATTAAAACTCCAAATTTGATTAGGGGAAATGAAACGTGGTACATAGTTTCATCTTGGCGTCATATACATCTTGTTAAAGTCACCAATAATCCCGTATAAGTAATATTGTTGAAATTTTTGATCACATTCTAATAAAGATTTATATGAGCCTTTACGACCTAGGATGAGATGCCAATAAAAACAATAAAGAATATGAAAAATGTCTGAACAGAATGTCAAAAACAAACAATACTTATGAACTGACCTTTTACATATAAGTAATTTTCCAACAGCTTTGACACAAACTTGTATCTTTAATTTTATTATAACCCTCGGTAGTAACGATAAGAACATCTAAAAAAATATTGAAATTATTAAAAATCTCATCAAATATTTAAAACGCGTTCTTACCAAAAAATTATGTAATAAACGTGTCTCCTAAAACTTTGCAAATCCTTACATATTTATATTTCATCTTACAATTATTAAAATGATATAAGTTATTTTATTTCCATATTTTTTTTTTTTTTTTTATTGATAAGATTTTCTTTTTTCTGTATATTTTTTTAAGACTACCGTTTTTGTTAAAAACCTTAAACCAATTAGAAAGTTAATTACATTAATTAATAATACATTTAAATTGCAGTATAAAATGAATTAATCATTTTGTTACAAAATTATATGAAATATTTTTTTTTCCTGTGTATGTATTGCAGTTCTTTACTTTTTGAAAATAAACCATCATAATTCCCATGTTCTTTATGGTGCCAAACAAATGACATTAAAAATAACACGTTACTACACTAGTATTTTTATTCTTTCTTTCCAGTTTCTGTTATGTCTTGTTACTACTTCATTTTATTTTATTTTATAGATATAAAAAGAAACAAACACATAATACAGAAAATTTTATACTACAATAAAAACCATAAAATAAAATAAAATAAATATTTCAAATAAAAACCTTTCACATTTGCACATATTAAAATTTTAAACACACTTACATAACTTAAAGTACAACACACACATACCTTAAGGTGTTTGAATACTAAACTAACGCATTTGATCGATATGATAGAGAGGATTTCTAAACAAGCAACAAAATAGTAAAATGTCAGAAAGTATGCTATGAAAACTAACAAAAGATTACGACAAAAACAACCAAAAGTATGTAAGACGCAAAATAAATTTTTGAAAATGCTAAAGTTAAGTGCTACGCAGTGTTTCCAGTTTAGTATTTTTAAGGCAAAATCTAGCCTTTTTATTTTGCTTTTATCTTCAAAATTTTCGTTTTGGCTTATAGCTTTTTTTAGCCTTTTTTGATTCCTAAAATTGCCTTAAAAATGTTAATATTTTATTACTTCAGCAAAGAAGAAAATAATTTCTTCTTTGCTTTTTCAATTTTATTTGTATTAATTCGCACAAAAAATCCAGATTATTTATATTTAACTATAATTTTTGACTGTGGCGCTTCAATCTACAAATCAAATATAATTTTACTAATTTACTTAGGTTAGGTTAAAAAGGGCGGCGTTTTTACGCCTCCACCCAGAGACCATTCGGTTCAGTGTGATCCCTTTATAGATAATAGAGAAAGCTGACTGATAAAGAAAGAGAAAAATCCTAGAAGAATATAATTAAAGATTGAAAAGAAAAATATAAGAAAAAAAAGAAAAAATAAGAAAGGTGTGGAACCTAAGACCCATCAAATCAACCCCGACTACCTTTAAGCCACTTTTTCATGTTACAAACCCTATAAGGTTGCCGAGTTCTTCACTCGCAACCTCCTCTAGTTTGTGTAGAATATGGCTCCCAAACCACCTCAGTCTACTTCGCTGAAGCCCTACACAGTAATAGAGTATATGCTTCACTGTCTCTAGCTCCTCCACATCATCGCAGGTTCTGCAAAAATCTGACGCGCCAGTGTCCCACTTACTGCTCATATTCCCTATTGCGAGGTGACCAGTAATCATGCCAACAATAATCCTTAGGTTCACACGACTCATGCCTATAATATGCTTCGAATCTGCTGGTTTAAGACTAATCCATAATGCTCTAGATACCCTGCAGTTCGATCTACTCCCCCAAGCAACATTCGTTTATGACTATGAAATATGACTCAATCGGAATCCTAATCGATACCTCCACAAAAGACCTGTCAAACTCCGAGCCTTTACGATCTAGCTCATCGGTTATTTCATTGCAGAGAATATCGCAGTGACCAGGAACCCAATAAAGTCTTATTCTGTAGGCATCCATTAGCCTCCTAAATTCCTTCCTACACTCCAGCACTAACCTGGACCTGACATAGCAACTTGTCATTGCCATCAGTGCTGCATGACTATTAACATAGATAGTTGCCTCAGTGTCCCTCTCAACATTCTCCTCCAGCAATCCTAGGGCATTATAAGTGCCTAGAATTTCTGCCTGGAAAACGCTGCAAATATCAGACAATCTAAAATATCGTTTGATATCTATTCCCATGAAGTAGAAACCCGCCCCTGTGCCTATTTCCATCTTCGAGTCGTCCGTGAAAATAGCACATCCTCCGTGGAGCTTCCCCGCTCCAATCCACAGATCCCTACTAGGGATTTCAATAATGGGAGTAGCCTCGAAGTCAATTATTGTACCTACATAGTCCGCTTGGGAGGCTTGGGAGGGATAATGTTTGATCATTCAACTTGACTTCATTAAATATGCCAGCATGCCCCGCTGTGAAGTTGCCTATTAATCACAATTTCTTCAGTCTAAATAAGCCCCGCACAGCCATACCTCTCACGAATTCCTCAATTGGAGGAAGGTGGAGAATGATGTGCAGTGCTGCTAGAGGTGTACTTCTCGCTGCACCCGTAATGCCAATTTAAGCACATCTCTGAACTTTAGAAAGAAGGTTCCTATACGTCCCTTTCCTCATCGCCTATACATCCCTTTCCTTAACGCCTCCCACCATACCATCCTCCTGTGCTCTTATTAGACACATCTGGACTGCTGTCCACATTTTCACTCAATCCTTCAGGATAAGACATTCCTACAGAGTCGGTTCCTCTCCTGACTCTAAGTGCGAGCTGAGATTACAATGATCTCGTGTTCATCTTCAGATCTAAGAGAAAGATCCCCGAGCTTCTGTGTGGCAGTGATCCCAGCAAAGGAATCCCTCAAGACGCCCAGAAACTCATCCGTCTCTGATAGTAGGCCCAACAACTGACTTTCCTGTTCTAGAATGTCCGTTGGACCCCCATTCGCACTAAATTGTCGTCCATGTCTGTCTTGTCGCTTTGCGACCGTTCGTCATCTGTCCGAATTGAATTTAAATTTGAATTGTCTATTATGTCCCACGAGTATGCCAGTAAAAGAAGGAACATCTCGCGCAGTAACGGAGTGGGCGGACTAGGAAGGAGGTTACAACCAACCCGTGCCATAGACGTTGGAGGGGAGCTATTAGCTGTTAGTTTATTTAAGCACTAAGTAACCATCATTCAGGTCCTCAGCTCTGCTGCCAACAACCTTGACCTTAAAGTGCACTACATTTATATGGCCCGCGAGAGCCTCTAAGGAACTCTAGGATCAGAGATAATACACACGATTTGAGCACTCAAGTTAGGGGCCTTTAAGCACCCTGTACCAGAACGTGCATGTCATATGCCTTATAACCAGTCCCCCCTATCCACCACCTGGGGACACGTCCGATAGGAGTAAATGCAGCAAAAGACTCCACACGAATACTAATTTGTTTAATCAATAGGTCATTATTTTTTTAATAAAAAAACACCCAAAAATTTGAAAATGATGAATCAAAAAGGAAATATAATTCAAAAATTACGAAAACTCGGGAGCATTGCCACTTTTTTGTTTAAGGTGTTCTAATTTCATAATCGTATACGATCGCATTCCTTTCTATACTTCCTTTTTTACTAAAGACTTATATATGTTGAAGACTTATACTACCTCAACCCATGGGTTAAATTCGCCCATTAATGGTGGCTGAATCGCATATCCTTTATGTAAAATTAATAATAATAAATAAATAAATTAAATAAAATAAAATTTCAATTCGTAATGCAGATTAAAAATCAGTGCTTTGCGAAAATCACTAAATATTTTTTTTGCTTAAATTCTTTAAAAACTAGAAAATACAGTGTATCTCTTAGCTAATTGCGATGTTCCTGGAGGACAAGTTAGGTCTGGCCTACCAGTAGTCTTAGGAATCCTCCCCAATAGGAGTCTGAAACACTAATGATAATTTTTTTTCACACTTTAAATGAATTTATTAAAATACCTGTATTCAATTATTGTTCATTATTAACACGGAACAAACTCTTTGTTAAATCCCAAAAACTACGAAAGTTATCACACACAACACCCATAGCGAAATATTTGAAACAGTATTGGAAATGTAAATTGAAAATACCAAAATTTGGTAGATAAAAGACCAGTGATAAAGGAAAAGAAACTCAATTAGTGGCACAAAAAATTTTACTTCATTATCAAGATAATTGGCAATGGCAGATATGCCCCTTTGGCGAATGCTGCCCCTTCCACCATATAACCAAAATTTGTATGGAAATCTTGCAGGCGATTTTTTACTGAACCATTTTGCTTTATTTATAAATTTATTACAATATCTATAAAAAATAAAAATAATAATAAATAAAAAATACCAAAATCTAATGAGAACAAAAAAAAACATATATATATATATATATATATATACTGCCTGCCACTTGAATAAGGAATGACATTTTTTTTTTAACTTTAATTAATTAATTTTTGCGTAACTAAATTTCAAAGTGTTGGCTTTAGTTTCCTGAAGAAATAAAAAATATACATATTTTGTTATACTAAAATTATGCATTTATTTAAAGACATGTATTTCTGTGATACTATTTCATGTGTTACTTGAATAAGGAATTCTTTTAATATTAATCAGGAAGGCTACGATTTGAATTTCTTTCAATATAAACGGCTAGAGAATTTTTAATTTGATAGTTTTTAAATAGTTTTTATTCAAAATGGGACGTGGTAAGGCTTTTAATAACTCTGAAAAAGAAAAAGTTATGATTTTTAAATCTCAGAATCAGAATCCGGTCCAAATAGCCAAAAACATTAATAGAGGAAAGACAGTTGTGTACAATTATTTAAATAACGTGGAAAGATATGGAAAAAACATGAAAGGGCAGAAGAAAATTTGGTGCTTTATATTGTTATCAAATTTCTCTATTTTACTTATATTTTTCATTCATGATTAGTTAAGCTATTATATTAGCTTTCCAAAGATGTAAAAGAGCCTTCTTAAAAAAAAAACATTAGCTTTTTTCTAGCCTTATTTCCTAGGGCATTTAGCCTTTTCTGATCTTTTTTGAAGTTAAATTTAGCCTCTCTTTTTCCCACTTCCTGGCAATACTGGTGCTATGTGTATTTGTTGTAAAAACATAAAGTTCTTCCAGTCATATTTCTAAATTTAAAGAATTTTAAAAATCAAAGTCACAAATTTAAGTATATATGCTTCGTTTATACGTTAGGTTTTTACAAATAAAAATAATTATAATTACAAAATATAAATAAGAAATATATTTACTTCTTTTTCATACAGGATTGAAAAAGTAAAACTATTTTTATCATAAATTTTGTGAACTTAAAGAAACTGCAACGACGCACTTGTTTTGTCCCATACGTAAAAATCAGAAATAAAATTATACCATAAATGCTGGTAAATTTTACATTTTTGGAAAGCTAATATAATAGCTTAACTAATCATGAATGAAAAATATAAGTAAAATAGAGAAATTTGATAACAATATAAGGCACCAAGGTAATACAAATTTGTTTCTTTTATGTTTTTTAAAAAAATTCAATAAAATTATATTTTTAAAGATACTAGTCCAAGATTTTACGGTTTATTTTTGAAACACAATATTAAAAAAGGAAAATCAATTCCAAAAGTGATTCGTTACTAAATCTATTTTTTGATACATCAAAATTTATGTGTTTAATGAAATGTATATATATATATATATATATATATATATATATATATATTTGGAAAAACATGCTATTTTTCAAGTTTTATTTTATGACCAAATATTTTATTTTTGTTTTTAATAGAAAATTTGTTATTGCATAAACTGCGTAAAATTAAGTTCAACATTTATACAGCAAATTTAAAATTGTTATGTTAGTGCAAATGCCCAATTTAGCCACTTGACAAAAATAAACGCAGGCCCATATCTACACACAGAGAAAACAGTTTCGTTGGCGAAATAGAATTTTTTACCTATCAAATTTGTATGGTTGCGAGTAATATCTCATAATTCGGTTGAAGTGACAATATATATATACAAACTGTTAGACCTGTTCAATTGAAAAACAAGTGAGACAGATATATGATCCATATGATACCCCACACATGTTATTTTTTATTCATTATTTTGTAAGCTCAATTGATAGACTATTAGAATATGAACGATAAATTTAAGAGATTTATGAATTTTTCGTGAAACCTAAGTTTCTCCCTTTTGCATTATATTACATGATAAGAATTTATTTGTTTATAGCAAATATAAAAACAAATTTTGCAATTTCAGCTTAAAATATGTAAATATGTAAAATTGTAGAACTAAAATAAATATTTAACAATATTCCACAGAACGAAAATGAAATCCTTGAAGTTTAAAAAACTACATTTTACCAAAGGAACAAACAAAAAAGATGAAATACATCGAAATATATTATATATATAAGAAAAAAATTATGAAAAAAAATTTTTTTTTTAAATTATAAAAAAAGTCAAGCACGAGCATATGGCATACACATATATTCATAAAATTTTCGGAAAGGGTCTTATAAGAAAACTTAGGTAAATTGTGGACCTTTTCCTACTAAGTATGGGAGGATGATTTATACAGCTATTAAACATGTTATTGTCAAATAACAAGATAATTTCACATTGATTTTCAGCATTAGGTCTTATATGGGGGCTATGTTCAGATTTTGAACCAATCCGCAGTACTATCTACTTCTATAAGACTTATTTGTCAAATATTATCTTGATACTTACATTTATATGGGAGTTATGCAAGTTAAAATTGTTTTCGAAGTGAGGTTATACAGGACCTATTGCCAGTTATGGAGCGATCTTCCTAAAATTTAGCACATCGTTTATGCATATAGAGAATTTTTATATGCCGAATTTCACTAAAATTGTAATATATTTAAGATATTTATAAGCGTTGAAATCCTATTCCAGAAGGAAATTTGTATGTTCTTTCTATCATATGTGCTAAATTTCATCAAATTTGCTTTAAAATTTCATCAATTTCAAGTAACTTAAAAAAAGCAAAGGTCTTAGAGCACATGGTTTACATGGGAAGTAGGCATACCCTTGAACCGATTTAACTAAAATATGGCATAGATGATGATAACATAAATACATGTAAACGTGTTAATTTTGGTCGTAATCTGACTATAATTGTAGGAAAAATTTGTTTTTTAAAATTCAATTTATATGAGAGGTGGGCATGTCCTTGGCATATTCCATATTTTGTAAAAGTCCAATTTTTTGTTAACACCTATTTACAAAATTTTAATGCCATTTAATAGTAAACATAAGGTGGCCAAAAAATTAGATCAAAATATTGCTAATTGTGAGCGTGACATATTGTTAAAGAAAAATATTTTATATATAATTTGATCAAAAGAAAGTTATCAATATTCGAAAACTATTATCGAATAATAGTCTATAAGAAATGGTATGACGTGTCACTGTACCGTTTATATATATTTATATATTTTAGTTAAATTTAAATTTTAGTGGAATAGAACTTTTGAGGGTTAAAAGGTTTTAAACAAATTTTACTAGTAGAAGAAATGCGAAAGTGTCCTCTTTAACCTCATATATAATTTGTACACTTTTTCCTTTTGAATGAAAATACTCCTAAAATTTTTTCATAGAACACATATTAAAAATCAGTTATGATTTGGATTTTAAACCTATAGTATGAATAAGAAATCACGACACCAATATGGAGTTAAGAAGTTTAAAAAAGAAACATGTTCAGGACGAATTTCTCAAATATGGGTTGACTATAGATCAACCAGAACAAGGATTAGGAAATACGAATCATGGGAGCATAGCAAGATGGTTCTTTTCAAAACCAGAAAAATCTTTTGAAATAACAGCTGTTGATATAAATCTTATTCAAGATTTAAAACAATTATCGATGTCCTTGTGTGCAATGAACAACTTGATGATAGAAAATTTGGTGATTTTGCAAAGGAAACTGTAATATTTTTAATTTAACATATACAACCAAATATCCATGGAGAAATATGTCTGCAACAGTTCACAAAATCCTTTATCATGGAGACGATGTCGCTAAGCATCATTTAGTACTACTTGGAGATCTATAAGAGCAAGCACAGGAAAAAATAATATGTATTACAGATTTTATAGAGAGCGCAGTACCAGGAAAATATTACGAAATTCTACAAATGAAGATATATTTAGTATATTACTGGTAACGTCATATCCGCTCAACTCTAGCATTCGAAGTCAATAGAAAGCAAAATAATAGGACTTAGATGAAGAAGCAAAAAGGGCTGCGAGGAAACAAATAATATGAAATTAAACATGGAATAATTGCAGGCTATTTTCTAACCGAATGAATAATAATTATAATTTTCTTTTATTGTTATTTAAGTAAAAAAATAAAATAAAAAAGAAAGCAAAATAAAAAACTTTTAGTTATTACAAAAAATAAAAATTGTTGTCCTTAATAATTATAAAAACAAAAAAATCGCATTTTCATACTAAATGCTAAAAAAATAAGAGTTCAAAGTTAGCCTTAAATTTCTCAACAACTACTGAAATGATTTTAATAAAATTAAAACTAGTGAAAAATTCAAGAAAATATGCCTCAACAAAAAAAAAAAATAATAAAAAAGTAATTTCTAAAATATCTCTATCGATTCAAAAGTTACACAGTTTTACCCGATGAAAAACGATTATGAGCCACTGGATTAGTTTCACTGTATAGCTTCACTAATCAAAATTTGTTTTCATGAGTTACCTGTTTCCAAATTATTTTGCAATATTTTTAATTGTAAATATTATATTTTTCATTGGACATACATTTTTTAATCTTTTTATATAAATATTCACCTTTGAAAAATTATTTTTATAAACAATTTCACGTCATATAATTTTTAACCAAACAAAATTACTTATAATATCCTCAAATGCATCTAAATGTCATCATTACCCTAATTTTTTGGTTTCAAAAGATACATAAATCACTTTTACTCCTTCATTCAAAAATATACATTCAGTTATATGTATCCTTGTGCTCCAGTAAATTACAAAATATACTCTTCATTTTCATTTCAACCAATTTACATTAAACTCGAAGAACTTGTTATAATACATTTACTACAACGGGTGGGGGAAGAGAGAGACAGAGGAAAAACTTAAGAGTAGCAGTTTTGGTTGCATTAACTAGAAGTAACCAACATTTACATATAAAAACGACATATTTAACTTAACAAAATATTAGCAAGATATGCAAATAATTTCAAGTTAGAGGAACAAACTTAGAGATAAGTACTATTTGTATATTTTGTAGATAGTAAGTAGATACCAAGAGATTTTTCAAGTTGTGAATGCGTATTAGTTAAATTTATACTAAAAGTACCAAAAGTATGTATCGAGGGTTTATATTCAATAACCTCTATCTCGTAAATCACAACTTTTTAGGAGAGCAAAAAAAAACTATTTATTTCGCTTAGTTTTGAAGTATTAGAAAAATGTTCTTTTACAATATTAATTTGTTTTTAATATTTTGCATTATTTATAATTTCAAAGAGAGATAGAGTATTTTTCACTTTTAAAATATTCAATGTGTATTTTTTTAAATATTCAATGACATAGAGGGTTTTGAATTATAAAAAATACATTTAATTACCATTTAGTGTTATTTAAAAAATTTTAAAACTAGTTAGTAATTTGAAAAGAAATATAATTTAAATAGCCTATCGAGTATGTGATGGAAATCGATTTCGAAAACAAAACGAATTGAAATTGAAAAAAATATGTAATGTGTTTATTTTTCCGTTTTCTTCATTGATAAAAATTACAATAAGCTCACTTTTTATAAAATTTTATTATAAAATTTTAAGTGTTCCACGAAGATTACTTCTTTGGTTTTTAATCGTACTGTATCTTGTAAAGGAAAAATAAAGCATTGTTTCAAAAATTATTCTTAAAAACGATCGAAATTCATCACAATTATTCATTTATACCCGTATATTGTTTTGGAATTGGAGCAGGGAAAATGGTACATCCCATACAAATAAAACAATAATTGCATATCTAAAGAACTATAGCAATAAAAGACTTCAAATTTTGTAGTAATAACTTTCTCAGCAATCTCATTAAATGGGATGAAGGTACAGAAGGACTGGTAATGAAGAAATATTATAGCAAAAGTTTTAAAATTCTCCATAGATTCACAACTGAGATGAAAATAGAGCGAGCAGCTCTAAGGGAAGTGTTAGCCCGTCAATTTACATAATTGTAGTGAAAATAGGTAGGTTAGGTTTACAGGGGGTAGTAGGCACCATACAAAGTGAATATTTATTATAGTATATCTAAAGAACTATTTAATTGATTTGAATTTTTTGGTCAGATTCATATTCAGCATGTATAAGTTAGTCAGAAATGATATATGTTTATATATATATTGTCAAAATATAAAGAGATAAAAGCTTTTGCACTCTTACCAGTGTAAGATAGAAAAATGAAAAAAAAGATTGACAAATGGGAAAAATGGAATTTTACTTTGAAATTTATACCACAGATGAGGTATAAAAAAATTTCACGAAAATACGAGATAGATGGCACTGAATATAGACCCTCGATATGGGTAATTCTATTTTTTATGAAATCGACCTTAAACCTCAAATATTTTATTTTTTTTTAATTCTGATTTTTTAAAACAACTTTTATTGCAATTATGTTAACGACACTTGGAGGAATAAAACCACAAAAATTCAAGACCTGAAATTGTTACATGTGGTAAAAACTCCAAAGAAGTATTTGAAAATATATTATAATAATGTAATAATTTATATTGAAACCAAAATTTTAAAAATTTTAATTTTTTGTAGCTTTTCGATTAGAAAATTTGCTTTTTTTCGAATATTGCCAAATTAAGGAATGAAGATTTATTACTCTTGTAATTATGAATCGTTTGAAATGCATCTCGTTAATGTGCCCTCAATAGCAGCGATATAGGGGGTGCCTAAACTTGGGATTGTTGGGGTGGAAAGCCATCTATAAGAGGTGCCTTTTTCGCGATGTACACTAACGCATAATTTCTATGAAGCTAAAGTATAGCGTACTCCACATTAAAATATAAAAAAATATTAAATTGCAAAAATGTTATAACTCTTTAAATTCGGTCTAAAATTTTGCGTACTTTTTATTTACATTCTTTTACATTTTATGAGAAATTATATTTTGTTTTGGGCTTAAAAACAAAAAATTACATAAAAAATATTCGTGACCTGAAATCGCGGTGTCATTAGTATTTCATATATCGTCGAGTCGCACCCAAGGCGCTAATTGAAATCGGTGAAAATATATGTCAGTCTGTGGGCATTATTATAGCTTATATCGGAATCAAGTGGCACCCAAAAATAATTACGTGTTTGAATTTAAAACAATTTTTAAAATTTTTGGGAGTGTATTTTTGTCACTGAAAAATTTATTTTGTGGTAATATAATTAATATTTGCAACTTTTTTTATTAACATCATTTGAATAGCTTTTTTTCGACCATTAATGAAAAATGAATGAATTGCATGCAAATAAAAACTATCAAAAATCTATGTATACTTTGTTTTTTACTCGATATTCTAAAAGTAGGTTAAATCAGAATTATGGTTCCGATTATGTTCATTATTATAAAACGTATCAATCCTCCTTAAATTTGTATTTTGTATTGATTACATATGTTCATATATGCATTTTTTTATAGCGGACTTAAAATGGAATTTCTTTATGGTAATTCTCGCCTGTTAGTATCATTTAAATTTTTTTTTTCGTTATCAGATATTAAAAATAGATCAGCAACATAACAAATAAAATAAAAAAAAGCAATAGATATTTTGTTGATTAAAATTTGTTTAATGAAATGTTAAAATATCACTACCATCGTTATTATTTTCGGTGACATATACTATATCGTACCACTTTTAATTTGTATTTTATGTATATTGAAGTATATAAAACACATATGTTAATTTTTTTATATTGCTGAAAATAAAATTTTTGCAATTGTTTTTTACTTTTTATCTTAAACCCCCATAACACTAACACAATCCGCGAAAAGTCATTCACTTGAACATATTTGTGTTTTATTAAAGCCAGTTAATACTGGTACAAAATAGCATTGATATGTCATTTAAAAAAAATCATCCCAAAAGTAAACGAATTTGAAGAAATCCCTATATACACTTGTATAGATAGCAATCAATATTATATAAAGTCACTATTTGAATGTAACTATATATAATGTGTGATAAGTTTTGAAGTGTGTGTTTTAAGCTATTTAAGTTCGTATTTATATAACGTTTCCTTGAAAATGATTTTAATTGATTATCGTAAATTGAGTTCTCTTTGTTCTTAGAAGAACGAAAGTCCTCTGTGAAAAGGAATCAGAGTTATAAGGAGCTTTGTAAAATTCTAAGTCTCTCTCATTGAAATGATCAAGTAAATGTAAGACAAAAAGAGGATAATAAAAAATCGCCAATATTTCCGGTAAATAAAGTAGTTTGATTAGTTTACACCACCAAAGGTGGAATGGTATTAATATTTACCAATCCGTCCGTCCATGTAAACTTTGTAATCAAACTACAGGTCGCAATTTTGAAAACAATTTAGTGAAACTTGGCATACATGTCTTTTGTGATCCAAGGACGAGGACTGCTAAAATTGGTTATGATCGGTCCGTTATTTCACCCTTCTCAAAGTCATTTTAACGTGCATAAATTCCATACAAATATTGGTATCAAGTTAATATTTGAAACAGATAAGTTTTACATAAGTAGAAATCATATTGCCAAATTTGAACACAATCGGTCCTTAATTAACCATGTGTTCCATATAAAGCTCACTTAATGAAATCATCTTAAAATGCATAAATAACATAAATATGTTTCATGGAAATATACAATATTCTTAATATAAGTATCCGTCAAAAATTGGCCACAGGTCCCATTGAAAACCCTTCCGCGAATTTTTATGTACATGCAGAATAATATAGGGTATTATATAGCCGGGCTTCAACGAAACTTTTTCGTCGTATGAGCTCGATGTATATCCCAATTTTATTGGCCAAATTGACAAAATTCGCTATAATTCGCTATCCAACTCTAATTTACATAAACATCTTAATAGCTTAATAAGTGTGTTCGAGTTGGAAATGTTGATAGAAATAAGAATCGCAAAACAAAGGGTCTTCAGTATAGCCTTATAATAACTGCAGTATATCTAGGCCACGATTAAAGTTAACTGTTTGGCGAAAGAACAGATATTTAATTTGAGACTATTTCTTTCCATAGGACTCCAAGGCGGAACAATTACAGAGCATATTAATATTTTCTTTAATTGCCAAGATATATTGATGATATCTAATATCACAATATCTGTTAAATAATTCAGTTAACATTCTAAGGATCTTCCTCATGGTATCGACAAATCTCCATTAGAGATGTTTTGAAAAGGTTTCAGCAGTATAAAAGCACGGCGATCTCCTCTGTTTGGTAAATAATTTCGTTCAAAAAACGAACCACTTGAGAAGAGCCCCAACATAATGCTATTTTTGCGCAATAATTTTGTAGACAGGTTCTTACCATATAAGAGGAAATAGAGCTTAAAACAGCTTAACCATCCCAAAATATAAATATTTCTCAACTTCCGCACCAAAAATTTTCTAACAAAAATAATGAAGGCGTAAGTCCTCGACTAGAAATTCGACCGGTATTTGTCCATAGCTATATCAAAGTCAGGGTCAAGCATGGATCAATCTTAGGTATGAGAACAAGTGTTGCCAATTTATCCTTTTTAGGGCTAAATCTATCCTTCTTATTTTGCTTTTAGCTTCAAAATTTTCGTTTTAGTTTCCGGCTATTTTTTCTAGCCTTTTTTAATTTTTTAAATCGCCTTAAAAAGGATAAAATGTTAGTGTTTCAAAAACTAAGAAAATAATTTCTTATTTGCTATAACCAATGTTATTTTTACAGAATCATCCACCTCCAATAAAAAGATGTTAAAAAGTAAGGATTAGTAATTTGCTTAAATTTGCTGTCATTGTATAGCATATGCATCATTGTAATAAAAAGCGCATCTGCTATATTCTTCTGTCCCCAACATATGTCTAAAAAGCATAAAAAAATCAAAAATTCTGTAAACAAAATTTCAAACATACATTTACAAACTGAAAAAATAATTGAAAATTTAAACAATTTGTTTAAGTCTTCTTGACTTTTGATTCATTTCAAAAAATGTAAAAAAAGTGTTAATATTTAAGACATTATTCTTAAATATTATGAACTAGATAGAATCAATGAAATTAAATTCTTAATTTATGCACAAGCTTTCTTATGTGTATAACCCAATTTGTGTGAAAAATTTTTAGGCGATTTGTACCGTTCTGTGTTTTACTTATAAACTTACTGCAATAAATTGCAAAGATGTCAAAAACTAATAACAACGCAAACAAATAAGTTTTTAAATTGAAAAAAAGACATTTTTCTGGCTTTATTTTTTTGGGCATTTAACCTTTCTAGACCTCTTGGCAACACTGATGAGAGTATGAAAATTACTATATAACGTCATAAATGGCAGCATATTATCATTTAGTGTTTATTCACCTATGCCATCTTTTTCCTATTATTGTTAAAAAACGATTTTTAAGTATTGAAATTTTAAAAAGTTTGAATAGGTCTTGTGGGGAAACCGTTCAACCAAGCGCCTTCGGGTTTACTTTACACACATTTAGATTAAGACTCCTTTTAAAATCATTCAAAAAATTATATGGGTCAGAACAAAAAACAAATTTTGCAAATAAAAACAATTTGTAAGTAGAAACAGTATTGTAAGTAAAAATATTGATTTTTTTTCCAATTTCAGATTAATATAAATTTTTATCTGATCTATATATTTATATGATTCTTGTAGCAATATTATTCAGAATGTTGTAAGGAATCCGATGAATGTTAAAAAAAGTCCAAAAATTAGTGAAAAATTTATTTCGAACTAAATATCTCTTAAACTAAAATCTACATATGTAAGCGTATTTTTTGTAGGATTTTTTTTTAATCATAAATTAATTTTTCTGTGATTCTTCAATAGAATTGCATACCGGAGATGACCAATTTTATAGGTCTACTCACTTCAAGTCAGCTTGAAAATACCTCGTGTCTGACCAGGTAAAATTTCACTAGGATATTGCCAACGGTTCACAAGTTATAGAATTATTTGCAAAAACAAAAAATATTTTGTTTTTGTTAGATATTTTTTATATTTTTTGTATAAAAATAAAATATATTTTTAAAAGAAAGCTACTAAGATATTTCTTAGAATTTAATGAACTAAAAATTAGTTACACCACTAGTGTTCCTTAAATTCATATTTGGCCAGCGGGTGGTAGGACTGTTGTAAGGATATTAAGGAGATGGATTGTATTTAAATCTTAAATTAAATAATACATTCCGTTATCTGTGAATTAAATATTGATTAACACTTATATTTACAACAGCATGCCCGGTTATGTTTTTCATTTTTTAAATATAATATTTTTAGTTGTAATTAGGGTTTTCAATTTCCCGATATTTTTCGATTACCGGGAATCAGGATTTTATTTAAGACATTCCCAGGAATTCTCGGGTATTCGGAATATATGTGAATCTGTTTTTAAAATAAAAATAAATATTTTAAAATTACTATTTTGTTAGTATAATGTACTTAAAAAATAACTTTAATATTTATTATTAGTTTTAATAATAAATGTAAACATTTACTGCTTTATTCATAACAAAATTTTTATCAAAGCTTTATATATAAAACATTTATAAATTAAATTTTTGTTGTCAATAAGAACTTTAGTGGTTATCAGGTAATTCTGTATCGACAGTAAAAGCTTATTTATATTCAATGAGATTGATTATTTTCGAAACTGACTGCAAACATATTTTTCCAGCATTTTACACATGAAAAGATACTAAGTATGATTTTTTATACTTTTTGCAAAAAAAACGTCAAAATGTTAATGCTATGATGTAAAATATCCTCTGTTCTGCGAAAATATTAGTTTTTTTTTTTGTAATGAGCACAAAATTACTAAAACCTATTTCACAAATTATTTAAAAATTTTTGGAATGTTTCTTCAGGAATCGTCTTTTTAAATGACCGTTTAGCATCCTATTCCAATTACTTTGAGATGTTAAAATTTTTCAAAGATATTATAAATGATAAACCCTTTCATAATTTTAGGTATGTTTAAATGAAAAACCAAAAAGTATGGTTTTTTATACAAAGTTAGACCACTCTGCTGCTCATGTTTCAAAATTTATAGCAAAATGTGAATAGCTCTTTAAAAATGGAAGTGCGCTTAATAGATGTTATCCTCCAAAAAATTTTAGACTTTTATTTTAATGTAAAGAACCCCTACTTTCTAAATAACCTAAAAAAATGAACGAATTGAAATAGATTATTCAACGTAAAATGCAAATATCAAAAAATGTTTAATGCAATCTTTTTTTTATTATTTTTTTTTTTTATTTCAGAAATATTCGTATATGTAATTTAAATTACAATTTTAAACTCCTTCAAAAAAGTATTGCTATTTAAAGCTACAAACTTTTGGAAGATTTTATTGATGTTGCTATTTCTCTATTTTTAAGTACGAAAATTCTTTTAAAAAATGTTTAGTTATATTTTCGAAATAGAGTTATTTATAACGACCATTTTCATTTCAATAAACTGAATATCTCGGCAGCATAAAACCTCAACTGGATGTAAAATAATGTAATAATTTAACATTAAATGACCATTATGATCATTGAACGATTTCTTTATAGAATTATTTAATTTTTAAAATTATTCTGCCGACATTTTAATGATAAAATTGGATCTTTTGGTAGCTTTCAATTCCCGGGATTCTCGACAACATATCCCGGGAGTCGGGAAGTGAAAAATTGGTAAAAGCCCTTATTGTAATTGTCATATTAACTTGCTAATTCAGATATTTACCAATAATATTGTTTACTATAATATTTAGGAGAAAAAAATCTACAAAACTTTTTTATAGCCAAAGTTATAAGTGTGTTTTGAAGGGTACATCCATTATACTTGGGAATGTAATTCATTTTTAAAATATGAAGGTAAGTTTGTCGGTCAATAGGGTGATGGCAACAGTTTTTTGGAATGCACGCGCAATAATCCACATCGATTACTTTCAAAAGGGAAAAACAATAAACGGTCAATATTATGCCAACTTATTAGAGCGATTTAATGAGGATTTAAAAAGAAAAGGACCCATATGGCCAAGAAAAAAAGTTCTTTTTCATCAAAATAATGCACAAGTGCGCTCGTGTGTAGTCTCAATGGCAAAACTCTATGAATTGGGCTACGAAATGGTACCTCATCCGCCATGTTCTCCGTATTTAGCCCCTAGTGATTACTTCCTATTTCCAAACCTAAAGAAATGGCTCGTTGGAAGGGGATTCAGCTCCAACGATGAAATTATTGACCAAACAAATGCCTATTTTAAGGACCTCGAAAAATCCTATTTTTTACGTAAAGTAAATGACGACACTTGCGCAAAATTTGACAGTTGTACAGGTTGTACATGATGGGAATAGTGTTTTATTTCATATAACTACGAGGGAAGTTCGAAAAGTCACGTACTTATTGATCCGCCCTCGTAATAATAATAATAATAATAATAATATGACAAAATGAAATAATAATGTGATAAAATTAGATAACTATATGATAACATGGGATAATAATATGATAAAATGAAATAATAATATGAAGTATGGCATAATAGTATTATAAAATACAATCATAATATAATGTGGTATAATAATATAATAATAATATAACAACATCAAATCCTAATCTGATATAATGGGATAATAATGTAGTAAGATTGTTCAATTATATGTAAAACTCGAATCATAACATGAAAAAACAAATCATAAAATCGGACACAATATGACAAAACGGAATCATATAATTATTACTTATACTAATTTCCAGTTTTTGCTGTGGTCATGTGTTCCAATCATAATATGTTGCTCTTAAATTATGGTCACCACAACTATATTTTTTCTCTGCGTGTACATTCCCAGCACTTTTGTCGAAGTTAAACTTAACAAGTATAATTCTAAATGTTTACTCCTATCCCATATAAATTAGAATTTTATATAAAATTTCCTATGAACGTTAGCAACAAAGAAAAAAATTTTAAATATATTTTACAGCAAAAGTTATAGGTGTTTTTTAGTGTTGGGTGCCCCTTACATTTATATCCATCATACCCCGTTATGTATTTACTTTTAAATAGAATATTTTGAATCCAAGTTGTCATATAATCACCACTCATTATCTTCTAATTAAAAAAAAAAAAAAAAATAAATAAATAAATAAATTCTTTAAGGACTTATAAAGAGATCATTCTAAATGAAAAAACTGTTCAAGGTTTTTGATAGATGGCAGTCGAGAGCTTACAGAATTTGACAAACCTATGTATATTAGTTGTATGGATGTGTGGTTGTTAACAGAAAGGTTAAAGGAAAACATTAAGATATTGTATCTATGGACTACAGGTAGTATGAGTAATATAATTTAGGATATTATTTTATTAGTTTTCTAGTTCCATAAGGATTTTGATAAGAATTTGCTTTACAAATTTAAATTTAATTTTATAAAATACTTTTTAAAAATGGTTTAAAACAACAATTTATATGAAGATGCAAATATATTTCATGCAAATTTCGTTAATTTAATACAAAAAATAAACAACAACTTTATTGCACTCTAATGTGTATTTTCATAATACTGATACAAGTATAAATATGTTAGTTTGGTTTTGATATAAATGTATTTATCTACTAACAAAGTCTGGATATATGAACGCTTCTACTACCATAGATGCATTTGTAAATTTTAAATTCTAATATGCATATAGTGGCAATGGAATTTGTTTACGACTGTGTGTACGACTATATAAATTATATCTAAATTTTATATTATAATGGTATTTTTCTGCAGAGCACGTTGACACTGCTGATAATGCTTTAGTTGTCGCTGTTCTATATTTTTCAATTTTTGTTTGCGGGTTTAACGCGCTTGTAAAGAATTTTTGTATTTTTTTATTTTTTATTCAGATATAAAATTATCCTTGTTGATAAAAAACACATTTAATATATATTTATCTAAAATTTTTATTTTATTTGCTACGAAACTTTATAACTAACTCCAACTGTCTACACATATAGTGTGCTATGAAAGTACATAAGCATTGCTCCTTATTCGTTATATTTCTATTAATATTTTCCCATTTATTTAATTCATTGTTGGTTCATCATTTATTTGTTAATATTTATAAATATATAGACAAACACAAACTATGAGCACAAACTGTCAACTAGATAGAGGGTTTATGCTCATAGTAGGTTTACAATTATTAAAGTTCACTACATATTTATACATACATACATACATACATACATACATATATTTATATGAATACATATACACATACAGGCAGATTTGCATTAAAAGTTATACGAGTGATATATAAGAAAAATCTAAAAATATAATATCAATTTAATTGATATACAGGATCTAGTGTATACCATAAAAAGAGCGAAGTCCGGCTCATATATTTGCAGAAAGTCAAGCTGCATTGCAAGGAAGGGAACAATTCTAGATATTGATCATAGTTTGTACGGTATCACACATTACTAATTTAAATTATGTATGAAACATATGTAATATTTCTGGAAAAGCTCGAATGATAGATGTAGTCACTCGAAAACTCTAAAACAAAGATGTCATGGCCAAAATTGTACTCAAAATTAACGGTAACAGTGAGAGCTGGGTATCAGCGTTTCCGTTTGGCGACTTTAATTGCCAATTGCCTCTTTTTCAACCACCTGGCCACTTTTTTAAAATTGAACCAAATGGCGACTTTTTGAGACCATGTGATAAATAGCGAGAAACTTAGTTGTTTGAAATATCTCGACCCATTATATATTAATTCCAACGAAGAAAATAATTATTTTAAGTTTTTTTTAGAGTATAGTGAAACAAAGGGAGACTCCGAAGAATTTATAAATAAACTGAAACTGTTAAAAACTAAAGCTAATTATAAAATTCAGGAACAACTATTTAAAACATCAAATACCATATCTTTTTGAATCAGATTGGGAAGATTAAAAAATATATTTAATGAAAACTTATATAGTAATTTATATTTTTAATTTGCCTGTCTCTAAATTATCACTAATGAAAAAGAAATTGTCATGCTTTCAGTCCT
Source organism: Protocalliphora azurea (assembly GCA_932274085.1). Classification (NCBI taxonomy): domain Eukaryota; kingdom Metazoa; phylum Arthropoda; class Insecta; order Diptera; family Calliphoridae; genus Protocalliphora; species Protocalliphora azurea. The sequence goes on from OW026523.1 coordinate 90,874,100, forward strand.
AAATTTATTAAACGGGGTTTGTAAGACTGGAGTCCGAGTGAAGACCTCGTACAAAAGTTTAATTAATAAAAAGAGAATTTTATGTTAACTATTTTTATGACTAAATCTTTATTTTTGCAATAAAAAAATTATTATAATTAAATTATTTTATTATTAACAGATTTTAGTTTAGTAGTTTTCTTAATATATAATATTTTTTTGGTTTTTTTCTTATCAAACAAAGAAATTTAAAATAGCTTTTAGGTAGTTGGCCTCTTTTTTCAAAAAATCCACTGTCTCGGCGATTTTATTTTTTGAAATCCAATTTTTTGGACACTTTTTAAAAATTCTTAACGGTAATGCTGCTGGGTATTGTAACTTGGAATTTTGCGAATTTTTGTTACTTCACATTGTATTGATCTCTTCATTATAGTTCTAGATAAATTAACTACCTTTATTGGAACTTAATTTTTTTCAATATAGACCAGAACTGGGTGTTTAACAATATATTTTATACCCACTCAGTGTTGCCAGCTCAGCCTTTTTATTTTGCTTTAATCTTAAAATTATCGTTTTGGCTTCTGGCTTCTATTCTAGCTTTTTGATTCTTAAAATTGCTTTTAAAAGCTAAAGTTTTAGTATGTCAACAAAGACGAAGAATATTTCTTATTTGGTTTACTAATTTTATTTTTATAGAATCACCCATTTAAGAATTTTTTTGTATTAATTCGCAAAAAAAATCGCGATTATTTACATTTTGCTAAAATGTTCAGCTGCGGCGCTTCACTCCCCAAATTAACAAAATAACTTAATTAATTAAAAATTTAAAAAACAAGTTTTTAAATGAAAAAATATATTAGGTTTTTTCTGGCCTATTTTTTTGGGCTATTTAGCATTTTCTAACCTCTTTTAAAGTACAATTTAGCCTCCTCTTTAGTCACCTCATGGCAGCACAGTACCCATCATCGATGGGGGGTATATTGGGTTTGCCATTCTGTGTGTAACATATCGAAAAAAAAACCCTATAAAATATATGTTCTGAGTCTTGTTAAGATTCTGAGTCGATCTAGCTATCGCCATCCGTCTGTCTGCTGAAAGAAGGAGAGGGCTCGTGGCGGACCATCAAGGCAGACAAAATTAGGCAAAAATATTTGTCTCATATAAGGTTTGTTTAGTATTGAAAAATGGGCCAATTCGTCTATAAAAAATTATTTATTTAAAGTGTAATAAATTACACAGTTTGACAATGTAAATTTACTTTTGAAATGACTTAGGGCCCGATTTTGTACAACGAAACGAAAATTCATTTTGAAATTTTATATTACAAACAACAAAAAAAAAAAAAATTAAAATTTAATTCTTGTTTTCAATTGTCGAAACGAATTTTCGTTGTGTTTTTTTTTACAAAATTAGTCCATTAGTGTACGTTGCACAGTGGTCCCAAAACAATTTTTTGGAAATAATTCTGCAATTTGCGAACTTTCATGTGGTTAGAGCTGAGGTGTTTTGGAGTTGATTTAGAAGAGCACAGGTTCCTAGGGTATTCTTCCAAAATTGGTACCCTCGAGTATGTAATTTTTTAAAAAAATCGCCAAAAATTCATTTATGACTGGGATGTAGAAAAAATTTACATAGTTCTTACAGTATATTTTTGAGAAATAATATTAATATTTGGGCTTAAATAAGATTTAAATGAAGTTTCGACACAATACAGATACACCTCTTTCTAAAATCAGGGAATTAAAAAAACTCTAACCCAAAATCTCAGTCAAGAGAAAACTTATTTAAAACTTGACTCTTTTCATTAAAATGAGAGACGTGGCTCAGAAAATATTTTTTTGTGTGTTTAACCAATATATGGGAGTATATAGCCAATATAATTTTTGTTGAGTTTGGTTTAAACATTTTACAATTTAAAAAAAACAAACTTTTTCAAAATTTACAAAGTTTGGATAGGCCTTGGGGAGAAACCGTTATCCAAAAATTATATCGTCCGGAATAAAAAAATATTACCAAGTTTTTGGAAAATTACCCTAGAAAAAATATGAAATTTATTTAAAGTTTTAATTTATTTAGAAATTTGTAGTAAATTGAGTGGATATTTTTAAAAATTTTAGGGCCCAATTAAGGCCCTCAAGTTAAATTTTTTTTTAAATCTAGTCCAAAAATGAGGGTAAAATTCGACCTAAATATCTCTTAAACTAAAAGAGATAATCTATATATGTAAACATTAAGTAGATCACATTAAGTAGATCATTATTAAAATTTTTGATACACCCTCGAAATCTGAAATATTGTATCGATATATCTGATCGTAAGAAATCATTTTCTATCGATAATTTCAGCTTTTGAGGGTGTATCGAAAAATATAAAAGTTATGTACTCAACTAGACCTACAGCATATACTAGGTCATTTTAAAAGTATATCCAATTTTTTCATTTTGTCAAATAGTGTTCTTTTTTTAAAAAAAAAAGCCTGAAATGCGAAAATGGTGCCTTGACGTCGCTGTAGTTTCATGTATTTAACTTTTTTTATTTCCCAATCTGTCGTACCGGTGAAATCTAGCCTACTTTTTCTTAATTTAGGTAATATACATTAGTCGTTGTAGTGAGCAGATTTCTGTACCTTATTTCGATGTAGAAAAAAATATATTATATTTCGCTTACTTCTTTTTTTTTTGAATTGACTCATATGATTTTGTATTTGGATACTATTTTGTGAATTTATTAAAATTGTCTGCCATTCAAATTACTATGCCTAAAAACTCATATCACGATGTGCGACAGCAAGCAAATTTTTTGTATGAATTTTAAGTTCTAAAATTATGAAAAAAAATCTTTTATACAAACAAAAATTTGTGATATGATGTCGCAAAAATTTATTTGTTTCATTTAAATTATGTAAATTATATTTATTATTTACATTCTCTTTATATACAATATGAGGATAAAGATTTTTTAGTAGAATATTAAATTTGACATTAAAACTCATAAATTTTATGTAACATATATTGATAAATTGAAGAAATTTTAAAATAGTTTATTTATATCTTTTGGAACAACAATAACAATGTAATTTATATTTTAAGTAGTTTCAAATAGATTAAAAAGTGACCCAAAGTCTTATTTTTCATTACCGTTACCCAAATTAAAAACTTATGTTGAGTTTTTATCCACTTTGGAAAATTTTTCGATTTTGTCTCATAACCTAACTTTTTAATTTGGATACATACTTATCTGGGTATGTGCTACACAGAGGTTTTCAGTTAAATTGAAAATGTTTGTGCAATATTTATAAGTATCGAAAATCTACTAAACCCAGTTTTATTTTGAGCGTAAAATGTCTTTAAATTATTTATCTATAGCTAAATATAACTAAACATAAAGCTTGGAAGAAAATAAGCAATATTGCTAGATAATCATCTTAGTGAAAAAAAAGACACGGCCAGATAATCCTTTGGACGTTGTAATAAATATATAGAAAAGTTATAATTAAATAAATGTTGAAATACTATAATACGAGTAAAGAAAACCTTTACACCTTGTAAAGCATGCATTCACATAAATCTTAATGTCATAAAACGCAAAACCTGAAACGCTCACATAAAATATCCATTTTTTTTTCTAAAAGACAAACAAATGTATAAATACATATTACATATTACCTTCATGTTGCGGAGAGATTCGTGCCCCCCAATCCTGATAAATAATCAGATTATACTCCAAAAAAACGGAAGTATAATATCTTGGTATGCATCTAGATCGACGGCTTACGTGGAAATCACATATAGTTACAAAATTAACCCAAATTAAGTTAAAATCACTTCAAATTAATTGGCTTATTGGTAGAAATTCAAAATTAAGTCTAGACTGCAAACTATTGATCTACAACTCAATTATAAAGCCAATACGGTACTATGGTATCCTACTATGGGGCACGGCCTCAGCTTCAAATGTTGAAAAAATTCAGACTCCAAAATAAAAAACTACGACTGATAACTGCAGCTCCTGGTATGTGAAAAATGAAAACATTGACAAGGACCTTAATGCTCCTCTTATCAAAGATAAAATAAGAAAACACGCAGAATCGTATTTAAGGAAGCTTGAAGTACACCCTAACCCACTTGCTCGAAACATAAAGAGAAGCGATGGCTACAATCATTTGAGAATAAGGAACACAATAGACCTCCGCCTAAGCTAAACTCTTTGATTATATATAGTTTTTCGTCCGATAGTGGTTGGACTTAATATAATTTAAGATTCAGAGTTAAGATTTACTTACTTTACTTAGTTAAGATATACTTATTGTTAGTTCAATTAATTTTATGAAGATTCAATAAATAAATTTAGATGAAAAAAAAAAATTCTTCCAAATGAACTCAATAGGATATCATTAATTTATTACGTAGGTGATGATCACCTTACTGAAAAAATTTCGATATTTTGAGATAAAAATAATAAAAAAAATTAGTTTATATATATATATATATATTTTTTTTTTTTGTTTATTGCAAAATTTTTTTTTAAACTGATAAAAATACAATATTAGAAAATTATTGCTTTGATGATTTTCATCCAAATAATAAAATGATTGTAGGAATTTTGCTTGTAGGGATTTAGATTATGAAAGAATTATGAAAATATATTTATTAGTTTCTAAACCTATATCCACATTTGGCAAATATTTGATCAAAATTGTGTGACCACTAGTTTTACAAAAGTATTGTTCGCCGTTGTTTAATCTTGCAAATGTTTTTTGAAAGAAAGCAGCGTTAAACAAAATTCGTTTAAATATCAACTATAATTAGTGATAAACAAAAAAAAATGTTTTCCCATTAAAAAAGTGACATTAGGAAATATTTTAAATAGTGGTTACGTCATTTTGGTCAAATATTTGACTAGTCTAAACGTAACTTAAGTTATTGAATTTCGAAAATGTCAGAAATAGGGATGCTAAAAAGGATTGACTTTTGAAAATTCCGAAAAAATTAGTTAAAAATACAGTTTTCATAATTAAAAATATATCTTTTAATAGAAACAACAAAAAATAAATATAGAATAAACCCTTGCAAAAGAAAGATTAAAAATGTTTCGAACATAGTGTTGTCATTGGAAGAAAGTTTTAGTGTAAAAAAAGGTACAGAGGTATTTGCTATTTGGCATTTTTTATAAATTTTATTTAGTGTTTAATAAACAATAATATTTGTATTATTTATAAGGGTATTATTTTAATTCGATAAAAAGTACTTTAAAGTTGCAAAATTGAGGTTTTCTTAGGAATAGTAGACAATTGTTTTAGTAAAAAAATGTTTTAATTTTCTTCTTTTTAAGCAATTTTCAATAACTTCAAAAACGTGCAAAACATACCCTTAGTTCTTGTTTGGAAGTCGCAAAATTTCATTTTTTTTCTGAGATATATGCCTTTGTCAGCGTTTATGATTTAAATAAATAAAAATAATTTCATGTTCCAAAATTTTCAGTGATTAAAAAGTGATTTTCAAAAGAAATTTCTAACTTATTAAACCATTTGTTCATTCCATTTTGTTCTTCAATCTAATGTTAAATTACAATTTTTCCGTTTTCTTCTTTAGACAACATTTAAAGTATAAATCAAGGGCTTATAAGCAATAAGGGTCATCTGCAGACCTCTAAACTCTTTGTTTTTATGTTCTTAACCAGTGGTATCAATTTGTAAAATAAAAATTAATGCTAACTAAAAAATCTGCATGCTTTTATTTGAGTTTTACACATACTCTTTATTGAATATAAGTCCTCGATATATAGTTTTTAGTAAAAGATTTTTAAATAGTTTTCAATATATATATTATGTTCTTATCTGATATATTCTGGTAGTAATTTCAGTTTGGCTTTTAATATAACATAATCAAATAATTACAGTTCAAACCTTTTAAAGATGTTTTCAAAATAATAGGTAAAATATAAGCTATATACAAATAAAAAGCATAAAAGACGATATTTAGAAATCCTGAAAATTCCATGAATTAGAAATTTAAAATTCCCGAGAATTAAGATTTGTAAATCTTCTCTAAATTTGCTTCTTTAAATTTGCTCTGTATCTTTTATCAGAAAAATTAAAAAAAAAAAAATTATCAGAAAAGTAAAAAAAGTTCCTAATAAGAACGCTAGAAAAAATGTGGAGGCAATGGAGAAAACGAAAATTATTGAGATTATTATTTAATTATTTATTTATTTTTTTTTCAAAAATATGAATGTGTCTAAAGCGCACACTTTTTACGGGAATTCCATATAACAGATGTTATGGGTAATATACCAGATTTATATCGTGTAAAAAATCTAAATTGTTGGATAAACTTTTGATCTGGCAAAACATGTGCACATGTAAGAAAAAAGCACTAACTTCATTCATAATAAATGGCACACTTAACAGGGAAATGTGCGCAAATAACTGCTCTCGGAAGAGATTCCTTTATATCATTAGAAACCACAACGTATTCTAATTGTCTGCCTTGATCTCGCAAATGCCCAAAACTCAGTCCATTTGAAATGTATTTGGTCATAGTAAAAAAAATATTTAAAGAACACTTAAAGCTAAGTAAAAATCGAAATAAGTTTAAAAAGAAGTGGACCCATTCCAACAAAAAAGTAACCGGAACCACAATAAAATTTGTATTTAGGATATTCCAGAAAATATTAAATATTTTATTAAAAACGAATAAAAATTAATTTTTCTTTTAAATTTGAAACCAAAATCTAACGATCTTTAATAAAACAAAATTTCAAAAAGCTTTACCCATTGTTTTCATTTTTGTAAGCTGAATTGCAGGCACGGATTTTATTTAAAAACTTTACACAGAAAAAATTATGGCTAAAATTTTTCTAAATAAATCACTATTTAGATTTAAATTAAAATTAATAAAAAATAATATTTGGTTTTAATATTCTATTTTATTGCACAGAAAAAAATATGACTAGAATTTTTTTAAATAAATCATTATTTAACTTTGAATAAAATTTTATAAAAAAAAAAAATGTTTCATTTTAATATATTATTTTATTGGTTGTAAATTCTTTCTAAACTAGTACTAAAAACAATAACAATTTCTTGTTTATTTACAATTAAAAATAAATAAAATTATAAAAATGTTAACAAATCCATCACTCACAGGATTCCAGAGGTAAGTTACCTTAATTTTCTTATATATTTCATTACCAAATATGTATAGTGATTTATTTTTGTGTATCTTCTAGATGAATCAAAAACATATGAAATATGCATGTATCTAGCAATATGTAGCATAAATGATGGGGTCTATTGTATATTGTTGTATAATCCCCAAGGCGATTAAACTATGTCCTTTTAATTTTGTGCCTGAACATATAGCTTTCTCTCGTGATATAATTATGCAAAAGCAACTGGACTTCTTGAAGATAATTTAATGTATTTTAATTTTTGTATTTCAAATCAATTAAAAGTATTTTGCGGATATGGTCTATAACGCAAGTGGTCCTTAACAAAATGATGCATGTTTGCAATCGTAAATTACATTATTGTACGGTTTTGGCTGTACCAAAGCAGAGTTTGTTTGAGCATTTGTTATATCCTATCTATTTTGGTTCACACTGAAACTTAAATATTTCACTCCGTTAAAAGGTATGTATGGCTTTCTGTTTTAGATGGTTTTGAGCACTAATAAAATTTGGAAATAGTATCGTGTCTTCTTTTATTTCATATATATCTTTTTATTCATATATGTATATTTTATATACTACTATATATGAATGCATAAACTATTAGTTATGGAACCATTATTTTTCACCAGCATAATTACATACTATCTACATTACTATATTTCATCTTAAAAAAGTCTCCATTAATTAGTTAGTATTATATACAAGTTTCGCTTCTCTATGCCAAATTTTCATATATGCATTTACATGATAAAATACAATGCTAACATTCGATCCGATTTATTTTATATATTATAGAAAATTAAAAAAAAATATTAAATAAAAAACAAAAACTGTTTGAAAATCTGAAAATAATTTAATATTATTTTTTATTGATTTTAATAAAACATATTATTAAATTTCTTAAGAATTTTCAAATATTCAAATTTATAAATATTAAAAATATTTTAATAAGAAAAAAAAATTAAAATTTTTTCAATAAAATATTTACGAATTTGAATATTTGATTTTACTAATTCAGTGATAGGTCCGATTTCAGTAAAAAATATAGTTGGTTTTATAAATTTAGTAATAGAATACGAAATTTAATTTTTTCTGTGTAACTATTGAAAAAAATTAAATTTTTGAGTAAATTGAAATTATATTACTATTAAATTCTCTTAGTATAAAAATATTATATTAATATAAAATACTATTGATATATGGAACACATTATTAAGAACTATATATATATATATATTTTGTATGGGCCATATTAAAATTCCACAATGATTAATTTATATTCTTCTCAAAATGAAAAATTTAACTCAAAAGTTAAGATCCAAAGCTCAAAATATTTTTACCACAATATATACGATTTTTCCCAACAATTGTTTACCTCTCTACTACATATCCCCAAACAATCCTTCCAAATATTATTTTAAATAAATGTCATATGTGTTTAAAACTAAAGGACTTACACAACATAAACTTCCTTGATTTCTAGATTTTTTGTTTTGAAAAACTTTTAGTGAGGGTTGCCAATTAAAGAATACAAATACTCCTGAGTAAAACGTCATGTTATTTATTTATTTAACTAATAAATTATTTACTTCAGAAAGTATGAAAAAATCAAAAAAAAAAAAAAAAAAAACTAATAAAAAACAGTAAACTCTCTTATACACAATGCACACACATGTTCACTTAGCTGAGAAGTGAAAGAAGAAAAATGTTTGAAAAAAACTTGGCTACCAAAACTTTGTATTTCTTATGGTATTTTATTTCTTTTTCATATAGTTAAGAAATTTCATGTGGTTTAGAGATAAAACCAAATTCAATGGACATTTATTAGTTTGAAAAAAATTAAAAAAAAAAAAACATTTGAGCACAAGCAAGAAAACAGTAAGAGAGTAAAATGTATATTTTGAAAAAAGTTTAAACTTTTTTTAGTCATAATGCTAGAAATTTTTAACAGATGAGCATAATAAGGATATTACATATAGTTGTAATATTGCTTTAATTAAATTATTACAAATTTGTCAAAGTATATCATACAATGAAGTGTTAAAGAAAAAAAAATACCTTAATTCTCAGTTTGTAACAAAGTAAAAAAGCTTTAAAATTGGAGATCCACTTCAAATAAATATTGATGTCGAAATGTACAATAATAATGGCTCAGTTAATATTTTAAGTAACCATTGTGAATGCCCCTGATAAAAATTTAACAAAAAGAAAACAAATTGAAAACAACTTACAAAAAAAAAAAAAAAAAAAAAACAAAGAAATATTTGTATATTGTTTAAAAAACATGCACAACCAAAATATTTGTTTTATACCAAACATGTTTACCATGTCATATGCAATTTGTTAAAATATGGATTTTAGAAAAACTAGTTGTAATTCTTGTTGTTTTAAGCAACAATAACAATTTTATAGATGGAAAATTGAAATAAAATGGACAATAGAAAAATATCAATCCTATAACAGAAAAATGGATTCATTATGACACAATCGAATTTGTTGTACATGAAAAATAATCCTTTTAAATCTAATAAATTAATAGCTATTTAAATCCAGTAAAGCGAAGAAATAATTGATGTAAAATATAAATTAGCACATATTTTCGCTTTTTTGTACCCCCTATCAAAAAATGATGGGGGGAGAAAATTGGGCTTGTCATTCCGTGTGTAAAATGTTGAAATATTCATTTTTTTTTTTTTGGTACGCATTTTTAGTTTTTGACTTGACATACATTTTTTAAAAATCTGGATTGAAAACAACACTATGCGACAAATTGAGAATCATCGCTGGGGGCGGAGAGGGGTGTCGCAATTGTTCCACCTACAGCTGATAGAACTTGATGTGTACAATAAACCCTCCAATGGATTTTTCGCAGCTAGGAAAAATTTTTGTTTTATGACCTTTTCAACTTTTACTTTTTTACATCAAAGTACTGAATAAAAATAAAAAAAAAAAATATTTTTTAATTTAATTAAAAAGTATTATTTTATTTGAACCTTCAATTTATATATTTCGCATTACAATGGCTCATTTTTAGTCCGATTTTATAAAAAGACATAAAAGTCGATTAAAACTTGGGTTTAATTGGTTACAATGTTCTGCAGAAATTTTTTATGTCTAATTTCACTAGAGGTCACCGAAGTTTTAAAGTTCATCCGGATGAAATTTGGCCCAAATATTTGCCTTATATTTGGTATTAAAAATGAATAAAATCGTTTCACAAACAAAAAAGTTGTGGACCGAATACTAGCAAACAGAGTGTCCGTTGTCCGGTTTATACTTTTCGGCTGATATCTTCTACCAAAAAGCAGGTACGTTAACGAAATTTTGCACAAATAGTTATAGACCCAATGTAAATGCAGAAAAAAAATGGCCGTGGTCCGCCCGTCTCCCATATAAAGTGAAACATCAACGAAATTTTGTACAAATAGTCCAAAGAATAATGTAAACTTGGGGACAAGAAATGGGCGTGGTCCGTCCACTTTACCTCCGACCTCCCAAATTAAGTGAAATTTTAAAAAGCTGCAGATGGTGGGTATATAGATTTGGCCAAGCGGAATATAACATTCTCTCTTGTAATAATTATAATTTTTCGATGAAACATATTTAGACCAGTAAAATTGATGGAGGTCATAATGAAATTGTAAGGATAACAATATTATTCATTAGCTATAGATGTTTAGTCATATTGTTAAAAAATCAATCCACATTGGAGTTTTCAGAAGTTTAATTTTTTAATAAGGTTAGGATGGGATGACTTTGTACTCCTGACTTTCCAAGTAGAGGACTGCTCCAAAGGAATTTTATTAAAATTTTATCATGTTTTCAGCTGGCAGCTATATACATATTATAAAAACAAGTAAGATTGTTATAAGCAGAATATAACATTCTTACTATTACACCCACCATCTGCAATTTCTATACCACCCTAATTTAAAACTTTACCTTATATGGGAGGTGGGTGGTAAAGTTGGCAAATCACGTCCATTTATGGATTCCGAGTCCACATGGATTCTTTAAATATTTGTATAAAATTTCGGTGGTGTACGTGCTTTGTTTAAGAGATATAGGCTAAGAAGTATAAATTGGGGTTTATTTAGTACTTGGACCATAATTTTTTTTGTTTATTAACCGATTTAGCCCAATTTTAATACCAAGAAAACCTTATAATATACGTGACTTACAATAGAGACATGTAGAGAAAAATCTAAATTTTTTGCATAGCCGTAGATATTTTTTAAAAATAACCCCTGGTAATATTAGTTTTTACTGATAACTTGTTGTCCTTTTCTTTATTACTCTACGTCTACGCGAAGACATTTATTTTTCTTAACATTAGAAATAACGTCGGCAGAATAACGGGAAAACGATTTTATTACTAACTTTCTGATAAGGGGCGGAGAAAACGTACATGAGAAATTTATATGTTTAATTGTCTTTTTATACCCCACACCACCATAGGCGGTTGGGGTATTATTATTTGTGCTGATATTTGTAACGCACAGAAAAGAATCATCCAACACCCACCTTAAAGTATACCAATCGACTCAGAATCACTTTCTGAATCACTTTCTGAGTCGATCCAACGATGTCCGTCCGCCCGTCCGTCTGTCTGTCCATGTAAACCTTGTGCACAAAGTACAGGTCGCAATTTTGAAGATAACTCAATGAAATTTGGCACGTAGGACTTTCAAGACACATGGATTTATTGAAATTGGTTATGATCGGTCCATTATTTCACCTAGCCCCCATACAAATGTACTCCCGGAATAGGGGTTTAACGATCATAAATGCCTTAAATATAGCAATATTTTAATAAAATTCAGTCTAAGGAAGTTTTGTATAAGTATCAATCTTTGTGCCAAATTTCATGATGATCGGTCCATAATTGACTATAGCTACCATATAAAAACCACTTCATATACAAATGTTAGTATCGGGTTTATATTCGACACAAATAAGTATTATGTAAGTAGAAATTATAGTGACAAATCTTATGAGAACAGCTCCATAATTTATCATAACTCCTATATAAGCCCACTTTCGAGAATCACCGTAAATGATGGACATGCATAATGTATCTATATCTTTCTTATTTTTTTTTTTTCAAAAATTTTAATTTAATTCAAATTTTTATTTTTTATTTGTCTTTTCAAAACAAAGGTGTCTATTCTTGAAAACGCGTTAAAGTTCTCACGTTTATTACATTTTAAAAATGTATGGTAAACAAAAACAATTTTTTAAACTTTGTTTTTGTTTTAATGGAAAATTTTATTTCTTCGACGCGTTTTCAAAAATAGACACCAAAGCTAATTATTTTGCACTTTCCTTTTGTTAAAAATGGCAAAATTTTAAAAGAGAATAACAAATTTGGCAGCTTGTGTTAAATATTAAATATTATTGCTCAGCTTTGTGTCTAAACATTTATTGCGAAATAAATTGCGTAATAGATTGCTTGTTGGTCTACACGTAACTTTTTAAAGAGAGAGATAGAATTTGACAATTGCGAATATAGTCTACGTGTAGACTAAGGGTTAGACTTTTAAAACCAGTATTTTTGTGCGATTTCAATATTTCAATTTGCGTTGTTATTTGCGATGCTGTGTTAGAAGTTTCATAATTGCTAATAACAGGTGTAAAGGTATTGAAGAAAATTTTAATGGAAAATAATGGATTAAGTGTAAAAAATGACTCAGTGTTAAGTTAAAAAATCAAAATAGAATTTATATAACTATTTTAATTCCACCTTTTTTCTACAAATAATAATTCTTTTTTATTCAAAATTATTTTCAATTCTGTTCAAATATTTTTATTCTCTAACCATAGAAAATAGTGATTCGATTTGTGTCGTTTCTGTTTGCGTCACAATTCTTCGTTGCCGATTAGCTACGCAGACCGGGGCTTCAATGTATATTACAATGAAACCTGGGTAACTTAGTAGAAGATGTTGAATATGTGAGTAGCTTCAACCTTGTAAGAAATTTAAGATATCTCTTTAAGTGTATGGTACTACATAACCAAAGTATTTAAATTTCCACACAATGTTACCACTTTAATAAACTTTAGTTTTTGAAAAAGAATTTTATTAAAATTTTATAAAAAATACGAGTAAATATTAACTCCTTTAAAACATTAAAAAAAAAACAACAACAAAGTGGAAACTATAATTTTTTTTTTTTTTCAATAAGTCAAGAAAAAACATTATAATTTTTTTTTCCTTTTGAACATGTCTCTAAGTATAGCATTTATTTTATAAGGCATATATAGGAAATAGTAAATAAATATATGAGAATATATATGCGAAAGGATAACAAAATATTTTGTGGGCATTACTGTCTTTTGTTTTAAAACAAGTTGCTGCAGTTATTTTATTTTTATTTGATTTTTTGCTATAAATATGTTGTACGTTTAGTTTTTTTATTTTTATTTTTGTTTACTGCTGTTGCTGCTAGTGGTGGACAAGTACGTTATTTATGTTGTGCTTGACAATAATGTACGTGTATCATTTAAATGTGTTTACAATAAGGTTGCCAATATTAAGGGAAATTTTTTAAAAATAATATTAACTTGTAATTTAAAGAAATATTGATTATTTATAAATCGTTGTGTATTTAAAGTGTGCGTTCGAATAAAACACAAAATTTTCGTAATAGCTTTTATTGCCGTCAATTTTTAATATCTTTTTTGATTACATTATCTGCCAGAGCAACGGTAATGGGAGTCCGCGACCGGCAAGGGTTCCATAAGGACATTCGTGGGGGGTCGCGAAGAGATCTTTAAAAATACTCTTCAACACACAATTTTTTAATGTAAATATTATGTAGAAGTTTATATAAAAATTGCAATGAAAGCATGAAACTTAAAATGGAAAGACATCTTTTTATAAAACATCTCAAATTAAAAACAAAAGTAAAGGTATTTCTTTTATAAAATTAGTGCTTTTAAGAATAAACTAGCACTAGGTGAAAGAAAAAGGATAAAGAAAGATATAGTAGCTCAAGACCTACCCTATACCATTGTGCATGAGCATAAAAATTTGGGAAGGGGACTTATATTACATCTGTGGCCAATTTTACTAAGTGTAAAATAAAATATACAAATACAGAATAATGCATTGATACTAACATCTAGATGATTTTGTGCACTTTAGGGCGATTCCTGAAAGTGGATTTATATAGGAGCAGTAAATTATGGAGCGATAAATTTTGGCAATGTTGTTTCTACTTACATAAAACTTATTTGTGTCAAATATTTGCTTGATACAAACATTCGTATGGGATTTATGCACAAGTATTATGCTTGATAAAGGCAACAATGATCAAATAAAGAAAGTGATGCTATACAATAGCACAATATAAATGAAACTTTACAAAAATAAAAAAGATAAATAGATCACTTATACTTGATGAAACTATCGATTTTTTACATGAAACTATACTTTTATTTTTTGCAATTATATTATATCAAGAACTTTTTTATAAAGTTGTTGAATAAGATTGTTAAAATTTGTTGGAATGATGCGACTTCTTAATGCTGAGTACACAAAATCTTTACTGCGTAGAAAAGTTTGCGCACTATAAAAAAAAAATTGCTTAAACAATTTTATAATTTAAAAACGGAAAAATCTTATCATTGTGAATATCGATAAATACCAAATTAATTTCAATAAGAGTTAAAATGTAACTCATGTGTTAAATTTAATTTTAAATCAACAGATTTAAAAGCATTTTAAATAGTTAAAATATAGCATAGTTTATCCGCTTAATAGCTCTGAAGCTCTAAAATTATTAAAAAATCAACATACATTTTTATTTAAAAATATCTTTCTCGTTCTTTTGTCCATCAAAGCAAAAAATTGATCTTTTTGGGAGCAGAGAATGATATTAGATATCATGAAATGTAAAATAAAATATATGTAAAACTTGTCGCAATTATTTATATGATTTTTTAAAGTAATTTTATCTTTACATAACTTTTTATCTGATTTATAAACTAGTCAATGTTGTAGTGGGTCGCACTTCTATTGCCATATTAAAAGGGGATCGCGAAGCAAGATCTTATGAGAACCACTATTTTAGAGACACGTCAGATTTAACAGCGGATCGAATTCTTGAAATCCGGTCATTTGTCCGCATGCAAATATCAGTCAAAACAAAATTTACAAATAAAATATTCGGCCGTGTAATGGCACGTTGCCTTCATTTCTTCAAAATCAAATATCCATGCCAACATTTTCTATCGAAATTTGAGCTAAAGTGACACCTCATGTAGTCAATAACAGAATAAAATATGATATCGTTTTAATACTGTGACGCAGTTCTAATACTTTTTAGATGACACTTTTTAGTACATTCTTTGAGTGTCGAAATTCTATCATTTAGAAATGCAATAAAGTACATCAAAAAAGTATCGAAATATAATCGCTTTTGTGCAATAAACATGGTTTTAATGCAGTTGGAATATTTCTGGTTAATATTTTATATACACTGTAATAACTCACTACAACTGTAAACTAAATTAATAACTTTAAACTAAATCTGAAATATTTAAAACAAAAGTCCTGAATTAAAAATTTTTTTATATTAACATATTTTTAAATTAACATATGAATAAAAAAATTTTATATTAAAATTTTTTTTATTCATATGTTAATTTATATTAATTTTATATTAAAATTTTTTTTATTCATTACTATAAACAATAACACCGATCACTTCAAAAGTTATACATTTACTTATGTAAATGTTCTTGTTCTTTTTCTTTGCTCTGGAATGTAAAGTCAATGCCAAAAACGATACTTTTTAGTGGATGGTTGAAAAAACTCTCTTCCAGATGCTGGCAGGGATGTGTCACATTAAATCTATGCCTAAGTTCTAATCTATAAAAACTAAAAAAAAAAAATTAAATAACAAAGCTAAGAAGAACTCTGAGGCTGAGAATGATTAAAGCTCTTCAATAATAAGAAAATAAAAATATTTTCAATATTTGTATTAGCCTGGAAAACATACGTTATTTCTGACTTTTCTCATATTCCAAGGTACAAGTTTTGTATACCGACTAATTCTGAATAGTATCGAACTAAAAATAATAATTATAGATTACAAAACAATTTATCACATAACAAGATATTTAATTGTTTTGATTCCTTAGTTATATAATAATCATAACAAAGAGTATCATAAAAAGACACTGATAATACTTGTGACACGCGTCTTTAACATTTTCTGGTCAGACTTAGAATTTTGTCGTTGCAGTAAAAGCACCCAGAAATGGGTATGTTATTTTGATCCCATGAGTATTAATTATTTGAACTACCCAGAATTTTGGCAACTGTAAAGGAATTGGGTCCAAGTTAAAAGTGAATTTAAGAAGGACCCAGTAGTGTTCAATTGTGATTCTTAATTTTAAATTATTGAAGAGAGATATCATGAAAAATATCGCAAAAGTACTTTATTTTTTTTTTTTTAGAAGTCATACCAAAAAAAAAAGAAATTAAAAATAGTCTAGTTATCAACTAATTTTCATATAAAATGATATATTAGCAAAATCTGGTTAAGAAATGCTACAAGTAGTTAATTCAGTTTTAATCCCAATTTATATTCCGTTCATCTTTTGTTAAAAAAAAAAACATGTTATATTTTATTTGAAAGTAAAGCTTAATTATACTGCAATTTTTTACGATTAGTAGATGAATAGGTCATTGTAAAAATAAAGCTTAATTTTCGATTTGGCGTTTAATTATCTCAAGTATCATAATTTTAGTTGTATAATAACCTATCAGTTTATAAATTTTATGTAAATTTGACAAAATGCTTTGCAGTGCCAATTTTTTGTTTCACTTAAATTTTATTGCTAATAAGATGACATTATAATTTAAATTAATTTTATGTTGGCAACACTCTAACTATCACATATGCACCATAGAAATGGCTTAAAAAGACTAAACATTTGATTTGTAATTTTTTTTTCTGTTTACAATTTATATTCATGAGCTGCAAGTAAAAAAAACCAACAATGAAAAAAATCGTACTTTTGTAAACAAACACATACGAACTATTTTTATTTGTTTATTATTCACGTACAGTGTATATCCTTATTTTATATCCATTTTTTATGATTATTTTTTATTTTTTTTATAAGCAATTTTTTTTTTCGAATAGTAAATTTTGGTGTAGTGCATAAATATAAAGAAAAACAAATAAATTAAATAGAAGTTATCATAGTTTGTCTAATTCGACCAAAAATACTCCTGCAATTATTAGCTAATTTAGGAGAAATGATTTTCAACAAAAATTAACAACCATATTTTAAATTTTGCAAAAAAAAAAATAATAATAATAATAAAGCGAAAATATTTCTATACTTAAGACTATGCGATAAATTGAGGATCATCTCATGGGGGTGGAATCATTCCACCTACAAGTAATACAATTTAATGAATATAAAATACCATCCAAAGGATTTTTCGCTGGTAGGCAAAATTTCTGTTTTCTTTTTTGCCTTTCAAATTTTTCTTTTTTTATGCGAAAGTAGTCCCAAAAGATAATTGAAAAGAATAATTTAAATGTAGTTCGAAGCTCAATTATTTTCGCATAAATAGTTAGAGCATTTAACGGGGAATATTTTATTAGAAATTTCAATTCATTTATCTCTTATCAGAAAGGGTCATTTCTAGTCCGTTTTCAAGAGAAGACATAAAAGTCGCTTAAAATTTAGGTTTAATGGGTTAAAATATTATACGGAAATTTTTTACGTCAAATTTCACTAGGTGTCACCGAAGTTCAAAAGTTCATGCGCATTTATAAAAAAAAAAAAAAAAAAAAAAATATTAGTAATTTTATTGACTATTTCAACCAAACTTTTTATTTTATGTTATATTTCGTTGCCGAGTTTTTATAAGAAATGTAGGAAAAATTGATAATTTTCTTTTTCAAGAATATATAATAAGTCGTGTGAATATTTTATCCCATATAAAATTCAACGAAGAGAATATCTGCATAAAATTTATTCCATTAAAACCCAAGTTTTAATCGACCTTCATAATATCTATTACAAATGACCCCTTATAAGCAAAGATAAATGAATCGAAAACTCTAGTGAAATATTCCCCGTTAAATGCTATAAATATTTCTGAAAAAATAACTGGGCTTTGAACTGTATTTATATTATTTTTTTTTTCTTTTATCTGAGACTACTTTGGTCTTCAAAAGGAAAAGTGTAGAAGGTCATAAATCAAAAATTTTACCTACCACCGAAAAATCCTTTGGAGTGTTTATTATACTCATCAAATGCTATACTTTTGCATAGTGTAATCAGGCATAATCTTGTTGTTCATCATGGATTTTCTTCCTTCGATACAACCTTCAGTTCGGCTCATTTCAAAATCTAGGTATATGGTTCCTTATCCATTGATCCTGTACACAGTAGGGTGATCGATTATTCGACTTTTTGCAGATGACGGTGTCGAAAACCGGTTAGGATTTGTTGGAATTTAAAAATAAACCGTTTTTACTTTGCTAAAATTGCGAAAAAACGATTAACTGATTTTTTTGCAGAAGTTAATATTTTCGCCAAAGGACTATATATTTCTCTAAAAAACTCAACAAAACTTATGACATTCAACTTAAAATTTATTAGATATAATTATTTTAAGGAACAACTTTTAATTAGTTTTTTAATTTTAATTAATTTTTTTAAATTAATTTTTTTAATATTTTAATTGTATATAAGAATGTTACGGTTGTTACAAGAAAGAAACTAATTCTATTGATTTGTACGTGAATTTCATTGAAATACTTTTACAAATATTTTTTCAAACTTATAGAATTGATTTTAAATTAAAGCTTTACTATATTTATGAAACATAATTACAAAGAGAAAAAAAACATTCATAAATTATTAACTATTTTTTTACAAATTTTTACCGAAATTTTTCTTAAAAATTAAAATTTTTTTCCTAGATATTATTAAATTTTACATAATGATATATTTAGGAATTTCGCAAAAAATTGAATTACGATTTATCAGATTTACATGAAAATATTAGCAATAAATGTCTTAAAATTGCAATTTTCTAAGATAAATATGTTACAAAATAATGTGTGAAAATTTGCATAATTTTATTCAACACTCGTGAAATGATCATTAAAAAAGCGGATATTACTTAAACCGAAAAAAACTGGTTTTGAAATCAGTTGAAAAATCGCATCGATCAACCTAGTGCTCATAGAGAAATTTTCCCATTTTCTGTTCATATATCTGTAACTTGTTACTCTTTAAAAATAAATGAAAAAAAAAAAAACAAAAATTCACCAATAATCTTGAGAATATTTTCCATAATATTAGTTAGTATAAACTGAATCCATTAGCAAATTGTTTGGCAATGGATTTAAGCGTAAATATTTTAATTGATTTAAGTCATGATAATAGGACACTATTTGGAGTTAAAATGTAATTCTAATTAAATTTTCATTGTAATAGATTAATATGATTCTAAGATATTAATAAAAATCTTATAGTAATTAATACATTTTTTTTAATCAATTCAACTTTTATAAAAAAAAAAAGAAAAAAATAGTACAAAAAGTGAGTCAAGTCATTTTTATTAATAACTAAGAAATCAATTGAGTAATCATAATAAAAATTTATAGAGCTGGTACTGTTATAATAGTGAGTCATAAATATATATATGTTTACAATATTATTTTAAATCTATTAGTGGTATAATTATGTCCGTCCGAGAGAGAGACGATGTTTAGTTATGGATGTACCCTGGCTAAATCTGTAGAAATATTAAAATAAAATTTTAAAACTCCAATACACAAGACACCAATCATTCGTTTAAAAATTATTATATTATAATTGAATTTTAACCGAAGTTCTACTAAAAAAAATCGCCATAAGTGTCTTTTATGGACACTTTTTAAAAATTCTGAACCGTAATGCTGGTTCCAACTGTAGATTTCTTTCTGAAACTATTACTATATTAGAAAGTTTTTGATTCATTAAGTAATCAAATCAATTTAATTGATAGAGCTACTAAAAGAATCAAAGCTGCAGAAAGCCCCAATGCTGAAAAAATAAAATTAAAGTTGCAAGTTCTTAGTAAAAACGGATTTGAGAAAATTAAAAAATTTTCAAACTCAATTATTTTACGTTCAGATAATGTCTCGTGTTTAGAAGAATACTCTCCTTCTGATCTACGGTTATTCAAATATGCTCCTATCATGTCTGTTAACGTAGGAAGATCATTTACTACAAATATATAGTAGACATATACATAGACAATCGCTTACATTTGACTATATATATATATATATAAAATATGTTTGTTTATATAAATAAAAGGCTACCCAACTAAGGTTGTATTAAACTCAGGTTGTATTAAAATATAAAAAATGTATTGCATTGCTAACATTACCATGTTAGGATTTCTTTTCTTATAGAATAAATTTCCCGTTTTTCATTTTATTTAATAAATATTAAAAAAATAATAATAAATGCATATTTTTCAATTTCTAGGCTAAATTTTAAATTTTTGTTTGCATTTTTTAGGCGCATATTTTCAAAAATGCATAAAAATCCGCGCTCTAATCATGAGATGTGTGATCAAATTCGATTTAATTGGTTATTCATAAAAAGCTTAAATTTAAATCTCAAATTCATATTTTTATATTCTGTATAAGCATAACTTTTCGGTAGATTTTCTTTTACCAATTCAAAACAATTTACTGTAGGGTATTAAAGCTAAACAAAATTTATTCAAGCATATGCTTGCATGACATTTTGACTATTTTTTAATGCACCACACAAGTAAAAGTCACAATGAATAGATTTTTAAAGTTTATTTCATTTATCCTTTCTCCTCCTCTCCCCCTCATACATTTATATGTTTTTTTTTTGTTTCACCATATTGTTTATGGTAAAATCAGACGCCATATTTTATTGTTTAGTAAAATATTAGACTACGTGTTGCAGATTTTAAATTTACAGGACATTTTCACAACGAAAAAATAACTTAGAATAAATGTGCAATGAACGTACATACATTTGTATGTGTTTTTATATGTATGTTTTTTTTTTATATGTAACTAGTTTATTCCGGTAAGCTTCTCTACCTCTTTTGATGCTTTAAGCAATACTTACTCTATATAGGAGCTAATACACCCTATCTGTCCTATTCAAAATTTCATATGAAAATTATTTATATTTTTTTTTAAATTTTCATTAAATCACTCCTTCAGATATCTGAAAATAATTTTTTATATATAGGGGGGCTACCCTTTCTGCTGGCCTTATCCGTCCTACTTTTATTTCATCAATGCGATATGATAAGAAAGTAGTTCCCTCAAAATATGAGAACTCTCACTATTCTATTCTTTAGGTATGCCATTAAGAATATTTGCTTTGTATGGGGGTAACATTCCCCCTGGTCCTACCTATACCATTTGGTTCAAACTTTTGAAGATTTCTTATAAAATGTTTAACATTTTCACTGTACGGGGGTATCATTTCCCCTGGTCCTATCCGTCCCATTTTCAGTTTCAGTTTAGTTGTTAATGAGAAAGATATTCCCATAAAATTTTAAGATTTTGGCTGTAACAGTATGTAATTATCCGATAATTAATATTTTTTTGTAGGGGGGCTATCATTTCCCCTAGATCTTACCCACCCAATTTTCATCGCAGTTATGTAAATTGACAAAAAAAATCTTAGACTTTATCTGTAATAGTTATGGATATTTGTGATAATTAATGTTTTCTTTGTATGGGGGCTATTATTCCCCCTGCTCCTATCGAAAAATAAAGTAGCCTATTTTACTTTCGGGTATTAAAGAATGATACTGTGAAAATTTTAAGAAAATCGGTTCAGAAGTTTAGCTTTCTATAAAGTCCAAACCAACCAACCGACAAACACAGATTCATTTATATATATAGACTGTGTATGTATGTGTAAGCTTTAGTGTAAACGCCTCACATGCCTCTTAAATTGATAAATGGTTGTAACCTCATTTAATGTTTGATGTTTTTTTCTATTCTTCTTGTGACATTTACGGCAAAAGTTTATTTTTATTCACAGATTTTTGTGAACAGGTATTACAGGTTATACATTGTTTATTGTTCAGTTGACACTTTTGCGCATTGTTATTTGTTTAGTTTTTATAATGGTATACTCGTATATGATTTTTTAAATAAATAAAGAATTTATATGATGAAAGATTTTAATGGACTTTTTTATTTATTTGTTGTTTGCTTATATTATGTAGGTACTAGTATGTGGACCGGTTTTATGAGCTTTGAGCATGGCTCATCTACCTTTGCTTTATACACTGCATATGTTTAAAGTTTAAATTAAAATATTATGATATTCTCGCCAAGAGATCCTTAAAATGTAATATTATACAGAAGGACGAATTATGTAAGCAAAAGAACTCTAAGTTTGGAAAAATTATGAATTCTCTTATAAATGTAGAGCTTTTAAATTACTGCATATGATTCATTTATAAAGTAAAATACTAATTTCAAAGCTATAGTGCTTCAAAATATCCTCGCTTGTTATTCTAGCTGTAATCCATAAAATATTATATTGTAGAAAAAAATGTAACTTCAAAAGTAATAAAAATTAACAAACAACCACTTCAATTTTGCTAATAAATCATATTTTTTAATATAAAAAATCTACAACAATATCACGCTGCTACAAAATGGCATTTTTTATTTTCACTCACAAAACAACCTAATGTGGATTGTAGATCTTCTTGAGAACATCACAAAGCAATTTTCAAAAATTTCGAAACATCCCCTAAATTGAGAGATATTACGAAAAATTCTTTCCTGCACTATAGATCTAGCTTCATAAATTTTAAGTCAATTTAAAACTTTTGAATTGATTTAGAAAGCAGAAAGACATAGCTTTTTAACTTATTACCATATTTTATTTACACTCAAATTAACTAAAAATTTATTCACCACTTTTAATTTATTTCCTTTTCGTTTTTCAAATTTTGGCTTTGAAGTAAATTTTTCAGATTTGTTTCTTTAAGAATATAAATATTTGTTTACAAAGTTTGAAATGCTACTTTCTTTAGAATAAAATGATATCTCTATATAATATCACTCAAACTCAAAACTCAAAAAGTTATTAATCATTTTCTACATTTTATTAAAAAATTCTGCATATATTTTAAGATAAAGTATTTTTTTATGTTTTTTATTTAGTTCTCAATTTTTGAGGAAAAAAATTAAAAATGTATGGAAAGTTTTAGTAAGGAATTACAGATAACATCGAATAAGTTCGACATTTTTGTCTAATTTGAAAATACAAAATTTTGTTATGTTTTCAATAAAAATGCTTTTAAAAGCTACTGCAAGGTTGCATAGGTTAGATTAGATGGGCAGCTGCAAATATAACTATACAGCTCACTTGTATCCTATTAGTCCCTTTTTATTACCCTAATGGATTATGTGAATCTGTTTTCACATGTCCGAAAATATATACGGACTGCCAAATTCAGCAGTCCTTGTATTCGCAAAAGCAGAACAGTGACAAAGAAAATGTTCTACTGTCTCTTCCTCCTCGTTAAAGCAACTTCTACAATAGTCTTTAAAAGGAAGTCCTAGTCTCCTAGCGTGCCCTGTAATAGTTTCTAAAATTGTTCGTAGCTGACACCTGTGCAATCCCAGTATAAAACTCGACCGTTTCTGATCGTACTGGGGCCACATCTGTCTCGAAATAGAACATGTGGACTCGTTTGTTCATCCTTGTTGAGCTCTTCTCGACAAGCAGTGCAGGATCATTGATCTGCAAGATGACAGCGGTATGCCCACTAACTAGTCCGTTTCTTCACTTTGAAGAAGGGAACCAGTTCTGTCTAATTCATCCGCAATAATATTTCCCGGGGTACTTGAGTGACTCCTTACCCAGACCAATTCTAGATTTTAATGTATCACCATCTCATTTAAAGATGTCCGGCATTCATTACGAGTCTGGATGTCGTTTTTATAGAAAAAAATTATAATCAGATGCTAAATTGAACTTTAAACAAGTAAGAAAGATATAGTCGATCAATCCCGACCATATGATCCCCCACGCCATTGTGCATGTCCATCAAAATTCGTGGAAGGGTCTTAAATTAGACATGTGGACAATTGTGGACCGCTACTTTTTCTAAATGTAAAATAAAATATACGAATACAGAATATTACATTAATACTAACATTTATATCAATTTATACACTTTAGGGTAATTCCCGAAAGTGGGCTTATATGGGAGCTATGGTAAATTATGGAGCGATCTTCATAAAATTTGTCACTGTGATTTATACTTATATAAAACTTATTTGTGTCGATTATAATCTTAATACTAACATGTGTATGTGATTTATGCACTTTAAAGTGATTTTCGGAATAGGGTTTTATATGGGAGCTATGGTCAATTATGGACCGATCTTCATGAAAATTAGCTCATAGATTGATACTTATACGAAACTTCCTTATACCGAATTTCATTGAAATATTGCTATATTTAAGGCATTTATGATCGTTCCGGGAGGACATTTGTATGGGGGCTAGGTGAAATAATGGACCGATCATAACGAATTTCAATAAGCTTCGTCCTTGTACCATGAAAGTCTCACGTGCCAAAGTTTATTGAACTATCTTCAAAATTGCGACTTGCTTGTACTTTGTGCAAAAGGTTTACATGGACAACCAGCCAGCCGTCCAGCCAGCCAGACGGACGGACGGACATCGTTAGATCGACTTCAAAAGTGATTATGGGTCGATTGGTATACTTTAGGCGGGGGGCGGGGGTGTTGGATGATTTTCTCTGTATGTTACAAACATCAGCACAAACGCATAATATCCCAACCACCTATGGTGGTGTGGGTTATAAAATGGTCAGAAAAGGCTAAATGTCCTAAAAAATAAGGATAGAAAAAAGCTAATATTTTTATTTAAAAACTTTTTTTTGGTTCTCATTAGTTTTTGATATTTTTTTTTAAAGATATTATAATAAATTTAAAATAAACGATTCAGTAAGAAATCTAACACAAAATTTCCGCACAAGTTTGGGGTTCGTCATTTTTTAATTATAATTCCTTTTTGATTTTTAGTGATTTTTCGCTTTTTTTCATAAATATTTCCTATGATTAATTAAGGTTTTTAAAAAGTAATTACCTATAATAATTTATTAAGTAATTCCAAAAAATGAATTAGTTGTAGTTGCTTTGTAGATTGAAGCGACGCAGGCAAAAATTTCACTTAAATATAAATAATCTTGTGCGAACTATTACACAAAAAATGCTTAAATGAGTGATTTTGTAGAAATAAAACAGTAAAAGCAAATAAGAAATAATTTTCTTCCCTTTCGAAGTACTAAAATTTTAGCCTTTTTAGGCAATTTTAAGAATTAAAAAAGGCTAAAGAAAGCTAGAAGCTAAAACGAAAATTTTGATACTAAAAGCAAAATAAAAAGGCTAGATCTAGCCTTAAAAAGACTAAATTGGAAACACTGGTTGCAATAAAACGCAGTTAAACATGAACAGTTGTGGAAAAATGTTATTTATTCTAAATGTTGCTAAAAAAATTTGCTTCTAATATTTGACAAGAACACACGATTGAAAAGCATGTTTCTTCTGCTTACCAAAGAAGAAAAATCTATAAAAGAATAACAGGAATCTACCAAAAAACAGTTTTTTTTTTGCGAATAACTTGAAATTTTGAGGGTTTATTGCAAATTTTTGAAAATGATTTATAATGTCCTCAAGAAGGCCTATAACGTACAATATGCCATTTCTCGGGTGATTTTTCACTGTAGCAGTGTGTATTTAATAAAATGTATTGGTTTGAATATATAGAATTTATATTAAATCAAATATATTTTTTTTTAAATTAAACGAAAAATTAATTTTAAAAACCAATAACAAGAAAAATTTCCGTAATAAATGAAGCATCAAACAAATAGTGGTTGGTTGGTGAGCTGCAATTTTTTTTTTTTTTGTTATTGTAGTTGTTCATAAAAAAGTGTCATTTACACAATCACCATAACAATAGTTACAAAAAAAAAAAAAAAAAAAAATAACAACAATAACATTCTAAATGGTATTGTGGGACAAACAGCAACAATATCGTCAACACCATTGCAATTACACAGAGGCAAATATCTATAAAGCAGGGAGGGAAAATTGGAAATTCAGAAAGGATCTAGAATTATTATTTATTATTTTTTTAATCAGTAATCTATTATGTATTAGAGTTATCCAAAATTCTTGTTTTCCTAAAATTATGAAAAGAAACATCATTTGTAATATCTTGATCACATCTCAATTTCCTACGGTGATTGAAACCGGATGCAACAGGAAGAAATTTTCTAAAATTGTTTGTCTTCAATACTAATGATATATATGGGAAAAAATACAAAACTTTTAAATTACGACTAAAATTTTTTCGGACCTTTTTTCATGGCACATTGAAAGCACTTTGAATGAACAAAACCAATATTTCATAAAAAGACTCAAAAGTTATAGAGGTTTAAATTTTTAAATTTAAAAAAATTCAACAAATTTCAAATTTCACTTATTTACATATATATATATATATATAAATCTTGCTAAGAATTGCTTATCACCACATATAAAAAGACTAACAATAGCTGTATTGCGAACTTTCCCCACCAGAGAAAAAAATATGGTTACGGCATTGCCACTACAACAATATTATTTTCTCAATGTTAATCTTCATTAATTTTAATAATACTGTGTCTATGGTAAGAATGTTTTCGTTTCAGTTTTATCATTCAATGCTTTCATTCAGTAAAAATTTTAATATAGTACAACAATTTTCTGTTTTTGGATATTTTTACCAGAAATAAAATTTCATTAAATGAAAAAATATCATTACTCGTATTTCTACAACCATTAAATAGTACAAATCTTTTTCCTTGTTCTTAAACCATATAAATTAATATTATTATTCTCATAACAATATAATATTACAAATAATTTCTACAAATATGGTTGAAAAACAATTACTATCTGTTTTTGAATATATATTGTTATCCAACTTCATTATAATTCTCATTTCGTTTGTACATGAATAAATATAAGTAGACAAGATTTTATTATATTGGGTGTAATTCAAGCAGTACAAGATATTGCTTAACTACTATTAATTAATAAAAAGTATTTTGTGGTATCTTGCGCAACATATGTAAATAAAATGAATTAATGAACAATTAATAATTGATCATAATAAGATTAATACGAAATATATTATAAGTAATTTTGAACATGTTATATATTATTTTTAGCATAATTTTATAAAACTGGATCAGAACATTACAGATTATTCAAATACAAAATGCAAAAACTCGAATCATAATATAAAAAGCTAGATTATTTTATGATTATAATGTCCGTATTTATTATTACTTATGATCATATAGTCGAGTCATAATATGTGCACATGTGGTCAAGATTAACGTGGGCACCTGCCATGACGGCCTAATCCCACGGTGGTCTTACCACCGGGTGAGGTACAATGCGCCAACCAAAGCCCCCATGTGCCTGTTACGAACACACAGTTGGCAATTTGACAGACTCATTGTCTGGATAAGTCCACTCCCCTTTGCTTAGGAGTTGGAGCTATCTAACCTTCTGTCGCACTATTGGCGACTTGTGTTGCAATGCAACACCACATTGGGACTATAAACCCCTTTCCTGCGATTTAGGTATAAACCAACAACCACCATGTGAACTCCCCGAAGGGCCTCATCCAACAGCCAGACCAGTGCGACAACACCGAATCGATGTTGCCGCAATGGTGCACCTATATGTACCTGCCAAACTGTTACGCTCTCTAGGACCGAAGCAATCCTAGAGTGTAACATGACAGGATTTTCTCTACCACGTATGAGCTATACATCAAGGATATATTGATCCAAGAAGACAAGCCGCCGTGGCGGTCATAACATGTGCAGCAAGATTTATCCAACAGCTTTTATTGACAGAGTAAAAATTTATTCTCAAATTAAAAAATATTCAAAAAAGTACGCGAACAACATTTTGCAAACATTTGCAAGTTTTTGTTCGTAAAAAATATTCAAAAAAGTACGTGAACAACAATTTTCAAACATGTGTAGGTTGTTGTTTGTAAACAACAATTAGTAACGTCCCATTGTTCTATTTAAAAAACGCAAATTTATCTTTAAAAACAATAAAACATAAAAAATTATTTTTTATTAACAAAATAAAAGAAAAAAAGAATATTATTACATCATAAAACATCTTTTTTCATACATGAACCAAATGGTATACATATGAAAGTAAAGATATTTGATGATAGGACTGCATTCTTAGTTTTTCACTTTGTGTTCAAATATACTTTTAAAAGGACTTTGAAGTTTCAAAATTAATGTTCAAATTTTGTAAAATTTTAAAAATGTCCTGTCAGTGCTTATGTAACTTTAATTTTAAATATTATTTAATGATAATTGGCACAGTCATTTTTTTTTTTTTTTTTGACGTAAAGACGATGGTTATAAAAAATATTTGAAATCTGTCCACTATTTTACCTACCTTCCTTACAAATATTTCCCGGAAATATGCTTAAGTGATCAGAATTGTCTTTAGTATGCAAACATTTATATGAAATTCGAGGTATATAGGATTTTTATTGGCACTATACATATTTAAATTGGATATCAAAAGTTTGGTTGCAAAATTGAGCATAGTTTCGATATGAGGCCTCTTGCCGAAAATTATCTAAACGTGTATAAATACCATAAAAATATTAGTATCGAAATAAAATTTGGCATAATTATTTTGTTTTTGAGTATAAATCATGCTATTAAATTTCGCAATAACTCCAGAATGTCACCTTAGTTTGTAATTTTATTAGCAACAATTAAAACGTTTATATTTATAAATCGCACTACCAAATTTCAAGAGGATCGATCCATAATTGAACATAGCTTATTTATAAGATCTACTCAAGAAAATCACTTTAAGCGTCCATATTTCATATAAAAGCTTTCGAATATGCTTCCGTGCTCTGGGATCCTCAATACGAAGTTCATATAAAGAAAATTGAATCGGTCCTGAAACAATTTCTCTTATTTTGTCTTCGTAATCTTCCATGGAATTCTAATATTAATTTATCATGATATGAAAGTCTATTACAACTTATTGATCTCCCTACTCTTGAAGGTAGGAGAAAATATATGAATATTTCATTTGTAATTAATTTAGTAAACGGTTCAATTAGTTCTGAGTTCATGCTTCTTAATCGTAAATCAGCCAACTAGAAATTATACTCCTTTAAAAATCAAATATTTTCGAACCGATTATGCCAACTTTGATCCAATGATACGTATATGCAATCAATTCAACAGTTTTTATCCATATATTTATTTCTCAGTAATTCCAATCCGCATAAAGAGGAGTATTTTCAACTTAGAGGAGTATTTTTAACTAGTTTTTTTTAATCAAACAAAAAATATGCTAATTAAATACCTACTTTTACAAGTAAACTCAAAAAGATTATTTTCTGACGCACAGTGGGGTCAAACGCAAATTTTTTGGTAATAAATCTGAATCTCCTAAACTACTGGTCCGATCAAATTGAAATGTATGGAAGAGTTGTAGAGGAGGACCTAAGCTTTCAGAAAAATCATCTTGTAGTCACCCTGTGATAACACGAGATAAGCTACAGGGTGTCAAAGTTGACTACCTCGAGTATGTAAAAGTTAAAAAAATCGTAACTTGTACAAATGAAGTCCGATTTTAAAGATTTTTATATTTCTGGAAAGTGCTTGGCAAGATAAAGAAAAAATAAGCTTACTCATCTAAGTTATCTCTTACAGTTAAAAAGATATTTACGCTTGAATTTTGAATTTTTGATTTTTTGGCTCGACTTTCTTTCGTTTTTCGAGAATCAGTCCGGAGATATATGAGGTAAAAATTTTTTAAAAATATTCTGTAATTTGCTACATATTTCAAAATAATATGCTGAAAGAATTTTTGGATTATCTCAATTCGTCTAGACGTGAAAAATATTCAAAGTCAGCACTCTGAAATTGGCATGAAAAATGGCTATTTTTTTACAAAAATATAGTACAATTCATTCACTTTTTTCTCAAAGTTCCGTTAATAAAAAAATTTTTTCCTTATTAATTTCAAAAGATAAGGCTTCATAAATGGTTAATAAAGAAATTTTGAATTGATTTAAGTTTGCACCCTACATCCAGCATTGGCCGAAAATTGTCAATTTTAAAAAATAGTTTCATTTTTATCGATTAATAAAAAAAATGTCACGCGAGCTTTTTTAAATTTGGTACCCATATTTTTTATAGAAATAGATTTAGAATGATTTAACACTAAACTGCTTCCCGCCCGGCCAAAAACGAATGCAGGAGTGGAGATTTTATGTTAAAAGTCAGTTTTTTTAACGACTATTTTTAAAAGTATATTAAAAGCATATTAACATAATATTTTTAATATTATTTCTTATGTAATGTATAAAACACAAATCGAGCTTTCATTCCTAAAAAAATCAATAAAATAGCTCCAATAACCTATTTTTGGTAATTTTTCAAAAATAAATTTTTTTTCCAAAAATAGCTGAAAATCCAAAAAAATTTAATTTTTTTAATACAGCTCCACTAATTTTGCAAATACTTTAAAAATGTTAAAAGAATATAAAAATAGACTTATTTACCAATTCAACGATATATAAAATGTTGATATAGGTCATTTAATAATAGTAATATAATGGCCTCAAAACTACCAAGTCACGTCAAAAGTTGCAAAATTCACTATTTTGTTCCGTATTTCCATATGTGTGTATACGTAACATTTTAGTTTTCTAATGTATTATGTAGGTATATATTTGTTATTATAAAGTAGTAAATTCTTTATTTAATTTGTTCTACAGATTTACATACTTAATATACATAAATCCCGTATATTTATTTTATTAAGAATATATTATCGAAGATATTATTAGAGATTTTCTTGAAAATAATCAGAAACATCGAACGTTAGGAAATTTTTAACTTCCTTAGCTTCGGAATCCTCTTTTTCTATTTCAAGAGTGATTTTTGGTAGCCATCGTGTTCTTATAGAATATATAACTGGATCTGATGATATTAATAAATATTCCATTAAGTCCATAGTTTGCGCTATTTTCGAACATTTTCGGGTATTGAAGAGTCGGAAATGTTTAACATCTTTATTTCGGGCTTCCTGTGCTTCCTCTGTTAGCTCTTTACCATGAGCCAATACTTTGTGAATTGTTGGAGTCATTGATTTCCAGGGGTATGTAATGTTAAGTAGTTCTTTAGTTTCGTAAGCAAAAATTTTAAATTTGTCCGCATTAATTTGTTTTTTGCTATTAATGGCTGCCAATATAATCTTAAAACGCTTCAAAATATTTAAGTCAATGCCTGTGATTGAAGATGTGAGTTCCGGATTTTCAAAGAAACGTCTTGCTGTATTTCCATCATTTGAGCTTCCATAGCCATGTAGGGGTTTATCAATTATTAATCCGAGTTGTTCTTTGAATTCTTTTCTTCTCCTCTTTTCGTAATTCGTGAAGTTCCAAATTGTTTTTTACTGTAGCATTTTCCTGCCCGGGAATATATCATATGCAAGATGTAAGCAGAACTCCAAAAATCTTATCCTTGCGTGGAGTGGTGACATTCCAAATTTTAAAGAATTTTTATTAAGAAGGACTTCAGAATTATCCTGAAATTGTGAACTTATTTTTCAACATATATTACATTATAGCGTTTGCAACTTTTCCATCAATCATCGTTAATTGTTGTTGAAATGTAACTAATAGTTCTGTTTGATACTTTTACATATATTGGGGGCAATGCTTTAATTTCTTCTTCCAATTGGTTGACAATGCTATTTATTGTAACCGTGGTTTCTTTTGTGTAATCAAAAAGGATCTGGACGGCACAAAAATTTGGAACCTGGAGTTAAATTTATCCATATATCATCAAAAAGCGAGTCATTTCTTGTCGATGAGGAAGGCTTATTTAAGCGCATTCGAAGTGGTACCAGAGACGCTATAAACAGCGAGGAATAATTATTTCCAGAATTACTTCCATCTAGTTGTTTGTATTCCGAAAATCCTGATGTTCCATCGCAGCCCCATTTGAATATTAAAATAAGTTCAGAGTCTTTGAATTTTTCAATGTTATCATTGCTGAAGGTAGATATAATTCTAGAGGCAGTATTTTCAAGAATTGCAATATATTAACTTTAGCACTTTTAACAGAAGCATTAACCGGGTGCTCCATAGGCTGTAAAATATTACTTTTCGCTTCTCTCACTGATTTGGTACTGGGAGAGATATCATATACTTTTTCGCTAACAGATTTCCTCAAAATCTCGTATTGGTTTCTTGATAATCCTAAATTTAATATTAGAGCTAAAGCATCTTCAGAGGTAAAGGACGATGTTGATTTCGGTGTCACTATGCTTTGGATTATCCGATGTAATCGATTGGGAGAAGCTGTTGGTAACACATCTATAACTTTTTCTACTTCCTTTGGTTGCGTACGTGTTACTAAAGCTTTAAATGTATCTTTTATTTCGGCATTCGTATGTGAATTTAGAATAGATTCCTGTTTGGTCCTCTTTGTTCTTAGCTGAACTTCATCGTAACTTTTTTTGGTCGACCCTTTTTCTGCTTTCCGATGAAAATTGGTATTTCTCCCTCCAACCACTCTTCATTTTTCTTCTTTAACTTTGGTATTGACCAATCTGAAGCTTGCATCCTTTTTTCGTATGATTTATAAAAATTTTCGAGCTTTAAACTGTCTTCTGCAGTAAGAGTTAAACCAAAAGATACCACTGTATCAATGAGTTTTCTTATTTTATCTGGACGATTTATAATATCAGATAGATTATCCCAGATTACTTTGCAAATAGAAAAGTGTTTTAATGTAATCTTCATAATGGCAAATTCACTAATAAATCTGCATATTTATAAGGATACTTATATATAGAAAAAGAATATTTATATCAGGTAAATGGTGACAGGCAAAAATGAATTAAAAAATTTAAATTTTTGCTCAAAACCCCCAATTTCATTCAGTTTATTTTTATGACCTGTAGTGTTAAACAGGTACGTCAAAAAATGTACCTATACGATTGTAAAAAAATCATTTTTGTTATAATACATTAATTAAGTAGCTAGGTAAATTATTTAAAAACTTAAAAAAATGTAATAAAAAACGAAGGAAAATATACTTATTTATGTACTTAGGTAATTTTAAAAACCTTTTCAGTAGAAAAAAATTATGAGCACTTTAAATAAATTCATTAATAAATATTATTATCTCGTAACAAAAATCAGCAATGCAGTTGAGTGTTACGTATATACACATATGGAAATACGGAACAAAATAGTGAATTTTGTAACTTTTGACGTGACTTGGTAGTTTTCAGGCCATTATATTACTATTATTAAATGACCTATATCAACATTTTATATATCGTTGAATTGGTAAATAAGTCTATTTTTATATTCTTTTAACATTTTTAAAGTATTTGCAAAATTAGTGGAGTTGTATTAAAAAAATTAAATTTTTTTGGATTTTCAGCTATTTTAAAAAAAAAAATTTATTTTTGAAAAATTACCAAAAATAGATAATTGGAGCTATTTTATTGATTTTGTTAGGAGTTAAAGCTTGATTTGTGTTTTATACATTACATAAGAAATAATATTAAAAATATTATGCTAATATGCTTTTAATATGCTTTTAAAAATAGTCGTTAAAAAAACTGACTTTTAACATAAAATCTCAACTCCTGCATTCGTTTTTGGCCGGGCGGGAAGCAGTTTAGTGTTAAATCATTCTAAATCTATTTCTATAAAAAATATGGGTACCAAATTTAAAAAAGCTCGCGTGACATTTTTTTATTAATCGATAAAAATGAAACTATTTTTTAAAATTGACAATTTTCGGCCAATGCTGGATGTAGGGTGCAAACTTAAATCAATTCAAAATTTCTTTATTAACCATTTATGAAGCCTTATCTTTTGAAATTAATAAGGAAAAAATTTTTTTATTAACGGAACTTTGAGAAAAAAGTGAATGAATTGTACTATATTTTTGTAAAAAAATAGCCATTTTTCATGCCAATTTCAGAGTGCTGACTTTGAATATTTTTCACGTCTAAACGAATTGAGATAATCCAAAAATTCTTTCAGCATATTATTTTGAAATATGTAGCAAATTACAGAATATTTTTAAAAAATTTTTACCTCATATATCACCGGACTTATTCCCGAAAAACGAAAGAAAGTCGAGCCAAAAAATCAAAAATTCAAAATTCAAGCGTAAATATCTTTTTAACTATAAGAGATAACTTAGATGAGTAAGCTTACTTTTTCTTTATCTTGCCAAGCATTTTCCAGAAATATAAAAATCTTTAAAATCGGACTTCATTTGTACAAGTTACGATTTTTTTTAACTTTTACATACTCGAGGTAGTCAACTTTGACACCCTGTAGCTTATCTCGTGTTATCACAGGGTGACTACAAGATGATTTTTCTGAAAGCTTAGGTCCTCCTCTACAACTCTTCCATACATTTCAATTTGATCCGACCAGTAGTTTAGGAGATTCAGATTTATTACCAAAAAATTTGCGTTTGACCCCACTGTGTGACGCCTCATATAACGAGAGTGGGACAGTGACAGATGCCTCTTTAACGACAGTGGGACCATTTGAATGGAAAAGGAAAATTTTTAAAACACGTTTTTCACGGGTTGACATTTTGGGTATTTTGGTACAAAGCAGTGAGTGTGTTTTTAATTTCCTGATTTTAAAAGAAGTCTATCTATACTGCGTCAAAATTTCATTCAGTTATCTCTACTCATTTAAATTTTATTTAATACCAAGTATTAATAAAAAGCATACTTAAAATTTAAATTTTAAGTTTTTCAGTTCATGGTCTAAAGAAATTTTAGCGTATTTAATTTATTTCTACTAAATGTTATTCTACACAGTCTTACGAGTTCACAGATAGCAAATACTAAACTTAACTAAAATGCATGTTTTGTAAGTTTTCAAAAAATAGAAATGAGGAAACTTTGTTTAATAATATATTTCGTTACGTATGGCTCATATCGACCTTTAACCCACAAACGGTCAGGGTTTCTTTTCTTAGGCACGTTATTATAGTACACACTTAGTTTCTGCACCAACACCTATTTAATTTTACAGCCCATAAGCGTAAGATTTCTTCATATCTTTCAAGTTATTTAAATTTTTTTAAATAGTCTTTTTATTTATTTTTCGTGCTATATTAGGATGGCATTAAAGATGTTTTGCCCAAAAAAGTAAGTTTAATATTTGTAATAATTCTTGGCAAATAATAATATAAATTAAAGGATATTCAATAAAAAATTAACATAAATAGAATAAAACATTTTAAGGTAAATAAAATATACCTATGAATTTTAGTTGGAGAAAATTATTTAGAAAGTTAGGACCACCATTTGTAGACACAAAAAAGCTTAAACCTCTTTGTTTATTTTCTTATCCACTTAAGCTTTAAACTAACTGTAAAACGAAATACTATTTAAGTGAGCTTCAACTTAAATGTTTCTTAACTAAGTTTGCACTTAAGTATGCACTAAAACCGGGCCTTATTTATTTTTTTTTTTTTAATAATTTGTATTTTAAATTCTTTTGTATTCTAACCGCTTGGTTAATTAATTGACATAATAAACTAAATTTAACATTAATTAAATTTTCAATCTGTAAATTGATTTTATACATTTCTGCTCGGAATGTTAGAGGGTTAAGCACCGTCATCTTAAAGCCAAGTGTCTCGCAGGATATAGATCAAAATTGAATACAACAAATAAGAGATTTTTCTTTTAAAGAGTACTCAAGTTTCCATTCCTGTATACAATTTGAAACAGTAAAAATCGAAAAAGAAAACTGACAACAACACGTTAAAATAATAACAAATGAAATGTACAATGAAAACTTGAACGCATAAAAACTTGGAGTAAGTTAGCGCAATACAACACAAACAGTCATGTTACAATTAAAAATTGAAATCAATGGTTTCACAAGCTCAGTTAAAAAAATCTTTATTTTACATTTAATATTCAATATTCAACAAGTCTGCAAACTGAAACCAATGAAATGTTATATGAAATATTAAATATTCAAATGTACATTTACTTGTAAATATACAACCATACAAAAACAATACACCTATACACTTGCACACCATTCATATTACGCAATCCTTGCAATGAAGCAAAAATTAATTAATAGTGAAACAAACTTAGCTATACCAATGTATTATAAAAAAATATAAACTAATCAATTTTCCTTTTTTTTTTCTTTTGTTAAATTACCTTTTAAATTAGATATAGACAACCAAAATCTCAATACAAAAGATATAGGAAAGTTAAGAAATTTAGTATGAATTTTCTTTAATTATGGATGGTATTTTCGGAAATAGTAGTATTACTTCTTCAAACTAACTTACACATATTTTGTCTACTTTAACCCTTTTCCGACCACTACCCGGTAAGATATTATATTATTTTGTGAACACCGTTATTAAAATAATGTTTTAAGATTTAAGTACTTAGGTATTTTAGTTTCTGAGATATCGGACGTTGCGAAAATACTTCAATGGTCAATTAAGGGTATGTTGTTGCGCTTATATAAGAAGCAGATATTTTAACAAATTTTATGGGAAAAGTGATTTTTATTTGCTATTTAAAATTAGTTTTATAATAATTTTAAAATTTTGATTTGTATGGACGTAAAAACTATTAAAAATGTACCTCCTAAAATCAAATATTGATATGTTTTAAGCTAATCCGCAAACTATTTCGATTTAATTATTTCGTTAACTTGAACTGGACCATTTTTAAAATACCTCCAAGATTATAGTTTTCGATCACAGTTGATAATTTTTAACTTTTTGTCAAAAAAATTACAACATATGATAGACAAATGACGTTTTGTAAGTAAAAAAAAAATAAAATTAGTTTTCTTTCTTGCCAAATTAAAATTTTAGTAAAATTTTCTATGATTTTATTTCAAATTCTATTTAATTAAAGTTAGAATATTTTGGAAATTTTCCATCGTAATTTATATTTTAGGGCACCATTGGAAAGGTCTTAGTCAAAACTATTGCTATATGTATTTATTTATAAAAACTAGCTGATAATCAAATGCAAAAAGCAAAACATAAATAAAATAATTTTGTTAATAGCTTTTTAGTAATAAAACTAAGCTTTTTAAGTACGTAATTGCAAAAACATATCCGTAAGGGAAACTTATGTTTGCAAATATTATTGCTGATAATATTTGCATAAAAATATATCATGTTTGATGATTTTTATATATTTTATATTTATTTAGGATTTTTTCTTATTTTAGCTGATTATTGCACTTATTTGTGATATTTAGTGTTTTTAAATGTAAAACACATAATTCTTGGTATTAAATAGCGTTCAGAACAAAATGTGAACTATGGCGATTTTACTATCGTTATTTTTGGAGATTACGATATCGGAAAGGATATCATAATTTTGTGGGAAATCTATTTCATAAGGAAAGGTATAATTTAGTGCATAAAAAATATCGTTTTTGATTTGAAAACGGTTATCACTAATGATAATTTTTATCACTTAGATGATATCGTTTCGATTGGTTTATTGGGGTGTTGGAATTGAGAAAATATGACAAAAAAATCTTAATTTTCCATGACTGAGAAGAGACATGATTGTTTTAATTCTAGGTCATAGTATGCCTCTATTATAATTTGAAGTAAAATTTTTATAATGATATTGAAAGAAATACGTATTTTTACAGGTGTTTTGAAAATTATCCTGCTCCCGTAAATTTAAACATTCAAATGTAATATTTTGGGAATCATATAAGAACAGACCAATCTTTATTACTAGAGCAGCACATTTGCAATTTTTTTTTTTTTTTTGTGAGATTCTTTGATATATAGTGAGAAAGAGTAAAATTGGAACTGAACTATTCCAACGGAAGTTTAAGGCATTCAAATAATGATATATAAGCTTTAAAGAATTAGACGGTGTAAGACCAAATGCTACACGTCGAATATTTGGAAATTAGAAAATACTGTATTTAATTAACTGCTTATGCATCATCTTTTTAGAGACGCCATAATAAAATGACAAGTTTTTCTTAAGCTTATTCACTTTTGATTTCCAGCTGGCTCATAGACTACTTAATTTCAGTTTTTGCAATTATGCAACAATTTTTGTCCGCATTCAGACTGACGAAATTATTCCACAATGGCCACCTGTAAGTTTTGATTCAAATATAAATATTAGGCTAATCGGTTCTGTAGTACCAGGAAATCTCATCCTGTATATCTGATGTATTACAATTAAGCCAGGGTTCACTGTGGGCAC
Organism: Protocalliphora azurea; assembly: GCA_932274085.1. Lineage (NCBI taxonomy): Eukaryota > Metazoa > Arthropoda > Insecta > Diptera > Calliphoridae > Protocalliphora > Protocalliphora azurea. The sequence continues at coordinate 90,912,691 of OW026523.1, forward strand.
ATCCGCAAAAAATGAGTCTTCCGATGTAATCTGAATATTTTTTTTTGGTATTGTCTTCTTGCCGCTTTAAAAGAATTATGACTGTATAATATTTTTCACACTTTTAATACTTCTAAACATTTGTTATCCACTTAATTCTACTTGATTGAAAGATAAAATTTAATTAATCATTTTAAGTCGAGACCATGGGCTTTTATAGGAGAAAATTCTTTTTAAAAATTATGAACCTATACGCCTATAAGGAATATTTCGTTTTACACTTTAAAACTTAAGTTGACAAGAAAATAAAGAAAAAGCTTGATACATAAAGTATTTACAATAGGATGGTCCCAACTCTCCACAAACATTTTCTTCAACTCAAAATCATAGTTATATTTTATTTAGCCCAAAATCTTTTTTCTTAGTAATATCTTTTTATATAGGTTATTGCTGGCTTACGGTAATCCGAAAAAAACCTTAAAGATATCAAACTTACTTTTTTGGCAAAACATCTTTCGATGCCTCCGTAATGTGGCATCAAAACTAAATAAAAGAACAACAATTTTTAAAAAATTGAAACTACTTCGAAGATATGAAGAAATTTCTTCACCTCATGGGCTATAAAATTTAAAAGGAGTTGGTGGAAAATATAGAATCACACAGAAAAGATAAATTTAAGGGGTTGTTTGAAATCTTTTCAAAATTTTGAATAATTTTATTACATTTTGTATTTTTATTTATTTTTTTTTTTTTACTATTATAAATATTTTTAAAGACGTCAAACAATTTTCATATTTAGCATAACAAAGCTACTAAAGGTAGAGTCAGTAGAAAGTTTGTTCTCAATTTTATTTACCCTGAAAAGTCAGTCACATTTAAAAAATATGTAAACAATTTCAATTTAAAACAAAAAAAATTTTATTAAGGACAAACAAATATATTGTATGTAAATGTCTAGTTGGACAAATGTACGTATTAAGTATTTATATAGCGTTCCCAAGATAAAGTTCTACATTTCAAGAAACAATTCAAATGATAAATGTAAACAAAACATTTTATATTTTTTTCATTCTTGATTTTTATTTTTTTGTTTTTCATTTTTCAATTTTTTTGACTTAACTACAATTAAAATTGACGACACTCTCTAATGCTTCTTACCTTGTGTTATTGTATTATGATGCTTAGGAAAACCTGAAGAGATGGACAAATAATACTTAAGTTTTCAATTATAAAACAATTTTTAGAAATTAAGTACAATTTCGCAACTAAGTGTGCAGTATAAGAGCGAGAATACGTAAAAATTTTGAATCAAAAAATATGAACCAATTACACAGAAAAAATTATTCGATAGTATTTTTCAAACAGTCGATACAAGTAAAATAATACGAAAGTGATTCGAATTCGTATTGCTTAGAAGAAAAATTTTACTGCCTCAATAATCCTATTCGTATTGCGGAAGTTTCACCCATCGGGAGAGATTGTACGTCACAGGCGATACAACTAAGCAATAAGAAATCTATACGCCTGGAGGAAAAATAGGCAATATTGCTAGATTAAAATTTAGGTGGAAAAAGGAAGATACCGCCAGATAATCTTCTGGAAAATGTAATAAATATATAGAAAATTATCACCAAATTAATCTTGAAATAATATAATAAAGAATACTTCTACATCTTGTAAACCATGTATATAAATCTTAACATTTCAATATTTTTTTTTCATTTTTGTACAAATTTTTGACAACTCAAAAAATTGTGACTGAAAATAAAATTATTGTATTAATTTGTCAATGAGATATCATCCATCATTCAGTAAGGTGATAATCACCTTACTGAACAAAGTGCCATATTTTGAAGATAAAAATAATAAAAAATTTAAAATTTTGTATATTTTTTCTTCATTATTGACCAATTTTGTTTAAATTGATAAAAATGTAATATTAGAAAAATATTGCTTTGATGACTTTCGTCCAAATAATAAAAAGAAGATATTGCGTAAATTTCTTCCAGGGAGACATTTTCCAAATGTTTATAAAGATATCTTATTTAATTTTTTTTTATAAAAATTCATTAAATTAGTAGTTAATATAATTAAGATTTTAAATTATTATTTTTCTTTTTCAAAAACATTGTAAACAAAATTGCGATCGTAAATTGCCTTGTTGTTTCTGTTTGGCAATACCAAAGCAGAGTATGTAGAATATAATTAAACACCAGCAGAATGGAATACGTATTTTCTGTGCCGCTACACACTTCATTAGCATTCGTGGTGTCTTATCCATTTTGGTTTCGTTGAAACCTAAACATGGCGCCCGCCATGCACTGGGTGCAATTTTGAGAGACTCAATTAGCAGCGCCAGGTGTTTGGCGTAAGTAAAGAGAGATAGAACCTAGCGTCGTAAACGCTGTTATATATGCGGTTACAGTAGTCATATCCGGTTCGAAGGACCTTAAACAAGTTTGCAATCGTAGATTGCCTTGTTGTCTCTGTTTGGCGATACCAAAGCAGAGTATGTGGACTATAGTTAGACGCCAGCAGAATGGAATACGTATTTTCTGTGCCGCTGCACACTTCATCAGCATTCGTGGTGTCTTATCCATTTTGGTTTCGTTGAAACTTAAACACATTGACAATTTAAAAATAAGATCAAACAAAAAAAATTATTTTTAGGGCCTGATTCAGTATGACAATCAAATTGTTTGAAAATAAAATTTGTATGAAAACTACTCAAAAAACATTTGAAAAAATGAGTAATTTTCATACAAATTTTAATTTCAAACAATTTGATTGTCGTACTGAATCAGGCCATTAAACCTAGCAATTAAATGAAACATTTTGTAAATTCCTTGGGATTCATTGAGATATCCTTAAGAAAAATAATGTGTAATGCAGTTTGTAAATGTGCTCATATATTTCAAAGCTTATTTAATAGAAATTTTATTAAATATTCGGTAAATACATGATTTTATTTTTTTCTGTTATTATTAAGTATTTCAACGGTTTTATAGATTTTCCCGTTGATAAAAAATCAATCTCTTTATTTATATAAAAGCTTCACTTTACATTAGAATTCTTTTCGGGACTCCGTTTTTATGTAAAAGTTAAAAACGCGTTGATTATTTTTAACGATTTTTCGAGCACTCATTTGTATTTATTGATATGTTTTCTGCTAGATAAAAGGGAATACATTTATATCCCCTATGTTGAAACTTTTTTTTATGGATCTTATAGTGAAATAAGTATTATTAATTTTAAGATCACAAAAACATTGACAAAAAAGATCCAATACATACCATATTACTGATACCATACACAATATCATAGAGAGATTGTTAAGAGTAAGCTTTATAAGGATCCAATAGCTCACGCGATATTGCTATTAATATGAGAATTATGCACTTTTAAAAGATTTTGGAAAATTGGATTTATATACATAGGCGGTATGCTCAATTACGGACAGATTGTTATAAAACAAAATAGTACGATGGTTGTTCAGAATTCATTTATATCAAAATTTATCTCGAAGTGATAATTTTTTAATTATTTGGGACTTTTATTTTGTGCGTTACCAACATCAGCGCTAACGCATAATACTCTTAGCTGATTTAGTCAATCAATATTTTGGATACTTAAAAGCAAAAATTTATTCATAAGTGTAATTGATTTGATTAAAAAAAATAATGGAAGTTTATAAAAAAATCAATTATTTTCAGTTAATTAATATTATAATTTTGATGATTGGAGCAAAATCAAACAAAATTTTAATTAATATTCGTATATATTCGTAATTGAAATCCAATTTTATAATGTTCTTTTTTTTCTGTTTGTGTACTTTCAAAGGTTCGAAATGCTTAATTCTTTAATTCATTTTTCAAAGTTATTCTTTTCAAGCATTCATAATAATATAATTCATAGACTTAAATTCGTGGTACTTCATGAATTGAATTAATTCTACAAAGAATTAATTTCTTAAAGAATTCACAATCATTTGCATAATTCATGCTTAAAAAATTATATTGAATTATTCAAAGTTTCTTCAATTTAAATCCAGGTATTACAAATTAACTTAAGAAAATATTTTTTGATTCATTTTGTAAAAGTTTTGTCATTATGGTTACAAAAGATGTTATTAAAAATATAAAATAATACAGTTTTGTAAAGCTACAGTAAAAAAAATTTCTATTACACATATAACTTTAATTCAAAAAATTCTGTATTCGTTTATCAACAACATTTTCTTTAAATATATTTTATTTTATGTTGTATAATTTTAACATTATATCGTAACAATTTGCATATTTACGGTGCGTTACCTTCGTAAATATAGTAAAATACGGTGTTCCGTAGGGAAGTCACCTTGGCCTAATTTTATTTATAATTTTGCCTGAAGCAATAAATTATTCTAATATACTTATGTTCGCAGATGATGTTAAAATATTTTTAAGCTTTAAACATTCACCAGATCATAGATATCTTCAAAAGGACTTAGATAATTTTTATAATTGGTTTAACATTAATTTAATGGAACTAGGACTGACAAAATGCAAACACGTGACTTTTTCGATAAAGTTTGACGCTCTGGATCACTATTATATCAGTGATCATAAATTGGAGTCAGCAAACATTATTATGAATCTTGGTTTTAAAAGAGGACATTTTAGTACAATATATGAACAGAATATAAAAAAATTATTCTTATTTCTATTTTATTAGTAAAAAACCTGAAAAATTGTTTGCAGTCATTTTGATCCATATTAGTAAGATTAAAAAAAAAAATAAATATTTCATCAAAAAATCCCTTTCGAGGAATAAAATTTTAACCACAATTTTTTTTTGTATTCAATTTTCTTCAATTCGAATCGTCGCATGAGTTGTCTTCCTACGTCGAAATCACAAAAAATCAGATTTTTTGGGACATTTATCCATATTTAAGAAGATTTTTTTTCAAAATACTTTTATTGCCAAAGAAATATATTTGAAATTTTTCCGTTTTACTTTTAGTTAATATACTATTTTATGAGTTAAAAGGTATTTATACTTTGAGGCAGATATCAAAATTGAATATTTTTGAAGAAGTCTTAAAGAGAATTATTATAGCCTATATTCAAGTAGAATTATCACAAATAATACACACAAATAATAAAAAAAACATCTCTCAATGCCGGAGAAAAATCATAACGCAGTATATATACTAGACAATTTTTTATCAAGGCAAATGTTAAAATAACTCGAATTTATGTAAGGTAGCAACAGTAGCACAAAAATAACAACAAAGCGAATTTGTGAATGTTTTTTATATGCAATTTGATAGCTGTATCAACCAAAAATAATAATCGGGTTCTTAACTGAGGTTTCCTTGTATAGATTCGTTCTGATTTTGAGTTTGCCTTAATATAAATTTGTCTAGTATAGCCACAACGTAACGAAAAAATAAATTAGTCGAATATTGCCTAATGAATTTATATTTCAGCTTTACTCAAATTTTTTGAAGTCAAATAGTTTACTATTAGTTTATTTAAACTTTTGTTGATTTTAAGAAAAATGAAATCATCCTCGATAATGATTCCATGATATGTTGTACGACACACTGATGATAGATTAAAACAAATTTTGGAAACTTTTTTAAAGGAAGGGCGCTGAAATTCTGCACAACAACTTGAGCGATAATCCCACCAGTCGTATTAAAAAAGCTTTTGTGTGTTGTTAAGAATCGAAGTCAATCCACCAACTTCATTTTTTCAAGTTGAATATTCAAACCCGCTAGCCATTTCTAGAGCAATTTCTTGTCATTTAAGGTTTGAATTATGTTTTTGGCTATCTGGTCATAAAATATGTTTTAAAATAGACGTTGAAGATATTTTCCTGCACGACAATTGCATGAGATTTTCATGCATGATGCTGTATTTGAGATATTTTTTTTTTAATTAAACGGTATACAACATATTACAATGGCTGTTAATAAAGACCGAGGAATCTTGGATTTCATCAAACGGTGGACAGGAATTTAAGAACGCCTTTATCACCAAAATATTATTCATGTCACTTGTAATACCCATTTAAGTGTATGAATTGTATGGAACCCCTACTGTAACGTTCACACTAATCTTATCGAATCTGTTCAGAAATAGTTTATACTTTTTTGTTTAAGAGATATATATCGAGGATATTCTGCGCTTCCATCATATTCAACAAGACTTACTTTTATTCGACTGCCGACATTAAAAAGCCGAAGAACGTTTCATTTCTTCTAATTTTTTTTTTATATTCAGAAAAATTTATTTAGTATTTAGTCTGTAAAGATTGTATCTATAGACTTAAAGAAATAAATAAATAAAAGTACACTATACCTAATTGTCAATTCAAAAAATTATTTCGTAGCACCACTAAATTATTGGACTTATTTTGAAAAGTTTCTTATTTTTATTATCCTGGGTATTGTTTGAAAAGCTATTTTATATATTATATACAAATTTTCGAATTATTTTTTTAATTTTAAAAAAGGTCTACCTTGTACTCTACCGAGGGTTAAAATTCCACGGAATTACAATTTTTTCTTACATTATTTAATCAACATTCCGAAGTAAATATGGGTGTATAAAACACTATCATTAACCTTATATTAAATTAGTTAGGTCATAGGTAAAATTACTGATGCGAAAACGTAACAGTGGTCAAAGATGGGTTAATAGACTATTTCACATGTTACGATATTTGTTTTTTTCACTTTTCTATTTCACATCTTTATTAGTTGGAAATCTTTATTTCTTTATTAGTTGGAAACGAATATTTTTAATTTATATTCACTTAACTTTGGATGCTGTGTGTTTTTCTATTATTTTTTCAGTTTGTACAACATAAATACGTCAAATTATACTTATGTATATAAAATTCCTTGGCAATCGTAACAAAAAGTTCATAAGTATCGTGTAAACACAATTTGCTCAAAATTAATCAAAATTAAACAAAATTATAAAATTTTAAATTCACATTTCTTTTATTAATTACTTTTTATTTCTTTAGAAAGCACTATTTTGTTAATAAAAAGTCTTAAGGTTACATACAAAATTTGTTTTATACTACTATTCGAACATTTTATTTATTTAACGACCATATCCACCACCGAAGCCACCTGATAGCCCACCAAATAAGCCAGAAGCACTAGAAGAGCTGGATGAACTGGCAGAGGCACTAGCAACAGATTGTAAACCGCCTCCATAGCTACCTTTATGGCCGACATCATGACCTCCTAAAGAAGCTCCAGAGATACCGAATGCTGAATTGCCACCAAAACCTCCTGAATGACCGCCAAGTGAAACTGAGCTACCAGAAGTATATGCATGGGAACTGCCACCACTAGAGACAAAACTGCCAGCAGATTCATGGCCATGACCATGAACTCCACCATGAGCTCCTACGGATCCATGAATGCTACTATGTAGATCACCCAATATACCACCTATGTGGCCTAAGAGGCCAGAGGAACCTGAGGCAGAGCCAGATGTATGAGCACCACCAATAGAAGCGCTAGCTCCATATCCTCCTTTAGAGCCACCCGAAGAGCCAGAAGACCCAGTAGCACTAGATCCAGCAAGAGAACCAATACCAACTCCAATTCCTGCCGAAGCATCAGCATTCGAACTGACACTTGAACCTGATGAACCGGTCGAGCCAAATGAACCACCAGTGGCACCACCAGCACCTGAAGAAGCTCCAGCACTGTTTGAGCTCACAGATCCAGATGAACCAGCAGAGCCAAATGTAACACTAGAAGAAGATCCCAGAGATCCCGAAATACCGCCACTAAGTCCATCTCCGGTATTTCCAACAGCTCCAGCTGAAGCAACTGCCTTTGAGCTTGTACTGGAACCAGATGATCCAAGACCAATTCCACCTCCTGTTGAAGCACCAGAGCTTCCTGAACTTAAAGATCCAGATAAACCACTAGCAGACGATCCAAGTGATCCAGAAAGACCTGCACCAAGACCAGCATTTGCACCAGCACCAGCATTAATGCTGCCAGAGCTCAAAGATCCAGATAAACCAGAAGAACCAGAAAGGCCACCGCTAAGGCTAGATCCTGTTGAGGCACCAACATTTGAGCTTGCCAAGCTAGAAGATCCAGATGCTCCATATGAACCAACAGAATATCCTGAGAGACCAGCTCCAGCAGAGGCGCTAGCACTTGAGCTACCCGAATTAATTAATCCAGTTGAACCAGAGCCCCTTAAAGACGACCCGAGGGATCCTAAGAGACCAGCTCCACCAGCACCTGCTCCTGCTAGGGCACCAGCATTTGAAGATCCAGAGCTTAATGATACAGATGAACCAGAGGAACTTGATGAAGATCCTTGAGAACCAGAGGCACCTCCGCCAATACTGGCTCCAATACCAGCGCCAGCACTTGAGCTGCCAGAGCCGAAGGAGCCATATGAACCACCAGAAGATGATCCATGAGAACCAGACAGACTGCTACCTTTACTCGTACCTAATGAGTTAGCAGTACTTGAGCTACCAGAGCTCAAAGAACCAGGTAAACCGGATGAACCAGAGAGACCACCGCCAACACCAGCTCCTGTTGAGACACTGGAAGAGCTAGTAGACCCAATAGAACCAGAGGCAGCAGACGATGATCCAAGAGATCCTGAGAGGCTACCTCCAATACCAGCACCAATACCTACTCCAAGACCAGCACCAGCTCCTGCTGAGGCACCGGCATTTGAATTTCCGGAGCTCAATAATACAGATGAACCAGAGGCACTAGAAGATTTTTGGGAATTAGAGAGGCCACCTCCAATGCCGATACCACCGCTAATACCTCCGCCAACACCACCTCCAGCTGAGGTACTATCGCTTGAGCTACCAGGCCCTAAAGATCCAAATGAGCCTCCAGCTGATGTTCCGGAAGTTACCTTTAAGTGTTGTAAGCATTAAAATAAATCTACTAAATAAGCTTAATAAGCTTACCTTCGATCCAGAGCTAAAACCACCGCCAACTCCGACACTAGCTCCAGCATTAGCTCCTGAACTTCCACCAAAGCCTATACCAGAAACACTGCCAGCTCCATGTCCAGTAAACTGTAAGTTAATTTTTCTGCATTGTGTAACCGCGTACTATTAAAATAAATTACTACAAACCTTAGAACCAGAGTTTGAAGATGCACCAGCCGATCCACCAGTACCACCTGTTGATGACAATGCACCTGCTTGGGTATTGGTGTATTTGCTGGATGTAAGAGAACCACCAATTGAACCAGACGTTGCTAGTCCACCACCAATACCTGGTCCCATGCTACTACTAGCACCAGCATTAGCTGAGCTACTTGACGAACTACCAGTTCCGATGCTACCCGTAAGACCTGCACCAGCCGAGGAACCTGCAGATGATGAACTGCCTGCACCAGATGAGAGTCCGCCAATGGATGATGTTGTATGTGAAGAGCTGCCAGAACTATGAGCACCACCATGACCGCCATCAAGTCCAATACCTAAGCCACCAGATAAGCTGCCACTTGCACCAGCTGATGTACCTAGAGTCGATGAACTGCTAGCTGAATGTCCACCGCTGTAACCATCTTTGTGGCCTCCACTAATACTAGCTCCAATGTGTGATGAAGTATGTGATGCGCTATCAGCACTATGAGCTCCACCATGACCGCCACCAATTCCCACGCCTAAGCCACCAGATAAGCTGCCACTTGCATCAGCTGATATACCTAGAGTCGATGAACCGCTAGCTGAATGTCCACCGCTGTAACCACTTTTGTGGCCTCCACTACTACTAGCTCCAATGTGTGATGAAGTATGTGATGCGCTGTCAGCACTATGAGCTCCACCATGACCGCCACCAATTCCCACGCCTAAGCCACCAGATAAGCTGCCACTTGCACCAGCTGATGTACCTAGAGTCGATGAACCGCTAGCTGAATGTCCACCGCTGTAACCACCTTTGTGGCCTCCACTAATACTAGCTCCAATGTGTGATGAAGTATGTGACGCACTGCCAGCACTATGATCTCCACCATGACCGCCACCAATTCCCACGCCTAAGCCACCAGATAAGCTTCCACTTGCACCAGCTGATGTACTTAGAGTCGATGAACTGCTAGCTGAATGTCCACCGCTGTAACCACCTTTGTGGCCTCCACTAATACTAGCTCCAATGTGTGATGAAGTATGTGATGCACTGCCAGCACTATGAGCTGCACCATGACCGCCACCAATTCCCACGCCTAAGCCACCAGATAAGCTTCCACTTGCACCAGCTGATGTACTTAGAGTCGATGAACTGCTAGCTGAATGTCCACCGCTGTAACCACCTTTGTGGCCTCCACTAATACTAGCTCCAATGTGTGATGAAGTATGTGATGCACTGCCAGCACTATGAGCTGCACCATGACCGCCACCAATTCCCACGCCTAAGCCACCAGATAAGCTTCCACTTGCACCAGCTGATGTACCTAGAGTCGATGAACTGCTAGCTGAATGTCCACCGCTGTAACCACCTTTGTGGGCTCCACTAATACTAGCTCCAATGTGTGATGAAGTATGTGATGCGCTGCCAGCACTATGAGCTCCACCATGACCGCCACCAATTCCCACGCCTAAGCCACCAGATAAGCTGCTACTTGCACCAGATGATGCAACTGCAGACGATGAAGCGCCAGCGCTAGCATCGCTATAACTACCTTTGTGGCCTCCAGTAATACCAGATCCAATACCACCTCCAACATGCGATGAATGGGCGCCACCATGGCTACCGTGAACTAAACCTTGGCCTAGACCTACATTAACAGATGCGGAAGCACCTTTATTATGAGAAAAGGCGTGTCCTCCACTAACACCATGACCATGTTTGTGGCCACCACCAAGGGAACCACCAGCTGAAACCGAGCTTGAAGATGAGACTAAACTACCTACATCGCCACCAAAGGAGCCGCTACCACCATAACTGCCGACACCACCAAGGCCGGCACCTTCTAAGCCACCAGCATATGCTGATGATGAAGATGAAGCAAAGCCGGTGGAACTACTGCTACCAAAACCACCTCCTAAACTGTTGTGCTTATGACCGCCATAACTACCTCCAACAGAAGCATGTCCGGAGCCTAAACCAATATTTAGACCACCGCCCAAGCCTCCTAAACTGCCACCCAAACTAACGCCATAAGCTGCAAATAAAAGGAAACATCTTATTATTTGGCTCTCTTTAATTACAAATCCATCTGCTTACCGTTTGACAAGGTAACGCCAACTGTTAATAATCCCAATACTGCTAACCCTCTCATGTTCTAATCTCTTATGTGAAGCCGTTGAGAAGTATTACTTCTTTTTATAGATTTCTGAACATATATTAAATATAAACAAAATTTTTATTTTTTATTTTACTTTTATTTTTTCTTCTTACTCATTCCCAGATTTCATGTTTAAATTTTAGTTAATAATGCGAAAAGGAAATTAATAACTACTCTGCTTTTTATATGTGCGATTGTGTGTGCGAGCGAATTCTAGTATTCTGGGCACATATCATTTGCATTCCTCAGTCATTCTCCTCAGAACATTTTAGATGTTTAACACTTTTTGTTGTTTGACGAGACGTTACAGGTTTTTTGTTTAATTTTTATTTTTTATTTTTTTATGAATATTTTTTGGAGGAATTAGAAACTACTGAGAGATTAAGCGGCATATTTGAATATTTGTTCTTTCAACTTCTTTTATAATAAAATAATTTAAAATAATATTATTTTTCTCGTGTAATTTTTCCTAAGTTTGACCTAACAATTTTAATATTCTTATTAGTTCTATACGTATATATATATATATCTCGCTAGTTCCAGATCTTAGGTAAAAATAATCTCACTTTTGCTTAAGTATCTCTTGCCTCTTTAAAGTTTTCTTTTAATTTCCTAAATTATTAAGCATCCCTAATCTCAGTCCTTATGAAATCGAATGAAACATATACTAGGGTTTTATTAATTCAATTGAAAGTAGCTCCCTTTTAAAGTCGAATAAGATATCTGTTTTATCTTAATTTTTTGTTTTATTAAACAAATTTTATATTTTAAGCGTTTACTCAGTTTAACAAAGCTGTTTTATTTGTGATGTGATGTACATAATTTTATTACATTTTTTTAAACTGGTTATTCTAAACTTTTTTCGCTATAGTTCTCTTCGCCAAAGATTTCTCACAAAATGTGATATTTTAATTTGTCCTTACGTTTGTACTTTTTACAATATTCACTGGAACTCCATAAAATATGTGCGTATGAATATACTAGGTTTATATGTAGATAATGATATCCATCTATAAGACTGGCTGTCGGCTGTAATCTAAAGCCCCCGATAACATATATTAGGAAATATTTTACAAACATTCTAGTAAGGGTAGTCTTATTAGAATTTTACAGACTTTCCATTTTTTAAAGGTTTTATATAAACTATGGAAATTGTTCATTCACAGAAATTGTGGGATATTTTCTATTTTTATTTTTTTGAAGAAATCAACGAAATCCTTCCATAAACAAGAGATAATAAATCAATTTAGTTTTTCTACAATTACATATTTAGAAACAAAAAAAAAAAAAAAAAAAAAAAAAACAACAGCGGGTTCCATGCTGAAATTTTTTTTGATTTAGCCAGACAGAAGTCAATTTGGTGATAACACTGGTCGGCAAAAAAAATTATTTATTTCCCTCCTTTAAACAAAAATAGGTGGACCAGATGGAATTTTACGTGCATTTTTTTTTCTATCAGATCTTAATTTTTTACGATCATGTCATCATTAATTAATCATTAATAAGTATACTTCTCCATAACTCAGGAACCGTTTGTACGATTTAGATAAATAAAATACCAGAAAGTGCAGACTAAAAATATTCATAACATTATTTTTTATTTGCTCAACAGTTTCGAACTTTTTTTTAAAGTTCTTTTAAGAAATAAAAATGGAAAAAATGTTTAGTTTTTTATCCCATGTCATAAAGTAGTTAGTTTTGCGGATAAAATAAGCAATGTATCATCAAAATTGATGAACAAGACTTGATGTTATTTACAATTAAGTAAGAATACCCACAATTAAGTGGAGATACATTCATTACACTTACGTCTTTAAACAAAAATAGTTGAACTAGATCGAATATAAAGTGCTTAACAAGAATCTGCTTTCATCTTTTTTTTCTATCACGTATAAACATTTTTTAATGGGCATGACTTATAAAGTGTGCGTTCAAATAAAGCAAAGCAAGTTTTTTTTTTCTAACAAAGGATGAACGGAATAAGTTAGGATTAAAAATAAATCAACTACTTTAGTATTTTTTCTCCAGATTTTTATCACTTTATATAAAAATTAATTGTATCATTTTATATAAAAATTAATTGCTAACTAGATTATTTTAAATTATTAAGGTATGAATTCTGAAAAAAAAAAAAAAATAATTTTACGAAATTTTGCGTGGTATCTCTCTATAAGAATTTATAATTAATAATCACAATTGAGCACTGCTGAGGTCGATTTTAACTTGAATACAATTTCTTTACAATTGTCAAAATTATCGGAAGCTTTAATAGCTAATACTCTGACTAAAATAACATTCCCAATTTTAGGTGCTTTTATTGTAACGAACCAATTATAAATTTGGCCAGAAAATGTTATGAACATTGTTGTATGTCACGAGTGTCATTTTTTTATTTTGTCATGACAGTCTTTGTTATGATTAATCGAGTATATTCAGACTAAAGTAGTAAAACAATCACATATCTTGTCGATTTTTAAGTAAACTTGTCATACGAAAAATTGTTTTATAAATTTTTGTTGTTTTTAGTTCGATACTATTCAGGATCTTGGGACATTAGAAAAGTCAGCAATAACCTATTGAAAATATTTTTAGATTTTTGCTATTGAGGAGCTCTGATCATTCTTTACCTCACAGTTTTTCTCAGCTTTATTATTTAAAAATTGTTCAGCTCCGAATGACTAAAGTTTAGGCTTAGTAGCAGTGTTGCAGTTTAGCAGTTTTTATTTTGCTTTTAGCTTAAAAATTTCCGTTTTAACTTCTAGCTTTTTTCTAACCTTTTTTGATTTTTAGAATGTTATTATTTCAGAAAAGAAGAAAATTATTTCTTAGTTTTTATAACCAATTTGAGTTTTACAGAAATTATCAATTTAAGCAATCTTGTGTATTAATTCGCACAAAAATCAATATTAGTAATATGTTCGCCTGCGGCGCTTCCTTATTCAAATGAATACAAACTAAACTAATTTTATAGACTTACTAAATTGATTATTATAATAATTTCTTTTATATACATATTTCACTTACCATGGAAACTATTCATGAATACAATTAAAAAAAAAAATCATAGAAAAGCGAAAAATCACCTAAAAAAAATTGGAAATGAAAGGAAAAATGACGAAAAAATTAGTTTAGTCATTTTTCTTATGAAGAAAATTCTAAAACTTGATATAGCCCAATTTGAATGGGATCTTTTTAGGCGATTTGTGCAGTTTTGTGATTTGTTTGTAAATTTATTGCAATATATTTTAAAAAATATCAAAAGCTAATGAGAGCAAGAAGAAATAAGTTTTTGTATGAAAAGAAAATTTAACTTTTTTCTGGCCTTACTTTTGGGGCATTTAGACTTTTTTGACCTCTTTTAAAGTTCAATTTAGCCACTTTTTTTCTCACTTTCTGGCAGCACTGCGTAGTAGATTTAAAATTTCTTCAAAACCAAATATAAGCAAAGAAACGTGCCATTACGCGTCCGAATATATTTGGTATAGCTCTTAGGAGCTTCTCTCCTGTTTGAGCTAGGAATTCATACCTGTGGCTTTTTCTTTTTCTGAACTAAGTTTCATCTCATTCTTTAGGTACTTTTGTCAAAATTTACTCAATCAACATTTTCTAGTAATTTAGAAAAAAAGTAATAAAAAAGAAAATAAAATTTTATTTTGTATTTTTTTTTTATTTTATTTTATTTTTTGACTGTATGCGGACAAGCAACAGGATTTCTAGAATTCGATCTGCTGTTAAATTTGACATATCTCTAGAAGATATTGTAGTTGAAAAAGGTAATTAAAATTAACGGTAGTAAGAGTTATTAAAAAATTTTTGGTTATGTATTATTAGAACGCACAAGCATAACTCGAGAACGGTTTGTACGATTGCGATAAATAAAACTCCGATTAAAATTATCTTCAAAATGTATTAGCAGTATTTTTTCCGCTCAATGTTTTCGGATTTAAGGAGCAAATTTTTTCCAATTTTGCATGAAAAATTATTTTTTTTTCGACACTTATTTCCGAATAACTCTGAAAATGTAGAGTGGATAAAAAAATAATTTTAATAAGAAAAAGATAATTTTAAACGGCATCCATTGAAATTTTATTTATCTAAATTGAACAAACCGTTCTAGAGTTATACTAGTTTTTTTTTTTTCTTCAAAGTGACAATTTTCAAAAAAAGTACTTCTTTCTAAAAAAATAAAAAAATAATTACCAATTTGCAGAAAAGTACTTTAATTTTCAATTAAATTTACATACCATTTCTGACAAAAAAAAACCTGTTGCAGAAAATATGTTTTTGATTCTATTCGACACTGACGAATTTATTAGTATTTTGTTTTAATGCAATATTTATAGTCATAATTCATACAAAAAGTTTTTTTTGCAATACATAGTTTAAGCAAAGCTTGTATAAAAAATAAATCATTATAATATATAATAATAATAATTATTAGATAATACTAACTTAATTAACTTAAGCTTAGAGCTTGTTATTGCACTATAAGTTTATAGGCCCTGGGAAGTCAATATAAAATATTAAACGTCATAATTAAAAGTATTTGATTTGTAAGTCCTTCATAAGAAAATATTGGATTTTGTGCTTTTGGCGGTTTTTAGTTAACTATATATTCAAAGACTAATACCTACATAAGCGAGAAAGTCTCTGCTATAAAAATACTAAAATATGTTTGATTTTTATAACAACATCTTTTCCAAAATATAATTGATTATTTCAATGGAAATGAGTGCTTATTACAGAGTGCAACATAAAAGTGTAACGGTTATATAACAAAACTTCAAAAGTTAGTTCGAATTTTGGTTTTATGGCCTCTGGAAGTTCGATTTTTTCGGAGCCCTTTTTCAATATAATTGAAAACAAAAATATTTAAATCATTTAATGCAAATGTAATTATATTTTTTAAATACTTTATAGATTACCAGTATTATAATAGATTTTTGCTGGATGCCATCCTTTTTTCAACCATTTTTTTAATGAAATTATTCTGTAATAGTGTAAAGCAAAGAGCGTTATGTGGCCAATTTTCGATTTTAGACTCTTATATGTGAAAATAAAGAATTAAAATCAGTATATATATATATATATATATATATATATATATATATACAGATTTCAATTTTTTATTTTCACATATAATAAAAAAAATTCTCCAAAATATCCGAAGTTTAAGAGTCCATAAAATCAAAAATTTGCCACATAATGTTACTTTAAAGGATCCTTTAGTAATAACTTCATACTTTTTCAATTAGGATTTTATTGCTTTGATAGGCACAAAGAGAGAACGTAGAAATTAGAATATTTGGTTTGCTTGCGCTCTTTCTTTTTAATGTGTTAATTATATCTAGGTGGAGAAAAATAATTATTTGTTCTTATGCTCTTTGCTATGTGTTTTGATTTTATTTTTGCTTAACCATGCGACATGAACCTGTGATGTTGAAAGCTAGAACAAATCTATATAATTTTCTATTTTTTATGCACTCTCAATTGTTTAGTAGCTTCGTTTACCTTCTTGTTGTGTATATGAAAATGCTCCGGATTACTAGGGAGCCGCTGTTGGCTTTATACAATTAAAGAATAATTCATAAAAATATTTTCAAAAGTTTTAAGGCTCCATTACGAATTTGACACTCTCTGACACAAAAGTCTTACAAATTATGTTACGTCTAGACGGGCTGTTATTGTAGTTATGTACACATCAACATCAGTAATGTCAATTAAACATATTTCCGGTAAATCCTTGTTGTTCAAAAATCGCTACATAATATTATTGTTCTTTTATAATAAGAATTTTTAATTTAGAATTATTGCTCCAACTCAGCGCTTTATTCAAATCATTTTATTTTATTTTTTTAGTGAAGAGAACTACAAATAAATTGTGCAATTAATTAACACTGCTCTTACAGTAAAAACGTACAGCGACGTAATTTGATTTGGTCAGTACGTCACATTTACGTTCATGACAACCCATGTACACATAACTCTGATAAGCAAAACCTGTCAGCTGATTCGTTACATTTACATTTTCGGTAGAGTAATGGAGACTTTAGTTATAATTGTGCTTTAAAAAAATTACAATTATTGAGTTTGGGAACCTCTGTTAAAATATTCTCCAAAATGTGAATACATAAAAAACAACAATTAACAAACCGTACGTATGTCTGTCTAACCGTAAAAAATATGAATAAAAAAAAAAAAACAGATTTGATCGCTTATGATTAATAACGCTGACTGTCTACCTAAACAAAAGAAAAAAAAAAAAAATAAATAAATAAAATAAAAATAAATGACGTAGCAGTTTACATTAATAATAAAAATTGGAGAAAACAAAGACCACATCATTAACCGAAGCATTTAAAATTAATCATGCTAATAATTATTAATTAAAATTATGTAAATTTTTTACGATATAAATTTGAATTTAAATTTTGGGGTTTGTTTGAAAAAATCGTATATTTCTATAAGAGCCTTTTTTATTATTATTTTTTTAGGGAAATTTCAACCGAAATTTAATAAGAATTGTTTAATTGATAGAATGGAATTAACCAATATTTTGGGGAATAAAGGGTGACGTTATATTTTCAATAAATATTGATACGTAGAGCGTCATTATTTAATATTTGGATTTTTTTGCTGTAATAACTTAAGACAGTGACGCAAATTCAGTTTATTTTATTTTTTATTTTTATTTTTCATATTTAAATTTTTGTTTGTATTATATTTTAGATGAATTAATAATGTGAATTTTTTATTACACTAAATTAGTCTTTTTTTAGGTTCACAAATATAAGTATATTATAAAACTAAGTTTCAAAATGAGTTTTATGACTTAACTAATAACACAGGTAAGCAAAATCGCAAAAAACATTTATATCGCGAATAATTCTGTAAAATTCTTATTCCTTAGACTTGTCATATTTTAGACTTACACTTGTTATGTTTTTATTTTCAACTTCTTTTAAAATTGTATACAAATAATATTTTAAATTTTTTCTCATGCTAAGAAGCAGCACTAGTCTGTCACTTAGCATAGTTGGATTCCATATACCTTGATACAATCTCTCGGTATCAGCGTTTTAGTGAAAAATTTCCTCTTGTTTTTCGCTTATTGTTCCCATGTTTTCGAAAATTTTGATAATTTCAAAGACTTCTAGGGACTATGTAGGGCAATTTGGAAACATGGCATGTTTTACGCATTTAATGCGGTATTCCTTCTCAATAAAACACGGATGGCTAATTTGCTCTACATATTGCCCACAAAATTATATAACGTAAAAATTTCATATATTTCCTTTGGTCTTCAATGGGTTAAAAGTGTAACGTGATGGAAATGTTTCATTTAACTTTCTACACTATATTTAGTATAAAGAGTTAGAATTAAACAGAATTATTTGCAACGTATTTTTTTCTAATTTTCTGTTGACTTTTTTATTTAAATTTCGATTTTTAGTTTTTTAAAACTTTTGATGTCTACCCATTTAAAAATTTCACCATTTTTGAGAAATTCTTGATTTTTACAACTTTAAGGATTTCTAGGTGGTATGTGTAGCAAGTTGGAGACTTGATTTGTAGTAAATTTTTATAACATCATTCCTTGCCTATAAAACATGAGTAAATAATTTGCTCTGTCTATTACCTATAAAATTATGTAACCTAAAAACTCTTCAGGGAAGAATATTTTGTTTGGTGGTCAATGGGTTAAAATTGTGAGAGAATCTCAGAAACCGCACTTTGGAAAATAGAACCCAAATAACGTAATGACCATTATTTCAAAACATTTGTCACCTCCAGAGTTAAGCCGTCATCTGTGAACTCTTCGAATCTACACATCTCCTAACAATTATTTTCTAATTTCAGCAAAATGTTTAAAATATTGTTTTATTAAATCATCTACTTGATTGATTCAATTAAAATATTAATTTTCTTTTTAATTAACCTTTTGATTATTTTCGTTCAATTTTAGTGTTTACTAAATTACTCTTTTTATGAAAATTTTTTAAGTTTTAATTCGACAAAAATCTTGTTTTCATTTTTTATAATATTTAGTAATTGATATAATCATTTAGATGACAGATGCAAATTAAAAAAAAAAAAAAAATAATAAAAATAATTCAATAAATCACTTTGATAACTAAAATCATTTTTTACTTTTTTTTTGTGCAGAAAGTACATATTTATCGATTTATGGTAGGGTCTTTATTCAGCATCTACGAATATAAAAATTTGTTTGTTAAGTGGTTGATAATAGTTTATATTAGCTTTTATTATCTATTAAATATGTAAATTTTGTTTAAATAAACAAAATAAATATATTATGTTACATTTTATTATACCCATCATATAAAACTGAAGGGGTATATTGGGTTTGCATAAATTATATATATTAAGGGTCCTCGTGAAAATATAAGACCATCTAACGATGTCCATACATTTGTTTGCCCGTTGAAAGCAGCTCGGAGGGAACATAAAAAATTTTTACTGTTTGTCTGAAAACCATACAACAAAAAAAAAAAAAAAAAATATATATATATCAGAAAATTACACAGAGGTCTTTTTGTCATTGCACGATAAATTGTATTATAGAATATCATATTCCTAAAGTATTTTCTTTTTTTTTATATATATAAAAACAAAAAATTAAATGTCCAGCTTTTTGTAAATCTGGATCTGGCAACCCTTCTCCTAGCCCACCATAATATTTTAATACAAAACTTTTATACATTATATGTTTTCTTTGCCTGTATATATATTGATATTCTCTTTACTTTCAAATTATTTTCAAACAATTGTATTGGTTCTGAAGATATCAAAAGGATAATATATATAGATATAATTTAGTATAACTTTTATAAAAACCTAATTATTTGCTAAACACACATTTTCTTAAGAAATCGAATTAAAAAATTTCAAGTAAAATATACAGAAAAATTACATCCATTTATGTGTTCATAAAACTGTATAATCACAATTGGAGCATATGTTTACTTTTCTTTAATTTTTTATTGTTATTATTTTTTTTACTTAATCACTTAATCATATAAATATCTAATTAATTTTAGACCAACATTGATTATCATAAATTAAATGTGGCGCCAAATATTCTAAATCGCACTAATTTGTATATATTTTTTTTAATATATCATTTTACAAATTTCATATGTATTCAGAGGCTACTTATAATACAATATGCTAATCTAATTAATTTATTAGGCATGTTTTTGTTTGTTTCTTTAAAATTCTTAGAAATTTACATATGTACAACAAAATTAGGCAAAAATCAAAAATAATGTAAACATAAAAAGCATTATAAATTATAAATCTTCAAGAAACAGGTTTTAAATTTTGAGATTAAACCTTTGAGTGAATAAATTTAAAAATGAATTTGTTGTATGTTATAATAAATGATAAATTACATTACATTTAGATCTCATTAAAATATAATATTATTCATTGAAATCTGTTCAAAACCATTATATATATATATATATATATATATATATATATATATATATATAAATATGTATCCTCCTCTATATTTTTTTTAGTGATCTTCAGCACACACCTTAGTTGTTGAATTCAGGTGAGAATTAAGATGGTGTACAAATATCTTAAAAATGTATTTAATAAACAGTGTTGCCAGGAAGTGAGAAAAAAGAAGATAAATAGGACTTAAAAATGGTGAGCAAATAAGGCAAAAAAAGCGGATATATTTTTTTATTTCAAAAGTTATTTTATTTTTTATTTTTTTGTCCTCATTAACACAGAGCAGCTACCAACAAAATGATTCAATGAAAAATCGCCCACAAAATTACAAATTTGGGTTATATTTCATATGAGAAATAACCTAATGTTTTGAATTGATTTTTCATTATTTTTTTTAATTATAATTCCTTTTCCGCTTATATATATATATATATATATATATATATATATATATATATATATATATATTTATATATTTATATATATATATATATATATATATTGAAAAATAATTATAATAATTGATGAAGTCAATAAAATAAGTTAAGTCATGTTTGGTTTGTAGAATGAAGCTTTTTTTCAATATAAGTAACCTCGATTTTTTCGTGCGAATTAATACACAAAAATGCTTAAATGGATAATTCTGTAAAAATAAAATTATTATCAAATAGATAATTATTTTCTTCTGTCTTGAAATACTAAAGTTTTAGCCTCTTCAAGGCAATTTTAAGAATAAGAAAAGGCTAGCAAAAAAGTTAGAAGCTAAAAAGGAAACTCTAAAGCTAAAAAATGAAAAAGCAAGATTTATCCTCAAAAAGGCTAAACTGGCAACACTGTTAATAAATCATTTTAATATGAGTTACCACATATGCTTGCTTACTCGCACACAATAAATGTCAGTTCATCCAAACAAGTATTTATTTTGAGTCTCGTGTCATGTGTTTATTTAGTAAACACATTAAAGCGTGTATTTAGCATAAACATTTTAATTATACTAAAGTTAATATTTTTTTTTTATATACTCGAAAACCCTTTATAATGAATATTTCTCTGTCACATCATGTTTCCAAGAATCATTTAATCATTTTTGGTTTCATATTTATATTCATATATTTCTTTAAGCAGCAACACTTACGTTTATCATGAATTCCAGAAGAAATCTATAAAAAAATTCTAGTTTTTGACTTTGTGTTCTCCGATAAGATGAATACTTTTTATTTTTTTAAATTTCAAAAAATTAAATTAAAATTTTTAAAAATGCTAATAAATAAAAATTTAGAAAAACAATTATGTAAGTTTAATTAATAAAAGATGAAGCAAAAAATATAATATTATTTTTTTTAATTTTATTACTTTTTAATATCCTAAAACGGTCCTAGGTTGTGTATAAGCTATTTCCAATATCTACAGACTTAAAAACTCCAGAAGCTTGAAATCTTCAAAAATTCTTAATTTTGGTCTAATAAATAAGGATAATTTGTTTTTCTGGTAGTAGATTTAGGAGCGGAACTCAAAGGATTAAGTTGCAATCCGATTTCACCGAAATAAAATGCGAACGAGAAGGAATTCAGTGCGCTTTAAATTCCATAATTAAAAAAAAATAATAATAATATTAATAAAACTGTTTAAAAAATGCACATTATAATGCATCTGCAATTTTCATATGCATTTTTGAAATGTTGTTCCCCTTCGATTTTAATTTTTTTCATTTATCATAAATACTTAAAAAGTGGCCATTTAGTTCCATTTTAAAAAAACGGGCCAAAAAGGGAGAAATTGGTGACTAAAGTCGCCAACGGCAACAATGGTCATGATCAGTCCATTTTATTCAGCCCCCATATAAATTTCCTCCCGGAGTAGGGGTTTAACTCTCATATAACGCCTCATATATATAATAACGCCACAATATATTATTGAAATTTGGCATAAATTAATTGTAAGTACCCACCCAGCAAAAACTTGGTAATTCCAGTTGCTTTTCAATGACAACAACATACTGCATTACTTAGAAGTAGTCTTGAAACTACTTATTTACAACCCGGTATGTAATTTTTGAAAATGCTACTTTTTATTTTTATTTTAGATCAGTTTACCAATTCATATATTTAAAGAAGGCATAAATATATGAAATTTGTGTATACATGTAAATATATTCACAATTGTTACCAAAAAATGTTACTTTTTACTTAAAAAAATCTGTAGTTTTTTTTCCATCCGATTTAAAAACATAATTTTCTGTTTAAAATAAAAATAAAATAATAATAAAAAACAAGTGAGAATGTTATATTCGGCTTGGATGAATCTATATAGCCACAATCTGTAACTTTTCAAAATTTCTTCTCATTTTTTGCTTCCGATTTTACATTGGTCCTTGTATTTGTATAAAATTTCGCTGATGTTTCACCTTTTGTGGGAGGTGGGTAGTAAAGTGGACGTATCACGCCCGTTTTTGGTTTTTCTTTATGTCGACCTCGAACAATCTGCATGCTTTTGTTTAAGAGATATCAGCCGAAAAGTATGAATTATAGTTACAACGGACATCCTTTGTTTCTAGTATTTGGTAGCGCCCATTTTTTGTTTCCAAGTTTACAATGCTCCTTGAACTATATCTACAAAATTTCGTTGATGTTTCACCTTATATAGAAAGAGGACGGTAAAATGGGCGGATTTCCTCTGTTTCTGGCTTTCGGATTCCTTGAAATATCTGTGCAAAATCTAAACGTAATGACAAACCCAGTATTTTGATGGTGGATAAAAAAAAAAATAATAAAAAACTGCTTTCTATATTTGAACATTTCATTAATTATTTGTATCCTAAGATTTAACTAGATCCTAAGCTTTTCACTAATAATGACTTCTTAATCCTTTAAATCAATGAGTTATTGAATATCTTAAACGTAATTAGTTCCTGTATTGACATCTAAGTAATGACTTTATAAAACTTGTGATAATATGAGGTAAGGTATATATATGTATATATATATATATATATATATATATGTATATATATATACATATATATATATATATATACCTTATCTCATATTATCACAAGTAAGCGTTTTGTAAAGTCATTACTTAGATGTCAATACAGGAACTAATTACGTTTAAGATATTCAATAACTCATTGATTTAAAGGATTAAGAAGTCATATATATATATATATGTATGTATATATATAAAGCAATTATATCTGAAACGCATCATGGATATTTTTAATCGCCTCTCGAGTTATGAGTATATTGTTTTATTTATTTGGGTAAGAATGGACCTCTTGGAATATACTAAATTTCGTTCACTAAGTTGGGAGCCAGGAGAGTGTGAAAGTATTTCTGCAAATAATGCTCTATAAAAAACATGTGAAGTCTTTAGTTGATTCCATGCAAATGGAAAAATATCACTCTACTGTGAAGGACCAGCAGATCAGACAATAAGTTAAATAACGAGTTCTTTATTTTAGCATTCAACTATCAAAATTTTAGCTAATAATAATTATATCATCAATTTCCATTGAAATATCAATAAAAAATTACCCAAAATCGTTTATATTTAAATTATTTAATGCAAAAACAGAAATAACCATCCAATAAATTAAAAACAAATGTGATTTGATATAATTTAGGTGAGATACCTTCCACCAGCTGTCATAATTAATATATAATACTTTAGTAGACTCGGTTAAGCGATCAATTAAATTTTAATTAATTCTAATTATTCCGGTTTAAAAATATTTATTTACATTAAATAAATATTCAGCTTCAGCATAAGTTCTCGTGTGTATAAACCTTCTTAATGCAATTATTGAAATTAAGTGTTTGAATACTTTGTTGATATTTTTATTAGTATTTTTTTTTCTATTAATGTTATTAATTTATCTTTATGTAAATTAAAACCACAATAAAAATTATTAAATAATTCTTTTAATACAAATTACGAAAACAAGTAATACAGATAATTATGAGCAAACGGAAATACTTTAATTAACAATTGCATACAAATCATTTTTTCGTATATAATCTTATGAAAATGTATGAAAATATGGGAATAAAAATTTGTGTTTTATTTTAAAGATAATAAAATTTTTAAAAATTAATTTATTTTTTATATTTTGTTATTTATGTACATTGTACACCCACCGCAATATTTATAAGGCCAAAATTATTTTTGAGTTTTCTATGGAACTATTAGGGCAATTGTAGAAATATCAAGATAACTAATTAAGACAGTTTTTTTATTGTATGTAGAAAAAATAAATTCCGTTAAACCAGTGTGAAAATTATGTGATTTTTACTTGAGCTTCGAACGAATAATATAATTAAACATAAGGAACTATTTAAACATTTTAAAAATCATTTTATTGTGTTACTAATTGTAGAAAATTTTTACATTTTTTATTCGCAGTATTATTCAACATCAGAA
Organism: Protocalliphora azurea; assembly: GCA_932274085.1. Taxonomy (NCBI): domain Eukaryota; kingdom Metazoa; phylum Arthropoda; class Insecta; order Diptera; family Calliphoridae; genus Protocalliphora; species Protocalliphora azurea. Next base: position 90,937,866 of record OW026523.1, read on the forward strand.
ACAATTTTTGGTACAGTGGAACAAATATAATTTTGTGATATAATTAATATGAAGGAAAATATACGTTAAAAGTTAAGTTAATTTTTTCCTTGTAAATTAAAAAAAAGAAATTTTGGGGAAAATGTTGTTTATTTTAGGACTTTAGGAGTTTTCTAATTTAGGACTCGATTTGGATCATTATATTTAGAATGAATCTATTTTTCTACGTAAAATATTTATAGCCTTTAATTTTAGAGATATGGAATGTCGGAAAATATTTGCCATACCTTAATTCAAATTGGACGGAATGTTAAAAATAAGCTAATTTATAAAATATTAGATATTTAGTAAATATTTCTTATAAAGTAATTCTTTTGATTATTTTGATAGCATCGGAAGTTATGCAATTATGTTTATTTTGAAATAAATTAGATCCAGTTTTTAATTTTTGTATCAGAAATTGTGTAAATACTAATAATTCGGGGCATTCATAGGAATATAATTGAGAGATTGACTTCTGCTATTCAATCCAATAAAAATGAGTTTAGATGATTATCTGTACAATAATAATTAAAATATAGCTTGTAGTTAACAGTTTTGTTAAGACATGATAAATATTTTCAGATTTATTCTGAACAAGACATTCCATATCACAAAACATTAAAGCTATAAATAAAAGTTTACGTAAAAAAAAAAATTCATTTTGCATATTTTTATCTAAATCTACTCCAAAAATATAAAAATAATAATAAACACCATTTTTTCCGTAGACATTTTTTATATACAAACACAAAAATTTGATTTTTATTATCTACATCGCAAAAGATATATTTGTCTCAGTGTAATCAAAACTGCTTTTGATGTAACTCTGTATAGCCTTCATTAATAATACAAACAAAAATTTCATAATTTTATGAACTCTTTTGATTTTTTTTTTTAATTTTCAAAACAGTTCCTCAGGTTTGGTCTCAAAATTATTTCATTCGAAGCTTAAGTAGAAATCACGCTATTTTTACTCAGGAGTTATGGAACCAATTTAAAAAAATATCATATGTGTGCCAAATATTTCTCTGACTGCACTTATAGTTCCATAGAAATATCAAAAACAAATTTGGTCTTATAAATATTTCGCGGGGTGTATATCTTTTATAACTAACAAGTTGTACAAGTATTTTTAAAACAGGGTTTTTCCAATTTATGTGTTTATATAGCTATAAATATTATACAATCTATGACGTTTTCATTATAGACATTATTGACTAAAGATTTTTTTTTTTTTTTGTACTTAAAAATTTACAATGAATAATTTGGCATATAATTATTTTATTGTGTTACTAAACGCCACTAGCTTGTTTGTGTGATAACTTTTTGCTAATTTTATTGAAGAAAAAAAAAAAAAAAAAAAAAAAAAAACAAATGAAAGTGTATGTAATAGTTTTCTACAATTAGACGCAAGCTGCCTATTCCCTTTCTTTTTCACGTTTTGATTTTATCAATTTTTAGACATTTTATAGATTTTTCTTTATTATTTTATTTTAGAATTCTAGTTGTTTAGACATTCAATAAACTTTAATTAACAAGCAGTTGATATAGCTTGAGACTTGACAATAAATATTTATGTATGAAAGTAAAAGATATACAAGAAATATAAAATTACTGAAATATTCACGTCCAATTAAAATTTTGATTTTGAATTAAGTTGCGCGTTCAAATTAAATATTATTATAATTCTCGTAAAAACTTCTACTGTCGTTAATTTTAAATATCTTTATTGATTAGAATATTTTCAAAAGATATGTCAGATTTAACAATAGGTCGAGTTTTTTTTAATTTAGAAAATAAATTTTTAATTTTTATTTTGAACTTATCTGAAACTTGGTTTAGAAAAATAAAAGTTCACAAGAATGAATTCGAAGATTAAAAGCTCCTAAAAGCTATGTCAAGTCTGAAGTATAATATAGGCCAAGTTAAAGCTAAATATAAGCTTTAATTAATAAAAGTTAAGAAAGTTTTAAGTAACAATGCTAAGAAGAAATTTGATGCCAAAAATGGTCAAAGTTCATCACAGTGTGAGTTTTTGCCAAATTAACAGGTTAAAATTCTAATTGCTCTAAAATATATTTTATACACAGTAGTCAATATATTGATTAGAAATAAATTATACTTTAGCCCACAGCCTTTATAAATTAATTCCCCCAGAATCGCTTCAAAACTCATAAATTATTGAAACAATTGTGTGTCGAAATGAAATTCTACAAACAAAAATTGTATACACAGAGGAAAATATAATTGTAGTGACCACAATCTAGGAACAATATATTATGATGGGAACATATGGTCACAGCTAAAAATAGTAATCATATCTAATAATAATTGTTATGATTCCATTTTATAGAATTGTGTCCAATGTTATGGTTATGGTTCACGTTATGGTTTGATTTTTTCATATCTTTATACCATCCACTATATTATTATCCCATTCTATCATATTACGATTTCATTTTATTATATTATTATTCCATCTTATCATAATATTATCCTATCTTATCATAATCTCAATTTTATTTTATCATATTATTATTACATCTTATCAAATATTGAAATAAGAAACATTAATTAAAAATTATTTTTTACGTAAATTATTCATTGAGTCCATTACATTTGTTTTAAAACTATAGATAAAACACTTAGTTTATTAATGAAAAAATATTATTTACATATTATTTGCTCATTATTTAATTTTATTTAGTTGTACCATTACTTCTATTAACTCAAGTATTAACTAAATGAGAATTATAACAAAGGTTAAAAACAATTCTTAAAAACAAAATATATTCAAAAGAAAACATGTTAAGAATTTTTCAACCGTATTATGGTTTGACAACAAAATATGGCTTAAGAACAAGCAAAATAATAATAATAGTTATTCTGGTAAAAATATGCAAAAACATAAAATTCAACTACATTAAAATTTTGATTGAATATAAGCATTGAATGTTAAAACTGAAGCTGTACTGTATTATTAAAATTAATAAACATTAGAAATGAGAACATAATATTGTTGTAGTAACAATGCCATAATTATGATTTTTCTCTGCGTTTAAGTATCAAAAAACTTACAAATTTTAATTTTTGTTGAACTTTTTCTGAGAACTAGAATTATTTTTAATTTCATCGGGCTAAATTTCATGAAACTAATATCGAATAATACATTGTAAAAGTATATTGGACTCGGCAAAATGGAATGCATTTTTTAGCTAACGGCAAAGAAATTAACAGTAATTGGTAATTGTAGTCAATTTTAACAATGTTAATAGAGCACACATCTGTGTCAAATATTGGTCTACCAAACTAACATTCATACGAATATTATAAAATTCAATTGTTTTCCAAGAAATTAACCTCGTAAGTAACAAACTAAATAATTTTTTTTTATACTTTACAACAGCACGATGCTTGCTCATGATTGCGAAACCGAGTCAGACTTCTACTCAGGAACTCTTAGCAATGTCCGCCCATCTGATCGACCATACTAAACTACAGGTAGCAATATTTAAATTAATTCCATTAAATTTGATGTACAGACCAAACGTGGTTTAAAGACGAACCCATCGAAATTGGTTGAAATCAGTGCATTATTTCAAATGTCTTTCTGGAATAGGGTTGTTAAATATAAATTTAAATATGAGTATATTTATACCGAATTCAGAAAAAATAGTTTTTTTATAGTTTGAAAATATCCCATCAAATTTCAAAAGAATGGGTACATAATTCTCTGTAACTACATAAAAGGCTTTTCTCAAAAAGTGGGATTTATCAACGTTTAAGTGTTAATAAGTTGATAATATTTTCAAGAAATAAATTTTATTTAGTTATAAATCACTATAACAGACTTGATCCATAATTTATTATAAAAGTTTCCTCTCGAAAATCAATTAAGATTGCATAAATCCATCACAAATATTATGTAGATAAAATATGGTATAAATAGGTTTAATCTAGCAGCTAGCAGAAAACACAGTACGCAGTACCGTAGCTTCCATATAAGGTCCCCTACGGAAATCACATTAATAGGCATAAATCTCTTATGAAAGTAAGTATAAAGATAATATTACGCACATGTTAGTTTTATAGAATAAAGATTTCAAATCTTACAAGACTAAATTCACATTTCACCATGTATTCCATAATAGCACCCCTCCGAAAATTTTGAATTTAATTTTGATATACACAATGGTGTATGGTTTCATCTTGTAGCCTTAAACGACTATAACTCTGTTACTTATTTTAATATGAAAATATTTTATTTGAAATTCTTACATCTTGGATACTTTTTTTTATTAATGTCTCGAAGATTAAGTAAATAATTATCATTAAAATTTAATGAGATATAGTGGCCACATGAAGGTTTAATTCGTTTTTTCAAAACAAAAAAAAAAACTGATTTTTCATTATAAGTCGGTGAAGCGTTTATAATATTCGGCACAAGCGATCATCATACTCTAACTAGTTTAAATTTTATTTTATTATAAAATTAAAATCTAATTATTTTATTTTTTTATATTCCCAAACACCACCTTCAATTGTCTTGCCAAAACTACTCCTCAATTTGCCAACAATATTGCTTAATAAAATTTCAATTGCAGTAAATTATAATTCTGTTCACTGCTTAATACATTCATATACAAAATTTCATAATACATTGTATTTGCGAGCAAACTTATGCACAAATTTATTTAAGCAATTGCAATGAGTTTGTTTATTTATGACAAACTTTATGTTTTATTAATAAGCATAAATTAATAAGTATATGTTTATGTGAGAGAAAAAAAACCTGACTCAAAAAACCTAATTCATGCAACAACAAAATACATTTAGTCATATATATTTTGTTTTTGTGTTTTGAAAAAACTGTGTTTTTTATTTTTTTTTAATTTAGTTGGAGTGCCTCTCACATAAACTTTTAGTTGAATTGTCATTTTTGTTTTTAATTAATTATAAAAATCATTTAAAATAAGTTTTTATTGTTAATATTTCAAACAACAAAACAAAAACTTTTTGATTCTCGATAATGGCAACTACTTATTAAAGTAATTTTTTGGTAATGAGGCGTCATTATATTTTGCCTACTCTATATTACATACAAAAGTGTTTAATAGTATAATAGTACAGAATATTGAAATCAGAAGGTTATTGGTTCAACCCCATTCTGATGCTGTTAGTTTTTTTTTTTTTTAACAAAATGTCTACAAATATATTTTATAATAAAAAGTTGTCACCTAGAAAATTAAGTGCGAGATGGTGTACTGAGTAAGATGTTAGTCAATAAAAAAAAAATTAATGGTTTATTTTAATTTAATTTAAGTTCAAATTTTACTGAAGAAAAAATTTTTGATTTTTATTTTATTTTGAGTACCCCTAGAGACGAAAAATAACTGCATGCATTTTTGGACAGCTCGAACAAATATAACTAGTTATTCACTCAAAATCTAATTAGTTTATTTTTGTTTCTAATTATACCTGCTATATTACAAGGAAAGTACAGTTTTTACTGGGATTATACAAAACATTATTCCTTTATTATCTTTTTTATTATTTTTTTATTTTTTTGTTATTTAAATAATAATAAAAACCTTAAACATTTTATATGAAAATTCGAATTTAATATTCAAAATAAAAGAGCAAAAGACTTAAATACAAAATTATAATAATATATTTACACGAATTTTTTACTAAAATACGGGAATTAAAATTATTTTTAAATATAATATTTAGTATAATTGAAATTATCCAAAAATTTCCCTAAAAATTTCTCTTAAAATCAAAATTTCTATTCGGAGTTTCGAAATAATTAATTCTATGTAGAACTAATTATCGTATAAATTTTAATTCAGCTTAAATTCATTTAATCATTTAATCTTTTCTCAGAAAATAATTCTCAGTATTAATTCTGTAGGCTTAACTTTTCATTGAATTAATTCTCTAGAGAATTAATTCCTTACAGAATGAAAATTAAATTTTAATGTTTAATTTTTCTTTAATTCCATTCTATTATAAAATGAATGACACAATTTGTAGAATTAATTCCTTATGTATTTTTTTCAAATCAGTATAAAAAGAGTCAGTGGTATTTAGCTAAAATCCATACAAAATTAAGATGATTATATCAAATAAATTTTGTAAAGAAGCTGCACACTAAACGATCTCTGTAAGACTTAGGGATGAACCATATAGATTTATAATTATCCAAGATCACATAACAGATGATATTAGTTAATGTTTCATGGAAAAATAAATTATTAAAAAGATTACAAATATCTTATTATATATTATATAGCAAAGAAATATGTAAGTTTCTGGTAAAGAGAATTTTTTAGAGGGAAACAAATATTAACCAACTAATCGCACGCTACGAAATATGTATATAATAGTGGCTTATCATAACTTTTTCTGCACTCTAACAGTGTTGCCAGTTTAGCCTTCTTAAGGTTAAATTTAGACTTTTTATTTTGCTTTTAGCCCCAAAGGCTAGAAGCTCTTTTTTCCAGCCTTTTTTTGATTTTTAAAATTGCCTTAGAAAGGCTATAAAGTTAGTATTTCTAAAATTTTTTTATGTATTTATTTTTTCCAGCCTTTTTTGATTTTTAAAATTGCCTTCGAAAGGCTATAAATTTAGCATTTCAGCAGTTAAGAAAAAAGTTTCTTATTAGGTATTACCAATTTTATTTTTACAGAATCATCCATATAATAGTTTTTATGTATTTATTCGCACAAAGAATCTACATTATTTATATTTACCAAAAATTTTCCACTGCGGTACTAATTTTATGGACTGATTGAATCGATTATTATAATTATTTTTTATTAACCATAAAAATTATGTATAAACATAATTTGTAAGAGTTTTAAATAAAAATTAAAAAAATTATATATATATATATATATATATGTATATGTATAATTATATAAATATATATATATATATATATATATATATATATATATATATTTTATTTAAAACTCTTACAAAGGCACAAAATTACCACCAAATCTAGAAATGCTTAACCAAAAATGAATTATACTTTAAAAATGACGAAAAATCGCTCAAAACATTAGGTAATTTTTCACATGATATATTTGGGACAATTTTTCAAAAGGTGATTTCGCTAGCAGCTGTTCTATGTTTAATTTATAACTTCATTGCAACATCTTTAAAAAATTGTCAAAAACTAATGAGAACGAGAACAAATATGTTTTTAAATTAAAGAAAAATTTTAATTTTTTCTGGCCTTATTTTTTGGGATATTTAGCCTTTTTGACCTTTCTCAAAATTCAATTTAGCCTCCTTATTCTCGCCTCCTGGCAACACTGCACTCTAAAAATAATTTTACATATTGAGTTCAGTCGTTACTTTATTATAAATTAATAGTAGTAATAATAACCATAACAATAATAATAATAATTACAATAATAATAATAATAATAATAATAATAATAATAATAATAATAATAAAAAGTTAAATTATTAGGACTTCTACTTGGGAAACGACATTATGTTTAAAACATTTTTAATAATTAAGAAATAAATAACACAAAACTTTTAATACACAAGTATCCGGGTTATTATTCCTAAGGCAAATCCTTTTATTAAATAATTTTAATTTCCCATTTTATTTGTGAAAAATTACACTGAAAAGTAATTATTTCTAATCTTAACCCGGATTTATTTATATCAGATTTTGTTAAATTTACAAAAAAAGTTTTTTTTTATTTTAATACAACTTTCCCCAGCAATTTATTCAAATTTAAAAATGATAAAAAATATAACTGATTCATTCTTTAATATTACATCCCTGCATTGAGACACTTTTTTTATTTTATTTAATACTGTGATGTATTTTTTTAAATTTACACGTTTAACATTTCTATAAAAAAAAAAATGTATTATAAATTATTTGAAATTCTAATTGATATTTCAAAAACTGTTTTTCATTTACTTACAAAATACGTTACGTTTGCCATGAATATTTTTAGTGGTTAAGATATGACAGTAGATTGAAAGATTATTAAATGAAATCAAAAATCATTAAAGATATTAAAGGTTAGATAGTATTTAATATACCTATAGCTGATTTGAGCTTTAAGTAATTAATGCACTGAGAAAAAAATTTTAATTATTTTTGGTATTATTTGTATTTGAGAATTGTAAGAAATTTTATGAATTGCTCGGAAATGTTTAGTTTATATTATTAATGAATTTAGAACTGAATATTCATATTTATTTGGAGTTTAATCGTGAATGGAATGAAACTAGCTATATTATTTTATACATATTGATAAAGTTCACAGTTATACTCGGGTCCGCTGCGTGAAATATTCAATTTTAAAATCGGTAGTGTTACTCACTTATTATGTGTTGTACGTATTTGTGGAATATAAAATTCCTTAAATTTGTTTTTGATAAAATTTTTGTAAATTACACTATATGACAGAATGGAAAAAATTGGATATACTTTTGAAGTGATCTACTGTGGGCTTTAGTTTTGTAATTTTTAGATTTTTTGAAGTTATCAATAAAAGATCATTTACAAATTATATAAAAATATTAAATAAAAAAATAAAACTTATGTGATTCTTATTTTTTTTTTAATTTTGTTTAGATATTAAATGAGTTATCTTCACCAATTTGTGAATAAAATCAAAACGTATGTATTGATTTCAATGAAGTATGTCTTGCTTTATTTGCATCAAATTTATCTTTCTGATAAAAGAATAAAAATTTGCATTTTTACCATTTTCGAACTTTTACGATTAACAAAAAAAAAAAAAAAAAATTTGTTGAACTTTTGTACGAAATTTAATTTTTTTTTCAAAATAGACTTAATACTGTTGAGCATAAATTAAATACAAATTTAATTATTTTCTTTTTCTTTGATATTTTACTGAACCAAATCGGACAAGCCGTTCTAGAGATATAATAAGGTGCAACCTTTACAATTCGACATATGGTACAACCTCGACAAATATAAAGAGCCAGAGTCAATTAACAAAAAAGTGTTTCAAAGGCTTACTACCTCCCAATAACGTGCAAACTCCTATTTCATATAAAATAATAGAAAAAAATGCCCCGAAAATTAGAAAAAAATGGAGCAAAAAAAGAAAATTCCAGATATTTTTTACGAATAAGTGCTGCACACGAAAAAATAAGTGCATATAATTCAGCTAATAAAAACGAAACCAATCTTTTTTAAATTAGAAACAGTTATATTCTAGTTTTAAGTTAAAAAAAGAGGAAGATTTTTCTTTGTTAACAAAATATTTAATATTTTTTCGAGTACCACAAATAAGATCTATGTTGCATTATTGGAATGGGTTTACTTCTTTTTAAACACAATTTTTTTTTACTGAGCTTAAAGTGCTGTTTGATTATTTTTTTTACTATATACCAATATATATCAAACAGATTTAGTTTTGGACAGTATAGTGTATTGGTCGCCCTTGGTACATATTGATTTATTTTTTATGATATTGCAAATATTTAATTAAGATATCCGAAAAAAAAACATTATTGAAACATATTAACTTGTCACAGGGAAGTTTTCAAAAAGCAAAACAAAACTGACAGCATTGAGTTGACTTTTTATATTTAATGATGCCGTAAAGCTGTAATTATCTAAGTGCTAAACGCGAACGCGTTCTCCTAAGTTACACCTCTCTTGGCTGAGAGGGAACTCAATGGAATTTCTCCATCCGTTATACAATACGAAATCCCAAGAGTGCGAAATATCAAATAAAATATGGCAGAAAGATTTATTAAATGGTTGGTCAAAACCCACGGGGTCTATAAATCTGTAAGTCAGTCTTTACTTCATAACTTTTGGAGGGCCTAAACGCCAATAGTTTAAAGTCCTAGTCTTCAGCTTTACAGATCGGTGGATAGATCCTTCTTCAAAACGAGCATGAGGAAAATAATATGAGTATTCTAGAAGATTTTTATTAAGAATGAAAATACTAGCTGTTGCTCCTGCAGTTAATTTAGGTTTCTTATTTAGGGTAGTAGTGGGAGCCATTGCCAGTTATTTGGTAAACGAAGTAACAATTTTGGTGTCTCTAATTAATTTTCTTATTTTTTATTTTGATATTTTCAAATTATGTTTGATCGGAGAGAATATTTTGTTCAGTGTTATAAACTTGATAGTAATGAACAAGAATTGACAACAGATGTTTTATAAAATTCATTTAAAGTGTGAAAAAAATTATCATTGCTGAACAAGACACCTCCTGGGGTTCATTGGCCAGATTGCTGGTAGGCCGAACACAACTTTTCCTCTACAAACGTTGCAATCAGTTACGAGGTACTTATTAGCTTTATATTTTTCACTGTACATATTACCTCTCTAGTGTTTATAAAATTTTAACATAAAGTTATTTTATAATATTCCAAATTCACATCCCATCCACATATGGTGGTGTAGGCTATAGTGAACGTATCGGAGAGATAGCCTGCAACAAAAGGACTTAAATTAAATCATATATATCTAAATTATTAGTAAAACGAAAGTTTATAGATATTGTTATGAGAAAAGAGCACTTCAAAGAAAAAAGATGCAAATGCTGTCCCTTGCATCGTGATACAAAAATAAAAATGGTTTTAAATATTCATTCTGCCATTTTGAGGTTATAAACAAATTATTTTCCAATTTAAGTTTTTTCTTTTTAAAAATTCCTTAAGCGTATTTTCTGGAGAAAATGTATCTGATATTATATAACAAAAAATATTCTGCATCCAAAACTGTAATAAAATTTTTGTGATTAAATGTAAACATTGAATGTTAAAACTGAAGTAAAAATATTGTTATCATGAATACAGTATTATTAAAATTTATGAAAATTAACAATGAAATCATAATATTGTTGTAGTGCCAATGATATAAACATGTTTTTTCTCTGCATATAGGTATCAGTAAAATAATTCATTTTAATTTTATTGAACTTTTTCTGAGAATAAGAATTATTTTTAAATTATTCGGGACAAAGTTTATGAAACTAATACCGAAGAATACATTGTAAAAGTATATTGGACACTCGGCGAAATGGAATGCATTTTTTAGTTAGCGTATAACTAACTGTAATTTTAGACAACCTGAACAATGTTAATAGAGCACTCATTTGAGTCAGATATTGATCTGTCAAACGAACGTTCGTACGAACATTATAAAAGAAAAAATGTGTTGTTTTGTCCTTTAAACCTCAACATTTTTCGTGATAATGTTTCAATTGTTTTACAAGGTATTAATATGGTAAGTAACAAACTAAATAAAATACTTTATTTATTTCTCTTCATATCCTACAACACCATGATGCTGATGATTGTGAAATCGAGTCAGACTTCCTGAGTCGCTTTAGCAATGTCTATCTATCTGACCACCAATACTAAATTAAGTTCGTTAAACCTCTCATGGTTTAAAGATGAACTCTATCGAAATTGGTTTAAATCAGTGCATTATTTCACCCAGCCCCCATACAAATGTCCTCATGGAATAGGATTTTTAAGCCTGTAAATCTCTTGAATATGGGTATATTTATACAGAATTCAGCAAAAATAGTTTCCTTATAGTTTGAAAACACACCATCAAATTTCAAAAGGATCTATAGCTCCCATACAAGGCTTTACTCAAAAATCACAAGTGGATAAATCCCATAAAAATATCAATGTAATGATAATTTTTTTCAAGAAATAAATTTAATTTAGTTTTAAATCCCTACAGCAGAATTGATCCATAACCTATTTTACAAGGTCGCTCCCGAAAAATCACTTAAGATTGTATAAATCTGCCCATAATGCAATGTGAGACAAACTTAAATACTTGTATTCAGGCTTCAATGAAACCTAAATGAAAATGACAACATGAATGATGATGGACTGCATTGCGACACAAGAAGTACTTATTGTAGTATGCTGGTGACTAATTGTAGTTCTCATGTTCTAAATTGGAAACTATTTTGATGATAGCCTAACAAAAGTATTGTATTAATATATTAAAGTTTAAAAGCAGTTTTTAAATTGTTACATAAATATTTAACTGTTTTAAAATTATTCTTTAAATAAACTAAACATTGTAATTTCTCTAATTTTTCCAATCGATGGTAAAATGTCAACTACTGCTAATTGATTTGACTAATTTCAAAAAACAGTTAATGACAAGTCATGTCATAATGACACTAATTGTAACACTTTCGTTGTATGACTGACTTACTAAATATTTTACGTGTGAAAAACACAATTAGAATTTTAATTATCCATTGGATTCACGTTGTAAATATTAATTTATCTTGTTAATATTATTCTCAGTGTCGAAGTGATTTTTTAATTGCTATTAAGTATTATTTAGTAATTTAATACTATGAATATAGATTTGTTTTGCATTTGTTAAATATGACTTTTTTCATATCTTGCTGATTATTGAATTTTTTTTTTATTATAAGTGCTGTTCATAACAATGAGAATCGTGTTCGATTGCAAATCTTAGTGGTAAAAAAATATATTGCTTGTTATTTTTAATAACGTATTTTCCCATCTTTCTATGCAAAAAAAAAAAAAATATTTTGTTGTAGCAAAATAAGCTACAATGAAGGTGTTCTAACTGAAATTAGCACAATGAGAAAAAAAAATCAACAGAAATTAACTGAAATAAAGTAAAAATTAAAAATTAACACAACAATGGAATCCCTTTAATAGTGAGATAAAAAGGGATGGCTAGATTAACAAAATGTTGTACTAAATATTAGAATTCTTAATGACCAAAAGAAAAAAGTAAAAAGCTTAGGAAAAAAAAAGTTCAAAATTAAAACTATAGTTGCAACGACTAGTATAAATGCAAATTGCAAATGATGTTCTAAAATCAATTGTATTTTTAACATGACACTAAAGAGAAGTAGTAGCTGTAGTAATAGACCGTTTAACAACAGAATGTCTAAAATAGGCTGGAGTAAGCAAAGGAATTTCCTAAAAGCAGCCACAATTTTATTGGTGATTAGCAGTAATTCGTTGGGAGGTGGTAAGTATGCGATGTTCCAGTGTGATTGAGGGACAAGAAAATTCTTGTTAAACAGTCAGTATCAGTCAGTTGTGTTTAATGGATTTTAATTAAATTTTCAGTACTGGCTGGTGGTTATGGTGGCTATGGCGGAGGTTTAGCCGGCAGTTCAGCTTCAGCAAGTGCAAGTAGTTTTGCTTCAAGTGGTGCTGGTGGCTGGAGTGGTGGTGGAGGTGGCACTGGTGGTAATCCTTTTTTGCCTGGTGGTGGCCACGATGGAGCAGTAGTTTCAATACGTAAAGATGTCAATTTGAATAATCTTAAAAATGGTTTAAGTGGTGTTTTGGGTGGCATATTGGATGGCGTAGGCAAATTGCATGGTGCCGCAGCTGGAGCTAGTTCAGGGGGAGGAGGATTATTCTTTGGTGGCGGTGGAGGTGGTGGAGGCTTTGGTGGTGGCGGTGGAGGAGGTGGAGGTGGTGGTTATGGTGCCGGTGGTAAACCTGGTAATCCCTTTTTGGGTGGTCGTAGGCCCAGTTCTTCTGGTGGCAGTTTTATTGGTGGTTCTGGCAAAAAGTCTGGTGGTAGTGATGCGGCTCCTTGGCAACCTGCTGTTAATCCTGGCGGTGGACCCGACGACTGGCATCCTGCTGATAATTCAGGTAAAGGTCATGTTGGTCCTATCGGTCCAGGTGGCTATGGTGGAGGCGGTGGTAGCGGCGCAGGTGCTGGAGGAGGCGCAGGTGGTGGCGCAGGTGCTGACGGTTTTGGTGGTCATGGTGGTGTTGGAGGTTATGCGGGCGGACCTGGTCGTCCTGGCAGCTCTGGTGGATATGGTGGTTCAGGTGCTGGAGGAGGTGGTGGAGGAGCTGGAGGTGGCGCTGGAGCTGGAGGTGGTGCTGGAGCTGGTGCCGGTGGTGGTGCTGGCGGTTATGGTGGTAAAGGAGGAGCTGGAGGTTATGTTGGAAGTCCAGGTGGTTCTGGCGAATATGGTGGTCCAGGTTCTGGTGGAGGTGCTGGCGGCGGTGCTGGCGGTGGTGCTGGCGGTGGTGCTAGCGGTGGTGCTGGTGGTGGTGCTGGCGGTGGTGCTGGCGGTGGTGATGGAGGAAATGTTGGCGGAGGTGGAGGCGCTGGAGGTTATGGTAGCAAAGGAGGAGTTGGAGGTCATGCTGGAAGTCCAGGCAGACCCGGAGGATATGGTGCTGGTATAGGTGCTGGCAGAGGCGGTGGTGGTGGAGCTGGAGGTGGTGGAGGTTATGGTGGCGGAAATGGTAGTCCAGGAAGTCCAGGTAGTGATGGTGGATATGGCGGCCCTGGTGGTAATGGTGGTTCCGGTGGTCGAGGCGGTTATGGTGGCCATGAAAATTCTGGTGGTTCCGGTGGTCGTGGCGGTTCTGGTGGTCATGGAAATTCTGGTGTATATGGTGGTTCTGGAGGCGGTGGTGGTTTAGGCGGTGGGGCTGGAAATGATTTCGGTTTCGGAGATCAGGGAGGACTAGGTGATCAGGGAGGCCCAGGTGGATATGGCGGAACTGGTGGTCATGGAGGATCAGGTGGTCCTGGTAGTGCAGGAGGATCAGGTGGTCCTGGTAGTGCAGGAGGATCAGGTGGTCCTGATAGTTCCGGGGGACTAGGTGGTACCGGGGGTAGTGGTGGTGCTGGAGGTGGTGGAGGTGCCGGAGGTGGTGCTGGAGGTGGTGGAGGTGTAGGTAAAGGTTATGGTAGTTCCGGTAGTGCTGGTGGTACCGCGGGTAGTGGTGGTGCTGGAGGTAGTGGATATGGTGGATCTGGGCCTATTGTCGGTGGCGCTGGTGGTGCTGGTGGGCTTGGAAGCTCAGGTGGTCACAGTGGTTTTGGCGGCTTAGGAGGCTTAGGCGGCAAAGATTTCCTCAGTTCTTTTATACCAGGTTTAAGTGGAGCTGGCGCATTCAGCGGTGCTGGTGCATCCAGTTTTGCAGGAGCTGGTAGTGGCGCCTTTGGCTTGGGAGGTCCTCTTGGTATTGGTGGTGGATCACCTGGTGGGGATCATGATAGCAGTTGTACCAAATGCGGCGGTGGTCATGGAGGTTATGGAAAATCTGGTGCATTTGCCAGCGCTTCAGCTTCATCCGCAGCATATGCGTAAAGATTTCAAAAACTTATGATCTAATTTAATCTTAAGGCTTAAAACGAAATCATAATTATGTTAAGATTACTTATTTTGTAAGTTATTTTTTATACGTGATATTTTTTATTTATGTACTTAAAGAAATAACTTAGTATAGAAATTCGCTATTTATATGTATTTAACAAACTATAATTATATGTATTTTGGTATATACTCATTGTTAGAGCTAATTTCATTTTATTCTTCAAATAAAAGTCAATTTTTTTTAATCGACATATACAGTATTTCATTCATGTTTGGCATACGTAATCGTTTGAACAGAAAAATTTATATTCATAGAGATGTTTGATTAAGATCATCGTTATGTAAAATGTTTTTATACCCTACACCATCATAGGTGGTTGGGGTATTATGTGTTTGTGCTGATGTTTGTAAAGCATAGAAAAAGTTATCCAACACCCACCTTAAAGTATACCAATCGACTCAAAATTTAAATCGATCTAACGATGTCGTCCGTCCGTCTGTCTGGCTCGTACATAATGGTGTAGGGTATCATATAGTCGGTCTTGACTTTTTATTTTATTTATTTTTGCTTTTATTATTAAACAATTTGTTTCAAGAAACATGTGTGTATAAAACGAAATTAGAATTCATTAACATCTTTTTATATTTAAGAAATATGGAAGATAGTCAATTTGTACAATTTTTAGGATATTAATCTGTCTATCTGGCCATGTGGTAACTAGTGTATAGATATTTTTAAGTAGTGTTAAGTGTCAATAAGAGCATTTCCTAATTACAAAAGATATGCACTTTAAACTGTAACTTGTTAATGAAAGATTTAAAAATAATAAAAGTGCTTAGCTATTGGTTGTCATATTACTAAATTATTTGCAGTTCATGTCAGTAAATGCAAATATCTTAACATTGTTTTTTTTTTTTCATATTAAACGCATTATGCAGTTATGCTTTCAATAACGAGTCATTAAAATAACAATTCACATATGAAACAGAAAAAATGCAACAACAGCAAATAAAAAAACAGAAAAATGTTTTACAACAGGAAAATTATTTTTGCAATATTTTCCTATTTCATTTCATGTCTAAAAAAAGGGAAACAAATTACAAGTACAACTTTTCCTCTGCAATGATGACAATTTTAACAAATTGTAAAAAAAGACTTTAAATAAAAGAAAAACATGATATACTAAAATTTAGTTGAGCCATGTTTTAATATAGAAATACCCAGAGACAAATCTACCACACACGATACCATTTAGTGTCAATAGTGAATCAGTGCCGTATGTGTTCAAATTAAACCCTACCTGATACCTCATTGGCATCAAGTTGACACCATTTCAGTATCGAATTATTAAACTGCATTATGTTTTCTATTTTGTGTATTTAAAATGCTTTCACGAATAGTATCAAAAAGCCGATACCGTGAATTGCCAATATGACTACAACCGTGGCGGAATTTGAATCCAATTTTTTCCCTCAGTGAAAGACTATCATTAAATTAAATGACAAAAATTGTGTTAAAAATTAAGTAGGTGCTATATTCACTCTATTTTGGAGAAAACCAGTTTTTCTTGTGAAATTCCGTTTCTCATACAAAATTTAATACAAATTTTGTTGTTTTTGGTGAAGACTCGTTTTTTTTTTTTAATGAGAAAATGATTTTGTGGTAAAAATATGATTTTGTAGTGAAAATTACATTTTATGGTAAATATAAATTTTTTAGAAAAAAATTGGGTTTTTTGTGAAAATTCTGATTTTCGGGATTTTACTTTTTTTGAGAAAGTAGAGTTTATTGTTAAAATTCGTTTTGTGGAGAATATTAGATTTTTTAGATTTGGTCTTGAAAATCGAAAATTCAGATTTGTGGTGAAAATTCCATTTTTAATATTTTTTTTTTTTTTATTCGAATTTTTCTGTGATCAAAATAAGATTTTGTGAAGAAAGAGATTTTTGAAAAATATGCGTTTTTTGGTAAATATTAAAATTTTTTATTTGAAGTTCGATTTTGAACGAAAATTAGGTTTTCTGAAAAATTTTGTTTTCTTTTTTTTTATTTAAAAAAAAACTGTTGTTTTTATAAAATTGATTTTTGGGTGAAAATGTTGGTTTTTTATGGAAACTCGTTTTTTCATGAACGTTAAAATTCTGTTCTTCTAATGAAAATTTACTTTTTTTTTATTAATTTACTAGCTTTTCCCGATGCGCTTTTCTAACCTCTTTAATGCGAAGACTAATATTTACTTTATATGGGTGCTAGTACTCCCATTTTCACTTAATTAATCTTCTAGGTATGCTAAAAATTAATATTTGCTTTTTATGGAGGCTCCCCCTACCCCTGGCACTATTCGTCCTATTGTCATTTCATCAATCAAAAATTATAAGAAAATATTCATACAAAATTTGAGAACTTTCACTATAACAATTCTTTAAATATAGGATGAGGAATATATGTTTTATATGGTACCTCTCCCCTGCTCCCATCAAACAATAAAATATCATGTTTGAATTTAGGAAAAAAGCAGGAGAGTTTTAGGAATGTAAAATAAGAATTAAAGGAGAATTAATATATATATATATATATATATATATATATATATATAATATATAATTCTCCTCTAATTCTTATTTTACATTCGTTTTTAATGTCGGACTTAAAATTAAACCTTTTTTTATTTTTTTTTTTAATTTTTGATTTTTAAGTACTACTATATATACGGTAATTTCTTGTCCATTAATATCATTCTGAACAATCTTTTGATTGTCAAATATTAAAAACATAACTACAAATATTTATTTGTAATATTTATTTATAATATAATATTTATGAATTTAAGAAAAACAAAAAAATCTAACTGTACTTTGCTGATTACAAATGTTTTTAATGAAATGTTAAAAAATAACTATGATCATGATCTTGGTTGACATCAACCATATCGTATCACTTTTAATTTATATTGTAGATATGTGGTAAATTTTTATATATTGTTGAAAATTGAATTTTAAATGTTTTTTTTTTTTAACTTTTTGTCTTATACCTCCATAACACTGACGCCGCACTATACATATATATTTTTTTTTGGGTGAGGGTGATTAAGAATAAGCAAAAACATAAAAATCAGCGCTTGAATAATTTAAACTATAGTAATGATCTTAATGTAAAACATAATGAAATTTCTAAATCTGTTGTAGTTTTCACTGTATTTCCTTTAATTAAAAAGATATTTTGTTTTAAATTCGGCTAAATTTAGTCAGAATGAAAAAATAATTTTTGTTAAGAAAATTTTTAATATTTCGGTTCGAATTATTTTAAAACGGTTCGACACATTTAAATTTTTATTCTCTTATTTGAATGGTATGTTCATGTCTCGTTTTTAGTGGAAAAAATCGTGTTGTTCTGAATTTTATAAAAAAAAACAAGAAACAAAAAAGTACATAAAATCAAAAAATAACCAAAACACCATTTAGTTATTCTTATTGAAAACCTCATGTAGATATAATGACAAAAGAACTTTCATTTAAATAAAATATTTAACTTTACTTTGAACAAAATTATAAAGATTGTATAAAGATCTTTTATTTTAAAGGAACACTTTTGTTTATAGGCATATGATTTATAGGCATATTGAAGACATAATAGCGGATAATATTTAGATCCTTTTTGATTTGATAAACATATTATGTTTTAGTTATATCTGTCCATATTTCCATCTGAGGATTAGATCTTTGACCTCTATACCATTGGCATTGTTAGTTGAAGTTTTACATCTATAAGTTATGAATATGGTGTTACAATATCCCGATCCATGTATTTTAAAATAAAAAAATTTTGCTGTAATATGCATATTACATCATTTTTGTTGTAATTTTACAAGGCAAACTATGTAAATATGTAATGACTATTGTATTGTCGGTGATAGTTAATTTTGTATAAAATAACGTGAAAAAGTGGCGGAAACAATGTTATCCCGTCCAAAAGTTCTTGATTTTCGATCACTCATACCTACAAAAAAGAAGCCGACTTTTGAATTTCAACCGTAACTCCCCCTAAGATTGCTCTTTTTGTGTAAAGTTATGCTTTTTTATAGCCAACACCACAAAAAGAAAAAATTAAGAAGATTTAGTTCGATATCTCTTATAAATTCGAAGTACCCTAGATTTGAATTTTGTGTTGTGGAGTAAATTTTTTTGAACTAGTATACGGATTATTAAAAATTAATATAGATTTTTAAAATTATATTTCAAAATTTTTAAAACATTTCAGCAATGTTAACTCTTTAAGCAAGAAGGTCAAAGTTCAAATTTTGGAATATATGAGGATCTTATCTGAAAAATAACACATAAGATAAAATTATGCTTGAAAATTTTTTCAAGATAAATTAAAAATTTTTGTTTTTTATTCAAAATTATTTTAAGTTGTTCAAAATAATTTTATATTTTAATTTGTTTTCTTCTTAATTGCATTTTTATTTTTCGACGTCATATTTTTTTATTATTTTTTTGAATAAATGAATTTTGCTGAATTTAATTAGATCGCTATTGTCATATTAGTTCAATAAGTAAAAGTGTAGACACAAATCTAATAAGCACACTGCTTTTGTTATTGTAAGAAGCATCATTCAGTAATTTGGTTGATATAACCGAATTGATTTTGTATTATAATATGTGACCGAATTTTTTTTTAATTACTTGCTACTGTAACTGAAAATGTGGTTAAACTTGAAATTCTTTTATCACAAATAAGTCATTGATAGCAACTATTAATAGTTCATTTGAAGCATGAATTTATTAGTAAGGTAATATCGACCAATTGATTTCAAATTATTTTTATAAATCTCAAATTGATTGTGATAATTAACTTTGCATTTGCAAGAACGTTAATACCATAATAATGTTTTTACTCTTTTAATAAAAGAGATTTTTTTTAATTATTGTATTAGTAATATATTTTTTATTTATTTAATTGAATTTTAATATAATCATATAAAATAAAAGGGTAAAACTAAAATGTGTATAAAAAATTAAAACATAAACCTTTGATGAATACAAATTGATGAATACAAATTTATTCTAATTCGATTCAAAGTGATAATAAATTCTTTGTTAATGAAAAAAAAAAAAATAACAATATTTTTTAGTACAATTTTTAGCAAAGTATTTTCAGTTTACGATTTCAATTTTAGCCTGTAACCTCATTGAAAAATTTATACTTGCGGACCTACTAACATTGACCAGAAGGCGATTTCCCAACAACAAAAGTTTGTACAGTGAGTGGTATAATTATCATTACAATATTACTATATCGTCCTAAAATATAGCGGATACTAAAAGTGTCGAAATGAAGTTCATGTACCTTCATTTCGATGTACAACAAAATTGCTGAAAATTTTATACTTTATAAATGTTGTAATAGTATCGAAACTAGTAGGTATGATAGTAATCGAGATATATGCAAAAACAGATTTTTGGGACTCGCGTAGTCTACATGTGGTCATCTGTAATTTTTTACAGTATGTATAAGACGCCAAAGTGAAATTATATGCCAAAATTCGTTTTCATCCTTCAAATTCATAGGTGGAACCTTTATTTTTAACGAAATATAATAAATTTTTAAGGATTGTTTATTTAAAAATTTAATCTGCCTCTTTCTAACACTAAAAACCACATTATTTTTTTGATTAAATATTGAAAATAATCGAGTAAAATAAACGAAAAATCAATTTTTTTTCGTAAAAGAAAATAAAAAATTCAGTCAATTGCTTACGATAAAAAAAGATTTCACTAAAACCTACCATGCAGAATGAATATCTACTCTAGGTTTCTTTAAAATGTTTTCACAGTTATTTTAATGTTTTCCACCTCTCATTTATTTTATATGCCCTTCTAAAAATGAAAGTAAAAACACAAATAAAACTCTTCATTTCCGAAGTAAACTTTATATAAACTTTGTTTACGTAAAATAAATAAACTCAAGTTTAACTAAACTCTACACAAATATAAAGTTAACAATTAAAATGAAAATAAACACAATCATTCATGTGTTCATACGCATCTAAAAACCTTTGTTTACATACATTTACGAACGCATTTATTCATGAGTATTCATACGAGTATGTATGTGTGTGTTTTTTTTAAGAAAAACTTTCGTATTAATTAAGTTAAGAAAATGTTCTAACAACAAGCAGGAATTATTATATTGACTATATATTACCAATTGCACTACTAACATAGCTGCAACAACAATTACTATTGTATTTGTAGTACAATTTCATTACACGTTCATTACTCTAAACTTTTAAAAAAGGAATGAAAATATATTAGCGGCATTATCTTCTTCGTCTATGCAAATAACTAGGTACAAACAAAGAAGCTCACAATTTGATGTAGTATTAAAATCTAATTAACAGTTAATAGTTGAACTGCCTCTATTCCGTCTATTTCTAATTCCAATTCTCTATCTAAACTTTTTTTTTCTTATAATAACATCTTTTAGTGCTAGTAGTAATACATATTAAAAAGTTATTGTTAGTCGAGTATTGTTTTGTAAAATAACCTTCAGTCTTCTATAAGTTGAAAAATATTGTTTTAATATTTGTCTGTTTGTTTATAAGTATTATTAGGGGTATTCAGTATTTGTGATTAAAGTTCGATTGTAAAAATTCTAATCAAATAATTATGGTTCATAATAATATATATGTATTAATAGTATCCATCATATGTAACATGTCTGTTATTTCGTCTGTAATTCACAATATTCATGTATTCTAAACTTTTTTAAATAGTGGAATAAACTACTCAAAGGCCATTAAAAATTACTAACATTGCACAGAGGGGTACCTCGAACATTTTTACGGCAAAAAGTTCAATTTTAAAAGTTTGAATTTTGCAAAAATAAATATCATATTCAATAGCAAAAAACATGCTGACCTTTGACTCAAACAAATTTTTTTAGTAAGTCATTTGTTGAACTAGTTCAGAGTCTCCAAAGTCAGTTTTTCAAAATTTTTTTATAAAAAAAAAAACTACTGGAATATAGCATCAACTTTAAGTACAGAAAGTATGTATATGCTAATATATATTTTTAGTTCATTTTCCCATAATGTAATTATAAAGTGACCGCACATCTACAGAACAATGATTGCTTGTAGTTTGTTAGTGTAAAACCACTTCATATAATGTCAAAATGCTATGAACAAAAAAGTAGAAAATCAAGTAGAAAAATATTACATACGAATACACAAACAATTTGAGAATTTGACATAAAAAATTGTAAATCAGCAGGGCTTACGAGGTCACTTTCTTATTACAATATATAATTTTCCCTTACATCACAAATTAACCATACCCACCTGACCACCAACTTCGACAATAATATTCCGTTCGAACATTTCGCGAACACTTCACTGACAAAAGATTCGAGTGTGACAATCGTTGGTGACCCAAATATGAGGAGCTCACCTGTCCTGCACTTTCTGGCAGCAAATCTTTCGATCTCAGATGTCCGTCTATTGTATACAAGGCCCAACCAATGAAAAAAAAATCATCGCACAGTGGGGTCAAACGCAAATTTTTTGGTAATAAATCTGAATCTCCTAAACTACTGGTCGGATCAAATTGAAATGTATGGAAGAGTTGTAGAGGAGGACCTAAGCTTTCAGAAAAATCATCTTGTAGTCACCCTGTGATAACACGAGATAAGCTACAGGGTGTCAAAGTTGACTACCTCGAGTATGTAAAAGTTAAAAAAAATCGTAACTTGTACAAATGAAGTCCGATTTTAAAGATTTTTATATATCTGGAAAGTGCTGCGCAAGATAAAGAAAAAATAAGCTTACTCATCTAAGTTATCTCTTACAGTTAAAAAGATATTTACGCTTGAATTTTGAATTTTTGATTTTTTGGCTCGACATTCTTTCGTTTTTCGGGAATAAGTCAGGAGATATATGAGGTAAAAATTTTCTAAAAATATTCTGTAATTTGCTACATATTTCAAAATAACATTCTGAAAGAATTTTTGGATTATCTCAATTCGTCTAGACGTGAAAAATATTCAAAGTCAGCACTCTGAAATTGGCATGAAAAATGGCTATTTTTTTACAAAAATATAGTACAATTCATTCACTTTTTTCTCAAAGTTCCGTTAATAAAAAAATTTTTTCCTTATTAATTTCAAAAGATAAGGCTTTATAAATGGTTAATAAAGAAATTTTGAATTGATTTAGATTTGCACCCTACATCCAGCATTGGCCGAAAATTGTCAATTTTAAAAAATAGTTTCATTTTTATCGATTAATAAAAAAATTTCACGCCATCTTTTTTAAATTTGGTAATCACATTTTTTATAGAAATGGATTTAGAATGATTTAACACTAAACTGCTTTCCGCCCGGCCAAAAACGAATACAGGAGTGGAGATTTTATGTTAAAAGTCAGTTTTTTTAACGACTATTTTTAAAATCATATTAAAAGCATATTAGCATAATATTTTAATATTATTTCTCATGTAATGTATAAAACATAAATCAAGCTTTCATTACTAAAAAAATCAATAAAATAGCTCCAATAACCTATTTTTGGTAATTTTTCAAAAATAATTTTTTTTTTTTAATAGCTGAAAATCCAAAAAAAATTTAATTTTTTTAATACAACTCCACTAATAAAAATACTTTAAAAATGTTAAAAGAATATAAAAATAGACTTATTTACCAATTCAAAGATATATAAAATGTTGATATAGCTCATTTAATAATAGTAATATAATGGCCTCAAAACTACCAAGTCACGTCAAAAGTTGCAAAATTCACTATTTTGTTCCGTATTTCCATATGTGTGTATACGTAACATTTTAGTTTTCTAACGTATTATGTAGGTATATATTTGTTATTATAAAGTAGTAAATTCTTTATTTGAGTAATGTTTATTTAATTTGTTCTACATATTTACATACTTATTATACATATATCCCGTATATTTATTTCATTAAGAATATATTATCGAAGATATTATTAGATATTTTCTTGAAAATAATCAGAAACATCAAACGTTATCAAATTTTTAACTTCCTTAGCTTCGGAATCCTCTTTTTCTATTTCAAGAGTGATTTTTGGTAGCCATCGTGTTCTTATAGTATATATATCTGGATTTGATGATATTAATAAATATTCCATTAAGTCCATATTTTGCGCTATTTTCGAACATTTTCGGGTATTGAAGAGTCGGAAATGTTTAACATCTTTATTTCGGGCTTCCTGTGCTTCCTCTGTTAGCTCTCCCAATGGCAAAATACTATTTTCTATTATTTCTTTACCATGAGCCAATACTTTGTGAATTGTTGGAGTCATTGATTTCCAGGGGTATTTAATGTTAAGTAGCAAAAATTTTAAATATGTCCGCATTAATTTGTTTTTTGCTATTAATGGCTGCCAATATAATCTTAAAACGATTCAAAATATTTAAGTCAATGCCTATGATTGAAGATGTGAGTTCCGGATTTTCAAAGAAACGTCTTGCTGTATTTCCATCATTTGAGCTTCCATAGCCATGTAGAGGTTTATCAATTATTAATCCGAGTTGTTCTTTGAATTCTAATTGAATTCTTTTCTTCTTCTCTTTTCGTAATTCGTGAAGTTCCAAATTGTTTTTTACTGTAGCATTTTCCTGCCCGGGAATATTTCTGTACTTCATATCATATGTAAGATGTAAGCAGAACTCCAAAAATCTTATCCTTGCGAGGAGTGGTGATATTCCAAATTTTAAAGAATTTTTATTAACAAGGACTTCAGAATTATCCTGAAATTGTGAACTTATTTTTCCACATATATTACATTTCCATGTAGATGTTGTATATGTTATAGCGTTTGCAACTTTTCCATCAATCATCATTAATTGTTGTTGAAATGTAACTTTAATAGTTCTGTTTGATACTTTTACATATATTGGGGGCAATGCTTTAATTTCTTCTTCCAATTGGTTGACAATGCTGTTTATTATAACCGTGGTTTCTTTTGTGTAATCAAAAAGGATTGGACGGCACAAAAATTTGGAACCTGGAGTTAAATTTATCCATATATCATCAAAAAGCGAGTCATTTCTTGTCGATGAGGAAGGCTTATTTAAGCGCATTCGAAGTGGTACCAGAGACACTATAAACAGCGAGGAATAATTATTTCCAGAATTACTTCCATCCAGTTTTTTGTATTCCGAAAATCTTGATGTTCCATCGCAGCCCCATTTGAATATTAAAATAAGTTCAGAGTCTTTGCATTTTTCAATGTTATCATTGCTGAAGGTAGATATAATTCTAGAGGCAGTATTTTCAAGTAATTGCAATATATTAACTTTAGCACTTTTAACAGAAGCATTAACCGGGTGCTCCATAGGCTGTAAAATATTACTTTTCGCTTCTCTTACTGATTTGCTACTGGGAAAGATATCATATCCTTTTTCGCTAACAGATTTCCTCAAAATCTCGTATTGGTTTCTGGATAATCCTAAATTTAATATTAGAGCTAAAGCATCTTCAGAGGTAAAGGACGATGTTGATTTCGGTGTCACTATGCTTTGGATTATCCGATGTAATCGATTGGGAGAAACTGTTGGTAACACATCTATAACTTTTTCTACTTCCTTTGGTTGCGTACGTGTTACTAAAGCTTTAAATGTATCTTTTATTTCGGCATTCGTATGTGAATTTAGAATAGATTCCTGTTTGGTCCTCTTTGTTCTTAGCTGAACTTCATCGTAACTTTTTTTTGGTCGATCCTTTTTCTGCTTTCCGATGAAAATTGGTATTTCTCCCTCCAACCACTCTTCATTTTTCTTCTTGAACTTTGGTATTGACCAATCTGAAGCTTGCATCCTTTTTTCGTATGATTTATAAAAATTTTCGAGCTTTAAACTGTCTTCTGCAGTAAGAGTTAAACCAAAAGATACTACTGTATCAATGAGTTTTCTTATTTTTTCTGGACGATTTATAATATCAGATAGATTATCCCAGATTACTTTGCAAATAGAAAAGTGTTTTAATGTAATCTCCATAATGACAAATTCACTAATAAATCTGCATATTTATAAGGATACTTATATATAGAAAAAGAATATTTATATCTGGTAAATGGAGACAGGCAAAAATGAATTAAAAAATTAAAATTTTTGCTCAAAACCCCCAATTTCATTCAGTTTATTTTTATGACCTGTAGTGTTAAACAGGTACGTCAAAAATGTACCTATGCGATTGTAAAAAAATCATTTTTGTTATAATACATTAATTAAGTAGCTAGGTAAATTATTTAAAAACTTAAAAAAATGTAATAAAAAACGAAGGAAAATATACTTATTTATGTACTTAGGTAATTTTAAAAACCTTTTGAGTAGAAAAAAATTATGAACACTTTAAATAAATTCATTAATAAATATTATTATCTCGTAACAAAAATAAGCAATGCAGTTGAGTGTTACGTATACACACATATGGAAATACGGAACAAAATAGTGAATTTTGCAACTTTTGACGTGACTTGGTAGTTTTGAGGCCATTATATTACTATTATTAAATGACCTATATCAACATTTTATATATCGTTGAATTGGTAAATAAGTCTATTTTTATATTCTTTTAACATTTTTAAAGTATTTGCAAAATTAGTGGAGTTGTATTAAAAAAATTATTTTTTTTTATTACTTTTTAAAAAAAAATTTATTTTTGAAAAATTACCAAAAATAGGTTATTGGAGCTATTTTATTGATTTTTTTAGGAATGAAAGCTTGATTTGTGTTTTATACATTACATAAGAAATAATATTAAAAATATTATGCTAATATGCTTTTAAAAATAGTCGTTAAAAAAACTGACTTTTGACGTAAAATCTCCACTCCTGCATTCGTTTTTGGCCGGGCGGGAAGCAGTTTAGTGTTAGATCATTCTAAATATATTTCTATAAAAAATATGGGTACCAAATTTAAAAAAGCTCGCGTGACATTTTTTTATTAATCGATAAAAATGAAACTATTTTTTAAAATTGACAATTTTCGGCCAATACTGGATGTAGGGTGCAAACTTAAATCAATTCAAAATTTCTTTATTAACAATTTGTGAAGCCTTATCTTTTGAAATTAATAAGGAAATAATTTTTTTATTAACGGAACTTTGAGAAAAAAGTGAATGAATTGTACTATATTTTTGTAAAAAAATAGCCATTTTTCATGCCAATTTCAGAGTGCTGACTTTGACTATTTTTCAAGTCTAGACGAATTGAGATAATCCAAAAGTTCTTTCAGCATGTTATTTTGAAATATGTAGCAAATTACAGAATATTTTTAAAAAATTTTTACCTCATATATCTCCGGACTTATTCCCGAAAAACGAAAGAAAGTCGAGCCAAAAAATCAAAAATTCAAAATTCAAGCGTAAATATCTTTTTAACTGTAAGAGGTAACTTAGATGAGTAAGCTTACTTTTTCTTTATCTTGCCAAGCACTTTCCAGAAATATAAAAATCTTTAAAATCGGACTTCATTTGTACAAGTTACGATTTTTTTTAACTTTTACATACTCGAGGTAGTCAACTTTGACACCCTGTAGCTTATCTCGTGTTATCACAGGGTGACTACAAGATGATTTTTCTGAAAGCTTAGGTCCTCCTCTACAACTCTTCCATACATTTCAATTTGATCCGACCAGTAGTTTAGGAGATTCAGATTTATTACCAAAAAATTTGCGTTTGACCCCACTGTGTAGCGTAACGCAGAAATCTATAGAAAATAGATCTATACATAGTTCCGTGACTTTTTGACAGTCCTGTATTTTATTTTCTTTACAAAATAGCTAAAGAACAGGGTTGCTCATATAATTACTGTCCAAAAACATATGTCACGTATACTTTTGTAGACTGTTTGTACAAAATGTTTTACGTTTGATTGGGCCTTAATAGTGAACCTTTAACAATATTAATAGTGAAAGATAAAAATATTCGTTAGTGATTTGTTTATGGTATCAAAAATCTATGGATATTATACGATATTGATATTACTAAGGACTTGTGATTATTATCATTGGTAATAGTTCGAAAACAATAGTTTTCTATTTTGTTTCATTTCCATTTTGTTGCCAAGCTACAATTCAAAACTGATTTAAATTTTAAATTTATTTTTTATTTCAAACTTAATACAACATATTAAATGATTAAAAAATTATGGGTACATAATAAATTACATTTCAAAAATAATAATTCAATTAAATAACAATAAAATTAATAAAGTGATTTACATACGAATAGTAATATTTGAAGCATCTTGGCCAAATTTCAACTTCGTCCAGAGAAGTCATCAGTGTTTATTCCCAATATTATTAATTTTTAAGTCGCTAAAATCCATATCTTTTAGTTCAACATGTTCTCGACTAATCTGCAAAAAGATATATTAGATAAATATACTATTTTGCAAATCTATTTAGACAAGTAGCGACATCACTTACCATTTTTTTTTAATTTTATTATTATTATTTTTTTTATTAAAAATTGCAGAGAATTTAACTAATATCATGAATTTTAATGCGCAATATTTTAGATCCAAATACTATAAACTATGACTCAATAATGACATTTGATTCTCTTTGTTTAAGTATTTTGCTTACAAAAACAAGAAACTACGTTTCTTTTTTTATTTAAGTAATAAATCCTAAAGAAATTGAAAAGAATAGATAATTTATCAAAGAATTTAGTTTCGAGATTTTCTTCAGAAAAGTTGAATATTGCGATATCGTTCTTTTTAAAATTCTGGAATATTACGCTAATGTTTACTATCGAGAAATTATCAGGAAAACCTCTATGCTACGAACATTCATGCTCGTATTTAATATAATTGCCGATATTTTTTCGAACATTTAGTTTCGAAAATTCTTCGTTTTTAGCGAATATTCGCTAATATTGAAATTCAGATCAGACGAGTACCTTACGTCCTCCTTAGAAAGAAAGATATATGTTTAATTTCATTAAGATATCTTACAAATTATAAACTGTAGTTTGATAAGAACGGTTAAATTAATAAGGATTATCCGACGAACCGACGGACACTGCCAAATCAGTTCGATAAATTATTTGGTGTAAAATTAAATACTATAGGATAGCTAAATAACATTGCTTTAGAGCGTTGTAAGCATTATTGGAAATGCAATAAAACTGCCCATTTACAATAGTGCAATAATTAAAAAAAATTTTCAGTATATTTTTATATTTCAGTTCGGTTTTTCAAATATGACATATAACATTTTTAAGAATCTGAAATCGTTCTCTTTTCAACAATATAAATATCTTGTTAGCGTTAGCTTTTGTAACGGTTTAGTTATTGCCGCAAAAATACATTTTTCCCAATGGCTGTAAGTATAAAGACTCCATACTTTTTTAATATATTAAAAATGCTTCTGAGATGTTTCTTATAGTATTTAAACCGGTATAGGAGAAAAACAATTGCTTGCACTATACACAAGCAGAATCATAGTATCAAATTTCATGAGGATTGATGGATAATTGACCGTGGTTCTATAGGGAAAATTATATGGCTCCCTATAGAAAATTATATTAAAAGTGCATATAACTCATATATAATAGGTCTCAATCACGAAAATCTCATAGTTAGTGGTGTGGCCTATAAAATAAATACACCTAAGAAATTTAATTAAATTCAACTAATTAAAATCTATTTCAAACGTAAATAACGAATTTATTTAAATATTTTATCAAAAAATATATTTGCTCGGTGTTCGAAAGCAAATATTGCGATAAATTCCAAAGAAGCATATATTTTCTTATTTACTTTTGATAAATTTATTTTTGCAGAATAATAATTTTTAAGAGTTTTTATGTATTAATTCGGACACAAAATCGATATTATTTATATTTTATAAAAATCTTCGCCTATAGCACTTCATTCTTCAAATAAAATATAACTTAACTTATTATACTGAATTTACTTAATCAATTATTATAATTATTTCTTAATATACTTCATTAAACATAGAAACTAAGGACTATCCACGAAAACATTGTCCCTTTTTTAAAATAATATTTTTTGGCAACCATAAACTAAATCGGTGCTATTTTTTAGAAAAAATTGTCACTGTTAAAACACTTTTAGTTTTTAACTTGATCAGATTAGTAAATGTGAAATATCGCAACAGAAAAAACCGAAAAACCATTTTGACCAAAATACTTGAAAATTAAATGTTAAGGTAAAGTAAAGTGCCTGAGGTTTTAAAGGCTTCAATAAATTCATTTTTTTTTATTAAATATTATTTTTCAGCCAACTACCAAGTGAATTCCCCTAATATAGAAATTTAAAAAAAAGAACACATCTATGTAAACATGTTATAGAAAGCGTGAAGAACAAATATTTGCTAAAGGCTGAAAAATACAAATTAGAATTGTTGTTTTCTTTTTCTCATTTTTTTTTTTTGCTTTTGTTGTTAAACAAATATGAGCAAAAAAAAAAAAAAAATAAACTTATTAAATGAAAAAAAAGGGTAGAATTTTCAAAAGACTTCAAGTGGAAAACTTTGGGAAGAAAAAAAGTAATTAAAATAAAATTCACAAAACTATATACAAATACTCCATTTTAAAAGAGAAAAAAAGGAACAAAAAGCAATAATGAACTTGAATATCAAGCGACTGCAAATAGAAAAACAACAATCAAATCAAATGAAAGCTAGTACTAATTAACTTAACAATTGAACAGACCCTAAAGGAGCATGTTAATGAAAGTCTGTTATAGAAGTTCATATAAAAGAGTAAATAAAGACCTTAAAAGAAAATTCTGGTTATTTTGTTATTGAGTACATATTTTTTCTTTATTGATATTTTGTTAAGGGAAAAAATCAGCCAACCTCTAATGAAAAGTGATATTAGTTCAATGTTCTCTTTTTATACATTTTTTTTTTTTTTTGTTGTTTTATGAAAACGTATATTCATTCCCTTTATTTTCTTTTGCTATGATATTGCTTAAGCTTTTTTGCCTATGTAATCGGAATTATTTTAACTAAATCGGCTTAACATGTTTGAGTCTTTGTCTAAGAACAAAGTTTGAGCCCTTTACTTGAAATTATAAACATATTCATATTCATTCGTTCAACATTTTGATTCGATGAGTGTATTTTATAACCAAAAGTCACATGTAAACTTTATTAAAATTTAATGAATATAATCATCATTTTTATCCTCATTACTAAGGCATTATCATTATCATCATCAATAGCAGCTTCATCAATATTAAATCAAAAAGGGAATTTATATCTGTATAAAAGAATTTGCAACCTTTGAAGTGTGTGATACAATATGCATTTGCAAATGTTGTTTTACCTTTTTGCAACAGATTTACGTATATTTCACATTAATAAAACTGGTTTAATGCACGCAGAGAAAAAACATGGTTACGGCATTATCACCATAACAATATTACTTAATTTTCATAAATTGTTCAGTTTTATCATTCAAAGTTCTAATCAAAATTTTAATATTTGTAATGTTTATAAATATTTTTACCAGAAACAAAATTATATTAGTATAAAAAATATCATTATTCTATAACTATATCTGTTATATATATACAAGGAAAAATATTTACCCTGTTCCTAAACCATATTTAGTTTTCAAAACATATTAATATTATTATTCCCATAACAATAAAATATTACAAATAAATATGATTTAAAAATGTGGTTGAAAATTTAATAACTTTTTTGTTTTTGAATAAATTTTGTTTTTACCGTAAGGTGGGAAACAAATCACCTTCATTATAATTCCCATTTAGTTTATATGTGAATTAATATAAGTACACAAGGTTTTGTCCATAAAAAATATATTTTTTATAATATTGCTCAACATATGATACAAATAAATAAAGTCAATTAATGAACAAATAATATACAACTATTTTTTTTATGATTAATAGCTACTTTTATCTATAATTTTGAAAAAAAAAAAATGGATATTTTGAATGTAATGGATTTATTAAACAATTTATAAAAATAATAATTTTGAATTAATGTGGTGTGTTTTAATATATAATATTGCTATGTTCATATATAGATTTTTTTAAACGAGTCGTTTTTTAAAAAAAACACAAACAAATTTATTTGTTTTTTTCATGTATTCATATTTCATGTATTTCAAAGTCAAAAAACATTTTGATTCGAGTTCCATACAGGGAAGAAATTTTTAGTATTTTAGTACATAGAATTTTGTTGGAAAAAGAATTTGTAAAAATTATCAAACAATTTAAAAACAAAAAATTTAAAATTATGAAAGAAATTTATATTTGTTTATAATTTATTATTATTATTATTATTATTATTATTATTATTATTATTATTATTATTTGTTTAAAAATATTGTTCCTTTGAATTAGAAAGCGTTTGTATGTGAAATTTTTATATAAATCAAAAATTTTTTTAAATATTTTGGCAAACGAAAAACAGGCCAAAACAGTGATGTTTAAACTCATGTTTTTTTTTTACACAAGTCATAAACTAGTGTGTGTGAACATTATATAAGATGGAATAATAATATGATAAAATGTAGTAAGATTTAATAATACTATGATAAGTTGGGATAATAATATGTTAAAATGCGATAATAATACAATAAAATGGAATAATAACATGAATGGAATCATAATATGATACGATGGAATAGTAATATAATAAGATGGAATTATTAAACAAGTTTGCAATCGTAAATTGCCTTGTTGTCTCTGTTTGACAGTACCAAAGCAGATTTTGTGGACTATAATTAGACACCAGCTCAATTGAACACGTAATTTCAATACCGCTATACACTTCATCAGCATTTGTGGTATCTTATCCATTTTGGTATCGTTGAAACCTAAACATGGTGTCCGCCTTGCACGGTATACAATTTTGGGAGACTCAGTTAGTATCACCAGGCGTTTGGAGTAAGTAAAAGAGAAACTGAGCTTAGCAACGTAAACGTTGTTATAGATATGGTTACAGTAATGTCGTAAGCCGACATCTGGTTCAAAGAACCATAAACAAGTTTGCAATTGTAAATTACCTTTTTGTCTCTGTACCAAAGCAGAGTTTGTGGACTATTATTAAACACCAACAGAGTGTAATATGTATTTTTTGTGCCGCTGCACACTTCTACAACATTCGTGCTTTCTTATCCATTTTGATTGCGTTGAAACCTAAACAATTATAATATAATAAAATGGAATCACAATCTAATAGAATGAGAATCATATCACGAAATAACGAACCATAAAATCGGACATAGTATGATAAAATGGAATCATAATAGTTATCATTTATAATCATATCTATTTCTAGCTATGACCATAAGTTCCAATCATAATATGTTGTTCTTAGATTGTGGTCACTACAACTATATTTTTTCTCTGCGTGTGGATCATTATTTTATTTTTTTAATAATAATTTAATGCACCTTTATATAGCGCTTTTCAAAGACCAAAGTGGGACCAGATTATAGTTATTAACAAGGGTACAGCTTTAAAGTTTTTTTAAACAACAATTGATCACTTTAATATCATGTACATATTATTTATATTTCTTCGCAATCTGGTCACCTTAATTGTCTACCTTTATAAATCAGATAAATGTACTTTGCATACAGTACTTGATTTTGCTTTTTAAGTACTTTATTACAGCTTTTACATTTTTGTTGCCTTTTCTTTTATATCATTCAATATTTTTTCACATCCTTTTCTATTTTCTTTTAAACTTCCATAAAGTCAATAATAACGAGCATGTTTATGACTTTGATACGAGTAATAAGGATGACGCTGATGTCACGTTTGTTACGATAGCGGCGGTAGTAATGAACATTAATAAAAATAAAAATTATGCAATAGATATTGAATGACATTAATGCTTGTTACTGTTACTTAGTTATAAATATTAAATGATTGTTATGATTACTTTGTTTATAAATTATTATATCATACAAATAATAATGATGTTGAAATATATGTACTTGAAAGTTTTTTTTTATTAAAAATCATAAAACTTTTGAATGTAATAAAGTGCAACTAAGAAAAAGAAAAAAAGTTGTTTCTTTTTAATTTCAAAAATGAAACAAACAATATCTGCAAAGAGATATTTATTACATAAAATAATCATTAAAAATCCTTATATGGTGTTTATATATTTAATATATACATATTTTCCCCATTAAATATTTCTAATTAAATTGTAAATTATAAAAAAAGAAAGAAATCTATGCTTTTTATTCCAAATTAAAAATTAACAATAATAAAAGGTGTTTATCTCATTTGCTTTGCTTAAACAATATCTGCAAGGAAGACTTTTGTAAAAAGTTTGTTTGTAAAATAGTCTATATGGAAAGTTCTCGTTGGATTAGTGTTTACTGTTCTAGTAAGGGTAAATATAGAATTTCATTTAATACTTGTATCATGACAAACAATTGCAGGATTACACTTCTACCGAGAATTACAATATACTTGGAAATAAATTAACTTAACAGCTATCAGTTCCTATAAAATATATGAGTTGTGGAGAAAAAATAATTTATTTTTCAGAGCTTGCCAATATTAATACGATTTTTTCCAAAAAATGAAAATTAAAAGCCCACTTGATTAATTTACTTGTTTTTTGAATTCTCACATATAAGATACTAGTATTATTTTTTTATATTTTTATTTCATTTATATTTTGGAGAGAAAAAAGGAATTAGATATTACTCATACCACTAGTATGTCAACAAAAAGAAAAAAAAAAAAAAATAGACGACTCCTTATTAAAAAAAAAGGAACAAGTGCTTGCAAAAATTGTAGATTTTGAGCTTTTTTGGAAGTTATTAATAATTATTTTCAAAAAAAAAAAAAAAAAAAAACTCATAATTTCTAAGAAAATTAAAATTTCACATATTCAAAAGTATTTTTATATTTTTTTTAACAAGGCTAAAACAGAATCTTTAATAAAGAATTTTATAAATATAGTTTTAAAAGAAGTACTTCAAAAGTAAAACAAGAACCATAAAAAAGAACATCTTACCAATGACTACCATGGTTTAAACTTCTACAGCTCTTTTTCAGTACTAAGTATTTCGTTCTAATGACAACACAATGTTAAAATCACAACTTCTTCAGTTTTTTTTTTTTGTTATTTTGCTGGGTTATAATATGAGTTTATTTCTCCCCTAAAAACATTTGGAAAATATCTTCCTGGAAGAAATTTACGCAATATCTTCTTTTCATTATTTCTTATATTGCAATTTTTTTGGTTTAAAGATGATTGAGGTCACCTGGAAAAAATTAATGAAAAATTTATACTTTTATTTTTCAGTCATAATTTTTTCAGTTGTAGAAAAATTGTTAAAAAATTAAAAAACTATTGAAGAAATTTGTTTGTCTTTTAGCAAAAATGGATCTTATATAAGAGTTTCAGTTTTTGTGCTTTATAATATTAAGAGTTATGTGCATGCATGCTTTGCAAGATGTAAAAGATTTCTCTATTATATTATTTCAAGATTTCTTTAATGATAATTTTTCTATATATTTATTACATCTTCCAGAAGTTTATCTGGCGGTATCGTTTATTTTTTTCACCTAGGTGAATATCTAGCAATATTGCTAATTTTTCTTCTAAGGGTATTATTGCTTAAATGTGTCGTCTGTGACACACAATCTCTCCCGATGTGGGAAAATTCCGCAATATCAAAATGATTATTGCAGCAATAAAATATTTCTTCTAAGCAATACGAATTCAAATCACTTTCCTATTTCCTATTTCACTTTGCTTGTAGGGTTACGGGTAGTATGATTATTTTATATTATTCGTGAATTTAATTTTCGGGAAATATTACATTTTTCTCTTAATACAACAAACTAAAAAATCATCAATGTATTATTCAGGTATTATTTGTGTTGCAGTTTTTAAAATTGCTTCCATTCAAGTGATTTTAAATTGCATTTGTGATTTAATATTTCACTTACTGCCAAATTTTCAATGTCTGAGATAAAATGCTTTCAAAGATTTTTTTAAGTTTTCAGCGAAATTTTAATAGAAGAGGCACCATGAAAGTGTGCTACAGCATAACTTTTTACGCTCCTTCAAGTCGAATTTTACTTTTATAATAGCATGTTTTGTTTTTCTTTTTTAATGAAAATTACACATGAACATTTAGCAAAACATTAAAATTTAAAGTGGCGTAATTCTGGTTCTGTAAAATATATTGACAGTGATGTTTTTCTATATAATTAGAAGTTTCAATAGATAAAAGAACTTATTTTGAAAAAATTAGAGTCCATAGTTTTTCAGATTTTTTGAACTAAATTTTTTTAGAAATTGTTTTTTGGAGAAACTGTAAACATTTAATCTATAATGAAATCTTTGTTGGTTAAGATAACCAAACAAAAAATGGAATTTTTTTTCGAATTTTGGCTATTAAATCCACATTTGTTGCATATCTTGAGAAAGCTTTTGGCAAACTCTTTGCAACATATTAGTGCTTCCGCGATTATATTTTATAAAAAAAAGGTAAAAAAGATTAGGTAAAATTCAACAGGATCAGTATATAGCACTGTTGGATAACTGGGCTCACTTATGAATTTTGAAATTATACACACCTTTCAGCAAAATATTGTGTTCGCAAAGAAAGTTCTATTTTAGAGGTAAAAGAGTGTAGATACTTTTTCGGTTAAAAACCAGAAAAACTCTAAGAAAACTCCAGAAGAACTTTAAGAAATGAAAAAAACTAGTCTAAGATCTTGCAAAATTGAGATAGTTGAAATTTAAAATGCAAGAAAATGCGACCATATATTATTATCAAAAGTTTTAAATAAACTTTTGGCTAGCAGCTGGAAATTTTTTACGTCTAATGGCTGCACGCAGAGAAAAAATATAGTTGTGGTGACCGTAATATAAGAGCAACACATTATGATTAAAACATATGATCAAAGCAAAAAATAGAAATGATTATAAGTAATAATTATTATGATTCCACTTTGTCATATTGTATCCGATTTTATGGTTTGTTTTTTCATACTATGATTATAGTTTTACATATAATTGAACAAACTTATTATATTATTGTACCACATTGTCATATTTTGATTCCATTATATCATATTATTACCTCATGTTATCATGTAGTTACACAATCTTATCATATTATTATTTTATTTTATTTTGTCATATTATTATTCAATCTTATCATATATTAATAAAAATTATTATTATTTTTATAAAATTTTTATTGAAAAATTATATATTATATATATATATATATATATATATATATATATATATTATATATATATATTATATATTATGTATATATATATATATATATATATATATATATATATATATATATATATATATTCCATATACCACCATTTGTAGTAGTTCAAATACAAGGTGCCTTATAATTCTTAAATCACACCGAGTATGACCAAACCTTGCCTATTTCTATATTTATTCATATATAAACTAAATGAGAATTAGATTGAAGTTAGAAAATAAACCTTAAAAAATTATACATATATTTAAAAACAAACAAGTATTGAAGTTTTCCCCTAAGTTTGTGAAAAGTATAAGTGTCATATTTATTTGTAACATTTTATTTTTATAGGAATAATAATACTAATATGGTTTAAAAACAGAATATGATTTAAGAACAAGGAAAAATACTGCAAATATTTAATGGTTGTAGAAGTAATAATATGTTTTATATTAACAAATTTTGTTTCTGTTAAAAATATTTAAAAACATATAATTTTTGCAGTCAATCATATAAAAACTCTTAATGACTGCAAACGTTAAATGACAAAATTTAATCAAAATTATTGTTGTCATGTCGGAATTATTAAAATTCAATAAAATTAACAATGAGAACATAATATTGTTGTGGGGATGATGTTGTAACCATGGTTTTTCTCTGAGTGTGCGCATGAAAAAATCCGTGCATATTTTAAAGATTATAACTTTTATTGTACGTTAAAAAAATTTATACCGTTAAAAAATTAGTACCGTTTTTCTCACTAATCACGTACTAAATTTAGTTGTAATAGCATAACGAGTTGTTCTTAAAATGAAAATTTAACAAATTTCATACAAACGCTAAATTCAAATTTATAACTAAAATACATGTCGACCAATTGCTAGGAGTGCAGGTGATTTAGGGATTACAGTTTTTGAGAAGTTCGTGATCACCGAAAGGAACGCTGATAACCGAAGAAAAATTTATTTAAATATTGTAGGATTGCAAACAAAATAATACGTATTTTAAAGGCAATTTTTATATATCTCACTTATTAAATTGAAAGTAGTTACTAATAACTTTCTTATAAATAAATTTTTTTTATAAATTTTTTAATAAGAATTCTGTTTTAACTTTATTTCAAGGTAGTATTTTAAAATTTGTTAAATTTAAATTTTCTTTGAAATTATTAACCT
Source organism: Protocalliphora azurea (assembly GCA_932274085.1). NCBI lineage: Eukaryota > Metazoa > Arthropoda > Insecta > Diptera > Calliphoridae > Protocalliphora > Protocalliphora azurea. Next base: position 90,976,448 of record OW026523.1, read on the forward strand.
TTTCTTGTTAAAAATACTTTTTCACTTTTTTGTAAGTAATTATATTCATAATAATTGCCAACAAAGCACAAAATATCCACATAGTTCTACTTTAAAAGTCGTCAAAATGTTCTTTTTTGGATGCACTTTACCATTTTTTTAATGAACCAAATCGGACAAGTCCTTCTCGAGTTATGCTTTAATATAGAGCCACTGCAAAAAAAATTATTATAATAATGTGCATTCGAATTTACTGAAAAATTCCGTGCTGCAGAATCAGTGTCGCCTTATTTATTTTTGATATGATAAACAATCAAATTGTCAGTCATACAAAAAATTTTAAAATCGATATTAAATTCAAAATTAAACAATTTCATATTCTACTTATCAACTTCCGACTTCAATGAAATTCCCTTCAGATGTTACCTAGTTGTGTTGCTCAAATCACAAGCTCTCAGACTGAAGATCGAGTTTATTTCCAAAAGTGTACATACTTTATTGCTCATATTTTCTAAACTATACACTATAAAATTCTAATCTTTATTTCATTTTATAGAAAAAGATATTAAATGTAAAATCGTATAAAACGTATTTATTGCGAAAGTTCAAGGGTCAACATCGATGATGTAAGGATCAAAGTTGAACATCTCAAAAAGTGGTATTTTGGAATTCTTAAAAAAAATATATATATATAAATTTATAACTTAACATTTATTCTACGCTCACGCCAATTTCCAAGTTGGGCGTCCTTTTGGTGTAGGAGTTATGAAGCAAAATATGCTGAAGAGCTATTTTTTTTTTATGTAAAATTTTAATTATTTTCAAAACTTAATTTCAAAATACGTTTTTTATGAGCTCATATTTAAAAAAAAAATATAGTTATTTATTACCGAATAGAAGTATTTATTGAAAACTACACAATATTATAACAAAAAAGTGATCTTCAAACCTATAATTTTAAATTAGAAACAGATTCGCACATTTGCGTGCAAGTAATGTGTAAAATATAGCTTTTTTGGGTTTAGTTTTGAAACTTTTTAAGCAATATTGTATTTTTCCCAAATACCCGGGAATGTCTAAATTAAAATCCCTATTCCCGGGAATTGATAAAATTCGGAAAATTAAAAACCCTACTTTTGATATAAAAACCTTTATATATATCGTTATAAAGGTTATATTTTTGTCTTTAATATGAAACTATAACCATAGATTTACCCAGTATAGTTTAGAAATTATTAGCAATTAAACATGTACACCTTTGTAAATTTTGTAACCTTTTTCGTTTTTTGAACCGTCACATTTTTGAACCGGAAGGGTATATGGCTCTATAATTTTATGATTGGATGTGTAAATTTGTCTGTGGTGAATTTCGTTGATATCTTAGATGTCAAATCCGATTGCTGTCCGTTTTGACGTCGAATCACTCAACAAGAGCTTGTCAAAAAACAGGTTTTATTTATTTATTTATTTTTAATATCATAAATTCGAAAAAACTCCGAATTTCAACTTAAAAATATTATAGTGAACTTCTGTATATGGTTACATTACAACTTTCTTTATTCGTTAAATTCGGTAAAGGTGTAAATAGAAAAACCTGAATTAATTTAACTTGCAGTAGATACAATAAAAAAACTAACATTTTACATATAGTAATTTTCTTTTGTTTTATTTAAAAAAGTGAAGAAAAAACTTTTATAAAAAGTAATTAGAGACCAGGGAAAATTAAGAGGAAATAAAAAATATAGGAGAAAAAAATGTAAATAAGGGTAAATAAAAGAAATGATGATTACATAGAAATGGGTATTTCAATGTATGGTTTCAGTTTTTCAAAACCAAAAATAAAATAAAAAGCTATGAAAATAAGAGAAGTCATATGAACTAAATTTATACACTGGCAAACGGAAAGAAAAAATATGGTTACAGCATTGTCACTACAATAATATTATGTTTTCATTGTTAATTTTCATTAACTTTAATAATACTGTGTTCATGATAAGAATGTTTTCGTTTCAATTTTATCATTCAATAAAAATTTTAATATATTTGTATTTTTATCAGAAATAAAGTTTTATTAATAATAAAAGACATTATTATTTCGATAACCATTAAATATTATTAAACTTTTGCCTTGTTCTTGTTTTTAAATCATATTGATATTATTATACCCATAAAAATAGAATTTTACAAATATTTATAGTACGTATGCTTTTTCCAAATATGCTTGAATATATATATATATGTATGTATATATATATATATATATATATATATTGCTTTTATATATATATTGTTTTTAATATTTGTTGCTAACTTCATTATAATTCTCATTCAGTTTGTACATGAATAAATATAAATAGAGTAGATTTTATTATATTTGGCATGATTCAAGCAGCATAATATATTGATTATCTAATATTAGTTGATAAAAAGTATGTTTGCAAAACATATGTAAATAAAATAAATAAAATTAATTATTCAACAAATAATGATCAAATTAAAATGTGCGCCTGAAAAAGCACGAAAAAAAGGGATAACATGCACAGAAATATGCATAAAAAATGGAATAATTCTCGTGTTTTATTTTATAAATAAGCATAAATATGCTTTTTTATAATTTTAAAATTTTAATAGTTTTCGACTTTTTATTAAAAGAATTAAAAAAATTTATTTAAAATTTATGCAAATAGACAATGACAGTCACATTTGATATGTCTAAATTTTTTTCTTTACAATTATATACGGGGAATTCAAAAACTTTAAAAAATAAGTTATACTAATCAGTTAATCAAACTCGAAAACAATCGCAAAAAATAGCGTGCTTGTAAAGAAAACAAATTTTTGTGTTCATTATATGAAAATTTAAGTAAAGATTAGAAAAAGTTCATGTACTCTAGAAACATAATATGAAAAAATCAGAGCATAATTCTATAAAACTGGATCAGAACTTTATAAGATGTTTAAATGCAAAATTCAAAAACTCGGGTTATATTATCTTCTGAATATAATGTTCATATTTATTATTATTATTATTATTATTATTTATGAATATATAGTACAATCATAATATCTTGCTCTTCGATTATGGTTCCCGTAAACCATATTTTTTCTCTGCGTGTACCGAGAAGTATGTATGTAATTTACTATGCATGTGCTAATAGTTAAATTAAAACAGTGGATGAGAAAGTATAGTGAAATTTTATTAATTGTTGCTATTATATATTAAAAGACTTAAATGTTTTAGTTTAAGCAACTTTTATTTAAAAGAAAAATTTATTCTAAAGTAAGATAAAATGTCTGCAATAAAAATAGAACTTTTCATAGACATTTATAATTTTAAGAATAAAATAGTTTTTGTTTTTAATTTTCCTTTTTTGTTCTACTGTACATTAAGAATTAAAATAGTATAGCGCATTTACATATGTATATATAATCATATAAAACTAAGGTAACAGATTTATTTTATTTATTTTTTTTTTTACATTTAATTGTTCTAGTAGGAATTTGTTAAAAACTTTAATGTCCGGCATAGTACAATGTATTTACTAAAAAAATAGCTAATGGCAGTTGATGATGTAGACTTCTTTTACTTTTTTAGAAAAAAAGGACAAAAAGTTTAATGAGTATATAAATTTGACCATAATTAATTTCTTTAGTGTAATCAACCTTTCTATATTTGTTAAATAAAACAATGAAGAAGATTTCGTTTCTTTCAGGAAAATTTACAAAAATTTAAAAAATCTTTTGCCTAAAGGTTTAGAATATTATTTGAATTAAAAACTTAATTATAGCATAAAATTAGCATAAATTTAGCTTTGTGGTAAAAATACATATCGGCTTAGAAATCTAATGATATTGAAAGCAATGTGTTTTGTTTTTGGAAAAAGATTATGATAAGACTTAATTGATTTAGGGCATTTATTATATCTATCCAATAACTAAAGTTAGGATGTTATCGGTGAGATTAACTGATTTAAATTTTTGTAAGTACAAGATGTACCAAAAGTGACAGATAAGCTACAGGGCAGAACATCTGACCATTTATTTTTATCGCACGGTTCATGCATTTAGAGCTGCCTTATTTTCTGTTTTACAAATGCAATTTATATAAACATATGTATTCCGGTGTAGTTTTCAGTAGTATTTCTGTTTATATTTAGATTAGTTCCGGCATTGACTTTTAATTTGTTTTAAATCATTCATTTTAAAAATATCTTCGGTTTTACTTTTTACATTGCCGTTACAGGCCGTGGCGTTCAAACTGTTCATGTTGCTACTACGACAACTAGCCAAAAGTAAACGGTCATTGCTTTGGCTTTGCTGTATTATCAAAATTATAAAATTAACTTTAAAACCAAGTTGTAATAACCAAAAATAGATAAATCTTACTTTATTGCTCACTTTAGTTTATCTTACCATTAACTATCTGATACCTCATAGGAAGGTTATAATAACGGCCCTTGAGGTAGACAAATATCTGCCTATTTTTCGTATATTTTAGCCTATCTACATGCAGAGAAAAAATATAGTTGTAGTGAACATAATATAAGAGCGATATGATTGGAAAATACGATCATAGCGAAGAAAAGAAAAAAATTATAAGTGATAATTATTATCATTCCCTTCTGTCTTATTGTGTCCGATTTTATAGTTTGTTTTTCATGTTAGGATTCTAATTTTACATATAATTGAATAATCCTTCAGAATATGATATCATTATCATATTCTATTAGATTATGGCTTGATGTTATTATATTTTTATTCTATCTTAATACATTATTATACCACATTGTTATATTATGATTCCATTTTATAATATTATTATGCATTCTTCATATTATTTTCCATATTATTATTCTATGTTATCATACAGTTATCCAATCTTATTATATTAATATTTCATCTTATCAAATATTAAAATAAAACGTATTAAACGTATTAAAATTCTTCTTGAAAATAATAGAGAAAAAAATGTTCATTAGATATATATAGAATGGTCACCAAAAGCTATCATTGTTATTTTATGAGGGCTTAGAAAGAGGCCTTTTCGGTCTTTTGAAGATATATCGGTCATAAGTTGACCGATTCTATTGATTTTTTGCTAGTGTCATTCTGAGGAATATTTTCCATAATTTGATGTAGAAAACGTAACATATACTGGGACTTTCTGAAAAGTGATTTCAACAGACAGACTTTTTTGGGGTCATTGATGAATATTGAGAAATTACAAACGGAACGACAAACCTTTATAAACCTTTTACACCTGTGATGAAGGATATTATAAATAAATCATTGTAGTTAAAAGTAATATTTTAAAATTTAACTAGTATCCTTATTTTTTTTCTTCTAGTATTATAACTGCGTATACGTAATATGTATTTACTCTAGCGAACGTTAATCATACGTTATGTTATCAGTTATATTCTTTAACGTCCTAGTGATGCATCAACATTTATTTTATACAAAAATACTTAATACTAAGAACATATATTATGGGACGATGAATATAAGAAGATGTGCTTGGGGACATTAGATTTGAATATCCCTGAGTTGAAAATGACTGGAAAGATTTTTCCAGGAAGTTTATTCTACACACGAACAATATGACTAAAAACGACTAAATGTGTAATGCGATCCACTGACCAATCGATAATTATCGTTCATAGTCAAAGAGAACGCTTTCAATTTGTAGCATCCAAAAAGAACGTAACTAAAATCTTTTATCTTTTTAGAATTAGTAAAAAAAATTTGCATCAAATGATAACTAAGATTTTCAGCATTCAAAATTTTTTTGCATTTTATTGCTTAATTAGTCTGTAATAAAAGTAATCGCAAACTATTTCATAAAATTCTTATTACTCACACTAAAAGCAGTGTAGAAAGCTAAATGAAAAATTTCCGTCACGTCACATTTTTCACCCATTGAAGACCAAAGCAAATATACTTTTTTAAGGAGTTTTTAGGTTGTAAAATTGTGTAGGTAATAGTTAGAGCAAATTGTCATATCTCTAATAAATATCTCTAATTAAGATACCTTAAAGAAATTTCAGAGATTGTAGACTTTATCAATAACAATAAAGTGCGAAAAATATTTAAGATTTTTTTAAGAAGAATATCACAATTCCCATAAAAATGAAAAAACTACCAAAAATTTATTTATTTATTTTTTTTAATTTTGCCCATAATATCCACATTAGTTACAGATGTAGAAAAATTCGTTGGAAAATTCTTTGAAATACACAGGAATTTCTGAAACTACATTTTATTTGCAAAATCATACTCTGTGATTTTGTAACATATAGGCTAAAATCAAAATTTTGATACAAAATAGATCAAAATTGGGAGGGTCTGTATTTAGCCATATTGGGAGATTGGGATGGGTTTTAATTTTAAAATCATTTTCGTGAATATACCTTTTGGAAAGTATAAAATTATTTTATGTTCTAAAAGAAAATTTTATTTTAGAGAAAAAATTCAAATTCAAAATTGCTCGAAGAAAAGTATAGACTTTAAATTTCTTTTACCCGATAGATAGTTTTGTTCTTTAACTAACTAGAATAAAATTTACAAAATCGGATGAAAATAATAAACATAAAATATTAGAATAACTAGACCAAAATTTTGCAAAATTAAGATAGTTAAAATTTCAAATGTCAATAATTCAAAACTATAAGGTTTAAATGCACATGTTTTTCATAGTCCTTATAGTGAGATTTAAGAAGATGTAAAAATATTTAAAATCGAATAAGAAAATACGGCAAACAATTAAACATTTTTTATATCGGAGGTACCCTAATTTGAGCTCCAAGTGCTGCGTTCCTGAAGGGACTATATGTTTCTCCTTTCAAAATTAAAATTATAAGTTCCTCTGCTATGGCTTTGCGAAATTTTATATAGATATATATAGCAGACATGAAGTTACAGATTTATTTCCAAAAAAAATTGATTCTGCCCCACTATGCTATATATGCATAATATTAGAAATATTTAAAATTAAAAAAAAAAATTGAAATAGACGGTTAATGCCGACACATATACTTAATTTCATTGTTGTACCTGGTTGCTTTTTATTTTTTTTTTTTTTTAATTTTTATTTGCACTCAGCTCACTGTGTGCCATTGCGAAATCGAACCAATTTTCTTCGCTTTAATAATCTCGATAAGCTCATCCACAATTTGTTGATATTAAGGATGCCCTAGTTGTAGATATCATATTATCAAGTTTTATGAGGCGCGTTCTTTAAATATAAGTTTTGATGCTCCCCTATATTATATGTGGAACAGTTATAAATGGCCATTCTGATATGTATATAATTCCATGTTCACTTGCACATATGATGTATTGATAGCTGAAAAGTGTAAATCTGATTCACAAATTTCACCAAAAAAATATAAAGAATATTATAGAAAACAATATTCCAGAAGAATAGCCAATATTTTAAGCCAAACTCTAAATATATTCATTTTAAAATGACGAAGTTGGAGTGCTGTAGTCAAATATGTAATTTTTTGAAATTATTTTTTTGCAATTCGATTTTTTTTTCTGAAAATTTGTTTATTTTATTATTAGTACTATTTTTATTATTATTATTATTGTTATTATTATTATTATTATTATTATTATTATTATTATTGTTATTGTTATTATTATTATTATTATTATTATTATTATTATTATTATTATTATTATTATTATTATTATTATTGTTATTGTTATTATTATTATTATTATTATTATTATTATTATTATTATTTCCTTATTTTTGTACTTTTTGATAAAAGTTGTTCTTTATTGAATAAAATATAAAAAAAACAATTCCCTCAGGTATATATGTTGAAAAAATTAAATCTGTATTCTATCTTTGTCTTTTAAAACATAAATCTTTAAACTTTTATCTCAATAATCTTTCCATCCTAAGTTGTCACACTGTGAATATGCTTGACTGAAATACGTTCTAATTAATTATGTATAAAAAATACAGATTAAAAACCAAAAACTTGGTACACACTCATTATGGTTAAATTCCGTTTTTTCTTTCTAATTATACTCCAAAATAAAATAGTTAACGCTTATTACATGGCGACATACATATAAACATATGCGCTTACCCGCCTGCTCTGAGACTCGTTACTAGGGAATGTTTACCAAAAATGAAAGGTTCAAAAAAAATATCGAAAATTATACTAAAAATTAATGTTCGTAACATCGAACTTTTCTCGATAATTTCCCGGTGGTAAACATTCGCGTAATATTAGAGAATTTTAAAAATAACGATATCGCAATATTCAAATTTTCTGAATAAAATCTCGAAACTAAATTCTTCGAAAAATTATTTATTCCTCTCTATTTCTCGAAGATTTGTTACCTAAATAAAAAACAACCTATTTTCTTGTTTTCACATACAAAATATTTAAACAAAGAGAATCAATTCATAGTCTTGAGACATATATAGTTTATTGCGTTTGGTTGTAAAACACTGCGCATTAAAATTCATGATATTAAGTAAATTCTCTGTAATTTTTAATAAAAAAAATAATATAATAAAGTGTTAGAAAAGGTGGCAAGTTATGTTGATACTTGTCTAAAAATATTTCCAGAATAGCATATTTATCAAATATCTAATTTATTTTATTTTGCCCTAAAATATGTCGATTTGAGTAACAGAAATAAAATATTATTGAAAGAAAAAAACATTTCTCTGAGTGAATTTAAAATTTATATAAAATGCTTCAATTACACTGTGCGACAAATGGTAGGAGTCAGTGATAGGGAAGGGTTCAAACTACCGGGGAAAGTTATATCGGTAAAAAAATTGTGAATAAAAGCGAAACGCGTCCATTTTCATGATCTATGCCTCATTTTGTTTAAAGGTTATGCGACTTTACGTGAAAGTAATAGGACTTGACACTTTTTTACCGTTTTAGATTTTTTATGAATTAAAAATAAAAAAATTCAATTTTTTAGGCAAAAAATAGTTTTTTTCTTCATACATTTATTTATAACTGCGAAACTGTTGCTTATGTAGCGAAACGTTGTATGAAAAGATTAAAGGAATTGTAATTCCTAATTTTTTTAAATTTGTTTCAGCAAAATCGGACTGGTGGTTCTCGAGTTATGTCAAAAAAAAAGACCACCAAAGGTCACAATTTCCCCTGTATGATAGTTACTAACTTCAAATCGATATATCTCGATTCCTAGACGTGACCCAGCGAAACGCCGGGACTCGTATAACTTCTTTTTTACCGATATAATATTTCCCGTTGGTTTCATCCCATCCCGATTTTGACTGTCGCATAGTGTTACTTACCATTTCTGAAAATTATCTTTAAAATATAATTTATTTTTATATATATTTTATTTTATTATTTTATACATTGTGTTAATTTTGAAATAAAATACAACTATAAAAATGAAATCAGCTTTTAATTTTAAATTTGGTACAAAATGGAAATGAAACAAAACGGAAAAAAGTCGATAGCAATATTGATTTCGATTTTTTGATATCGAAAATGAATCACTAACGAATATTTTTACGTTACGCTATAGATATCGCTAAAGATTCACTATTAAAGCGGTAACCGAAACTTCGAAATCGAAAGATTTGCTGCCACAAAATGAGCGATGGGTGAACTCAAGGAGCTCATATTCGGATCGCCTAGGATAGTTGTTCTCGAATGTTTTGTCAGAAAAATGTTCGCGAAATATTCGAACGGAATATCATTATCGAAGTTTGTGTTCAGCTCCGAGATGTTATCAACATAATATACTCTAAAATTAATACCAAAGAGAAATTCTTAAAGAAAGAAATTTATAAAATCTTCAATTCTTTTGGGTAGGAGTATGATATTGTTTGTTTGAATGTATGCTAAGAATTAACACATTTACTCTTGGTAAATGATAACAGATATTATACTTTTATAGTTGTTATTAATTTTTTGACTTACTAATGAGGTGTCAAAACTAAAATGACACCCTCATTAATACACCAATACTTAGAAAAAATGTGTTTTATTATGTACATATACATTTTATCATTTTTTTTTTATTTATTTCTTACTCTTATTGTTGCTGTTTATAGTACAAAGTCGCTTGAATTGTTACAACAAAGTCAATAAGATGTCATAACATGACAGATGAGCTGAAAGAGCACATATTCGAATCGCCAACGATAGTCGTTCTGGAATGTTTTGAAAACGAAATGTTTGCAAAATATTCGAAGCGATATTATTATTATTATTATTATTATTATTATTATTATTATTATTATTATCGAAGTTTGTGATCACCTGGGTAGTTACACTTATACACACATACATACTTACAAGTACACACTTATACATATGGATCTGTTCTTAACGTAGTGTCTATACTAGACAAATTTTTATCAAGACAAACGTCAAAATCAGTGCGAATCTATACAAGGTAACCTCTGTTAAACAGCTGATTATTATTTTCGGTTTTTACAACTGTCAAACTGCATATATAAGAAACATTAATAAATTCACCTAATTGTGGTTTTTGTGGCAATATTTGCCACTTTCAAGAAATTCGCGTTAATTTTGACATTTATCTTGATAAAAAAATTGTCTAATATAAACACTATATAAAATTATTAGAAACACAGTGTTTATAACATGACACTTATTAAGATTTACAAAAAACAAGTAACGAAACGCGTATTTAGAAACGCTAGGGTTGTAATAAACAAGGACATGGATATGAGTGTGTATCGACTAATAAAGGAATATCAAATTATAAGGACTAATATGAGTGCATATTTAAATATAGAGTGTGTACTTAAGGATTTGTGTATATTTAATATAAATCTATAATCATATTTACAAAAATATATTTATACTTATGTTAATTAGACTATGTTATACAAAGTGTGTCTTTGTTTTAATGATATCTGTGTACGTTATAATATTATGCAAAAATAGAAGGTTATTAAATTAAAAATCAGTATCCTGCCATACGTTTAAGATCAAGCTGAAAGTATGTGAGAGAATACTTTAAAAAAAATGAATTTGATACACCATTTTTAATTACCATTTAAATTGAATATCAAATGACAATATCGCGGAAAATTTTGCAAAAAAAAAGTAAAAAAATTTAGATATGAAAAAGTGTATATATGCGTCAAACTGGGGCGCATACAAACACAGAGAAAACAGATTCGTTGTGACCACCGAATTTTTAGCTAATCCAATTTTTTCGGTTCCAACAACTAACACACATTTCGGTTACTATTGTGAATTAATATTTATATTATTTGACTTTTTCCTTTAATAAATTATTACTTTTTGAAATACAACAAATCAGCGTTATCGTTCAGCGACTTTTTCAACCATCTGACAACTTTTTTGGCCCCTCTTTTAAAATGCAACTACACAGCGACTTTTTAAGACTATGTGCTAAATGACTATGTTGTTTGAAATATCTCGATCCATTATATACTAAATTCCTAAGAAGAAGTTTATTATTTTGAGATTGTTTCATAATGTTATTAAAAAAAACCGGAGAATTTTTTACGAACTGAAACTGCTAGAAAGTTTATGAAAAAAAAATTAAAACATCAAATGCTGAATCTTTTTGGATAGAATTGTGAAAATTAAAAAAAGAATACCGCGTGATCCATTTCGAGGTTCCCTACTTTTTTAAAGAAAAAATACAGAAAATTCAAATTTAATGGGGAATGTTTATTATCATTTGAAAGAACATTCTTTTTCATTTATTTTTTGAAGATTATGTCCATCAAATGTTGGCCGTTGCAACGTCGCAGATGGTCCATTCGTTGAGTCCAAGTTTCGATGACTCATTCGAGCATTTCGACTGGTAACTGGCGAATGACACAAGTGATGTTTTTCTCAAAGGTCTGAATCGAAGCGGGTTTGTCCGCATAAACTATAGACTTTACATATCCCCACAGGAAAAAGTTCGCCATTGACGGTTACGTTCGCACCGGCATCATTTTTAAAGAAATATGGACCGATGATTCCACCGGCCCACAAACCACACCAAACCGTTATTTTTTCTGGATGAAGTGGCAGTTCTTGAATCTCTTCAGGTTGCTCTTCGTCCCAAATGCTGCCATTTTGAATATTTACATACCCATTGAGCCAGAAATAGGCCTCATCGCTGAACAAAATTTGCCTCGAAAACGTCGGATCTTCTTGGAACTTTTCAAGAGCACATACAGCGAAGCGATGTTGCTTGGGAAGGTCGAGCGGCTTCAGTTGTTGCACAAGCTGTATTTTGTACGCTTTCAATTTAAGATCTCGACGTCCTAGTTGTACACTCTCAGCTACTGCCGCTATATTTTCTTCACAGCATGCTGGACGTGGTCTATTCGGTCGAATATTATCCAGTAATGAATGCTGGGTCTCAAAATGGGTGATGGTGTTGTGAATATTACGCTCATTAGGCCGCTTATGTTGACCATAAGTTGAGCGAAGTGCACGAAACACATTCCTCACAGAACGTGAATTTTCGTAATAAAGTTGAACGATTTGTAAACGTTGTTCAGACGTAAGTCTTTCCATTATGAAATACCAAACAATACTAACCAAAAATAACATGACAGCATGACACGACTCACACGTGATCTGTCAAAAAAAGACTATTGAAAAAAGTATCTCTACTTGAATCAACCATTATATTGGATGAATACTTATATCTTAATTTATATTTTTACTTTGGGTCGTGGAAAATAATTTGAAAAATAAATTGTCCAGCAGACTTAAGGTCAACACTTGTGAATCCATGTTTTCAATCCTAAATTTGTTTGACGGGGATTTGTAAGACTGGAGCCCGAGTGAAAACGTCGTACAAAGTACAGAAGAATTAATAAAAATAGATTTTTATGTTAACTGCTTTTATAGAGAATTTTTTTTTTCAATAATGAAAATTATTATAAATAATTTTGTAATTAATAAAATTCAATTTGGTGGTTTTTCTTAAAATACAATATTTTTTGTTTTTATGAAATAAATGAATTTTGAAGAGTTTTTTTAAATATTGAAGCAGTTGGTCCCTTTTTTCAAAAAATCACCCTTTTTTTTAAATTTCCTTTTTTGGGCACTTTTTTAAAAGTCTCAACGCCATCGCTGCGAAAATCATAAAAACATAAAAAATAGAAATAGATACATTAAAACTTAGTGAACACATAAAATGCATGACGTATTAATGTAGTATTTAATTGGAATGGTTCTGATGTTAGGTTGAAAATCCATTTCTTGATTTTCTTGGAATGATCAGAACAGACGAATTTGTAACGATTTTGAATGTGTGATAGATTTTAGAATCCAAGTAATTGAAAGTTATTTTCTGCAAACTTACTTTTTTTGAAAAAACATGTGTACATCTAAAATGCTTTCCTCTTCACCAATCAGGCTTGAAAGCTTAAAGAGTTGAAAATTACTTACGGTGCTGATATAAGGTTGAAAGTTTGATATATTATTTTATTGAAATGATCAGCACCGACGAATTTGTAGTAAACTCGAATGTGTTTCGGATTTTGGGAAGCTTTTGAAAGCTTTTGTCTGCAAATACACAAAAAATAGAGGAAACTTACTTTTTTGTAAATGTATGTTTACATCGAAAATAGCTTTCCTTTTCACTCAGGAGGTTTAAAGAACTTACCACTAGTTATTGCTTGACCATGTTTTAATTTAAAATATTAATTTCGCTAAGTATTTCTGAAAAATTTCTTTAAAAAATTTTGCGTAATTTTTTTTTATTTATTAAAAAAAATAGTTTTACAAATGTCAAAAAAATTTCTATTTTATTTCGATTTACAAAACCAAATTGGCTTTCTTTATAATATTATCGAATGGTTTGTTCACAGCCGCCATTAAGGCTGGATTTAATTCGATTGTCTGTTCCAAATTATTGACTGTACACTGTACTTTTACTCAGTTTTTGGAACTTTAGAACTATTCAAATAATATTTTTATATTGAAAAGTGAAAAAAATCATTCGATTTGAAGTAATTTAATTAAAATAAAAGAATTTCACTTTACTCTCTAAAATATTAGTAGCTGAAACCGATTTTTAAATAATCATTTTCCTGTGTGTAATAAAACTAAGTACTTAGTCTTTCTCTAATACGAACATTGGGAAAGAATCGTCAAAAATGCAATAATTTTGTCTAAGCAGAAATTATACTACCAATATTAATGAAAATCGGGCCATAATTGAACATAATTCTCATACAGGGACCCCGGAATTACTTTTTCCTTAATAATTCCTATAAACATAAAATTTGATAAAAATTAATCCCATATAAGTATTAAACTTAAAATTAAATTTCAGAAGGATCGGCTCACAAATGACCATAGCTTATATACGAACTTGTCACGTTAATGTAAATTCCCAATTAAATTTGCGCATCAGTGTTGCTAGTTTAGATTTTTTAAATATTTTTGCTTATTTTTTCGTTTAGACTCAAAATTTCCGTTTAAGCTTCTAGCTTTTTTAGTCTTTTTTTATTCTTTTTGATTTCTTATTCTCTATTACTAATTTTATTTTCACAGAATCATTCGTTTAAGAATTTTTGTATATTTATTCAAACAAAAAAACGAAATTATTTATATGTAATAAAAATTTTAATAAAAAATTTCTTAAAAAATATCAAACACTAATTAGAACGAGAAAAAAATAAGTTTTAAAATTAAAAATATATTATTTTTTTTGCCTTATATTTTGGGGCATTTAGCCTTTTTTGACCGTTTTAAAATTCAATTTAGCCTTTATTTTTCCATCTCCTGGCAACATTTGTTGTTAGTATTTCCGAAAATCCTCTTCTTAAATAATGCAAATAATTAAGCAAATAAAATTTTCATATTAAATTTTTATTACATTAATTTTATTTTGTTTTTCTAAGTACACAACCATATTTACCATAAAATTTTTTCGAAAAATTTTTTAGCTTTCAAATAGCAAAAAAAACGCAAAATATTTTTTTTTTTTTGGAATTTCATTCTACACATATTAAGCAAAAATAGAAAAATTTTTGCTTTCACCCAAGTTGGTCTAAACACTTTTTGGATTTCTATATATTTCTATACTTTGCGTAAAATAAAAGACAAAAATATAAACGTGAAAATTTTCGATTCTATGTTTTTAAAACTGTGATTAAAAATTTCAAAAAAATTTGCGATCTTGAAGGTACACTGAAAAAAAACTAAATATTTTTTGACAGATAATTAATGATGTCTAGTGAAACCTCTGAGTCCCTGCAATATATTAAAAGTATAAAAGTATATTCTTTACCTTTATGTAAAGAATATAATTAAGTGATAAATATAATATTAAAAGGCTACATTTTCAAAAAAAAGTTATTTTCTTAGCTTTTTGTACTGCAATATTTAAATAAAGGATATAATTATATTGCAGAGATTCGTAGCTTTCATTTGACGTCCACATTAGGTCAACATACAATTCGTAAATATTTTATAATATTTTTAAAAATTACGCATATTCCGAATCATTGAAGTTCTTTTGAGAGGAAATTTAACATCATGGAGAGAAACTGGGTACACCGTTTTACCATGGATGGTCTCTAATTTTTTACTTATAACGTTTTTTTCATGTGTGCAAATTATTGTTTCAGACATTTTCAAAAGGATATTTTCTTAAGTTTTTATGCTATATCATTTAAATAAAAATATTTACATTGCAAAATTTCTTAGTTTTCATTACTGGGTTGATATGATATTCACAAATATTTATTTATTTTTTTATTTTTTTTTAATGAGTATTATTCGAAACTTTCCTGTTAGGACAAATTAATAAAATATGGCATGGAATCTACTTTACTAACCGTGATTATATAATCGAAAGCAGCGTTTCAAAAACTAGACTCCAGATAGCCATAGTAGAAAATTATAGTTTAAAAAATGTTTAAAACTTGCAGTCGTTCAGTTGGTTAAAATACTGCTACCTTCATTTTTTTTTGTAGCAGTATTTTTAGTTGTAGTCAAAAACTACAATTTTGACAGTAGTTTAGTTTTTATAATTTTGCTACTGCTGATACCTTCGAATATAAATAATTATAGGTTTTCTTATTTTCATGAAAGAAAACTGTTGCCTTCTTTGCTTAAAGTTAGTAAATAGAGAAGCAAAGAAAGTAGAGGTAGCAGCAGAGGTAGCAGTAAAGGTAGCAGTTGAAGTAGTTTAATAAAAAAACTAGGTAGCTTAAAAATATCAATGCAAAGTATAAAACTCAAAGTAATGATAAATATAGTTTTTTATTCATTTGCTATTTTTTACATACTAACATCTCTTATTTTAAATTTAATTAATGTTTATCAATATCATATAACTTTAAATTTTGAAATAAAATTACATCAAATTTATTTTTCAATTTATTTTGAAATTAATGACTTATTCGTCTCTTTTATTTATTTATTTATTTATTTTGCTTTATATGTATATACATCTCATTATTTATAAAGAGTTTTTTTGCATGATTATTAAATATGTTTCCAGATTTTTTACATGATTTAACATGTCATAACATGTTGTAGGAAAACTGCAACATATCTCTTCAATATTCTGATATTTCTAACAGCATCATTTTTAAATGGGCAGTACTTTTTGTTCTTTTAAAACTTAAGCATTAATTTTTATGCATTAAAAATTCTAAATTAATGTATTTTGGTTTTAATCAACCAACAATATGACAACGATGTTCATTTACTTCGAGTCTATATCAGACAAATTTTTATTAAGATAAACGTCAAATTTGTATGATCACAAAATTGTACCTAATGTAGACTGACTTTGTCAGTATTGTTGCAGCGTTAAAACAAAATTTTCAACGCTCGAGAACTGACAACTTTGTCTTGAAATTGCTTGAGAAAAGACCTCATTTTTTTTGGTACTTTTTACATGGTTTAATATGACATATGTTTTCCCCTATAATTGATAGAGATAAAATAATAACTGCAATTCAGGCAAAAATTTGACGTTTGTCTTGTAAAAATTTCTCTAGTATAGACTCGACATTTTTTTAAGGTTTATAACGCATAAAAAAAGTTATCCAACATTCACCTTAAAGTATAACAATCGACTCAGGATCACTTCCTAAATGGATCTAACGATGTCCGTTCGTCTGGCTGACTGTCCATGTAAACCTTGTGCACAAAGTATGGGTCGCAATTTTAAAGATAATTTAATGGAATTTGGCAGGTGGGACTTTTATGGTACAATGACGAAATTGGTTGTGATCGGTCCATTATTTCATCTAGCAACCATACAAATGTCCCCCGGGAATAAATTTTAAACACTAAAAAATTTCTCAAAAATAAGAATATTTTAATGAAATTTGGCAAAAAGAAATTCTTTACACGTATCAATCTTTGTACTAAATTTTATGAAGATCGGGCAACAATTAACCATAGCTCCCATATAAACATCTCATCCGAAAATCACTTTAACGTGCATAAATACACATATACATTTTATGTAAGTAGAAACAACATTGCCAAATTTTATGAGAATCGGTCCATAATTTTCCATAGCTCTCATATAAACCCACTTCCAGGAATAGCCCTAAATTGCATAAAATCATCTAGATATTAGTATCAACGCATTATTCTGTATTAGTATATTTTATTTTACATTTACTAAAATTGGCTACATGTGTAATATAAGTCGCCTTTCCGGTCAAAACTATATCTTTTTTCTCGTTTTAAATTTAAAAAGTGCAAACTTATGTTATGAAAGTAATAAAACTTCATGGTCAATAAAAAAAAAACTACAGTGTACAAATCAAAATGCTGGGAATATACTAAATCTTTTATTTTCCAATACTTCCTAAAATAAAAATTACAATATAAAATTGAAAACCTTATTAAAAGAAATATACACATCTTAAAATAATGCTCACTACTTTACTAATTTAATAATCAAATTATTTTGTCCAACCACCAGAACTATAGCGCTCATACATATTCAAAAAGTCACATAATTTACCAGTAATATAAGATGACAACAACGATAATGATGATGATATCTTACTTATTATTTTCATCGTTAGTAGCAAGAGCAGTGATATCATTATCTTATTTATTATACCCTAGTAAATCAAAGCAAAATAAAATAATTTCATTATAAAATACATAAAACAACAAAACAAACATATTTCTAAATATTAGTGTAAATAAATAAATTAATAAATATGTAAATATGTTAATAAGTAAAGTAAGTTATAGATGAATAATTTATTTTTATTTAAGGATATTATAGCAGATTTTTATCAATGCATGTTAAGCGTTTATGTTTTATTCATTAGTTAGTAAGTAAGTAAATCCATTTATGTAAATATTTAAATAAATTCTTAATATACTTAAGTTTGTAAATAAAGATGTATTTTAAAATCGATATATAAGAAAGAAAATATCGCAATAATTTTCGAACAATTAGGAAACATTATCATGAATTTCATGCAACTCTTCACAAGGCGACAATCCATTAGATTTCCATCAGATTAATGAAATTAACTTGTCTTTTAAATGTTGAAATAACATTAGGAAGAAGGTTAGAGAGTGAATCTAAAATTTCTCTTTGAGCCAAATTTCATTAGGTAGGCCTTTTTAAAATTACAAGCTTTATATAGGCAGATAGATGAACAGATATAAGAATAACAAACGTTTGTTTGTTATTCTTAAATCGATTTTAAAACTTGGATTCAGCAAGGAAAGCATTTACACTAGGATTTGCTGAAAATCCAAAAAATAAGTATTTAGAAGAGTTATCGATGCAGATTTTCAAACGGTTTTTTTTTGGTACTGTCGATTTTATCGAATATCGAATAAATTATTTTTTAACACAAAAAAATCACCTTTTATTTCAAAAATCATATATACTAAATACCAATATTTGAATGGAAATTTCATAAAGCTAATTTCTTTTAATGTTTTATAAATATAATTTAAGGTCAAAATTATATTAATTCTATGAGTTTAAAGAAATTCTAAAGTAACAATTTTCTTGGATGAAATATCCATATCAGTGGAATTATTTTTTTTCTTGTAACAGCTGTAACATTCATGGAAAAAATTTAAATATTTTAGAGTTTTTATTAATTCATATTTGTAATAATACAGAAAAAAATAAAAATCGATTTCAATTATGAAATTGTTTATATCAATTAAAACTTTGTTTGATTTTGCTCCAATCTTCAAAATGATAATATTAATTAAGTGAAAATAATTGTTTTTTTTTTCAACAAATTTCAATTATTTTTTTTAATCAAATAAATATATTTATTTTTGAAATTTTACTTAAAATTAATTAAGGTATTTATTGAATCTATTAACAAGTTAACTGATTGAGCCAAAAAATAATAAAATGAAATAAACATTTAAAAGTTTCAGCCGAAATATTTATTATAAAAATACATAAATATATAATAAATACATAAGTAATATTAGTAGTATATTCAAAAAATTATTTATTTTATGTAATGTTAGTAATGTATTTAAACTAAATGAAATGTATATCTGCAAGCTCATCACCCGACAGAAACGATCATCTCTTCAGGACACTCCAGCAAGGGTGTGGTTTCTTGCGGAGAATATGCTTCTTTTAGGATCTACATGTAACATAATTTTTTTGCAGAAAATCTTTAAAAAGTCACATTTACCTTTTTTAAAAGCGTATAACATTAATGGTTTAATGCAACTTTATAAATCAAGGTGAATAAATGGGGATATAATTTCATATGAAATTATTAGGTAATTGGAAAGTGAGTTGATTCCAATTATAGAAATAAAATAAATGGATTATTTTATAAGGATTGATATAATTTCATACGAAATTATTAGATAATTAGAAAAGGGTTTGATTCTAATTATATATGTAATTAAAATAAGTAGATTCTATTTGAGGATTCCAGGATTAATTTTGGATTTATTAATAAAATGTGTGTTCCAAGTAAATACTGTTCTTTAACATCACTAGAAGAACAAATTGCCGAATTATTTGCCAATAATGATTCTATTGAAGGGATAAGTGGCACAAATAAACAATCTTGCTCCTACAAGCATTAGAGACGAAGATGCAATACAAGAAGCCGTTACAATATCTTGCAATGACATAGCGGTAAATGCTTCCGAGGCAAATTCATTTGATTTTTTAAACGTCCATAATCCACGTAGACATAACCATGAAAATTTTTCTAATAAGCCGACTGACGAAAATCAGAAAAATATTATAAGAAAAATGAAAGAAGTAAAGATGAACCTAATAACAGACAATAAATACTTAAAACGGATTAGTGATTTCAAGGAGAGTATGTATAAATTAGAAAAAGAAAAGTTAGAATTAAAAAAAAAAAAAATGAATCGGAAAAAAACGAACGAAAGGAACGTATTTATAAGCTCAAAAGAAAAAATATGACTTATTGAAGAAAAATGAATTGGAAAGAACGAAATTTAAAAACTTTTTGAATTAGAGAGCAAAAGAAATGGTTGAGGTTTGGCTATGTGACTTTTTTTATGAATTTTTATGTTTTTCTTTATATTTATATGAATTAGTTTTTATGTGCCTTTATTATATTATTTTGTTTTTTTATATGCTCACACACATATGTAAATATTAATTTCAATGAATTATTATTTTTCTCTTTCAATAAATGTTTTTATTTATTTTTAAATTTTCTAATTTATTTATTTTAGAAATTTTTATATTTTTAGTTTCTAAATATATTATTTTTAATTTCATTTCTTATATTTTTTGCTACATGGAGTAAATTTGTTTCTAAACTATTTTCTGTGTGGCTGCTTAAAGAAGATGAAGTAGTTATTACTTCCTCAGTTTCCAAACTATCGCTCTCTACATTAAACATTAAACAAATATTGTGTAATGAACAACACACATTAAGGATTTGAACTGCCTTTTCTGGGGAGTAATGTAGTTCTCTCGCAGCCAAAGGACACGGAAATCTTGTTTTGAGTACACCAAACGTTCTTTCTACGATCGATCGTTCTTTGGAATGCTGATCATTAAAAAATTATTCAGAAGAATTCTCAATAGCATTCCTGTATAGTGTCAAAATCCATGGTTCCAAAGGATAACCGGAATCACTTGGAAAATAATAAGCTAATTTTTAAGTTTATAGATATAAAGAGTGCATTTTTACCAAGAATTCTGTTTTCAGTATCTCCGGCTTGAAACTTTTCTTTTAAATATTGCCTCTCTTCAGACAAATTCCAAATATGAGAGTCGTGGCAAGCGCCTCCAAAACGTCCATTAATAGCTTTGATGTACATTTCATGGTCTCAAATCTAAATAAATTAATAAAGTAGTATAATCAGTTGATATACACATGTATGTTAAATCCTACCGCCATAGCATTTATACTGTGTTTAAGTTTTCTGTTAAAATATATATGATCATTATTATAAGGTTTTATTATTTGTATGTGAGTTCCATCTACTACCCCTCCTGGTATTGAACATTTACTATAAAAAAATCTTTTCGCCTCCATTTTTTCTCTTCGCTCATTGTAAAAACAATTTGTTTTGGACAAAGATTTTTTGTATTGAATCATATACCTCCGATAAACATATAGAAATATATGATTGTGACATTCCCAATAAACGGTCTTGGCCAATCTAATGTTGATAACCACCTTGCTCAAGAAATTTCAAGGTGGCTGCCAATTTCAAAATGGGAGGGACGGCAGTAGATCTTTGTGGTGCTTCTAAATCATTGCTGATGGAGTTCAGTACGTACATTAATGCGTTTTTACTAAGCCGAAAATTTTTCACGAACCTGAAAGTAATTTCTCTTTATTTAATAAAATCTTTATACCCACTTTTCGTATTTGTTTAAATTAAATTACTTACGAATTTTCATTGAGATGCATAATATTCGATGTATCCCTTATATACTTCTTTTGGACTCTTTCTGGAACAACATCTTCTTCATCACTTTCCCACAAGAAAACACAATCCATTTTTAACTTTTTATTTATATATATTTTTTGTTTCTTTGTATATTTTAAAATTTTTTTGCAGACAATTTTGATATTTTTGGCCTGATTCAGTACGACAATCAACTTGTTTGAAAATAAAATTTGTATGTAAATCACTCATTTTTTCAAATGTTTTTTGAGTAGTTTTCATACAAATTTTATTTTCAAACAATTTGATTGTCATACTGAACCAGGCCCTTTAACGGAACTACGCAAGATGCTGCCAAGTTTTTACGAATAAAAACTAATGGTAGTTAATCAATATCTTATATTTATTGAATCACAGCGAGTATAACGAAATCTTGTCTATTTATTTTATTAGATAAAATTAAATTCATATATAAACTAAATGATAACATTTTATTGTCATGGGAATAATAATATTATTATGGTTTAAAAACAAGAAAAAAGGCTGTAAATATTTAATGATGTAGTAGTAATGATATCTTTCATATTAATAAAATTTTGCTTCTGGAAATTTCTGCAGTCAAAAATATTAAAATTTTTATTAAGTGTAAACATTAAATGACAAAATTTAAACAAAAACATTGTTATCATGAACACAGAGTTACTAACATTCAAGAAAATTAATAATGAAAACATAATATTCTTGTAGTGATAATACTGTAATCATATTTTTTCTCTGCGTGTTGAATATTTAAAATATAAAGATTTTAGTATATCGCCTAGTGATATCACGATTTGGAATTGTATTAAACGAATCAGTAAAAATACCGAATATATGTCTGTAATGCAACGCGTAATTTAAATATAAAGTTGTTTTTAAATCACAAAAATCTCTTATATAAACGTCATTTAGAAAAAAATATAACGAAAAATTTAAATCACATGTTATTTATAATTTGAGTTAAAAAAAAAGGTTTTTTTATATACATATATTAAATTTTCCGTAAGAAACAAATTGGAAGTTTTTGAACTTGATTTGAAAAAGCATTGTTGTTCTACGAATTGTCTCCATTTCATAGAAGGAATGGTCATAGGTAAATGCAAATTGGTATATGGAAAAACACGAAGTTTTGTGAAAATTGGCTTGGGTCACACCCAACTCCTACCCACCCCGAATTTTCAAAATCGTCCTTTTTCTAACATTATAAATGGAATTAAACAAAATTTGGTGGGATTCATTTCTGATAATATGTTAACTATTTTAACAATTAACAATTTTAACAATTTTTCTAGAAGAAAGGAAAATTTATTATTTAATATCTTAAAATAGTAGTATTTTAAACTAAAAAATAATTAAGAAGTTTTAATTTTTGTGCACTATTATGGTTTTATATTTAATGTTAATGAAATGGTATCATATAACCCATAAGTCCTTATCAAAAAAAAAAAAAAATGTTTTAAGAATGTTTTATTATTTAATTAAACTTTAGAAAATAATACTTTTGTATTTCAAATATTTCGGAATTTACACCTCATAAACGAATATTTCCTCAAAATTTGCCTTAATTTAAAAAGCATAAAATTTAGTTTGTTCACTTCTGCAACTAGAAGCATTCTTTGTAAACGATTTCGATCAAATTGTTTAATATTTTGTGTTATAGTACCAGTTGTACTCTGCTTTGGATCCAGCCATACAGTGTGATCAGATTCAGCTAAATGGAGTTTAAAATGAAGCTAAAAATGCTAAATGCTCATGAAGGTATTTAGGGAATGTCTTAAAGTGAGATATTCCCAGGGGGAGGAGAGAGGCGAGGGTTATCTTCATACCCAAAGCGGGAAGGATGACAACACAATAGAAAGACTGATCGATCTATAACTAAGAAGTGGTATGGGAACTCAGGTCATCAGCGACACTCAACACGCCTATCTTAAGGGTAAGTCTGTTGAGAGGGCTCTGCATGATGTGGTAAGTTTTGTTGGATCACCCTGATTTTAAGCAGCTGGGTTATCAACTCGAGCATGGGAGACACCTGCATAAGGAAGCTTGTGACAATGGGCACACCACAAGGAGGGTCCTTTCGCCATTATTAAGGTTTTTGACAATGAACGTCATACTGAGACATTTCGATGCCATGGGAAGGAAGATCGTAGCCTTCGCTGACGATGTGGTATTGTTGGTCTCGGGCAAATTTCTACCCACAATCAGCAAGGCCAGGAAGGGGCTTAATGCATACTACGTAATGATATAATAGATATGGTATATAGATATCGGTTGTGAGGATTGAGAAAGGGAACGTATAGGTCCTTTCTTTCTAAAGTTCAGATGAATGCTTTAATTGGCATTACGAGTGCCGTGAGAAGCACATCTCAGGCGGCACTGGACATCATTCTCCACCTTCTTCCTATTGAGAAGTTCGAGAGAGGGATGTCTGTGCGGGGTCCGTTTAGACTGAAGGAATTGGGATTGATAGCGAACTTCACAGCGGGGCATGTTAGCATACTTAGTGAATTCAAGCTTGTTAGTTGATCATTGTCCTTGGCTGCTCAAACGGATTATGTTAGTGCTATAGTTGACTTCGAGGCTACTCCCGTTATCGAAATCCCTAGTAGGGACCTCTAGACTGGAAGGGAGAAACTACATGGAGGTTGTGCTATCTTCACAGATGGCTCGAAGGTGGATGTAGGTACAGGGGTGGGTGTTTACTTCTGTGAAACGTTCTCTTAGATGGTCTGGTAGTTGCAGCGTTTTCCAGGTAGAATTTCTAGGCATTTACAAGACCCTTGGATTACTGGTGGAGAGTGTCGAGCGGGACACTGAGGTAACTATCTATGTGGATAGTCAGGCAATGATGGCAATGACAAGTTATTGTGACAGGTCCAGATTAGTGCTTGAGTGTAGGAAGGAATTTATAAGGCTAATGGATGCCTACAGAAGAAGACTCTGTTGGGTTCCTGGTTACTGCGACATTCTTGGAAATGAAATATCCTATAAGCTCGTAAGGGTTTGGAACTGGTCTTTTGTGGAGGTATCGGTTAAAATTCCGATTGGGTCATATTTCATGGTCATAAGGAAATGGACTTTAGGAAGGACGAATCATACTTGGGGGATCAGAATGTACTACAGGGTATCTAGAGCGTTATGGCATAGTCTTAAGCCAGCAGATTCGAAGCATCTTCTGGGCATGAGTCGTGGAAATCTAAGGGTCATTTTTAATCTCCTCGCAATAGGGAATATGACCTGTAAGTGGAACACTGGCACGTCAGACTATTGTAAGACGTGCAATGATGTGGAGGAGCTAGAGACAGAAGAGCTCCTACTCTGTCATTGTGTAGAGTTTCAGCGTAATAGACTGAAGTGGCCATATTCTACACGAACTGGGGGAGGTTACGGGTAAAGAACTTGGCAAACTTATAGGGTTCGTAATGAGGATAAAGTGGCTTAGAGGTAGTCAGAGTTGATTGGTGGGTCTTGGGTTTTACACCATTATTTTATATCGTTATCATTATATATCTATTCTTTCTATTATAGTACCTTCTTCTGTTTATGTCTTTCTTTTTCTTCTATTTCATCTTCTATTAACGATTTTTTTATACAAAGGGATCACAATGGACCGAATAGTTTCTGGGTGGAGGCGTGAAGACGCCGCCCTTTTTAACCTAACCTAACCTAACCTATAATAAAATTTTGGGTGCTTTGCTAGACTACTGGTGCGCTTTTATTTTGCTTCGGACACATTGAGATAATTTTTTCTTGTCGCACTGTGTAATAAATAAAATAAATATGTATATTGGTCGGTGTTTAAGTATTATAAAATATATATCTTTTTAATTGTTACTTCTATTTGGGATGTGTTCTCTTTAAAGAGTTTTGCGGAATTAGGCCTTATGTGGAAACTATTTTCAATATTGACCGATCTTCATAAAATTTAGAACTATGATAAACGTTAACAGATTTATGGGTGTTAAACTGTATAAAAAATTTCTACAAGCTTTCGACTTGAATAAAATAATTAATTACTCATGCCAAATTTCATTAAGACATTTTCAAAATTGCAACCTTCACTTTGTTCTAAATTTCATATGAACAGATATTCAGTCAGGCGGATGGAAGGACATTGCTATATAGAATCAGAAAATGATTCTGGAAGTAAAACTATTTTTTCTGTACTTTACAAACAGCCTTACAGGTGGTGTAGGGTATAACACATGGTTAAATTTCTTGTAATTTCAATTTAAAAAAAATATACATTAATGAAATCTATTTTTATGCCCTACACCACTATAAGTTGTATTATGCGTTTGTTGATGTTTGAAACGCATAGAAAAAATCATCGGATCCCGAATCAGTTCCTGAATCGATTAATCGACGTGCGTCCATTCGTCTGGCTGGCTGTCCACGTTAACCTTGTACAGGCCGCAATTTTGAAGACATCTTAGTGAGACTTGGCACAAACAATTATCTTAATATAGAAACGAAGCCCAGTGAAGTTGGTTACAATCAGTTCATTATTTTACCTACCCCCATACAAATGTCCTTCTATATAAATATTAGTATATAGTTAATATTTGACACATATAATTTTTATATAAGTAGAAACCTCAGTACCAAATACTATGAGAATCGGCCCATAATTAAACATAGGTCCCATACAAGTCTCTTTTCCGGGAATCATCCAGGAGTATAGATGGGAAATTGGAAAATACCTATTCGTTAAATACTGGGTAAAATGGCTAAATTGAATTAAATTATTTTGATTAGAGAACGGTCACTATTATTAAAATTTAAGGAATTTAAACAAAATTCAATCTCAGATATAAAAAATATATAAATCTAAAACAATTTCTATATTTGTAATGATGTTAGTATTCCAGAATGGAATAAGTGTTACCAGAGGTTTCAATATAGTTAGGCCAGCCAAATAGTTAGTAATTTATCAATTCAATTGAGACAACCAAATTTAATTCTTCTAAAAGCATCTAAATCTAGCATATTTTAGAAGCGACAACCAAAACTCTACATAGTGTATTTTAAGTTCAGTGATAAATAATTGCTTCTAATATTTAAAAATCAGTTATGACTAAAGAAAAGGATTGGTTCGCTCAAACGAATTTATACGTATTTCGGTTGGACGTTTTATAAATATATAAATTAAGAAACGAAAAAATAATTCTAAAATATTAAAATATATCAAAAAATCATTATGTTCAGTAAAATAATAGTAGATCCACTAATTGAAACCTATAGCAAGAAATTTAATGTTAATTAGTTAAAAAACAAAAAAATACATTGAGCAACTTTTTGGACATGATACAAATATTGGACCAACATAGCATTCTTGAATCGGGAACTAATATAACGAAATAATGTGTAAAAATTCTGTTGCTTCTTTCCTTACAGGATGCTTCCTTGTCAAAAACAAATATTCGAAGACGTTTGCATATGGTTTTGCCTTTAAAAGTGGAAATATTTAATCAAATTCCATTAACAAGTATCATAAAACATAGTTACTAATCCTTCGGAAGTGCCAAAAACTATTTAGAAATAATGGGAAATTTATTTTCACTTCTGTAATATGTACCATATTTTATACATATTTACTAACATTTTTTTTTTAAATAAAAGTTGTACATAAATAAAATATTTATACAAAAATTACGCCTTTATTTTGACATTTTGTTTTCACTTCTATTTTAGAATATTGTTTCTGTTGTACCTATTATTATTTTTAGTTATTACAATTGAAAAAAACTTTTGAAACCACCATTTAATTCTGCAATCACAACTGTTTATTGAGATAGTTGGTAGGGACCGACCATATTCAATTGGCGAAAAATTCGGATGCCACAATGTTTTCTCTGCACAGGGAATTTTTGCCAATCGAATTTGGTCGGTTGCGTGCAGTTCGATTGGGATATCTATTTTAATGATAGACACTATTGTTTTAAAAAATTGATTCGTTTGAAATATGTTGAAAATAAGTATACATACTTTTAGGCTTATGCAATAAAAAATTTATATTTTTTATTTGTACAGTTCGGATGGACTTAGTGCTTTTGATCGATAAGTGTACCTGAAACCATTAAACAACGCAGATACATTATAAAAAACCAAAGTATTGTAAGGTAAAAAAACTCACCAAATTATTAATTAGAAAAGTTTTATTATCCTGCAGAAATGATGCAAGTAAGTCATTGTAATCATTAGTCATCAAACAGCCAATGCCTCAATTAATATATAACTGGAATATGGCAATATCTGAGAAAAGTACAGACTAAAACAATAAACACCTGCACATTTATGCAAAAATTAACACAGCACTTGGCCATTTTAAAAAACAGCAGAAGATAAAATTTAATTATGCGCATACGTTTGTAAATATAACGAATGTCCCTTCCTTTGGAACAAAATTTTATTTATGTGTATCAATATTTTAAAAATGTCAAAACAAATATGTAATTTATTTTTTTATTTCGGTTGAAAACTGAATCAAATTTTTATTATGAAACGTGACCGAATTTTTTTAAACATTTTTAGGTATTGTAACTGAAAATATGGCTAAATTTTAAATTATTTTAATACAAATGAATTTTTAATATCTTTCACCAATATTTCATTTCGAAATATGAATTTAATTCCGATATGTTGACCAATTGATTTCAAATTATTTTAAAACTATTTTAAAACATACAAATTAATTAAACAACTAATTTTATGATAGCAATGACTTTAACGCAATTATGTATATTAATTATTCTTTTTTCATAATAAGCGTAAATATATTGAAATGATAATTTTTTAATATTTATAATTCATTTTGTATTTGCTTAGTTGAATTTTAATTATAATAAACATTTTTCAAGCAATCCTTTTTCTGTGTGTAGGAGTTTTGGTGCAAAACACATTATTCATTGAAAAATATAGATTTTTTAAAGTAAAATAATCGCAGCAGATATCTCCTATCTCATCAAAAAAAAAAAAAAAAAAAAAAAAAAAAAACCAGCCATTATTAATGATTGCCAATACCGGTTTTATTATTGCAATAAAAATAATTTGCAAATAAATAACTCACTGTTTATACGCAAATTGTATAAAGAAATATATTTTCCTTTTTGTTATGCTAAATGCGAAAATACTACTATTGTATAGAAAATTCTATGAACACAAAGGAAGTGCCAACGCCGTAAACATTATTTGCAATTAGTTTTAATAATCATGATTAATTTTCGGGAGTTAATAACTTGTATATAAAATATTAACTCACCGTTTATACATAAAAATGTTTATATTACAATATTTTTCATTTCGAGTAAGAGGTTCGTATAAACATAATATAAACGCAGTCACTGTTGCCAGATTTGACGATTTATTGTCACTGTTGACGATTTGACGGGTTTTGCCCTAAATTTAACGATTTTTTTCTAAAAGGAGATTCAGAACTATTTTCAACATTTCTTCTATATTGTTTTCTTAAAAGTGAATTAATTCACATTTAGATAATAATAATAATAAAAATAAAAATCGTCTCAAAATTGTCTAAGTAAATGGAGAGAATATATGTGAGGGAACCAATCCACTATCATATTCTATCCCAGCAAAAAAAGAAAAAAAAAGAGCATACTATTCACTAGCAAATTCCAATTTTGAAAAAAAAAATCAATGAATTTAACACATGGTTGTCATAGGAGGGAAGTGATTGAAATTATTTAACAGCATATTATAAATGATTGTCCGCTATCCTGCTCAGTTTGGTGAATGCCCAAATACTTATCCATCATGTAGAAAGAGATATTTTGTCTACGCTGTGCCACATAAAATTTTTAGCCCATAATTGCTCTCCTGCTTTATAGTTTGCTAGGTCCATCACTATATGTCTGTGGAATTTTGACAAAATAAATTAACTCAAATTTTCAATTTTTCCAGGAGAGCTGAAAACATGTTTAAAAAAACAACAATTTATTTGGAAATGTAAATTTTTGGCCAACTATATCCCAACTATCTGTTGCTGCTGTGTTGCACTTGTTGCAAAATATTGCCACATTTCATGATTTCTTTTTAGTTGGTATAAATAAAATTCGAGGAGAAAAAATAAATGCAAAGGTCCGAAACTCAATTCTGAATATTTAAACAATTACTGTAGATAAAGAAAATTTATCATAGCTATATAAAAGAACGAAATCCGTAATTTATTACAAAAAATACATTTTTCAGAAAAAACAAATTAGAATCTTATATATACGACTTGGCCGAATCTATATACCCACTATCTGCAACTTTTTAAAATTTAACCTTATATGGGAGGTTTATGTTAGTCGTTGAACTATTTGTGCAAAATTTCGTTGACGTACATGCTGTTTTGTAAAAGATATCGGACGAAAAGTATAAACTGGGGTTATGACGTACAATCTGTTTTTCTAGTATTTGGTTTATAACTGTTTTTTTTTTTTTTTTTTGTTTATTTTCAATACCAAACAAACCATATATAAATCAAATATCTGAATCAAATTTCTTCCTTATAAGATGTCCGTTCCGTGTTCTATCCTGCTTTTAAAAGACAGACAGACGGACGGACATCGTCACGTCGCCTTAGATTTTCACGAGGATCCAGAATACATATATCTCATGGGTTACACACGGAATGACAAACTCAATATAAACCCAATAATTTTTTGATGATGGTTATAAAGAAATGCTTTTGAATCATTGCTCATAATTCATCGATTTATGGCGCTATATACTGATATATCAGAAATGCCTCTCAGTTATCTGACGTAAATTTTATTTGAACAGATAAAAGACTGACTGACATCACTATTTCTTCTACTTATTTATAGGGAACCAAATATTTACCAGCTGAATGTTGTAGCAATAACAAATAAAATAACAAACTTATTATACAATACTCTTGTCATCTTTGGTAAAGGTTTTAAAAATGGCTGTTCATTTTATACTTCAGCTTTTACTATTTGGAATAAAAAGATGAAAACAAAATCTTCAATGTCAATATAAAACCATTTTTTTAATATTTTGCATATAACTAAGCAGTCGTAGTTAAATCTCAAAGTACTCGCTTTACTAAGACCAGTTTTATGTATACAATTAAAATATTTAAAATAAGATGTACATAATAAAGTTTTTTCAAAACTATCCAAATATAAAACATCTAATTATCTCATCTTAAAGGCCAAATAAGCTCAACTACTTTATTGCATAATTTTTCTTTTATTTAAATTCATTTATACATATAAATAAGTGTTCACCGGATCTGGCATAACTTTTTTCATTTTCTATTTTTTAATACATTTCAAAGTAGTTTTTTTTTTGTAGTCGTTCGTATTGCACAATTTTTAATTTCATTTTCTATTATAAATTCTAATAGAGAAAATAATAAAAATGAAACTCTATTCGGCTGCCATAAAAAACAAATTTTAATGGCAAGTTTGTGCAAAGTTTTAACATTTTAAATCTATTTCATTTTTAATTTTTATATTTGTATGCGAATAAGTGTGTATGCATGTGTTTATATTACTCAACTTAATATGGCAAATTCACATTTGGGCAACTTTTTCTATGCCAGTCTTAAGAAAAATACAAAAAATAAACGCCAAATAGTTTTTCTACTTCCTATTTAGCTTCAGCTTTGGCTTTAATCCAAAATAATAATAATAATAATGATAAGCTATAAATTCTTTGGACTATGAAAACTAAAAAGTACAAAAAAAAAGAAAACTGTAAAAAGACGGTTAAAAAACAAACAGAACATAAAATTAGAAAATGAAAACTAGGAAAAATTTGTGTCATAATAGTATTTCATGCAAATGAATGAATATAAAGGAAGCGAAAACATACATATAGCCTTGCAAACATTAAGGTGTTTTTCACAAATTAAATTTAGTCTGCTCCAAATTGTATTTATAATGGCGGCTCATAATGCACCCACACACTCTTACTACTTACATCCTTTGCAATTTGTTCTCTTTACTTTACTCATTTTTAAAACAAAAGAATTTATTTAGTAAATATATAGTAAAAAAAAAAAATAACAAATAAAATCCATACTTTTGTTTACATCATAGACAATTTTCCAGAATGAGTTTACCAAATGACAAAGGAACCATGAAAGAGTTTAAATGTTAGACTGAGAGAACATTAGATGTATAAACATTGTGTTGGCAAATTATTTCAAGTACCTTTAATGGTTAAGTAAATAAATAATGCAAAGAAAAACAAATGCCAGCTCTTATAGCAATAGTCAGAGTGTATGCAACATAAATGTCTCCTGACTGCAAAAAGAACAAGGAGCCAGATAAAATTATCATAAATGCAGCGAAATAAATGTGAAATGTATTCTATATGTATTCTGCGAAAATTTTTAAAAATGTAAACTTAACTACTTTTTACAATGGAGTAAAAAGATGTCCATGTTTTTAGTATAAATATTTAATTCATTCGTTTTTTAAATGTATAAACGCAGCAAGCCCCGCACGAAAATTTTCATACAAATTTGTTTAAAAAATGCGCAATGCGGCTCGGTTAAAAAAATAAATTTTATTTTGAATTCTCTCCGGATTTTTTTATTGATTTTCACAAAAAAAAAGAACATATTTTTTAAAAATTTATATGAATTTCCTAAACAAAATTGAAAAAAGTTTGAAGTAAAAAAAGAAATAAAAATAAAATAAATAAAATTGTTGTTTGTTTTCAGTTTAAGTCTAAGTTTTTGTTTAATTTAACAATGCGGTTCATAGATTAATAACTAGATATTTATGTGAGAGCAAAAGACCTCAATTCAATTGTCAAAAACCTAATTCATGCAGAAACAAAATACATGTAATGTTTTTGTGTTTTGAAAAAAAGTAATTTTTTTGAAAACTTAGGTCGAAGAACCTCTCACATAAACTTCTAGTTGTATTCTATAATGAGGTTTATGTAAAGGAATTTATTATTATTATACAAAACGCTGAGTACGTTTTAATAGAATAGATTAATAGATTTATTTTAATCTTTAAAGATTTGATAGTTTGGTTAGTTTATTTCAAATATTAAGATTTTTTTTGTAGAATGTTCTATATTTCATAAAAAAATTTTCGACAATTTTCGACAGATAAAATAATACGGAAAGCGCATATACCCAAAGAAAATAAAAATAATAAATAATGCTTATTTATTATTATTCAGAATACAAAAAATAATACTATTAATAGCTTTATTTTGTAAAAAGAAACAGAAATTCGTTTTAAAAATATGTAATGAACAACAACAAATAAATTAAAATTTTCATTTCGTTTTACAAAATCACGCCTCCACCCAGAGACCATTAGATCCATTGTGATCCCTTTATAGATAACAGAGAAAGCTGATAGATGAAGAAAGAGAGAAATCCTAGTAGAATAAAGCAAAAATTGGAAGGAAAGACAGCTAAAAATAAGAAAATTGTGGAACCTAAGACCCATCAAATTAACCCTGACTACCTTTAAGCCATTTTATTCCCATACGAACCCTATAAGTTTGCCGAGTTATCCACCCGTAACCTCCTCTGGTTCGTGTATAATATGGCTCCCAAACCATTTCAGTCTACCTCGCTGAAGTCCTATACAATAACGGAGTATGTACTCCACTCTCTCTAGCTCCTCCACATCATCGCACGTCCTGCAAAAATTTGACTCGCCAGTGCCCAACTTACTGGTCATATTCTCTATTCTGAGATGACCAGTAATCATGCCAACAATGACACTAGGCCATAACGCTCTAGATACCCTGCAGTTTATTCTACTCCTCCAAACATGATTCGTTCCTTATGGCCATGAAATATGACCCAATCGGAATATTAAGCGATACCTCCACAAAAGACCTGTCCAACTCCGAGCCCTCATCGTTTATTTTATTGTCCAGAATATCGCAGTGACCAGGAACCCAACAAATTCTTATTCTGTAGGCATCCATTAGCCTCCTAAATTCCTTCCTACACTCCGGCACTAACCTGAACCCGACACAGTAACTTGTCATTGCCATCAGTGCTGCCTGACTATCCACATAGTTAGTTACCTCAGTGTCCCTATCAACATTCTCCTCCAGTAATCCTAGGGCCTTTTAAATGCCTAGAATTTCTGCCTGGAAAACACTGCAACTAGCAAACAATATAAAAAATCGTTTGATATCTGTTTCCCAGAAGTAAACACCTATCCCTGTACCTACTTCCATCTTCGAGCAATCCGTAAAGATAGCACACCCTCCATGGAGGTTCTCTGCTCCAATCCAATGGTCCCTACTAGGGATTTCAATGACGGGAGTAGCCTCGAAGTCAATTATACTACCGACATACAATTACCCGTTCTAGACCCCAGTTCTTCGCTATAGAGTTCCTGCATGCGTAGTAGGCATTAAGCCCCTTTCTGGCCCTTTCCTTAGTATTTTTCCTCCAAAAAAATTTGCTTTCTAAGTAAATGCCTAGGTACTTGGCCTCCCTCGACAAACTGAGTTCCGTCCCATTCAGAACTGGTAGATTAAATGGCTCAACCTTACATCTCCTGGTAATCAGAACTAGTTCAGTCTTTTCAGTGTTGACTTCTAATTCATTACTATTTGACTATTGGCAAAGTTCTCGCAGTCCAGATTACATTAACTTGCTGATTGTGGGTAGTAATTTGCCCGAGACCAACAATACATGGCATCGATATGTCTCAGTATAACATTCATTGTCAAAATACACAATAATGGCGAAAAAAACACCCTTGTGGTGTGCCGCTTGTCACAAGCTTCCTTATGCAGGAGTCTCCCATGCTCGAGTTGATAACCCTGTTGCTTAGCATCAGGGTGATTCACTTGATTAGGAATACACTAATACCCAACGAAGTGAGTGATTCCTGAATCTCCTCTATCCTAACGTTGTTAAAAGCCCCTTCTATATCGAGGAATGCTGCCAAGGTATATTTTATCTTGAGTAGAAAAGACGATAGGCTGATCGGTCTATAGTATTTGGGCTTCGAGTGAGTCATCCTACCCGCTTTGGATATGAAAATTACCCTTACCTCTCTCCACCCCCTGGGAATATATCACACTTTAAGACATTCCCTAAATACATTCACGAACAGTGAGATGACTCTATCATTGATATTCTGTAAAATGGCCGGAAAAATGCCATCTGGACCCGGTGACTTACATGGCCCAAATGAGTTTACCGCCCATCTTACTTTGTCTCCAGTGATCATTTCCTCTATCGCATCGATATCACCCTCCTCTGGTCTTTATTGTAGGTCATCACTGACTCTACCTGTCCTCTCATCGGATTCTACATCCTTACAGCGAGAGAAGTGAGTCTCCATCAGTAAGCTGAGGGACTCTGAGCTAGACACCGTCCACGAGTTGTCTGCCCGTTGTATATATCCAGGTATAATATCTCTCTAAATCTAGATAACTCGTTAACCGAGTCCACGATTTACAGAAATTCATCCATAATGTCCGTTTCGCCCGTCTTAAGTCCTTCTTATACTTAGTGAAGTTTTCCCTATAGCTGTCCCAGTCAGTCTAGGTTAGCTTGGTTCTATTGAACAGCCTTCTAACTGTAGACCGTTGGTCTCTAAGTTCACTGGTTCACCATTTCGTCTGCTCTGTCCTTCTGGAGTTTCTATAAAGCCTCCAACTCCGTTTCTCAAAGTCAAGACTGAAGGATATTATGCTATGATCCGAAAAGGAATAATCCATACCTACCCTCCAATCCTTGACAAACTCAGCCCCTTGGTTCGCTAGTGGCACATCTATAACCGTTTCCCTAACTTTCGTTCTGAATGTAGGATCATTACCCCTATTGCAGATATAAGAATAATAACTAGTTACAAATTGAAATACTAACTCACCCTTCTTGTTGGTGTCACTACTTTACCATTGGTAATGGTGAGCATTCGCATCACATCCAAGAACCATGTACACTCCTCTTCTCCTGCAGTGCTGTACCAAATGCTGCAGAGCGATGCCCGGTGGATCGGCCGCCTCGTGTGGCATGTACATTGATGCCAGTATAAGCCTTCTGTCTCCAGTGGCTTCCCATTGGACAGCTGTAAGGTCCCCGTTGCTAAAAGAATAAAGAAGATTAATATTCAGATCTTTAGTAGCTAATATACCTTCTCCAATGTGGACGGTATGAACAGGTTATACACCGTGGTCCTTAAACCACATATTCTGGTGTGGTTAATCCAGGTTTGCTGGATAAGTGCCACGTCCACTTTGGACTCAATGAGGAGCTTTGTCAATTCTGTTGAGGCTGCTTCGCAGTGATGCAAATTCATTTACACTACTGTCAGCATATCTAAATCTAATAAACCCAACGTTAAAATTGACAACTCTCCAGTTTCTTAAGAGACTCCTGGTCCACAGCGAAACTGAAGTTCACAATCTTCCATTGACCTGTAACAAGAACTTCATTCTGATTTTCCAATACTGTGAGAATTTTTTCAACCTCTAGAATGGGTGGAGGAAACCATGCCAACACTATTGGACGCAGCAGAAACACAGGCATCAGTATCACTTCAAGTTTCGCCCCTGGATGGAGAGAATTGCACTCATCAACTGCGTTTTTAAGAAATTCAAAAGATTTCTTATTACCGCAGTTGATAGTTTTAACTTCCTTCATCCAGTCCGCGCTTTTGAAGGATACCTCATCCGGCCTTCTTTTTACGAGGGCAATCTCCTCAATGAGCTTGTGTTCAATCTTTCGCCATTGCTCAACGCTGTTCCTCGAATAAAAAGGTCGCATGCCAGAGATCTTAGCTATCTCCCCAGTGGTGCCCTTATAGTTTCCCCTGGTTGAGCTGGTCGGCTTCTGACTTACTGCTTCTTGCTTGTTGATGGCTGGTCATATCCAGGCCTAGCATCTCAGACAATCTTTTGCGAGTTGCCAGTTTTACTGACCGGTGCATGAACAACCACACCATCGGTAGTCTTTGGCTTGCCAGTCTTTACCTGCTGCTCCAAAATGTTTGCAGGTTTGACTGGTTCGCCACTACCCTTATATTCCGCTCCGACACGGATCGTTGAGTATGTTGACTTTCCTCCTGTGCTCTCATGAGAGTGCTGCACACATTCTCACCCAATCCTACAGGATAAGACATTTCCAGAGAGAGAGACATGGTACTTATCCTTGCCTGCAAGTAGCGTTGAGCCTCGTTTAGCTATCTTATACAGATAGCCTTCTCCTTCATAGTTCGACATGTGACATCGTTTGTTGTAATGCAAGATGCGACAAACTTTCTGAAACAGTCGAAATATCCCCTCGCTCAGACACTGCCTCGACGCTCCGGTTTCCCTCTTGACCTTGAGCAATTTTTAGAAAAAAATATGTTAAAATATATATATATATATATATATATATATATATATATATATATATATATATATATATATATATATATTTTAAATGCTTGTGCATCTTCTCTACACAGGCACCATAACCTGCATATTAATTTCTATTTAAAATGAAAAAGAAATAACATTTATATGACCTTATTTTCAATTCATTTTATACAAATCGGTAATCAAGAATATCGCAGTGACCAAGAACCAATAAAGTCTTATTCTGTAGGCATCCATAAGTCTCCCATATTCCTTAATACACTCCAGAACTAACCTGGACCTGACACAGTAACTTTTCATTGCCATCAATGCTGCCTTTCTATTCACATTAATAGCTTTGTAAATGCCTAGAATTTCTGCCTGGAAAACGCTGCAACTATCAGACACTTTAAATGATCGTTTGATTTCTGTTCCCATGAAGTAAACACCCGCCCCTGCGCCTACTTCCATCTTCGAGCCATCCATGAAAATAACACATGGAGCTTCTCGGCTCCAATCCAGAAGTCCCTACTAGGGATTTCAATAACGGGAGTAGCCTCGAAGTGAGAGTCTCTTAACTCTGAGCAAGAGCTGAGATCACAGTGATCTCGAGCTCATCTTCAGATCTAAGAGAAACATCTCCGAGCTTCTTTGTGGAACTGGTCCCAGTAAGGGAATCCCTCCAGATGTCCAGAAACACAGCCGTCTCTGAGGGGTCCCGTTGGACCCCTATCAGCACTAAATCGTAGTCCCTAAGAGTTTCTGCAAAAGAGCTAGACTTTTAGAAAAATATTTTTTAAACTTCTGATACTTCATCCATTTTTTTTTTGCAGTATAATATATACTATATTATATGTATAATATTATGCCCCAAGTGATAAAAAATTATTTTAATTTAAAAAATTTTTTTTAAATATTTTATGTAAAGTACATACGTATATTAACCAGTGTAGTATTTGATCACATTCTGAAAATTTTGTTAAGAACCTTTTTGTAGAATATTTACCATATTCGTAAATATGTATATTACTATCCAAACATATTTAAAATTTTTAGATATAATTTTTCCGTTCGCTATGTCTTTAAGTTAATTCCAAAAAAAGAAAAATGTTTTTAAATGTTGCTACATTTTGGTAGGTTTTGGTAGTTTTTAGAGAAAATATTGGTAGAAAAAATGTCTATTCATTAAGTTAGCTTAACTGTCTTCGTGTTCTTTTTATTCTCTTTAATAAAGCTATCAAGCGTATACATATAAGTATTTCTACAATATTCGATTTAGACCCGAAAAAATATGCGTATTTGTAATGCCTGTAGTAACAAAAGTATGATATCCGTCTGTTCGTTCGTTTGTTGAAATGAACTTTTTAAAGTTAATTTTCAAAGTTGTTTCAAAGCAGGTAATTTTTAAAAAATTTTAAAATTTAATTTAAAAAAAAAATAGTAATAATAATACACAGCAAAAACCAATTGCCCATCGAATTCGTTCGATTACAAGAACTATCCTGTATACTTACCGCATATTTCGCGCTTTACCAATAAATAAATTAAATAAATTAAATAATTGGTGCAAACAATTGAAAAATTCAAAAAAAATTCAGTTCGCAAAAATAATTTTTTCTAATGTGACGAAAATATGTCAGTTTCTTATTTTTTATATTTTAACATATATTTAATTTAATACAAAAAAGAAAATTTATGCATTAATATATATTTCTTACAATAATAATTTGTATGGATTTCTTCTGATAATTTAATTAGGCTTCTAAGGAAGCCTAGTGGACCTTTTTTGGTAACACTTCCATTAGAGATTTGATAGTTGCTTCAGTAAATTTTTTGGAATAGTTTGCCTATCTCCTTCTAAAATCTTCTATATTTTGGGACACCTTTTATGTATTCTTCTATTCTCTTTTCACAAGAGCTCACTAGTCTTAGCTCTGGAAAATTTGTAGGATTGACCTTTCTTGGTATTCTTTTGGTACCACTCCAGAGCTTTCTTACCGTTGTGACATGATGCTAAATCGGGCCAAAAATGTGTGGATATATTACGCTTCCTTATGAAAGAAGGAAGTCTTTTTTGTAAACATTCTTTCTTCTTTCGCTATTTATAGATCCCACTGTAACATTTGTATAAAGCTTGCCATACCAAGAATTTTTAAGAAAAGTTTGTTTGCTTTTTGATCCTAAACTAATCTTTAACATATTCTCGTGCATTAGCATCATAAAAATTTTTACCCGGAAGCTACGAAAAATCTGCCAGTACATACGTTTCATCGTAGATTATACAACATGAGTATTTTTGTATGAAATTTGATTTTAATTTCCATACCCTATTCTTGACTTCCAAATTTTTTGCAGCATTCTTGCCTAGAATTTTTGGGCTTTGTATCTTTTTGAGCCTGGATTGGGTTTAACTTTTCGCACCATATAGTTAGAGCACTGAGCTAACCAGGCTGCTTTTCTACCAGATGTGTTTGAAGCTCTTTTCTATATGTTTTAAATTTTCTTTGCTTTCTCAACATCGCTGACCTTTTTATCCTTCTCGAACCAGGTTTCCTATCAATGATTAAATTCTCCTGATACTGTTTAATACCATTGGAAACAGTTTGATGGCAGACCTTTAATTCTTTTGCCATTTTTTTTTATCCATTTGGATTTTTTTTTAATTTTTAATAATTTTAGTAAGTACTTTTTTTCGTGCTAAATTTTTCAAACATAACTAAATAAAAAAAAAATTAAATATTAAGAGGTAAAAAGTGTGTTAAGATTTTTTCGATCTCACTGCTATAATATGAAATGTTCTTCAATAGGAAAAATAAATTGATGAATACTCTTTTGCAAATGCATTTAATAAAGCTTCCAGCAGTTTTACTTACTGATCCATATATATATATATATATATATATATATATATGTATTGAAATCCTTGCTAAAATATTACACATTCGTTTCGTTAGTATGTGTATCTATTGGCAGCAGTATTAAAAGTTCCACAACAGTATTATTCGTGGAAATTGCTTTAAATATTAACTCTGTCTGAAAAAAATTTAATAATAAAATTTAAATATTCCTTTAAGTATACAAATATAAAACTATTAATACAAATTCTTTCAATATATTTCAATATATGTCAGCTAAAATCTAACGAATAATTTTTTGGGAACACCGTATTAGGTTTACTTTTGTTATAACTGATTTATTTGTTTATATATTTCCTTATTTATTTATCTATCTATTTTCGTAATTAATTGTTGATTTCTGCCAAAATAAATAACATTTCTATATAAATAAATTTTGATTGATGATATTGA
This sequence comes from Protocalliphora azurea, assembly GCA_932274085.1. Lineage (NCBI taxonomy): Eukaryota > Metazoa > Arthropoda > Insecta > Diptera > Calliphoridae > Protocalliphora > Protocalliphora azurea. Next base: position 91,016,946 of record OW026523.1, read on the forward strand.
AACGAATTTACAAAACATTTAATTCGGTTGAGTCTGCGATTCTGCTATACATTTTTTTGAATTGGTTCGGCAAACTAATTTGATAATATGAGTGTTTTATTTTACTATTTTATTTTACATTATCTATTTATATAACTGAGCCTAATGGGCTAGGTTAGGTTAGGTTAGGTTGAAAAGGGCGGCGCATTCACGCCTACACCCAGAGGCCAAACGGCCCATTGTGATCCCTTTATGAAGAAGAAGAAGAAAAAAAAAAAAAAAAAAAAATAGAAAAGTGGAACCTATACCCAATCAATCAGTTATGATTGTTCCTAAGCCATTTTATCCCCATTACAAACCCTATGAGGTTGACAAGTCCTTTGCCATTAACCTCACCTAGTTCATGTAGTGTATGGCTTCCAGACCACTTCAACCTATTACGCTGAAGCCCTACGCAGTGACAGAGTATGTGCTCCACTGTCTCTAGCTCCTCAACATCGTCGCACGTTCTACAAAAGTCTGATGCGCCAATGTCCCACTTACTCATCATATTCCCTATTGAGAAATGACCCGTTACCATACCTACTATGACTCTAAGACTACCACGACTCATACCTAGAAGATGCTTGGAATCCGCCAGTTTCAAGCTAGGCCATAATGCCCTAGAAACTCTGCAGTCCGATCTGTCATTCCAGGCTCGATTCGTGTTGTCCAGAGTCCACTCCCCTATGGCCCTAAAGAAGGACCCAATTGGAATCTTAACAGATGACTCTATGAAAGACCTATTTAGCTCCGAGCCACTGCGAGCTAGCTCATCGGCTATTTCGTTGCCAAGAATGTCACAATGACCAGGAACCCAACATAGTCTCATCATATAGGAATCCATTAACCTTCTCAATTCCCTTCTGCACTCAAGTACCAATCTGGACCTAACAAAATGACTAGTCAGAGCCAATAACGCCGCCTGACTATCAACATAGATAGTAATCTCAGATCCCCGTTCAACATTCCCTTCAATCAAGCCGAGAGCCTTATAGATGCCAAGAATCTCTGCTTGAAAGACACTACAACTGTCAGACAATTTGTAGGATCGTCTGATATCAGTTCCCATAAAGTATACACCTGCACCAGTGCCACTTTCCATTTTCGAACCGTCCGTGAAGACCGCGCACCCCCTATAGAGCTTTTCTACTCCATCCCAAAGATCCCTGCTAGGTAACACCAAAGCGGGAGTAGCCCCGAAGTCAATCGTGGTCCCGACATAATCCGTAGGCTCAGCCAAGGATAGTGTCCGACCGTTGAATCTGACTTCATCTAGTATGCTGACATGCCCCGCTCTAGAGGAACCTAATAAACCCAGTTCCTTCAATCTAAATAGGCCACGGACAGCCATACCCCTCACGAATTCCTCAATTGGAAGAAGGTGGAGGATTATGTCCAGCGCCGCCTGAGGTGTACTTTTCCTGGCACCTGAGATGCCAATTGAAGCACACCTCTGAACTTTAGAGAGAAGTTTCCTGTACGTTTCCCTACTCAATACCTTCCACCAGACTGTACAGCCATAAGTAAGAATAGGTCTAACAACCGAAGTGTAAATCCAGTATACAACTTGCGGCTTAAGACCCCAATTCTTGCCTATAGAGTTCCTGCAGGTGTAATAGGCATTGAGTCCCTTCTTGACCCTCTCCTGAGTGTTTCTCCTCCAAGACAATTTACTGTCCAAGTACACACCCAGGTATTTGGCCTCACTTGACAATACAAGCTCAATCCCGTTCAATACTGGCAAGCTAAAATGCTCAACCTTGTATTTCCTAGTAAACAAAACTAGCTCCGTTTTTCCGGGGTTTACCCCTAATCCCTTACTGTTGGCCCAAAGGGACAGATCACGTAAACCTGTCTGCATGACCTCACTGATCGTAGATAAAAACTTACCAGAGACCAGTAAAACAACGTCATCGGCGTAGGCCACAATCTTCCGTCCCATAGCATCAAACTGTCTTAAAATGACGTTCACGGCCAAGAGCCACAGTAATGGAGAAAGGACCCCCCCTTGCGGTGTGCCCCTAGTCACGAGTTTCCTCATATAAGTGCCTCCCATGTTTGAGTTGATAACTCTGCTGCTAAGCATCAGAATTATCCACTCAACAAGGAGCTTACTTACATTCAGCGAAACAAGTGATTCCTCGATAGCCTCTATCGTGATATTATTAACGGCCCCCTCTATATCGAGAAAAGCCGCCATGGTATATTCCCTCTGCAGCAGACCTCGCTCAATGTAACTCACAACGTCATGCAGAGCACTCTCAACGGACTTACCCTTGAGATAAGCATGTTGAGACTCGCTAATGGCCTGAGTTCCTATACTAGTCCTAAGATAAAGATCGATCAGTCTTTCTATTGTCTTCAATAGAAAAGACGATAGGCTGATCGGTCTGTAATCCCTGGGCTTCGAGTGAGTCGTCTTACCCGCTTTGGGTATGAAAATGACCCTTACCTCTCTCCACCCCCTGGGAATGTACTTCATTCTAAGACATTCCCTAAAAACCTCCGTCAATAGAGAGATGGCTCTTTCATCGACATTCTGTAGCATGGCCGGAAATATTCCATCCGGGCCAGGAGATTTGTATGGCTCGAATGAATTTACCGCCCATAATACTTTGTCTCTAGTGATCATCTCCCTTATCACATCGGTATCCCCAGCATCTGATTCGGGTTGTAGGTTATCACTGACGCTACCTGTCCCTCCAACAGATTCTATATCCCTACAGCCTGGAAAATGAGTCTCCATAAGTAAACTGAGGGACTCTGAGCTAGACTCTGTCCACGAGTTATCCTCACGTTGTATGTATCCAGGTGCCACTGGGTCCTTGGATAATACTCGCCTAAACCTAGACAACTCGTTAACAGAGTCCACCGATTCACAGAAATTTACCCATGAAGTCCGTTTCGCTCGTCTAATGTCCTTCTTATACTTAGAGAAACTATCACTATAGCTATTCCAATCCTCATCACTCCTCGTTAGTTTGGCTCTATTAAACAGCTTCCTAACTGTAGACCGCTGGTCCCTAAGTTCCCTAGTCCACCATTTCGGCTGTTTCCTTTTCCCAGGATAAATCACTGGACAATTGAGCGCAAAACTATTCCTAATAACATTCGTGAAATTATTCACCGCCAACTCGATACCCTCAACTGAATCTCTCCAGTCCTCAGTATCCCTAAGGTCCCTACAGACTGACCTCTTAAAGGACTTCCAATCCGTCCTTCTCGAGTTCCTATAGGGCTGCTCCCTCGCCTTCTCAAAGTCGAGACCAAAAGATATCATGCTATGGTCAGAAAAAGAGTAATCCAAAACTACTCTCCAATCCCTAACATAATTTCCCCCACGGTTAGCCAGCGTTACATCTATAACTGTTTCCCTATCTTTCGCTCTGAACGTAGGAGTAGTACCCCTATTACAGATATGCAGATCATAACAAGGTATAAAATCGTATACCAACTCACCTCTTTTGTTGATGTCCCTGCTTCCCCATTGATAGTGGTGAGCATTCGCATCACATCCCAAGACCATGTACGCGCCTTTCCTCCTAGCGTGCTCCGCCAACTGCTGCAGAGCGATACCTGGTGGATCGGCTGCCTCATACGGCATGTACACAGCCGCCATTATAAGCCCGCTGCATCCTGCGGCTTCCTGTTGGACGACTGTAAGGTCCCCACTGCTAAAGGAATGAAGAAAATTAATATTCAGATTATTCCTAGTCATTATACATGTCCGTACCTTTTCCGTTGTGGATGGTATGAACAGGTTGTACCCCGTGACCCTCAGACCACATACCCTGGTGTTCTTAATCCAGGGTTCCTGTATGAGGGCCACGTCCACGTTGGAGTCAATGAGGAGTCTTGTCAGTTCGGTTGAGGCTGCCTCACAGTGATGCAAGTTAATTTGCACCACTGACAGCCTCTTTGGGTTTATCAGATTTGTTGAACCTAAACCTGATCACCCCAAATCCGAAATTGAGAACTCCCCCCAGTGACTCCAGCTTCTTCAGAGACTCCTGATCCACTGCGAATCTGAAGTCTCTGCCTTGGTTCTCCTTACAAGTCATGGTGTTAACCAACTTCCATTGACCTGTAAGAAGACCCTTATTCTGATTTTCCAATACTGTCAGAATGGTTCCAACCTCTAAAATGGGTGGAGGGAACCAGGCTGTCACTATTGGACGCAGGGGCAGCTCAGATGCGAGTATCACCTCAAGCTTCGCTCCTGGATAGAGAGTGTCGCACCTAGCAACTGCGTTCCTGAGAAATTCAAAAGATTTCTCGTTCCCGCAGTTAATAATTTTGACACCCTTCATCCAGTCTGCGCCTTTGAAGGATACCTCATCCGGCCTTCCTTTAACAAGAGCGATTTCCTCAATGAGCTTGTGTTCAATTTGTCGCCATTGCTCAACGCTGATCCTCCCATCTGGATCAACCCTGTCAATGACAGCAGCTTGAATACAATTCTGCAACACTGATTCCTTCGCTCTTTTCGATGTTGAGGGTTGTTCACCTCCTGAGACAGCTCTCTTAATGACCTCCTTATGGAGGCCCTTACTAGAGCTGTTTGGCGTGTGAACAACCTTCTTGGCCATCGAAGGTTGCTGGTCATCCCCAGACCTGGCCCTCTTAACAACCCCCCTATGAGGGCCTTTAAGAGAGCCGGATGGGTTTTGACCAGCGTTCTTCGATGTAGAGGGCTTCCCAATCGAAGCTCGTACAGCCCCACTACTGGAGCTGGCAGGCTTCGAAAGTAAAGTCCTCTTACTAGTTGATGGCTGATCATCTCCAGACCTAGCATCTCTGACAACTTTTTGTTGGTTGCCAGGTTTGCTAGATGGTGTATGACCAACCATTTCAATGGTAGTTGTTGGCTTACCAGACGTTGCCTGCTGTTTCACTAGGAGTGCAGGTTTGCCCGGGTTGCCACTACCAGAATAGTTCACTCCGGTAGGGATTGATGAAGAGGTTGGCTTTTCTCCTGTGCTCTCACGAGACACTTCTGGAGTGTTGCCAGCATCCACATACAATCCTTCAGGATAAGACATTCCCAAAGAGGCACAGACAGGACCGTAGATTCGGTCGAATCTTTTGACGTTCCTCCTGTGCTTCCTGATAAGGTACTTATCCTTACCTGTAAGTGGCAAAGGGCCTCTCTTGGCTATCTTGTGCAGATAACCAAGAGAGGCTCTTGCGCCACTACGAGCATGCTCCTCTTTAGTTCGGTTTATATCGCCGGTTGTCGCATCAAGCATAACCGCGTCTTGCCGAACTAAACCACTGCCAGACGAATGACCCTCTGAGTTCGTCGAGCCATCCCCCCGCTCAGACCCCGCCTCAACACTCGAGTTCTTCTCCAGACTCTGAGCGCGAACTGAGATTACAGTGATCTCATGTTCATCTTCAGAGCCGAGAGTAAGATTCTCAAGTTTCTCAGTGGCGCTGGTCCCAGTGAAGGAATCCCTCGAGATACCCAGAATCTCATCCATCTCTGATAGCTGGCCCAACAGTTGACTTTCCTGAAGAAGAATGTCACGTTGGACCCCTATCATCTCATTATCGTCGTCCGTACTCCCGTCCATTTCAGTCTTGTCGCCCTGCGACTGTCCGTCATCTTGTGTCCGATTTTTAGGATACTTTGAATTTTCTATTTTGTCCCACGAGTATGCCAGTAAAGGAAAAGGACCATCTCGCGCAGTGACGGCGTGCGCGGACTAGGCTAGAATTACAACCAACCCGTGCCATGTGCGTTGGAGGGGAGCTGTTAGTTGTTAGTTTGTTTAGGCACCAACTAACCATTCAGGTCCTCAGCACTGCTGCCTACCACCTTGACCTTAAAGTGCACTACATTTATTTGGTCCGCGAGAAGCTGTAAAAGCCCTAAGATCGGAGATAATACACATGATATATACCCCCATGCGATGAGCCAGAATGCACCATTCAGTAGAGTGTGTATATCATGTGCCTTACAACCAATCCCCCCGATCCGCCACCTGGGGACGCGTCCGATAGGAGTAAATGTAGCAAAGACTCCAACGGAGCCTAATGGGCTAATCAAAGCTACTAAATAAATTACAAAATTAAATTTTACTTTTTCGTTATAGAAACTTTCATTACAGAAATTAATTTCATTATAGAAATTCTCCAATGATTTTTAAATGTTAATAATAACAATTAAAATGCAGTTGTATACTGCATTTATACTTTTATAATTGTAACCTTCTTCCAACTAATTTTTTCTGTGTATAATTAGACCGTGCAACAACAATCAAAACTTTTGCACACAAAAGAAAAATTCTTTTTAAATAACCATAAAGTTTTTAGGGATGCATGAGGTTAGTTTTTATTCTATATAATTATAAAAAGGAGAAATTTGGTATTATAACGGATAGCTTTTTGTTGAAGTTAATGTTCTTCAAATATTCAAAACTTTAATATCCTTTAAATTTGCTGACAAATCATTTACAGAAATTAATATTATCATATATGGACCGATTATTACTAAAACTTACGCCTATTTTGTATTATTTAATTGAAATGTATGTGCGTTAAATTGATTTTCTCGAGTGGATCAAGAGCTTTAAGAAGATATAAAAATATTTCAAATAGGGTAAGGAACAAAAAACTGGCAAACCGTATAAATTTTCTACGTCAAAGGGATCCCATTTTGAGCCCCTTTAGTTCCGCTTCGGAGATTACTGTTCTCTCCCCCTTTCAAACTTAAAATTGCACATTCCTTTGCTATACCTGTGTGAAATTTTGTGTCAAGTCAACCATCTGATTAGGAGTTACAGATTTATTTCCAAAAATTGCTGATTCTATCGCACAGTGCAGTATTTGTTCACTAGCTGTTTTGTACAAAAGCTCAGTTGTCATAAGCTACGAAGAAATAATCACCTGATTACTAACTATTAAATGAAATGTTCGTTTGTCTTCCTATATAGTTCATATTTGGCATACACACAATTTTTACCACCAAAAAAGCATAAGAAATGATAAAAAATTCGCGATTTTAATTCTATAAGAAACACTTTAAAAACTTTTATTTTTATTATCCAAATCTTTTGAAGCTAAAGTCTGATTTCATTAATTTTGGCATTAGAAAGGAAATGTATTTAAATATAATAATAATAGAAAAATTATTATTATTATTTTTTAATGCATTTCCAATGCAGATATATTTTCTTGATGCACTTCTCCCTACGATATTTTACTTTTTCAAATTAACTTAAAAAATGGTAGATTGACTGAATAGCTCAGTTTAAGTACAAGTACAAGGTGTAATTATAAGCTCAGCTGATTATTTCTTGCTTAAATTTTATGAAATGTTGATTTATTTGCAAACAAAAATAAATTTTTTCGATGGTGAAATTTCTATTTCGAATAAAAAAAGTGCTGTATATAAATATTTAAATTACTTCAATTTATAAAAACACTAAAATTTGTAGCGCAAAAAAATTAACTATTAAAAATAATTCATTTAACTATACGAGGAGTGGTTTCTTTTTTTGTGATGTGGTCTTTATGCAGAATCGATTACTTTTTTATTTAAAATTAACAAATACTTGTTGTGGATCCCAAAATAATTTACAATAAAATAATAAAAAATAATCAAATAAAAACAACTGGTGCGTTATTACCCCAGGTCTGCAACTGAGATTAACGCTTATATAATATGTAAGATAAGGCCGGCAGAAGAGAGTAACAATTTTGTACATATTATGTTAAATCTTAAATAGGGCATTCTAATTAATTCTATAAGATATCATTATTTTCAATCAATCACAGAGTAAACCTGTCCTTTTTATTTAAGAAATTCGCACATTTTAGCACAATTTTTATAATTTTATTTTAAAAGGAAACAATTTTACAAAAAACATTGTTTTTTAGTAATTTTCAAAATACACATGCACACACACAAACAAACTTTCGCATATGTGTATTTTTTTTTTTCGACAGTTCATCTTATATAATACTTCTTATTATATAATACTTTTTATAATACCAATATTTGAATCTACACGTGAGATAATTCTCTCAGAGAGCGAATTTGACATTCTCTGACAGAAAAGTTTTACATATTCTGTTACGTGTTTTGCATATTCTGTTAGATGGACTGTTACTTATATTTAAATAAATAACAAATGCATACATTGTTGTCAGATTTTTTTGAGCCTCTGTCGCCAAATCGTTAATCATCGCCAAAAATCGCCAAATTTCAAATTTAATTAGCATTTATTAAATATAAATTCAGCTTCAATAAAGCCAATGGTAATTGCAATAGCTAATAGTAATTGAAAAGAAAAAAAATAAAATAAAATTATGACATAAAATAGGGTAATTCCATGTCAAAATTAACAACAATCATAACTTCCTAACTAATTAGGTGTCCACTTTGTATTTTTATAAACATTATATTCTTTTCTTAATACATTTTAATACATTCTAATATATACCGACCTTCGAACTTTTGATATAAATAAACTTTATACATATCGCTATCAATGATATATTTTTGCCTTTAATATGAAATTAAAGCAGAGATCTACCAAGTATAGTTTGGAAGTTATTAGTAATTGAACAACTACGCTTTTGTGAAGTTTTTAGCCTTTTTCGTTTTTTTGAAACGTCATAATTTTGGACCAGAATACTCCCGATTCAACCCTATTGGTTGTCACTACATTCCATCCACTACACTGGCATCTTTTCATTTATGGGGCCATGGCTCAGCGGGCTTGGGCGGGTGTCATGAAGGTTATTGGGCTCTGTTGAATAACACAGATTTCCACGCGCTCGTAAATTACAGAAGATGACGGGTTTGTCTCACCTCCCAGGCGTCCCTCCCTCACACTGCACGGGCGCAATGTCTTACCGTGGTAATGGCACAGGCCATAAAATCTATCCGCGTCACCCCTAAACTACACTTTTGTCCAGTCCTAATTCACCTTACCAAATACCTAGCTTTCTTATTTTTCCTCTCGCCATATTAAAAGAATTAAGTTTTCTCATTCAAATATTCGTATAATCATATTATGGAACTTATTTACTAGACCAATTGTTAGACAATATTCTTATTTTAACAAGATAAAAATAGTAAGAACTGTTCTCAAATATACTGTCACAGAAAATTTCTCCTATTCAATTTAATCTCGCACATTTGTGGAGGTTAGGACAACCCATTCCGACAGCGCTATCAAATGTAGTTTTTCCCTTACAATATAAGAAGTGTGTGTGGGAGTGTGACTATGACATGGGAGAAATCCACTCTGAGATATTGTAGCAGTCTTTTAAAGTAATATAACATTATAAAAACAAAATGTTGAACTAATTAAGTCTGTTTTTTTTTTCTTTGAGTTAAATGAGACACGTAGCTTATAATTATACACTATTACAAAGCCTATACTTAAACGATCTTATGTGTATTAAATAACAAATTATGGAACAGAATGTGAATATATACCTAAGGACTATTAAACCTTACTTATAAACTAACATATTAGTAAGTATAATGAATATCGCCTATACAAGTTATAAAAAGGTTATCCTTGCTCCCGCTGTTCTTGTTTGGTGTTGGTCCTGGAATTGACTATCGCACTTAAGGAGGTGTCTGATGGGATGAACGCACTAGCTGATGACTGTTGTGTCTGATTCTTGTTGATATAGCTTGTTGTTGATTGTTGGAAGGACCGATGGTTGTTTCTGTTGTTGATCTAGCTTTTATTGATTGTTGTATTAGCTGGTTGTTGTTTTTTTTGGATGTGCTGGTTGTTGTTTTTTGTCGATCTAGTGGATTTTTTCTTGTTTGGCTGGATGGTTGTTGTCATATTGGATGAGCCGTTGGTTGTTTTTGTCGATTTAGTGAACTTTGTTCTTGTTGGACTAGATGGTTGCTTTCTCTTTGGATTCAATGTTTGTTGTTTTTGTTGGACTCACTGGTTGTTGCTTTGTTGGAATCAGTGGTTATTATTTTGTTGGACTTAGTGGTTATTGTCTTGTTGGATGAGCCGTTGGTTGTTTTGTTGAATGAGCCATTTTTGTTTTCTTGCCGTTTTAGAGATTTTATTTTAGGTAGCTTGAGGTTAGCTTGCTGGACTATTGTTTTTGCTAGCTTCTGGAGCTATTGGTCTGAGGTTGTTGTGCTTGGCGGTGGTTGGATATAGCTGGAAATTGTTTGTGCTTCTGTTATTGCCGGGGACAACGTGGTTTTGCTGAAGATTTTTGATTGTGATTTTCTCGGCTACCGCGTGGTTAATAAAATAGTTTCAGGATTTAGGCGGTCAGCCTTAGAAGAGGCAGCTCAAGATGGTGGCTTTAATAGATTGGCCGTTACTTTGCGCATCCATAAACTTTCCTCAAGATGATGGGCTGGTGGCGTTTATAGGTTGACCGGCACAAACAACATTTGTGTTCATTTGGTTAAATCTTAATAAGTTACTTAATTCAATTACAAAAATTTAAGTTTTATTTCTAACTTGTGCAGCAATCGATATTAGTATTTAAGAAAAAATCTCGACGTGTGGTTTTTACAATTACCCAAAAAAATAGCCATGTTGGGCAAAAATTCTTCACATCTGACAGTTCTGAATGCATGTGCGAACAACGACGAAAAGAACAGAAAACAAAAATTTACACTAACAACAATATTACAAGCTTCAATAGCAATGCAATAATTACAACAACCACACTAGCAATACAATAATTACAACAACCGCACTAAGGATAGGTATTAATAAGTAAACCAACAAGTGGATTAACAAAAACAAACAGTGACGACACTTGTAACCAGTGATGGCACGGTGACTAAAAGTGTTCTCCAACACAATTTATTGTTATTATTTTTCAATATCAATAGTCATTCTTTACATTTTGCGTGAGTTTTTTTTTCTTTTGTTTAACGTTTTAGTCTTATTTAAGACGACAAAAAATGGCTGCTATTATTGCATTGTTGTATTTGTTGCCTTAGAAATTCTTTGTTGTTTTGACTTAGAAATTCTTTAAAAATATGCAAATGCATTAATTCATCTAATGTAATTTCTAACAAGTTTCTATATTTGATTAAGTTAGCTTTTTGGCCACTTTTCTTGGCCAAAATACAATTACTTTTGTAATTGAATATGAAAGTAGTCAGAATCATGTGAAAAAATATTTGCTTAAACAACCCAGAAAATAATTGGGTTCGTAAGAAATTTAAACTTCTATAGGCTTGTGAACTTTTGTTGAAAGTTGGTAATAAGAAAATCACTTGAAACAAATAGATTGATATCTGGGTCAAATTTTCCATTTTGTGCATTTTTTGAATTTTTTGAGAATTAAATTAACATTGGAAATGTATTCAAACACCCTTTGGAATAACTTTAGCAAAAATAAATTAAAGGCTTGTGAAACAAATTTAATGCATTAAATTTCTTTGGTTTTCATCCAAGACATTTTTCAAAAAATAATTTTTTCACTTTGATAATATTGGCAAAGAAAAGTGGTCAATGAATCCATAGAGCACCGTTTAATTGTTTTTTATATCAATAAAAGAGAATATTTTCGTATTGGTTTTTAGACTGCACACTATTTTCGTGAAACATAAAAAGCTAAAATATAAAAAAATAACATTTTGTATGGGAAAAAGTGAGTGGTATTTTCTCTAAAAATAAAAATATAAAAATAAACATTTCCGTTATAAAAAACCTAAGTTGAATTATTTTACTTTTCAAAATGAAATGGAAAAATTAAGAAACGAAGTTTTGGAGTAAAATGCGCATTGTTGTAATTATAGGATTTAAAGAGAACATAATTTGTTCTCGTTCACATTTCAATTCAGTGAAATTGCAAAGAAAAATTAAATTTCGTATTCTATTAATAAATTCATAAAACCAATTATATTTTTTACTGAAATCGGACCTATCACTGAATTAGTAAAATCAGATATTCAAATTCGAAAATATTTTACTGACAAAATTTTAATTTTTTTCTTATTAAAATATTTTACTATTTATAAATTTGAATATTTGAAAATTCTTAAATTCCAAAAAAATCTAAAACAGAAACGCAGTCGTTTAACGGAGTGAAATATCTAAGATTCAACCCAAAACCAAAATAGATAGGATATAATAACAAAGTACAACAGGGCAATTTACGATTGCAAAACTGTATCACTTTGTTTAGAACCATTTCCGCAAAATACTTTTAAATACAAAAATTAAAACACATTAAATTATCTTCAAGAAATCCAGTTACTTTCACACAATTATATCACGAGAGAGAGAGCTACATGTTCAGGCACAAAATTGAAAGGACATAGTTTAAACGACTTGGGGATTATACAGCAATATATAATATACCCCATCGTTTATGCGATATATTGCTACATATATGCATATTTCATATGCTTTTGATTCATCTAGAAGATACACAAAAATAAATCACTATACATATTTGGTAATGAAATATATACGAAAATTAAGGTATATATATAGGTATTATAGCATAACTAATTTCAAGAATCGAAGAACATAAAGTCAGCATTGCCAATTTAGCGCTTTTCACGTAAAATTCAGCGCTTTTTAACAACCCAAAAGTCGCATTGTTCTGTAAGCGCTTTTTTCGAAAAAGACGCCAAATTGGCGATATGTCGATTAGGAACATGTTTAGTAAATTATATTATTAAATTAAATTATTATCTTTAGTAAATTATAGACATCTATGAGCTGAACAAAATTTTACTAGCTATAAGGCTAGCAGAATTTTTGACAAAAGTATATACATTTTTGACATTTTAAAATTGATACAAAATTTTTTCCAAATATTTACATACATGTTCATTCATAAAATAGAATGCGGCTTTCAGAATGAATTTAAAACGCAATCAAAACATTTAAAATTTGTTCCTTCAACAGTTATTTCATTTCTTTTTGAAATGCGTTTTGGAGTGTCTACCTACTTTCCCAATCCCATTAAATAAAGGATTTTTTAACTATTTTCTTTCAAACACATTTCTATTTATTTTAGGAATTACCTTTTTTTTTGGAATAAAATAGGATTGATTAAATCAAAAGTTTTGCACTAAAATTAAAAAAAAATCTAACCGAAGATAACAGTTTTTGAATTTAAATTCTTGGAAAAAACTGTTATGAATCAGGACTTTTAATTGTACATAAAACTTTGCCGCTTATTTCTGTAATAAAAACAGTGACTTCAATGGTGGAACCTCATTTCTGCTGAAGTTAAAATAAAAAAACAAAATAATAATAACAAATATGGACCTTATAATATTTAAATTGTTACTCTTTATAAAAATCTTATTTTAATTAAAAAAAATTAACTTAAAAGAGGATTAAATTATACCAATTGTTTTAATTTTAGATCAGTTTAGCGCTTTCTAGCGCGCTTTGTATTTTTGTTTACAAATAGTTGACAACGCTGCATAAAGTCAAAAACCGACATCTTTTTCAGTGATTTATCCTGAAGTTCATTAATCACTACTGTAGTTCTCCCAATAATAATTCTCTTTAACATACAATTTTTGTAAATCTTCGGTCATCCGTTTTTAGTGTGAGAGCTGCCTCTATGGAGTAATTCCATTTAATTTAATTTAAAAAATTTTGACCCCATCTTTAATTTCCTTTTTTTTTTGGTTGGAAGCCTTATCGGTATAGTTGCTACAGAGAAAATTTCAGAGTGGTCAACATTTTTTAAATTTAAATGTAATTACTCTTTTGAAGTAAGCGATAAGTGATAACTAAAATGAGTCAATTGATCAATTAATATATTGTCGAACTGAAAAAGATAATATGTGATTTTATTCACAACATGTATATGAAAAATAAATTTACGTATACTTAATGTTGCGTATTTAAATATTAAAAATATTACGTATACGTTCATAAGTTTTGCTGTAGTTGTTTTCACTTAATTGTGAATAAAATCATTATTTCCATATACCTACATTTTCATGATAAGATTAAAAGCAGTAATTTTTTACTTTTTAATAACATTATTATTATTATTATTATTATTATTATTATTATTATTATTATTATTTTTTCCCTAATTCCTGAATAACTCGGAAACTATAGAGCGGATAACAAAAAATATAAAGTAAAGATTATTTGAAGATAATTTTAGTCGGAGTTTTATGTATCTAAAATTAACAAAAGGTTCTTAAGTTATACTAGTATGACCGCCTAATAAGGGCTCATAAAAGAATCTGTAGGTGATAGAAAATAACTGAAAGCAGATTATTTTTTCGTTAAATTCCATCTATTCCAGCTATTTTTGTTTAAAGGAAAATTTTTTTCCGACCAATGTTATTGTCACCTAACAGCTCTTACTTAAATTGTTATTATGATACAAATTACAGTTGGGTTTTTTAGCTTAATTGTCTTAAAAGATTTACAATTAAAATTCATCAATATTAGTTCCCGGGAACTTTAAAGCGGGAAATGAAAAATGGCGCATTTCTAGGGAATCATGGAATGCATTCCCTAATTATGTATAAACTCAATAGTGTAGAACTTTCATAAAATAATATTCACACACAACAAATACACAAATATTTACATACTGTTGGGCTTAATGGTTTTTTTTAACGCAAATACTTATTACTCGTTTCAAACCCTTTAAAAAGTGAGTATAATAAAATAAATGAACATTTATTTTTATGACTTTTAACTTTGATTTCATTAAAGAACACAACACTATACACTCACTCTTCATCTTCATGTAGTCACTAGTTTTCATAGTCATCAAGCGTCACAGTCAATGTCGTCAGCGACATCCTCATCTTCAACATCATAATAATTGTTTTGTTATGTAAATGATTTTGAATACAATTTAAATTTTACATTCTTTCTCCAACACCCTAACTTTATGTCATTTTTATTTTATTTTTAATTTTGAAAATAATTCTTTTAATTTTTTTTTTTTTTTGCATTTTAAATCCCCAAATACCACAACCCATTTTTAGGAGCTAAAAAATAAAAAGGAAATACCAAAGAAAATAAGCACATAACAAACAAAACTTCTGTTATAGTTTTAATTAAAAGAATTTAGTTTTGTTCATTATTTTTGTTTTTGTTCAGTTTTCGAAAAGTTTGTCTTTTTTATAAGAGTATTACAAAAACTAACTGACCAGCAAGAAATAGTTTTTGCAGCAGTTATGTGCAACCTTCAAAGTAATGCTTTTTAAAAAGTTGTTAAAAACCTTGATTGGAAAATTTTTTAAATTTATATTTAGACAACTGTAATACACTGGTACATATTCCAATAAACCCACATCAATTTTTTCAATCAACTTACAAAAAATTGATTTCACTTAAAAAGTTAATAACAAAAAACTTCAAATGTACAGTAATCTTTTTTTCATTGTAATTGTGGTAGTTTAATGCTATTTTTGAATTCACTTTTCTATATACGCACTGAAACTAAATTTAACATTCATAATAATGTGTTGACGAACCTGTGTTTTGGATAACTTCAAAAATTCGGTCTGGCATTGATTCGAAAAATTTTTTGAAGAAAATCACTTTTAATTTCTTTCCATGCTTGCTTAGTTTTTAGTTTTAACTCCGTTATTGTCATTATGATTTTATTCTGTACATTTCTTGCATAAGCTTTACGGGGTAATGTACTCCTCCTGATTCTCCATTGGATTTAAATCCGGACTGCAAACCGGCCAGTCCAATAGTGGAATACTATGGTCATTAAACCACGATTTGGACATGGGTTGCAGCGTTATATTGTAGGAATATGCAATCTTCATCTATTTTCTCATCCATAAATAAGACCAGAACATCTTCCAACAGTTCACTATAAATTGAACTATTCATTTTACTCGGAAAAAATCATATTTTTGATTTTTCTGCAGCAGAAATGACTGCCCAAATCATAACATTGCCTTCACCGAAATTGCGTTTCGACGTATGAATTTCGTTTGACCTCAAATTATGCCAATAGTAAAAATATGAATCTGGACGGTTCAAATTGAATTTTTTTTCAATTTATGCCACACATCTGTCGATTGCATATATTTGTACGCAAATTTTAAACGATTTTCCTTATGATGCTGTTTTAATTTTGTCTTACATTTTGGTTTCTTCTATTTGATGTTCTGTTCGCAAAATGTATGGAATATATTTTATAAGTGACAGTAAGGTCAAGTTCATTTTTTTACTTGTGTAGCATTTAATTTATTGCAGGTGGCTTCTTCTTTTTTTTTATTAATTTGCCTTTTTGTTCATTTTTGATCACATTTTGTTGGTTTCCGCACTCCGCCTTCCGATTAATTTTTCGTCGAATTTCTCTGTTAGAATAGTCTTGATAATGAAAAAAATTTAATTTGAATTTTTTCCTGATTTTTGAGAAGCGTTCCTTTGGACATCCTTTAAGTTGATGAAATTTATCAATTAAAACAAAAATATTTCCAGTAAACACCAGTTACCTTAAGTGAAACAAACAACTAAAACTGTTAAAAATTTTTAATATATATATTGCAATAACTTTTTAGAAAAATTTTTCTCGACTGCTTTTATTGTAATATTACACTGAAATGATCACCAATATGTTCTGATTGCTAAATTAAAGAAAAAAAAGAAAAGTAAGAAACAAATATTTCTTACATATTTCGTACCGTTATATCGCGAGTTATTGTAACAACACAACATTATCTTTGGTTAAGAGAAACGAATATACCTTAAAGAAAAACAAAAGTTTTAAATGCTTTTATAGGAATAAGCACAAGTGTAGATGAATATTAATACTTCATTTGGCTGAAGGGTAATATATTATTTCAGTCTAGAATATACATAATTAACATTTTAGGAAAACTACACTAACGAGTGTGATTAATTACCATATGTAGATTCTATAATAATTACCAATTATAATAGTAATATTAGTATATTTAATTTAATTCCAGGTGCCTTTTATGCTCCCTTGCCCGACTTTTAATAATCACAAAGAGGAACAGGAGCAAAAAAAAAAAAAATAATAATAATATATATCCTTCTTAATAAGTTTTACTTGTTTTCAATAAAACTTGTGGTCTTGTGTGCTGAAAACAAATTGTTGATAACCACACAAAAATATCTTAAAAATTTTAAGGTCCTATTACAGTTCATTTTTTGTTGTCTTCTGCTCTTACACTTGTTTTATTCACAGTATTTTATTGACTCTCCTCTCTTGAACTCACTCACATTGTTATTTAGTTATTCAGCTCTTGTTGTCCAATACAATCTTCAATTTAGACAGAAACAGAAAACCTACCAGAATAAAAAAACAAAAAAAAAAAAAAAAAAATACAAAAACAACCATAAAATTTATCAACAACAGTAAAATATTTCTTTAAAATATTTTCTTCTTTCCAGATATTGTTTTATTTCTTTCATTTTTTGTTTTTTTTCTGTAAATGTGGTCAGACATGTTGACCACAAAAACCAGCCGCAACAATACAAACCACATATCAAGAATCGGTTAAGATTTGATGTTGTTGACTTCGTAAACAGCAGTTACAAAACAACAACAACAACGCACACACAAACATACTTTAACAACACAAGAAGCAGAACTCAGCAATAGTAAACAATGTAACAATAACTTCTCTCCTCCTACTTTTTTCAACATAACTTTGAGTTGTTACGAAGATTATGTGTTTTGTATGTTTAAAACAGAAAAGGATGAACATTGATTTTCTTTTAAAGAATACAAGCGAAGATGTTGCTTTAAATTATAGCTGTTGAGTGGACAGTTAGATTGCATGTTGTAGTTGCTGTTATGTGTGTTTAGTGTTATAGTATTGTCAGCAGCTAATTTTTAACTAACTCGACATTAAACATGAAAAAGGAAGACACTTGTTTTTATTTTTATTTTTTTTAACTATTGTGGTTTTGAAAAAACAAGATTGAAATTATAGCGCAACAACTATTGATATGTAAAACAAGTAGATTGGGTTAAAATGAAATGTTGCTGAAAATTTAAAATGTTGGTGTCGTAAGAAAAATAAAAAACTTTTTTATATAAGAAACTAACAACTCGGTGCGCTAAGTGATTGATAATAACTAATATTTCCTTAATATGGCGGTACTACATCCTCTCGATCTATCCTCTCTATTAAAATTTTTAAATCAACAACTATTTTTACAACTTTTTAAGACTTTCTCTGTATTACTCCTTTAGACATGCAAAAATTAATATTTACTTTGTATGGGGGTTTTCATTGCAATAGTTCTTTACATATGCCATTAAAAATATTTGCTTTATATAGGGGGTACCGCTCCCCTGCTACAATCGAAAATAAATTAAGTTATATATATATATATATATATATATATATATATATATATATATATAAATCCAGATTATAAAATATACAAAATTTGAAACTTTTTACACAAAGTATGGAAAATAAATTTCAACAGTTGGCTAGAAATGGAATCAATTTTATTCAAAATCTGATTATGAGTGATGAAGTTAATTTTAATTTCAATGGCTTTCTTAATAATCAGAACTGTAGGTTCTGAGGTTCTGAAAATTCAAAAGCCATTCACCAACACCAATTGCAGCTCATTAGTTATATAGTATGATATATATATATATATATATATAAACGAAGAAACTATTCAATTTTTAAACTCCATGAAGGCTTTTGGTCCACCCCGTAGCTACACTGGCAATACTGCATAGCAGCACTATTTGTTTGATACCACTCAGCTATTTCTTTATTGCAGTGATGAAATGCGAGATCAGGCCACAAAAATTAGAATTCGTTGTGTTTTCTAGGAATCATTTCTAAGTGCACATATTTGTGTAAATTTCTTTGTTAATAGTTTGTTATGAATAATTTGCTTTTTTCCCCGCATGTACCAATGGTTTGACAGACCAAAAATTTGTCCGACAATTTTGATTTTGTTTTTCTATTTTTCACGAATTTGTCTGCTACATTTACCATAATATCTGTGATATTTTTGAAAAAAAAAAAAATTAATATTAATAATTTTCGTGCTCTATTTTCTCTCCACATTTTTGCTTTGCTACCTTTTCTAAACTTTTCTGATAAACGATAATTAGCAATTTAATAAATGAGTCGCATTCTTTCCTAAGATATACAGATCTTTCCTGGGATCATATAGTCTGTAAATGAATTCTTTCTTCGGTGATGGTGAACTCTTTTTATTTTTTTATAACTCAAAAATCTGTACTTCCTGATTCACCTGCGTTCCTAGTAATTGTTTTATATGGTCAACATACATTTTTATTAAAAATTTGAATTATATGTTTGCATAAATTTTGTTAAATTTTCATTTAAGAAAAACTAATTATGCTATTAAAAAAACGCCTGACAATAATAAAATATGTAAAAACATTTTTTTACGTATAACAAAAGTTATAAAATTAGAAGAGTGCACTAATTTTTTCATGAGCAGTCCTTATCGATAACAAAGCCAACACTAAAAAAGTATAGTGAAAAGTATATATAGATATTATTATAGATATTACAGGTATAATCATTCCAATTACCAAAAGAACTTTGCTTCTTCTATATCGCGTCATATTTTTAACCCATTGACGACCAAAGAAAATATCTTCCACAAAGGAGTTTTTAGGTTATATAAATTTCTAGGTAATATGTGCTACAAAAACATAATAGAAGTCTAGCCTCTAAATTGCCATACATAGCTCTTAGAAGTCTTGAAATTTGTAAAATCAAGAATTTCTCAGTTAACTCTCACAAAAGCATGAAAAAATAAGTAGTAGGTGCAGAGGCTAAATTTGTATTTGATATAACTAAGAGATGACCGTAGAAGTTTGAAAAAATAAAAGTTCAAATCTAGATAACATAGTCAACAAAAAAAATATTAAAAATTATATCGAGAATAATTCCGCACAATGCTTATTCCTAACATTTTGGATACTATTATGGCCACGTTCTCACTAGTGCTTAAAAAACAAAAAATTTGTTTGTGGATTCCATACATTTTAAGGAGATTCCTCCTACAATTTTGACACGCAATATGGATATTTTTAAATATTTTAACAAATGTGCCTATTAAATGTCAAATTTTACTACTTTACTACTATGTTTAAAAAAGAGTAGTCTTTTGCAACATATTATTTTTGACCACAATAAGAAAAATTCTTTCTTTCTTTTTAAAATATTCCCATAAATATAATTATTTTGTTTTCCACCTATTATACAAAAATACATGAAAGACTTCGAAACTATGAAATATATGTAGATATTTCCTTAAAAATATTTATACTCAAAATAAATTGAAATAAAAATGAATGTAAACTCATTATATACTAAAATAACCATATATGAGTTAAAAGATAAAACATTTTGCATATACAAGAAATCCCGGGAATTTCCCCATGATTTCCAGGGATTATGGGACGACAAATTTTTCGGAATTTCCGGGAATTCCAGGCCCTAGATTTTCCGTGAAAAACTCTAGCTATGCCCTACTGTATTGTTTTTAATTTTGCACGTTATTAAAGAAACTACTTACTTGAAATCTGACCAACATTTGACGCTGAATAATATTATAGGGTATGTTGGATCTTAACAGGATGCCACGCCCACATTTTACTCCCACCAAAACCCCCAAACGGCTGATCTTATTTTCTATATATATATATATATATATATGGGTTCTGAAAATTCAAGTCATTCATCAAGGCCAATATATATATATATATATATATATACATTACTGTTACAGCAATTCCATATTCACGTTCAGAGAAGTAAGGCCCAAGGATATTTTCATGAATAACTTTTGGATTTCAGAACCTACAGTTATGCTTATTAAGTAAGCCATTGAAATTAAAATTAACTTCATCACCAAACGGCTGAACTTATATATTATATATATATATATATATATATATATATATATATGATATAGCATTACATCTGAAAATATCGTTGGCCCTTACTTCTTTGAAAGTGAAGATGGAATTGCTGTAATCATAAATGGAGAGAGGTATCGGTGCATTTTTTACGCCCTGCTCTTGAAAACAGACCTGAGATGTGGTTCCAGCAGGATGGCGCCGAGACGCAATGGCACTTTTAATTCAAATTTTTGGAGAGCGAATGGTGAGTTTTGGACCATCCTATATAAACCAATCTTCACGAAATATATATAAATGTATAAAATATATTTATGTTGAATTTTATTAAGGACATTTGTGATTCCTATTCCGGGAGGACATTTACAAGGATCTAAGTGTAATAATATACCGATTGAGGACGTTTTCAATAATAAATTGCCTTGTTACCTCTGTTTGGCAGTACCAAAAC
Source organism: Protocalliphora azurea (assembly GCA_932274085.1). Taxonomy (NCBI): domain Eukaryota; kingdom Metazoa; phylum Arthropoda; class Insecta; order Diptera; family Calliphoridae; genus Protocalliphora; species Protocalliphora azurea. Next base: position 91,038,250 of record OW026523.1, read on the forward strand.
AGAGTTTGTGGACTATAATTCGACACCAGGTTTCGTTGAAACCTAAACATTGATCATTACCAATTTAAATAGTCTTTGTTCTAATCACACGTATCAAATTTCATTGAATTATTTCCAAAACTGCGACATGTACTCTGCGTTTATATGGACAGCCAACCATACGGAAAGACGAACGGATATCGTTAAATCAGAAACCAAGCAATTAGTTCATTAAAAAAAATTATGCTGAAAATATTTATTTTTTATCAGTCTTTAGTAAAAATAACACAGATTTATTGAAGTTGAAGTTGAATGAAAGCTTTTCGTTTTTTGCGTTCATAAACCGATTTTCAGTCAAAATTATTGAGTTCTTATATATCATGGTATTTTTTTGGCAATAATCATGCTATCAATAAAAGATAAAATATGCCCACTAATGAGCTTTTGTTGAAAAGTGGTGGCTTTAACTACAGATCATATTTTGATATTTTATCAATATAATAAGTCCAGTACTAACTTGGTTTTCTAGACAAAAGTATATTCCTTCTGCTCATTTGTGTTTCGTTTATTGGTACATCGAAAACCTGTCTCTTTATTGTCGTAGGTGTTATTTCTTACAATCTTCCTTTGTTTATCTCTGTGAAAGAGGAGGCCTACAGCAGTGCTACTCGAAAACCGAACATTGTTTGAAGGGAAAATTGATAAATATGAGAATCTGAAAACCTGTGAATTTAGATAATTGACTTTTGAAATACATATGTGCTTAATAAAAGAACTATACTATAATTCATTTTTTATGCTTATTTTATTTCATTTTGAAAAGAGCAAGAAGCATATAATACACTGCAGCCATAATTGTTTGAGGCTAATTTCATGTTCCTAGTTCCATTTATTGGAAAATTTCAAAAAGCTTCATTTGAAAAATCCATTACGTAAAAGACAACAAACAATAGGTTTTTTAGATTTGTCATCTGCGATTACAATAAAATTTATTGCAGGTATAGGGAAAGCTCAAGCTTCCAATTAAGACCATATTTACAAATTTAGAGATCTTTTGATGTTTTCGATGTTTAAAGAAAATTACATGTAAACAGTCTAACAAATTACTATTTTATTGCAGTTTTGTTCTTTAGTTATTAATCTTTTGTTAAAGAAATTTTAGCTAAATTTATACATTTTCCTATATATACATATTTTCATCTTTTTCTTCTTGATTTTTATTTATTTATTTCCTAACAATAAATAGGAAAATGTCCATCATTAATATAAATTTAAGAAATTAATGTTTATTCTCTTGTTTTTAGTCACCAGTACGTCAATCATTTTGATGTTGTCCATATGTTAAAATAGTGTTCTAGGTATGAGTAATGTCTGCTTTATCTCTCCTACACAGAAAAAAAAAATCACCAAATATATTAATAAATAATTTATTCAATTAAAAACTTTTTTTACTAAAAACTGTAAAAAATTATAAAAATTTATAAAATCAATCAATTAGATGATTGAAAAAATTAAAAATTTAAGTGAGAAATAAAATTTTACTTAGATTTTATTTTTATTTTATATTTAGTTGAATATATCTGTTAAATTTAGATACAAAATGAAACAGCTGTGTTAATTGAAAAAACATAAATTTTTTTCTGTGTACTTGACAAGTTATTTATATATTACAGTGTATGATTGTAATTTTTCTTTTTTTTCTGCAGTGATGACAAAACAGCTCATACTCCAGACAAACACTAGAAAAATATAACAATAATTTGAATATAGATTTCTATGTATTCAGAAATAGTAACAGTAAATCCTCGTAATGGTGGATGCAACATTACTAATATATATAATAAAAAATATTTATTTTGAATTGAAAAATGGATTTCCTGAGTCATGTAACGTGGTTCAGGGATAAAAATAAGATAGTTTTATTTACAAAAATCCAAGCTTCTTAATATAATTTTTCATATTTTATATTAAATATTTGCAGGAATTAAAATATTGCTTAGGTTTTCATTAAGATATAGAATTTAATATTTATTTATTTTTTTTCTTATAATTCATTTACATTTGCACAAAGTCTAGCTTAAATGAGATTTCAAGTAAAATCTACATATTTTGATTCGATTTTAATTAAACTTCCCGTACAAATAAAAATGTAGTTCTTAACGAGACTTTACCAAAATATCGCAAAATTTAACTAAATTTTGTAAAATATCGTTTTTTAACACAGATATTTTTTAAAATAAAAATTATTTTGGATATTCACAAATATTTTTGAAATTAAAAAAGAAACCAAATTTTATTTGAAAATTATTATAAATTAACTTAAAATTAAATTAAAAAAAGGTGTGCGAAGCATTCAGCTCATATAAATATGGTAACAGGATGTGTATAATTTGAGTAAAAATTAGTTGTCAAACAAAATCCACAGAACTGTCGCAATTATGTAATGCAAATGGGGTAGATTCTGTTTTTCAAAATCTCGTTCAAACGAGATTTAAAGTGCAAATGTAAATTGGGTATTCCAAATTTTTAATACTCCAAATTTTTTAATTAATTTTCATTAACTACTTCTGACATTTCAAATAAAATATATGAAATGAAAATTTATATAATTCAATGTATCTTATTTTGAAAATGTTTCTATACTTTCTGTTCACCAATATATAATTTTGATAGTATTCCAAGCAGAGATGGAGAAGGAAAGAAGAAAATAAAGAAGCATATAAAGATACAAGTAACGTATATTCATTATGTGTATAAACTTGGGAAAAAAATATTTATAGATACGAGGGCGGATTAATATTTATGTAACTTTTCGAACTTCCCTCGCAGTTATATGAAATGCAACACTATTCCTATCAAGTACTACCTACTAATACACTACTGTCAAACTTAGAGCAAGTGTCGTTATTTACTTTGCTTAAAAAATAGGATTTTTCGAGGTCCTTAAAATGGGCATTTGTTTGTTCAATAATTCCATCGTTGGAGCTGAATCCCTTTCCAACGAGCCATTTCTTTAGGTTTGGAAATAGGAAGTAATCACTAGGGGCTAAATACGGAGAACACGGCGGATGAGGTACCAGTTCGTAGCCCAATTCATAGAGTTTTGCCATTGAGACTGCACACGTGCGCACTTGTGCATTATTTTGATGAAAAAGAACTTTTTTCTTGGCCATATGGGGTCGTTTTCTTTTTAAATCCTCATTAAATCAGTCTAATAAGTTGGCATAATATTCACCGTTTATTTTTTTTCCCTTTTGAAGGTAATCGATGTGGATTATCGCGCGTGCATTCCAATAAACTGTTGCCATCACCCTATTGGCCGACAATCTTACCTTGGCCTTCTTAGGAGCAGGTTCACCCGGAGAAATCCATTGTTTAGCCTGCTGCTTGATCTCCGGAGTACAATAATGGCTCCATGTTTCATCCGCAGTTATAAAATGCCGCAAAAACTCATTCAAATTGCGATTAAACAACTCCAAACAATCCTTTGAACTTGTCGTTTACGTTTATGGTCAATTGAGAGCAAACGCGGCACTCATCTTGCAGACAACTTTCTTAAATCCAGCTGATCATTTAAAATCAAAACCACACTATCATATGAAATGCCTATGGCATCAACAATCGTACGCACTTTTACTCTTCGGTCGGCCAACACCATATCGTGGATTTTTTCGACATTTTCGGGTGTACTGACTTCAATTGGTCGTCCAAAACTTTCAGCGTCATTTGTACTTGTGCGACCACAACGAAAGTCAGTAAACCGCTTTTTTACCATTAAAATCGATGGTGCAGATTCCCCATTTGTTTGGTTTGATTGACGGTTTTTTTTTTCGCAAAAAATAATGTTTAATGAGCACTCGAAATTCACTTTTTTCCATTTTTAGAAAAATACACGAGGTTGTATGTTTTGAATAGCTGTTAAACGCAAAGTAAATGACGACATTAGCTCAAAATTTGACATTAGTCTACTAACAGGTGGTACTTGATGGGAATAGTGTTGCAATTCATATAACTATGAGGGAAGTTCGAAAAGTCACGGAAATAGTCACGGAAACGCCCTCGTAAAACACAAAAACAACAACATGTGTGAAAAGCATAAATAATCTCTAAAAAAGCAAAAAATCATATATTTGTTTATATCATATTATATCCATATACTTCCTGCAGTTCTAGTAAATATGACATAAATATACTACCTGGAATTGGTGAAATAATATTTCAGTGTAATATAAGTAGAAGTCAATTTATATTTCTTTTAATATGGATATATTGTCAGATATATTGTCGTAGAATTGAAAAATTGGTTAAATCGCAGATATTTTTCTGCTAATAAAAATACTTCAAAAGATTTATTTTGAGGTCTACATTTTGACTTTTTAACACTAAAAAACAATTTAGGTATTTTATAAAAATAAAATTTTTATAAAATCGGAAGATTTTATACTCCAAATTTATGTAAAATTTTTATTCAAATATTTACAATTGATTAACGGAAATATAACTATAGAATTATTGAATTGTATCTAAAAATTTTAAGTAATTGTAACGATTACCTATTCTGAATTATCCGAAAATTTGTATTTTTATACTAACTTTTTTTATTTCTGTACTAAAATATCATTGTCTTTATACTTGAAATTCAGATCGTGATTTATTACTTCTGCAACCTTATAAACAGTTACATCATAAAGTTACCTAATTCAATTTATATCTAAATTTAACTTAAAAAAATATGAAAATTATAATTAATATAATTAAATTGTCAAATTTAATTAAATAAAGCACAAATTATGTATTTGAATTTAGAAACATATAATCGAGTTTAAGTAACTATACATTAAATACAAATGCACACACATGGTGAGATCATACAAACATATACTTAAATTCATTCGCACAATTGTACTAATTATCTCTTTTTCTTAACCTAATCTCACTTACTAAAATTTAAAAGTAATGATATAATTTCTCTATCTCGGCAAATTGTACATTGGTATTACCCCGCAGAATCATTCAGACACAGCCCTAACAGTCTAATTTTCCTAAGTCTCTAAAATCGTCAAAACACCAAATTTCTTCAAGAGTGAAAAAAATAATTCACAAATTTAAAATTCTTAACTTTTATATTTTTATTTCTGAATAACAGCTTTTTTAAGCACATTTTGATGTTAAAATTATAAAAAATGTAAGAAATTTACAATCGATTTTAGTTAGACGCATGAACGTTTAATAATAGAGAGTGATTTTTTGATTGAAACTGTTGTGAACTGTCTATAAAACTATTTGGTAATGTATTTTGACTTTGCTTTCATTTACTGATTTTTTATTAAGAAAGATAATTTTCGATTGAAAAAATCTTTTCCCAACAAAAATCTCTTATTATCTTCCTTTTGCTTAAAGAATCGAGTAGAGCTCTTTCAATATGATGAAAAATGTATTTGCATTTATTTTCTCCTATTTCTATAGATTTTAAATTTAAATTTTAAACATTTTTGAAAAAATTCGTAATATCGAATACTAAAATATTTTAATTTTTTGTAATATAAAGTACTCAATGGAAAAAAATTTGGAAGTAAGTTAAATCGCGAATTCGGTAAATTGAGTATTCGTTAAACCGGGAAACCACTGTATATGAGTACTTAGCTCTCTAAAAATCTCAGAAACTGCAGGATTAGTAATTTGACAGGGGCGGAAAATAACTGTTATTTTTAAATTTTTAAACAAAAAAAGCAAGAGCAACCAAATGTCGGACAACTGATTCAAATACATCATTGTGACATTTACAGAGTCTACTTATATAACGTGAAGTGCTTCCTAAAATTTTGATTTTTATTTTTTTCATAAGAAAATAACTATTATTTTGTGAAATTTATCTTTTCGATCAAAAAGAACTGTTATTTTGTGATTATGAATTTTTCGAACACAAATAAAAGTTATTTTTGATTTTTATTTTTTGGTCAGAAATAAACGTTATTTTCTTAACTTTTTTTCAACTTTTTTTTGATTATAGTATAAGACTTGCCGGCATAAACGTTAATTAATAATTTTCCGAGTGAATGAGAGTTTAAGGAAAGTGGTGCTTAAAGGGTATTTTTCCTCTTTTATGGTACCAAAGAATGAAGTCTAATGGCAAAGAAAAGTTAAGTAGAAAACAAAACTTTTTTAGTTCGCTCAGCAAAAAGCAAAACTGTTCTTCTCATACGTATATATGTTTTTTTTTTTATGACAGCTGAGTTGAGAGAGAGTCGATCTCCTAGTTGACTTTACTATATCTAATGGTATTTTTTTTATACACCACCATAAGTGTTTGTTTGTAACGCACAGAAAAAAATCTTGAACCACAGATCGATTTAGAATCTCTTTCTAAGTCGATGTAACGGTGTCTGTCCACATAAGCTTTGTGAACAAAGTACAAGCCGCAATGATGAATAGAATAAATCGCAAAAAAGAACTGAATTGTTAGTAAGTACCTTTTAAAATTCTGATCATTTAGAAGGTAAAAACGTTATCTTTATACTATTTTGTAACATAAGCTAACACACTTTGTCAAATTATTCTTTAGTAAAAAAAATAATAAAATTTACAGAATGAAACGATAATAATAAAGAAAATATTTACATGTTTATAAATAGAGTTATTCTATGCTGGTAACTGAACATGCATTTTTAAAAATAATAATACAATTTACATGTATACTTTGACTTAAGATTTTTTTATCTTTTTACGTCTCTTTCATTGTGCCTTTATTCATCTTGGAGAATATCTTTTATTTATTATTATTAAAAAACAATATCAAAACTTACTGTTATTTATGTCCATAAAAATAAAAATCACAATATGACTTTTATTTCTGCTCGAAAAAAATGCTTTTATTATTTGATTTTTATGATAAAAGTCATAACAGTTACGGTCCCTGCAAATTTGATGTAGGCAGGCATACATATAGACACGCTTGAATATATGTATTTCTAAAACGGTAGCTACATTTGAACTGGTTATTGCTGTTGCTGTTATTGTTTTTTTTTTTTTTAATATACAGCATTTTATTGTAGTTGTTTTCACAGGACTAGAAATGCTCGTACATAGTACTTTTTGGTTGAGTTAATAACTCATCATAATCACAAAATTTATCATCAGAATCTTATGTTTTACAACTACATATACTCTTGTATCCACACTACACATTACAAATGAACAACTACACATTACAAATGTGATAGGCAGAAGCGCAACAATATTTATACAAATATAGAGATTCATATTTACAAAACTTAATAAAAAATTTATATGAAATATTTTTTAAATAATGAACAAGTTATGAATTACTCTTTATTTCCTGAACAATATTATAACTATTCGAAAAACAGCAGTCAGAAATTTTGGTATTTGTTAGATGAAAAATTAATTTAAAACAACATTTTTCAAAGATCTAATGACTTTTAGATAATTAAAATTTCCGATTTAGATAAACGAAACACTAAAATATGTGATGCAAAATTGCCAACATCATTTTTTCTTCTGCCTAATAGTTTTAGGCAGTTTAGAGTTATTTAAAAACTAGTAGCGGAACATTTTTTATGCTAAGTTATATACACATATATATATATATATATATATATAAATATATTGAAATTTACTGATTTCAATATTTTCTATTTACACACATAATGAAAAGAGTACTTCAAAATATTCAACTTTTAAGAGTCCATATAATCGAAATTCGAACTAACTTTGTAAAACCCTTTGGAGATTAATGTGATAATTTCATTTCGCATTGGAATTATTTAGGCAGCATTTGACGATCCAAAATGTATCGTTAGTGTTATTAAAAATTTATAAAGTTACAAAATTTATGAATAGAAAATGTCAAAATTTTCCCATGGTGCTATGGTCTAACACGTCTCTGTACTTTCGTCATAAAACTCTTTTTGAATATTTTTTGTTGTTTGTTATCAGCTCTATGATATGTGTTCTTGTTTCTTATTGTTGTTGTATTAATTTTTGTTTCCTGTTGATATTAAACACTATCTCATTTTTTAGACTTCATTTGTTGTTGTTTTTTTAGTTTTTTTGTTTCTGTCATTACTCGCTGATGTTGTTTTATTGTTTACATGAAACGTACAATATTTCATAGTTTTCTAACTATGTTTTTTTTTTCTCACTCTATTTTGGTGACTGAAGTTTAAGTGGAGACATTTGATACAGTTGATAGTGGTGATATATTTTTGTCAAAATTTCCATTTTTGCTGTTGTTGGTGTTTTTTTTTTTTTAGAAATACTTATCTTTGTTTGTATGTAAAGCTACAGCTGCATTTACACACATTTGATTGTAGCTGTCAATTTTATGCTTTGTTAGGATTTTTACTTACACATATATTATTTTTTCTGTTATTTTATATGAATATGTATTTTAGTTTTCTTTTTTTTTTTTGTTTGTTGTCCAATTTTAATCCTTAAGTAATCAAAGATGATTTTTTATTTATTTTTGGCATGTGTTGTTCATAAATCAGTATTTTTTTAGTATATCGTATTTATTAACTTGTTGTTTTACTCTATGTGTTTTTATCAGTGGTAAATATTTTAAGCAGATTAATAAAAATTCGTTGTAGTTGTTGTTTGAGTATTTATTTTAGAGACTATTTTAAATCTAACTATAGTTCATAGAATTAAGTGTATTTGGAAATTTATATTTGTTCTTTTTTATACACACCTTACAAAAATATGATAGGAGGGTATATTGTCATTCCGTTTGAAGCATATCAAAATATTCATCTAAGCTGTAATAAAGTATATATATACATATTCCAGATTTCTCCATCCATACATTCGTTTGTCTGTTGAAAGCAGAATAGGGCTCGGGGCGGATCATTTAGGGGGGCGAAATTTGTTTCAAAGATTCGTCCTTTATAATGTTTGTTTTGTACTGAAAATGGGCAAAATCAGTCCATTAAGAGGTTATGGACCAAAAACTATAACAAATCTGTATCCGTCGTACCTCCAGTTTATCCTTTTCTGTCAGTATCTTGTAAAAAAAAAGTATCTAGCGAAACGAAATTTCATATAAATAGTTAAGGGATCGTAAACTCGGATAATAAAAATAGGCTTATCCGTCCAATTTACCCTCCACCTCCTATGTAAGGTAAAATATTAAATTATTGTGACACAAAGAAGTTAAAGATGGAGGGTATAATAGGTTTGACCGAGCCTTACTTGTTTAATATATAAAAATATTAGAAAAACACTTTCTTTTAAAGAAGCAATATATTGTTTATTTGCTTCAAGAATGTCATAATTCAAAAAATGAGATTTGTTAGTCAATGATTTAAAAATATTTTATTCATATCTTAACCGGTTACCAGTTGAGAGGATAATATGTCATTAATTTTTGTGCTAAGGTGATATTAATTTAAAAAATTTGAATGACGTTCTTGAAGTAAATGATCGTTATGAAATTAAAATTTTTTTAAATCATCAACATAAATTTGTAGATGTCATACGTCAATGTAATATTATATAAATAAAAAGGTACCCCATATCTAAAGAATCTTGGATTTGAATAACCTATTATTCAAAAACATAATTTAAGTGGTGACTAAACGCTGTCTGTACGCCGGTTTGCTTATCTGGCTTATTTCCCAATTACACATTATAAGCAAATTACTGGTTGCACTTTTTTCCAATTTAATATTATTTGCTCAAGAACAAAGTCTTTGTGATCAGTTCATTGTTTAACTTAACCCCAGTGCTCACAAACGTTTTCCCGTACTCCAGCTTTAACACACATAAACATTATACAATTAAGTATATCAGTTCATATTATCATATGAGTCAGAGGTCTTTTCTCAATATTATTTATACAAAATATTTAAGGGTATCATGTGATGGAGCTTGACTACTTATACCAGTGGTTCTCACAAGCATCAGCTTCACGATCCTCTAGATACATTACAACTCGAAAACGACAAACCAAAGTTTTTGGTGTAATAATTTAACACCAAGTCAAAGTTTTGATATGTAATAAAAGCTGCATTTTGATACTACCGTTGAGTGGTAACATTGACAATTAACAAAAAACGAAATCCACGCGATACCAAGTCGTTTGGTGGTTGTAAGCTCGCAGGTATAATTGGAAACAAAAGTAAACTACTTATCTTTTGCCCGAATAACTGAAGTTATTTTTAGACTTTAGGGGTACTCAAAAATATATAACTAAACGAAAATAAAAATGAAAAAAAAGTTTTTGCCGTCACTGAGATCTCGACTTGGAAAAAAATTAACCATTCTCTTTTAATGTCTAACATCTTACTCAGTACACCATCACGCACTTAATTTTCTAAGTGACAAAAACTTTTTTTTTTAGCATAAAATATCTTTTTAGACATTTTGTAAAAAAAAAAAAAAAAACTAACAGCATCAGAATGGGGACGAATAAACAACCTTCTGATTGTTAATCGAGTGCTCTAGCCAACTGAACCATGTGATATTACTGTGTTATTATACCACTGAGTACTTATTTATATAATATAGATAACAACTGCTACTTTAGTAAGTAGCTGCCTTTACCGAGAACCAAAAAGTTTTTCCTGAGTTAAATTTCAAACTAAATTTCATAATTTTTCTTTATAAAGCAAAAAATTTAAGTTTTTTTTTTATTTTTTTATTGACATTTAAATATTCATAATTATGTTTTTGTTTATAAATTGGCAGCACCTTTATTGAAGTTAAAGTTAACGTGTAAATTTTACAAGTTAACTCCTAAATTATATAAATTTTAAATCTTTATGAAATTACCCATAAACATTAATAAAAAAAAACACCGTTGATGTTGAAACATAGTCCAAAGCTTTTAAATTTTAGTTTGAATTTTAATTGATTCTGGAATCTAAAAATAAATGCATTCATCTTTATGCAAAGATAATATTCGAAGAATGAAGTTTCTTTAATTTGATACCAAAAGTTATATTCAAATCATTCTTAAACCTAAAAAATGAACTAGTATCCAAGAGAAAATATTTAATAATACTGCTCTATGCGTATATTATTCTTAAATATATCTCTTATACTTAAATATAAAACTTACACTCATAAAAAATATATAAACTGAGAACTAAGTAATATAAATTCAGTTTCAGTATTTGTCAAATTTAGATTTTTTAGTTAGAAGGTGTTCTCAGAATTGTTCTGCATTTTTTCTATATTCTCTCAATTTCTGACTAAAACCTATACTGGAATAGAGCTACCTATATGCCTATATTGTTAAGTTTAAAAGCCACATTTGACATGTATTTAAGAATTATGTTTGAAATAATCTTGATATAGAATTTTTTTTCAATTTATTAAAGAAATTCTCTCAAACATTTGAGAAGAAGATGAATTTTATATTATCCTCAATTTCAAGATCAAGCTTTCGTATTAATAAAGCAGCATAAAATATAAAAATTGTGATTAATGTGCTGTCAGTCTAGCTTCCTGTTTTCCAATTGGCAATTTTTAAAATAACTTATCATAAAATGGAACGTTTCCACCAAAGAGTGAAGACTAATCCTGAATTAATTTCTTAATTAATTTTGTTTACTTTCGATTTTTGTTGAAGTTTAAGATATTTTATGAGAACCCCCTAAAATGTTTGTACGGATCCGCATTTGAGAAAAGTTGACTTATGCTATCTTCATTACTTGCTTTACGTCTTATGTAAGGGTCAAAAAGATCAATAAACAGATCTGTTTCATGAATTATTTTAAATGCAAAATTAAAAAAGAATTGCATATCTTAAGGGGTTACTTAAAAAGTGTTTGCTGTTTAATCATTTTAGAAACCCATATCTACTTACTTATTTACTTACCGTAGATAAAATTAAAGGTATGATGCCCCGAGCTCAAGTGAAAACCTACTCGTGCTAGATCAAAATGAAAAAAATCTCTTTTTCGGATTGTTTTGGACTTTTATAATAATATAAAAATTTAGCGTCGAAAGAAAAGTTCTTAAGAGGATTTTTTAACTATATTCAAATATGCACGAAATTTTGTAATTTTCTAACAAAATTTACAGTATTGAATTTTTTTTTTTTTTTTAATTGAAATCTTTGATGACATAAGACCAAAATAATACAATATGATCGAGCAGTTATACAGAAGCGATTTTTTTTAATTTGAACTTATTTGAAATTTTTTTAAACATTTGAAAAATCAATAATTTCTTTTCATACAAAAAATTTTATTTAGAATTTAAAAGTGTGGTTGGAAAGCTCATCCACAACTTATCTGTTTATGGCATAATAATAATCAATCTTTTGCCCTGAACAATAGTCGAAATACCCATTCTAGCGGCATTAAATCTGTAACTGGATAATAACGAAGTCTAGGGGTTAATTTTCGCATTGAACTGCTTAAAGAACTAATTTGTAAACAACTTGCGCTTTGCTAGAACTTGATAGAATGTCACGCCCATATTTTACTCCCTCTTTTTATAAACAGTTATTCTGCAAGTAAATCATGAAGGGAATTACTTCAAATACGAGTCACGTATAACACAAAATATGCTTTTTAATTATAACGGTTTATTTAATGAGAACCGTGCCCCCCATTACGTCCATTTGGACACAACTATTTTGCTATATTTATTTTATTTATTTATTTATTGAGTATAGTAATACAAAGCCTTCAAGGCCAAAATATAAATATGTATTACACAGTAATAATACTGAGTCTTAGATATAGATAATATAAAATTAAAAAAACAAAAAAAAATTGCGACAATGTTACCTTTAAACTTTAGAACCTAAAAAGAAGAAATATTGGACGTATATAGCATGCATTATTGGATTAATAAAAAGATGACCGCCCATAGTCTATGCCCCTTTTTATATTATATTATAGCTCATATCATAATATAATATGACATATATAATCATGTATAAATTGCTACGTTTGGATATGAATTAATAAACAAAACAAGAAATCCGATAAAATCCCAAAAGTTGCAGTCAACGAAACTATAGAGCCTAACACTTTAAATATGCTATCACAGATGTTATTTCAAACATTAAATTTTTATAAAACTTGTTAAATATATGCCATAACATTCATTCTTTAATTACAGAGAAAAAAGTTTGTACATAAATATAAAAATTTACTTTCATTAATTTTAATTCATAGTATTTAGAAATATTGTCTTAAAATTAATATTTTTTTTTACATTTGTTGAAATTAAATTTTCATTTATATTTTCAATTTTTAAATGCATGTTTGAAATTTTCTTTGGAGAATTTTAGTTTTTAATGATTTTTAGCCACATATTGGGAACGGAAGAACATAATAGAGAACAGTTTTTTATTAAAATGTTGCGTGTGCTATAGAATAGAAGCTAATTTATGCAAATTTCTAAATATAACTTTTTAACAGCTTTTTATTGGAAAATTGCAATTTAAAGGGATTTATTTTTAATATATTCATCCATAACTTTCTTTTAGCATTTGAATTAAATCTAATAAAACTAAATTAAAATTTTAACAAAATTTTTTCAAAATTCATAACATTTTCATTAAGTACAATTTAATAATATTTATCAAAAAAAAAAAAAAAAAAAAGTTTGGCAAAAAAATCATTTTTGATTCATAATATTTATGATAAAGGTTTTCAAATATATGATTTTTCTTTTCTCTGTGCAATATATACTTTCAATATTCGATAAAAGCTTATGTTTTTAAAATTAATAATTATTTTAAAACACTTGCTAGAACATATGTTATTTTTTACCGCTTACAGTTGTAGAAATAAAAAAATAAAATAGAAGTAAAAATTGCAATTTACTCAGTGAAGTATTATTATATGTACATTATAAAATGTTTAAAGATTTAAAGCTTTCCAAATTTGAAATGATTTTGTCCGTTGTTCCCTTTTTTGTTTTGAGTTAATTTTTAATTGAATAACACCAGACATTTTTAAACAATTTTATAAACAATAAATAGCTTATTATGTAAATTAAAAGAAATATATATGTTATTAATGAAAAATTTTACAAAATTCAATTGAAAAGATTTTACTTTTTACACATCGAGGACTTATATTCAAAAAGAGTTTATGCAAAATCCCAATTATTCAAAAGAGTTTTCAACGATTTAGTAATAATATGTCTACAATACCTCATAAATAACAATATGTGAATCTTTTAAGCGCACTATTCGTGAAGTTATTGTAAATAGCCCTTTTTGTCTTAATATATTATAATTGAGTTTTATAAAATATTCAGATAGCCATTTTTGTTTAACGAAAATCAAGGGTATATAAGACGCCGTTCTTATTAAAAATTAGACAATATATTACATTTATGATATTTTACAAATCAAGAGAAAAAAAACGAAATTTGCTGGTTCGCAGGACCATCAGCACCATCTTCTAAGGTTTTAACTGTAATAATAACAAAACAGAAACGGAAATGTGTTTATAATTGAAATTAGAAATAAATATTGCAAAAAAAATTGCTTGCGAAAAATCTGCAAAATAAATTGAATTACTTATGAACAACTCAATTGTAACTAAAGCATTCAAAAACGTTGTTTTTTATGTTTTATCCTTTAAAAATCAAATAAAAATATTCAGATACATACAGAAAAAAGATTAGCTTTGAAAAGGGTTACAAATATTAATATTTAAATATCATTACAATAATTAAAAATATATTATAGTAAGAGATTTTCTATATTAATAGTTGTGAAAATATGTTTATAATAGAATAACAGTTATTACAATTTTTGTGTTAGTTATTGTAATCAATATTTATCGGTTAATAGTGAAGTAAAAACATTCGAGAGTAACAACTAGTGTTACCGTTTAACCAGTTGCCTCTTTTTTAGCCACCTGAACACTTTTTTGTCCCCTTTTTTAAAATAGAACAAAATTGCGTCTTTTTAAGATTATGTGGTAAATGAATAGAAACTAAGTTGTTTGAAACTATATATTAATTCCATTGAAATTAACTGAAACGTTACAAGCTTTAGTTTACCGCTGATTGTTGGGGTATGCTCAGTGGTGTCCAGGGTCGTTCCAATTTATGAATAAAACATGCGTTTATTCTTAAACGTTATAAAAATTACTTTTATTGATATCACGAGTAGGTGTGGCTGATAGAGAGAAACACCAGTAGTGCCCAGATAGGGCAGAGTGCAATCTCTTGTGGCTTGCGAGAACAGCTGACGCTAAGCCACTTAACAGCCAACTGTCTATTTAGTTTTAGTAGTTACTACTTGGGCCAGTAAACCTAAGCTGCAATCAGTAGTTCTTATCACTAAACCAATTACGAGCCGACTGATCTAGTTGTTCTCAAGAATTACTACTTGGACCAGCATACCGAAGCTCCAATTAGCAATACTTAACACTATGCCACTTATCAGTCGACTAGTTTAACTAAACGGATGTTACATAGTAGTATTAGAATAGTAGTATTAAATTATAGTTACTACTACTATTATTACTACTACTGCTATTTATATTAGGTGGCGCTTCTCTGTGTTATGCCGTTAAATATAGTTATTGATTGTCTTATATATATTTAATATAAAAACAAAAAATATAAGAACCAAAATAAAATAAAATGACATACAAAATGAAATATAAAGCAACAGGAATAAAAAAAATAACTCATTTCTATAAGTTATACTATGAGGCCAAAAACGAGGCCTTTGTTTACGAACAACTACTATGAACAACGTCAAATGTCGAATCTTTTTGGATCGTATTGGGAAAATTAAAAAGTAAATTTAATGAATAGTTATATATTAATTTGGCTCATAGCAATGCCTAGGCGGAACGTCCTTTTTTTTCTAAATTATCACTAAAAAAATCCATGAATCCTTGCTTTCAGTTCTAAATTTGTTAGACAGGGATTTGTAAGACTGGAGTCCCAGTGAAGAACTCGTACTATAGTACAGAAGTTTAATTAGTATAATATTTATATTAATATATTAGGATATAATTATTCATTAAATCTATTTTTCAGTTTTCCCAATTCGGAGTAAAAAGATTCGGCATTTGATGTTCTATATCTTAACAGTTTCAGTTCATTTATAAATTCTTCGAGACATTTCAAACAACTTAGTTTCTCCCCATTTAAAAAGAAAGAGAAAAAAAAGAGACCAAACAAGTAAAAAAGTAGTCAGGAGGTTGAAAAAGAGACAATTGGTGTCTAAAGTCGTCAAACGATAACCTTTTTTTATTTCCTGATTTTTAAGATATCATACGTTTAATATATTGTCTAATTTTTACCAAAAATTTTATACTTTACACTTTTAATTCTATACAAACAAAAAGGGCTATCTGAATATTTTAAAACAAACATTGATAAAATATTAAGAAAAAAAGTTAATCTTCCATAATTTCGCGAATAATGTGCATTATAATGTGTATTATTAATACATCGTAGAAGAAAGAAACCCATATTTTCATAAATTAATATATCCACAATAAAAGATTACATTATTACTTCTTGTCGGGATAATTTAAAGAAACAATATGAAATCGATGTTTATTGACAAAGACACAAATTTTACTCATTCCGTTAACGCAAGTTTTCGGACCAATATATCTTAGATATTTAAGTTTTTATACCAATTTATACAAAAAAGATGAGCACCATTTATTATTTATTGTACAATGTGACAAAATTTAGGTTGTTGAATATTGCCACAATAATTCCAACATAAATGAACGTATTCTATTAGGATATTAAAATCTCTAAATTGTTTTCTAAAGTTAGTTCAAATTTCGTTTTTATGAACTCCTAAACTTTGGATATTTTAGAGCATTTTTTCATTCATGTGAAAATAAAAAAACTTTTAAATCAGTAATTTTCAATATATTTATATCTTTTATGCTCACTTTTCATAATAAGATTGTTTGCAAAATATAATTAGTCACATTATTTAACCGATTTAATTAATCCTTAGTACATATGTACATATATTGTGCGTTCTTCGAAAATTAATATAGAGTATAACTTTAAAAAAATGCTACGAAAAATTTTGGCTAAATTAAATTTAGTCCATATATCATTTATTTTTGGAGAAAAGTATGAATTAAAAAAATAAGTTAGATACAACGCAAAGTTTTTAGCTTACTTTTAGTCCAATTTTGATACTTTATTGATGCTACTAAGACAACTCGCATTCAATATAACATACAAAAAGAACAGAAAATTGTGAAATTTACTTTTTGTGGCTACAACGCCTCTTTATGGTCCCCTTTTATCATATTGTGATATTTTTTTACCTCTGCTATTAAAAATTTTAATAAATTTTAAAATTTGTTTTCTAGGAAGCAAAGCGATCCGTTTTGTACAAAAGTAAAATTAGCACCCAGTCAGTACTTCCTTCAAGGATATACATATATATTATATTTTATTTTAAACGGTACAATTAGTTTATACCAGCGATAGGCGCAAAGGGAGGATGTAAAAATTTGTGTTAGTTAGTGTACTGGTTTGTTTACACAAAAACAAAAACAAAATAATAATAATAATAATAATAAAAATAATTTATGCTTGGCAAAGAAAACTAAATTATTTTTGGTTTTTTATTCGCTATCAATTGTTTATCTTCGTTAACCTTCATGTTGTGTGGAGTCCTATGGGCACCGGTGTTTGGTTAAAAATAAGATTAAATCAAATAAACTTAAAAATATTATGACAAAAATAGACGTAGAAAAGGGTACAATATCCAAGAGAAATCTAAAATAATAATGGTAGTACTCTAAAAATAACAAAAATACATAATAACATTTGGATTATATAATTTAATTTTTTTTTATTTTCAATTATATTGAAAAAAAAGGCTCCGAAAAATTCGAACTTCAAGAGGTCTTAAAACTGAAATTCGAAGCTACTTTGACAAAACCTTTTGGGGGTTTGTTATACTACTGTTACACTTTTATTTTTCGTTGGAATTATTGAGGCAATTTTGTGTTATTTATTATCCTTTCAAATAGTAACTTTTTGTAAAAAAGTATTACTTCTTATGCATCCATATTAGCATACATTACAGTTTAGTTTATAATATTCTTTCATTAAATCTCATTTATTTATTTATTTTTGTCCTTTAAAAATTACAGTTTCTTGAGACACTCTAACGTATACACATCATTGAATTAAATATTAATCATACGTACGGACAAAAAAATAAAGCAAAAATTTTCCTAAATATAATGATTTATTTGTAGTTGAATCACATTTAATAAAAAATATTTAGGGTCCTCATCAAAACGCGCAAAACCCGCAAAAACTGTGCAATGAGTGCAAGTTTGCACATTTGCAAATGAAATGTCAAAAATTATATGAAAAATCATTAGCACAACAATTATAAATTTGCGCAATTATTTCGTCTTACAAACTTGCACAGTTCAATTGCGCATTAATAAATCAGCAGTCTTTTGTTTATATTTAAAAATTACTAATAAATGCTATGTAAAAAATTATAGTTACGTTTATTATAATAAAATCATTGCATGTATTTTTAATTTTAACAACAACTTTCAATTGTTTACACTTATTTCTTATTTTCTTATCCTTAATATTGCACAACATTTGAAAGAGTTGTTCATGAAATGCGTAGCTTAAATCTGCATAATTGTATAAATGGCAATTAGTTGAGTATCCTTAATATTTGGTTTTAATATTTTATTTTATTGGTTGCAAATATTTAAAAAAAAAATCTGTATTTGGACAAGTTTAAAATTCTGCAGACGTCGAGAGGTAAATTGTATTTAATTCAGTAAGGATTTAAAAATAAAAATTAATATTTATGTAGTTTATTGTAAACAATTCGAAAACCTTTTAAATATGGATCTGAAAACACGTAAAAATTCATAATATAATGCTTTATACCAACATAATCATCTCGTGTTCGATTTCATTATGTCCGCCCATATCGTATGCATATATAGATCTTTTAGTTTATTTCTTAGAACTTTGTATGTGTAACTATTTTGCTATACCTATCTCAAATCAATTGTTTTGGCAAAAAAGTCCTACAGCACTTATAATTGTTTATATCCTATACCAACTGTTCCCAAATGGGGGCCACGGGCCCCTTGGTTTCCGTAAGAATATTGTCCATTGAAAGGAATACTAACTCTATTTATATACTTTTTATATTACGAACAGATTTTATTTATGGGCATGATCCCCGTAACATAGCGATGACACTAGTATAGCACGTATAACACGGTTTGTCCGATTTAGATAAATACATATAAAACAGCAAAAACTGCTAACTAAAATCACCGACAAGTTATTTTAGCTTTAACAAAGTTGTAATATCTTACAATAGTTAAATATCTTTACGATTTGATAAAGATGCGGTATACATATGTCTTTTTTTTAAGATCGGATTATAGCACATATAACTAAAGTAGCAAATAAGTATTCGAGTTTTACAAAACCAACTCAGAATCAAAATTAAAATAGGTTACTACTGTTAGAGATTTATTCAGATAGTGCGAGCTTTCGTTTAATTCGAGTCAGCCGATAAGAAATTTCAAAATTATTTCATTGGTCATCTCATCTATTCTCATAGACATATGTACTGGGTAGTTTTAAAGTCTTTAGCTGAAGGAAACTTTGGGAAAGACTGTATCCAGAAAAATGGTAAGTAATATTCAATTAGAACGATTTCTTCTTTTTAAGGTCGATTTGGTCATTCAGAAAATATGAAAGAAGACTACAAGTAATATGTAAAAGACTAAAATTACTTACTTATTATTTTAACATTATTTTACACAATCATAGTTATAAATAAAATATATAATAATTGAAAAAAATAAAATAAAATATTATATGATAATTTTTATTAAATATTTTATTAATTCAAAACAAATATTGTTTGAAAATTTATAAAAACTAAATATTATTTTTAATGTTTCATTTAAAAAGAAGTCAAATATTTGTGTTGCTATAAAATATTTTGAAATAACTGTCTTGTTGTTGTAAAGCCTAAAACATAGACTAATAATTGTATATTTATGTGAGAGAAAAAAAAGTGATTCAATTGTCAAAAACCTAATACATGCAGAAACAAAATACATATAATGTTTTTGTGTTTGAAAAAATTAGTAACTTTTTTTAAAATTTAGTTCGCAGTGCCTCTCACATAAACTTCTAGTTGTATTCTATGGCTTTAAATATGTAGAGTGAATTGTGGTACGAAATTTTTAAAAAAATCGCGTTACTTATTCCTGATATTAAAAGATAAATTTTTGTATATTTTTCGTTTCAAAAGTATTAACACAATACAATTTAAAGTTTTATTTACGCTTAACATTGTCAAACATGGTTCAAAATTTTGTCTATAAGATTATATAAAATCTTGAGATGCAAACACAACTTTAATAGACTGTATATTGATAAGAATTAAAATATATTTTCCTTTGAAATTTCTCTGGTAAATCAATTATATTTTATATCCTTAATTTTTATTTATTTTTTTTTTTTTATAATAAAACCAACATTTATATCTTAATGAATTATTATTAAATGCTTTTTTATCTTTATTTAAAATTATTGTTTATTATTGTAATTAATTGCATACACATAATACTTGTATGTATTAAAGGAATTCGTTTTTTATACATAATATATATTTGTTTTTTCAAGGAAAATCAACTTCCTGTTATATTTTCAAATTCCATTTTATTTCAAATTTGTTTGCATCCGCATATGGCCGGGGCATTTCACAGCGGGAACACTTATTTACAATTGTATTTTTCTGGCTCCTTGACTTGGTGTACAAATATAAAATTCAATACCATCAGCAGCAGTTTTATTGAATTTCTTGATGAAATTCTCACGCATTGTGGCAACAACATCATCAACAGCGCTACGTTGCAAGAGTGTTACAGTGCAACCACCAAAGCCACCGCCAGTCATACGTGATCCCAAAACACCAGAACAATTAATGGCCGCATCGACAAGAACATCCAGTTCTATGCATGATACTTGAAAATCATCACGTAGTGACACATGTGACTTTGTCATTAGTTCACCCATCTGTATGACAAAAAAAAAAAAAAGAGAAAGAGAAAGAGAAAGAAAAAGAAAAAAAAACAAATCTATTAAATTGCGAAGAAGAATATATTCAGTAACAAGAAAATAGAAAATGAATATGTTTTCATTTTTCTTTTCTACAAACGAATATGAAAACTTTGTTTTCTCAGTATTGGTCAAACAATAGAATTGTGGGAGTGAATACCAATAATAACAGTACGATGATAAATGAAAAAGGGTGTAATGAAAATAATGAAGTTCAGGCGAATTTTTTTCATATTACAAGTCGCATATTAAAAGATGTTTTAAGGAAACTTCATTTGCTATACAATTTTCTATAAAAAGATCTTGAAAGAAAAAATGATATTGTGAGTCAAATATTCAGTTACAATTCTTTTGACCCATTTAAATATCTGACTTTTTTTACATTTAAATTGCACAAAAACAATTTCAACTTACAATGAACATGAAAAGTTAAGTAAGCACGTATTTTGTCGTTATTATTAAAAACAACATCAAAACGTATAGAGAAAGACATATCGCTCATTTGCTGCAATAACGTCAAAACTAGAAAACCACAAATTTCGAGTTAACATCACTAATGCATAGTAAATAATGTCTTTTATTAACTGGAAAAATCTTGTCTTCAAATTTTTTTATATTTCACGCAGGATAGCGATAAAATCATTTTGTCCAACTTACATAATCCATTGTATATTCCTTGCAACAACGTATTATTTTATTTGTGCGTCGGCTATTGTGTAGTCGGCATCGTAAAGTTATCTAGAAAAGTGACTAAATTTGACTATAGCATTATTTTCAGTCAAAATTAAAAAAAAAAGTTAAGAAATAAAAATATGTGTTCTGAAAAAAATAGATTTTTTGAGATATGACGTTGTTGCAGCAAATGAGCGATATAAAGTAAAGTAAAAAATACACCAACACATTGCCTGAATAGGATCCTAAGAGAGTCCAAATACAATTTCCTGTTAAATTAAATACATTTTTATTTAAACTATAAAAAAAAGAAAAAAAGTCTCAATATTTTTTTCTTTCTTTCCTTAGCTTCTTGGTTTATTTTTATATTCTTGATTCGACAGCAGCTAGGAAAAAAGATACCTAGAAATTTATTAAATTATAAACATTGTGGTTTATGTTGTTTTTTTTTTTTTTTTTTTTTGTCGTTATAGCTTTTGTTGCCATTTAAAAACATTTGCTAAACTCGGCATGTGGTTTTAATATTAGAAATCATATAAATCTCAACTAGTGCAACACAGTTTGTTGTTAATACAATGAATGCATGAATACGAAGGCAGACTAAAAAACGAAATATGTATTCCCTAGACTAAAAAAGGCTACTAACCGCAACTAACAAAATATATTATAAAAATAAATACGAATGAAATAAAGATGTTTGAATATTAATAAAATATTTTTTTTCTTTTCATGAATGTATTTGTTTATTTGTTGTTCTTTAGTTACTGCACGTAATAATTTTATGGTCTTAATCATGATACAAAAAACAAGGTAATTTTATTTAAAATTATTTGACAAGAAACGGGTTTATTGAAGTTTATTTTTTTTTTTTTTTTTTTTTAAACAATTTAAAAGACATTGCCATGCTGACACAAATAAAAAAATATTTCCAGAAATTTTTAAGCAAAAATGTGTATTACTAAGTGTATAAAGAAGACAATCGTTTAAGTTTTTGAAAATTAAACGTGTTATATACAAAACGAAATGTCCCTGGGACATGTGGCATTATCAGGAGTTTGTTGGAGAAGATTTTCGGATGCTTACAGGGTAAACAAAAATATCGTGATTAAGAAAAACATTTTAGTTAAATAGGAAGAAAGTTATTTTTTAATCATTATATATTAATTAACTTTTAATTTGGTCACTTTTGCTACATTTTTAAGTTTAATTTATAGAAGTGGTAGCAAATATATATACCTTTAGCAAACCGTCTTTTCCTTTTCCCTTTTTCGTGATCACTTCTAGAATTTAAGAAAAGGGAATTCTTTCGGTTGCATATTCCTTAAGTTCAGTTTTAGAAGAATGCAAATTATCCTCGGCATAACCAGCAACTGAACAAGATACTGTCCGTAGTAAAAAGCCCCTCATTATAATCCGCATAAATACATAAATGACTTAAATTTATTCATTTCATATGTCAGCTCAATGGTTTTCTGCTTAAGGATGTTATTTTATATTTTCTTTTGGTGATTAGGGAGGGAGACAATATCCATTTGAAAAACTGCCATTTCTGTATGCCCATTTATGTTGCAATTGTGGAACCTAAATGACGTTTTATTTTTAATAGAAATATTATGCAAAAAAATATTTCAGTTTAAATTTGTTTTTTTTTACTTGAATTAATTAATAAAAGTCGATTTCAAAGTAAACAAAACTTGAATACGGTAGCACGATTTTCAACCAATACTTCAAAACCTGTAACAGATTTTGCAAAAAAAATTTGGTTTTAGAAAGAAGATAATTCTTGGATAATCTCCAAAAGTTTTGCATATATAAAGTTTTTCTATGAAGTGCCAACACTTAAAATAGTTTGTAAATTTTATTTATTTAAAAATATAATTAAAGAATTTACCAAGTGAATCCTATAAAAATGTTAACATATAACACTATAGTATTATGAGAACATTTACATAATTAAAATATTGATAAAATGTATGTATGTTACTTAATATTTAATTATGTTACTTAATTATTAATTATGCTAAATTTATGTTGACATCATTAGCACTACATAGTTGACATAATGTCATAAAAGTTGTATAAATTGTTATGTTATATGTCTTCTTTTAACTTTGGAACAATATTACTGAAATATTAGCAACACTGTAAAGATCAATTATTGATGTAATTGGAAATTAACTATAGAATACGAGATCTAACAAAAACCGAGACATAAAGACAAAACCGAGCTTTTGGTCGTGTTCTATTTTTACTGAAATTTTAAAGCGTAAAGTTGCTCTTCTAAAAAAATAGCCATAAGAAAATAGAGAACTCAATTAATTACATAAAAAGATTTGAAGTTATTCTATTGAGTAAAGTTTTATTATATTCAGTTAAGTGTTTAAAACCCAATTCAAAATTGGTAAGAGTTTAATTAAATTGTTATATTTTATTAAATTATTAATTGAAATAACTATATTTGTAGGGTTTTAATAAATAGTATTTTAAAATAAATTCCTTTTTTTAAGTTGTTATTATAAATTAATCGAATGCAATTTATAAATATGTCTGTCAAAACCCAAAGTATTCAATAACCTAATATAAAATATAAATTACCACGTTTTTTTAATTGTCAGCAGATAAGTTACCAAAGTCCAAATTTTTAATACAATTGTCGATAATAGTATGTTATGATTTCTTTTGACGTTAAAAATTTTCTACATCAAAAGAAAATTTATTTAACATCGACTTTTGATTACATGGATAATCCATCAGTTTACAATATTATTTATTGAATGATAGAAAATTGATAAGATTAGCGGCTCAGTCGAATCATTTGCAATCTCATCGTAATGGCATCAATAATGTGAATGTATGTTTAACCCTATGCAATCTCACCTATTTGTAATTTTATGCCCATATATGGTCATGATTTAATTGCATTCATTATTTTTTTTACGACCCTTAATCGAATACATTATTTTGTCTGCTTTTCACTGCAGATCATGCAGTTATAAAAATATTTGATCAATTACTGGAACCCAAAAGGAAAGTGATTCAATACACAAAATTCTAATTTGACTATCCTATCCACCCATTTGGATGATTTAAAAAGGATCCCAATAAGAATTTTCCATTCCAGAAAGGATTCCAAACTTATTGCAATACATGTGATTCTCTGTGTCTATATAAGCTGTTATCGACTTTGTTAACAAAACTATTAACTTGAAGAATATTTATAAACTTTTAATTTTCTAAAAAAAAAAAATATATGAAAATTAACTAACTTAAATCTAAAAAATTTTAAACAATTGTGCAATCTGAAACATACAGTATAGTTATGCATTATTTTAAACAATATATATACAAATTTAAAAAATTTTTTTTCTTTTGAAGTAATAATGTTCAAATAATAGCAATTTTTTATAAAATCTAGTTATATAAAAGTATTATTTAAAATTTTGTAAAAAAAGGAAGAATGCTTAAATCCAAATTTTTCATTCAAACTACAAAATTCAAAATTTTTGCTAAAAAATAGAAAAAAAATCGTAAAAAGTAAATAAAAATTGCTAATCATCTAATACCAATTAAATAATAAATATAAAATTATATTCAAACTCTAAACATTTCATTATTAGTTATTAATAATTATTCATTTCGTTGGCTTAAAATTTATCTACTTTCAATATGATTAATGTATTTTTTTTAACTAAAATTATTCAAATGTTTCTAATTTAAATATTGAAAAATATGTGTTTTTAGACTATACAATAAAAATGGATTTTCTTTATTAAATTAAAATATAATTAAATATTTAAATCCAAATATTTATAAAAGAAGTAAATTAAAATCATTTGTACGAATTTTTTTGTGCTTCACTGTATAAAAATATCTTTCCAAAATCATTATGTACATATGTATATAATACATAAACAAATAAGTATGAGTTGCAAAAAAAACTTTATAATCATATTTATTAAAGTAAAAACAAAAAAATCATCATCATTATCATCTGGTCTTGCTGCGCCCTTCAACCGACAAGATTTTAGAAATGGAACACCAATGATTATGATGTGAGTAATTATAAATTGTATTGATTTATTTTTGTAATTATACTTATTGTATTTCTTTTGCATATTATTTTTTCTGGTAGTCTGTTCGTTTCCATTTTGTCCCCTTTATTTTCTTCATAATTATTTTTTATCATATATTATTATTCCGATTTAGCGAGATCTCTACACATCTTTTATAATCATCTCTTATTAATTGAGCGTACATTTAAATTTTTGTTATTATTTTTAATTTATGATCTCTACACATCTTTTATAATCATCTCTTATTAATTGAGCGTACATTTAAATTTTTGTTATTATTTTTATTTTATCTTTTGATTATTTTCAATAAATTGAATTATTTGTTATTTTAAAGAAGCACAAAAAAATGCATTCATAAATTGCTTTAAATGGGAAGGATAGCTAAGGTACAGTGTAACAAAACATAAGTCAGTAAAACAGTTTTATTAGGGGCAGATTTATAAATAATTCAGAGTAAACAATCTGCCATAGTGTCTAACCTTTTATCGATTGGGTGGGAACAAAATTACCCTATGTGACTTAACATCTGGTCACCTCAATATATTACCATCTTATACAAATTGTTTTCTTTATACTCTTTGGTATTTATAGGCATATAGAGTATGTTTATGCGCTTATGTACGGGTTAAGAACTCATCTATCAAACATAAGCTAGTCGGAAGATCTTGTAAATGCCTATTTAACTCAGTATTTTATATTGCAAAATTTTTAAATGTTTGCTATTGATTGAATAGACATTCAGCGCGTAGCAAGTATATAGTCATCACATAAAACGCAATAAACCTAACCAAAATAAATATCTACTATTGAAAATAGTCATATAAATTCTCATCATTATTATTATGCATCCACTGTAATATTGCACCAACAGCTTTTTGGAAATATTAACTACAATTGTTCCCACCTACAACGAAGAAATTACTACAATTATGCTCACAAAATGAAGATCTTTATTCAAATCGTTTTTAATGAAAGATAAAATCATAACCTAAAATTTCATCATTTGAGTTACAGTTTAATTAAACTAATTGTTAATATTTTTGCATCATTATTATCATGTAACATCAATATGAATAATGATCAATAAAATTTGTAAATGTACTAAATAGTTACCCTCTGATTATTTTTAATATACTTCAAGAATTTACTTTATAAAAGTAACAACAAAAAATTAAAATGAGGTAAGGCGTGACGTCATTGTTATAATTTTAAGAATCTCCAATTATTGAGCTCACTTTAAATAAGTGTTATACTAACAGTAAGCTTTTTAATGTACATGAGTAAGTAAGTTACACTTGAAATCTTTACATTATTGTTAAAAAAATAATAATAAAATTTCTCTTAAGATTTTTATTTTTTTATACTTTGTATTTTTTAAGTCTCTTAAAAAAATAGTATTAAATACATATAATTAACATTTCAATGAATTAAGTAAAAGAATATTAATTATGAATAGTATTTATTAATCTGATAAAGTATATGAATGTAATAAGTCCGTGACTTTTCGAACTTCCCCCGTAGTTATATGAAATGCAACACTATTTCCATCAAGTACCGCCTGTTAATAGACTACTGTCAAATTTTGAGCAAGTGTCATCATTTACTTTGCGTAAAAAATATGGTTTTTCAAGGTACGTAAAATAGGCATTTTTTTGGTCAATAATTTCATCGTTGGAGCTGAATCTCTAGTCACTAGGGGCTAAATCCGGAGACCGGTACCAATTCGTAGCTCAATTCATAGGGTTTTGCCATTGAGACTGCACACGTGCGCACCTGTGCATTATCTTGATGAAAAAGAATTTTTTCTTGGCCATATGGGTTAATTTTCTTTTTAAATCCTCATTAAATCGGTCTAATAAGTTGGCATAACATTCGCCGATTATTGTTTTTCCCTTTTGAAGGTAATAGATGTGGATTATCCCACGTGCATCCCAAAAAACTGTTGCCATCACCTTATTGACCGACTAATTACCTTGGCCTTCTTCGGAGCAGGTTCACCCGGAGAAACTCATTGTTTAGTCTCCGAAATACAGTAATGGATCCATGTTTCATTCACAGTTACAAAACGCTGCAAAAATTAATTCGGATTGCGGCTAAACAGCTCCAAACAATCCTTTGAAGTTGTCACACGTTTACGTTTATGGTCAATTGAGAGCAAACGCAGCACCCATCTTGCAGACAACTTTCTTAAACTCAGCTGATCATTTAAAATCGAAACCACACTGCCATATGAAATGCCTATGGCATGAGTAATCTCACGTATTTTTACTTTTCGGTCGGCCAACACCATATCGTGGATTTTTTCGACATTTTCGGGTGTACTGACCTCAATTGGTCGTCCAGAACGTTCAGCGTCATTTGTACTGGTGCGATCGATGGTTCAGAGTCCCCATAGTATTTATCGAGCTTTTCCTTGGTTTGATTGACGGTTTTTCTTTTCGCAAAAAGTAATGAAAATCACTTTTTTCTATTTTTAGAAAAACACACGAGGTTGTATGTTTCGAACAGCTGTTAAACGCAAAGTAAATGACGACACTTGCTCAAAATTTGAAATTATTATATATTATACCTTAAATTTTTATGATTTTTGCTAATGGTAAACTTTCTTAAGTTACAGTTCGTGGTATATTTGAGCTCAACCATCGCCAAGTAACCGGGAAGAGGGTAAATAAAAAGCGTACAACAAATATATAAAACTATATCATCATTCCATAAAAAAAACATAATCAGGAATAGTGTTATAATATACAAATTATATAACATGCGCTCGATTTATTCATTATTAACACATTTTCGTAACGTTTATATAAATCTAAACAAAATATTTATTTAAGTTTATAATAACTGATAAAATTTAAGATTATTATATTATTATAACTTAAGATTCACTTAGCATATTTTCATTTAAATTCTTTCGAATATAATAACGTAATTGAGAATAATTTTGTTAAATTAGATATAATTTTCTGCAATTCTTTTATAAATGAGATTATTAAATTAATAAATGGTTGTAAATTGATTACTATGGAAAGTTTTGAACAATGATATTTATTTTGGGAATGCAAACTTTTAAGCGAATAGTACGGATGATTTAATATTTTTTTATTTTTTATTTTTTTTTTTTTTTGTAAACATTTTAGGGTAGATGCTAAACTTTATATATTTGAACACTAATGTATCCTTGATAAAGAGGTTGGGTTGCTTAATAACAATGTTCAGAGTAATAACAGGATCTATTACTTTTTGCAAATATTTTTTTGACATGCATTCTAATGATGTTTTAGTATTTTATTATTACAGCTCAAAGTAAAGCCTTAGAAAGAATTTTTTTTTATTTATGTAGTGTTTGAAAGTTCAATATGTTCAAGAACCCTCCCCAAGCCGGCGAACAAAGCCAGTTTAACTTTCCAAGCACCGCACATATTGTTCATAAAGAAATTTTGACATTTAAAACACTCAACGTTTGTAAACTTGCTACAAACCCCTTTGTTGTCAAAGTTTAATATGTCGAAAAATAATTTGAATTGAGACTACCTATTACTTTTTATATCAACCCTATAAACATTTGAAAGATATTGTCCTGGAAGAACTTTACGCAATATATTCATTCTATTATTTGGACGAAAATCATCATTGCAATATTTTTCTAATATTACATTTTTATCAGTCTAAAGAAAATTAGGCAATAAAGGGCAAAAGATATATAAAATTTAAAATTCTTCTTATTATTTTTATCCTCAAAAAATCGCCCTTTTTTCAGTAAGGTGATTCTTACCTCCATTACATACTGAGGATATCCCATTGAAGTCATCTGGAAGAAATTAATGCAATACTTTTATTTTTCAATCACATTTTTTTTCAATTGTCAAAAAAAGTCCCAAAAATGAAGAAATATTGAAGAAATTTGTTTGTCTTTTAGCAAAAAATTGATAATTTATGTGAGCGTTTCAGTTTTCGCGCTTCATGGTGTTAATATTTATGTGCATGCATGCTTTACAATATGTAAATGTTTTCTTTATTATATTATATCAAGATTTTTTTAGTGATAATTTTTCTATATATTTATTACATGATCCAGAAGATTAACTAGATCATACTATATATCACCTAGATGATTATCTAATAATATTACCTATTTTTCTTCCAGACGTATTGATTTCTTATTGCTTAGATGTATCGCCTGTGACGCACAATCTCTCTCCCGATGGGGGAAACTAAATATGATTATTGTGACAATAAAATGTTTCTTCTAAGTAATATAAATTCGAATGACTTTCGTATTATTTTGCTTATAGAGATGGTCGTAATAGCACACAAAAAAAATTTAATTGATATATGTGTGGACGTTTACACATATAGTTATATATTATACTTTCGCATTATCGCTCATTTGCTGCAATAATGTCATAAGTCAAAAAACAAAAATTTTAAGTATACATCACCAATACATGGTAAATAATGTGTTCTGTTACAAAGGACAAAGTCTTGTTTGTGTACGTGTTTTTTTTTTTATATTTCAGGATCGCGATAAAAGCATTTTATCCTAATTACATAATAAATTGTGAATTACTTGTAACAACGTATTGTTACGTTTTTCATTTTTAAAACATTGGTTTATTTCCTTTAAATAAACCTGGGTTCTTTTATTACAAAAATAAGATATTACAAAATGAACTGTCTAGTAGAAAAATGAAAAAAAATTACATATTTTAGAATTTTGTAATAAGATTTACATCAAAAGATAGCTAAAACTTTTAACATTCAAGATATATTACGCTTTTTCGTGTGCAATTAGTCAGCATAAAATAGAGTGACTCTAAAGTGAAGAAATCTTTCAAGTGTTTTTAAAGTTTTAGGTAATAAAAAACTGGTTTGGAAAAAAATTCGCAAAAATTAAATTTTAAATACTTAGGTGTTTTAAAATTTATATATATTAAAAATCCCACAAAGAAAAACCTAAGAAATAAAATATGAGCTATTTACTTTTACACTGTGTAACTTTGAGCTGTAGAAATTCTTTTTTCAACCCATAGTTTTCATTGGTATGATGTTCTTCTTTTACGCTTCTCGTTCATTTCTTTTGAATTACTTCTCTTAAAAATATATATGTAAAATTTTTTAATAAAAATTTAATTTTAGCTTTGTTAGTAGATAACAAAACTACTCTTCGATTCGTGAAATTTTTATTTTCTTATTATTATTTACCTTTTTCCTACTAAAAATACATTTATTTTCACTTTTTATTTTTATTAACTTCCAAAAAAGTGCAAAATATGCACTTAATCTACTTTTGAACTGGTGAAAAAGTTCTTTTTTGGAAGCACTTGTTCGGTTTTTATGCTGGGATTGTCAACTTTAATGGACGAACAGAAAAATTCGCAATGAAAAACAACCCAGATCTGAATGGTTTTCAATATTCTGAAATGTTTTCTACACAGCCGGTATTAAATTATATGTGTTTTCTGTACCATCTTTAAAGCCAATTTAATTTTAAAAATTCTCCATATTACGGATTTTGTATCAAACGTTTCAAACTTTTCCATTTATCTATTGAAAATGTAAATGTTATAGAGTATAACAATCAATAATTGAATGGAGTGCATTTCTAAGATACTTTAGGATGTCTTTGCATAAGAAGCTAAGAACAATCGTGATTTTATTAGAAAAATTAGCAAAGAGAATACGAATGAAAACTCAAGTGATCAAACTTTTAATTCCGGCCGATCCTGTAGTTACGTTATTAATAACTAAACTAATATTCTCATATTAGAAGATAATTGCGTACAATATTTTTAATGATTTAATTAGAAAACTAATACATTTGTAAATTTTTGAAATATATATCTATAATTATTTTCATAGAAATAAATAATATAAATTTAATAACAAATCGACCTTAAAAAATAAATTGCATGGAAATACGATTAGATGACAGAAACTTTGAATAAAATAATGAATATCTAAGCTTTTTTATTAAAAAAAACTCCGGCAGCACAGTATAATAAAAAATAATTTATGCAAAAAATACCATAACAAAATATTACGAATTTTTAAAACTTGAAAAACTTTTTATAAATAAACGTTCAATGTCTACAGGTGCCCTAAATTTGATCATCGTACCGAGCTTCATTATATAAATTTTTTTCAATTTTAATATAGGTTCAGTTCACTGTGCGGCAGTACAATTTGCTTTTAAAATCCAAATACAGCTCTTTATTTTTTTATTTATTATATTGCAGATCTAAACTTCAACGACTGTCAAACTTAAAACACGATGGAAATTTTTTTACTTTACGACTTACTCAAGACTAACTAAATTTAAAAACTATATCTGCTTATATTTATAGTAGTGACATGTTCTACAATCTTCCAGTAACTTAAAGAACACTATAAGAGCTTATAATAAACCTAGCTACTCACTTACACAATTAATTATTTATAACAGCTTAGATAATATGAGTTTCTCACTATTACATAAGCAAGTTAACAAAAAGCTTTCTTTGTCATTACAGTAAGTACAACGCTCTTAGATTTTATAATTGCACTAAAAGAATTGCTTAGAGAAATGTTATTTTAAAATTAAAAGATTTTAGTCAAAAAAGATTCTATTAAATCTTGTTTCTCATTAAATAATCAATAAGAGTAATAAAGTTAATAAAATTTCAATTATACATAAATTTTAGTTCTATATTTTAATTTTTTATTTTTTTTTTCTTTTATCTTTCTAGGAAAACATTTGCTGTAAAATGAAGATCGCTTGAAAAAAATACTACTTTATACCCATAAAATTTTTTTCTTTATTCTATATCCTTTAAAGCATTTTCATTTCCAAATAAACCTTTTTAATCAATGCAAGTCAATTAAGTTTTGAAGAGCTAACTTTTTTTCATCATCGCTTTATTTATTTATTTTTTTCAATGCCATTCTAAAAACTATGATTTTTTGTGAATACATAGTGAAAAACCTTTTTTCCCCTGTTGAGTAAAGAGAATGAGAAAGAGCTAAATAAATTACTTAGAAATATTTCTGAATACGAATTCGATACAAAGAATGCAACGCATTTGATGCTTTAGCAAACATTTTCTAAATTGTATGCATATTTTCTTACACATGAATGGTAGGGGTGGTGCTCACGTATTAAGGATGTTGCAGGGAGAAAATAATGTTTGCAAGGTGTATTCGGTTAAGGAATATAGGGTAGTATTTAACAGAATTGACATGTCACCAGGCTAAATATTATTGATTCCAACAATTTTGTGATTAGCATCAAAAGTACTTTAATTTAAAAATATATTTTTCACGATTCTGTAGTTTTTTGGATAACAACTTGTGACAGTAATTCTCAAATATAAAAAAATGTATATATATATGCATTAAACAAGAAACTACGTGCTCACTTTCTGTCCAAGACTTAAATTTTCTCTTAAAGGGACTTGAGATTTTCAAAAAAAGATTATAAAATATTTATGAATATTGTATCAACCCAGTATGGGTATCAAAAGGAAGCTAAGAGTCCCTGCAATGTAATAAAAATTTTTATTTAAATATTATAGCACAAAAACTTAAAAAAATATCCTTTTGACAAGTGTTACCATTTACTATTTATTTGTAAATATACAGTTGCGAGCATAAAAAATGAAACGCTATGTGATTTGATCTTTTTTTCGCATATATTTTGCTTACAGCGAGACCCGATGTAACAGCACTGTTGTGATTTTATCATTTGTGCCCATAGACACCTGTTGCATATAATTTGGTCGAACATTTTTATACGTAAGGAAAAATATTAAACAATTAGTAAAAGCGGTTGTAAATTTTAGCGAGCAAAACAGTGCAGCTCTAAAAAAGTTCAACATGACTTCTTAAATTTTGATAAAGATCGTTATTGGAAAAGGTTGGAAACTATAGAATTGTTAAATATTATGATTTTCTATTCTTATATATAGACTAAAATGCAAACTGTGCTATTTTTCTAAACTATTTTGGAATTTTTTTTTTTCACAAAGATTGATATTTTTGGAATTATTATTCATTTTTATTAACTTGAAATCTTAAAAAAATTCTCTATGAAAAAGTGATCAAATATTCATGATAGTTTGACTTAATTTGATAATTTATTATTGTATAAGAGCTTTTTATCGTTATTGTGATGGAATCTAAATTTTATATATAAATTTTTCGCAATGATATGGCATTACTTAATGCCCGATAACGCAATAATATTCAAATATCCCTTGATTTTGGTTCTGAAACAAATTCTAATAGAGAGAAAAACAATTAAGAAGAATTACAACTATTTTGACACTGTTCTGACCATGTTATATAATTAAAATTTCATTCTTTGTGATTATTGAACTGTTGCACTTTTTACTATTGAAAATTAATATTACATTATAAATATAATAATAATAATATAACATAAAATTAATATTTAAAGAAATATATCTACTTGGACAATCTTAATTACGAAATATATGCGTTTAAAGTCAAATTAATTCAAGTTGTCGTAATAGGATCTCATTTCCATTAAACAGTACTCGTTACAATAACAAATGACCTGCCTCCAAAAGTATAGATGCTAGCTTAATGTTAGCAAATAATATGTGGTATGTTTGCCATTACCATATTAACATCATTAAATCTACGATTGGTGGCAGTAGCAGCTTTAGATGGCCACATGTGTTCATTCGTGTAATATCCACTGCTACATGACTTTCATCAATTTTTTCAGGCATGGTCGTTTCAATATTGTGTGTCTAAAATCATTTTTAAGAACTTTCGTATTAGAGCTACATATCAGTATTATTTCTGTACAATTATCATTATCCATTCTTAAAATGAATGGAAAAAGTTTATTAATATTATTAATATCATTTGTAGTTAACATGACCTTAATTGTATATGTATTGGTAGTAATTGATGATAATGCAACCAAATTATAGTTTTCAGCAATTTTTAAATAATTATTTTTAGCAAAATTTCAGAAATTCCGTTAATTTTTTAAGAGCTGCATTAATTTAAAACTTTTTTAACTAGATTTTTAATAACTATTACTACGTGTAACAATTTGGATCAAAATAGCATACAATGGTTCGCTAAGACTATAGTGAATAAAATCACAATATAATTGGCTAATTTAATAAGCCTGTAATCAATCAAACTAGAGACCATAAATGGCAAAACTGTGTAAGCAGTTTTTCTTCAGGATGTCAAATTTCCTCTCTAAAACACTTCATATCTTCAAAAGATGGGCAAATTTTAATAATATTATGAAATATTTACAAAGATTATATCGACGCAATATGGATGTCAAATGTAAGCTACGAAACCCTGCAACATAATATTTTATTTTATCTAAATGTTGGGGTTCAAAAAGTGAAGAAAATATCTTTTTGAAAATTTCACTCTTTAATATTATATTTATTAGTGAATTATGTACTTTATATAAAGTGTATTTTCTTAACATTTTTTGTAGCAATATTCAAGTAAAACTTTTGTTATATTGAAAGGATTCTTAGCTTTCATTTGTCATCCATATTGGGTTGATATAATTTTATATAAATATTTTATATTTTTTTATAGTTGTATATTTCTCGAAATTTTAAGTTTTTTTTTTTTTTTTTTTTTTTTTTGAGAGAAAATTTTGACGTCCTGGTGAGAAATTCAGTAAGTTGAGCCCATACATAATAAAACTCAAGTTTAATGCAAATTTGGATTTTTTATGTTTATACAAATTTTTAGGAAACTGTTGCACAGTGTAATGATTCTGTTAACCTCGAAGAATCCCAACGATTTTGTAAGATCTTACATTAATTGTTATATTAATTTCGAACATGGTTTTGTTTTTGGCAAAATGGCTCATAACATTGTATTAGCAACGCTATAAGCAATTGAAACAAAGGCCCCTGTCTTTATTAGTTAGAGTACCTCAAAGTTGAAAGATTAGGAAAGTATGATCGAAACGAACCAGGGCTTTTCATATTTTTGATTTTTTGCCTACAATTTCAAATCTTTGGTGTCAGCTTTCCCCAGGCACACTATCAGTACCACTTTCAGAAAATCATTTTCTTGAGTGAATTGAGATTTTATATCTTACACCACCATAGCTGATTGGAATATTATGCATTTTTGCTGATGTTTGTAACGCATAGAAAAAGTTATCCAACACCCACCTTAAAGTATACTAATCAACTCAGAATCACTTTTTAAATCGATCTAACGATGTCCATCCATCTGGCTAGATTGCTGGCTGGCTGCCAATCCACGTAATCCTTATGCACAAAGTACGGGTTGCAATTTTCAATGAAATTTAGCACATGTGACTTTTATGATACGAGCACGAAGTCTATTAAAATTGGTTGTGATCGGTCCATTATTTCACCCTGCCCCCATACAAATGTCCCACCAGAATAGAGTTTAAACGCTCAAAAATGTCTTAAAATAAGAATATTCTAATGAAATTCGGTGCAAAGAAGTTCTGTACAAGTATTAATCTTTGACCATAGCTCCCATGTAAACCCCGCTTCCGAAAATCACTTTAAAGTATAAATCCCATACAAATGTTAGTATTAAATTAATATATAATTTAATACTAATGTTTCTGTAAGTAAAAGCAACAGTGCCAAATTTTATGAGAATCGGTCCATAATTTATCACAGCACAGAGATTCCAAGAATCTCCCTAAGGTGCATAAAATCATCAAGATGTTAGTACGAACGCATTATTCTGTATTTGTACATTTTATTTTACATTTAGTAAAATTCGCTACTTCCCGAATTTTTATGCTCGTACACAATGATGTAGGGTATCACATAGTCGAACTTGAGCGAATATATCTTTCATTTTTCGCTGTGATCATACGTTTAATCATAATATGTTGCTTTTAGATTATGGTCACTAAAACTATATTTTTTCTTTGTGTATAATATGAAAATAGTTTTTGCGAATATAGAACTTAAAAAGGAGGTGAATGTTCGTCAAATAATATCCTAAAAGTATTTTAGAGTAAAAACTCTAACAGAAGGTTTTTGCTTGACAAATTAGCTCTTCATGTCATATTTACGATATCAAAATAATTCGAAAAAAATTCAAGAAAAGGTAAAAAACCTGAAATAATTAAGAAAAAATAATAATCTTTTTTAAATTATTAATGTTTTATTAATATTTGAAAAGATATTAAGAAAAAATTAACGGTTTCAACGATTTAAACTCTTGTAACTTTTAAACTATTAGAAATATTAACTTAGTTTTTTCAGCACTACATAAAGTATCATGAAGTTAATAAAATAAATATTATTTTTTTAAATACGCACTTGATATCCTGATACCTGACGTTTCATATTGCATGAACCTCTAAATTTGGACAACTGGAGCTGTTTTGTCAAAAACGAGCAAAATTTAAGCTTAAATAATTTCTGTGTGCATTATCAAATGTCAACAAGCTTATTACCATTAGAAAGGACTAAGACTCTTCTTTATCATAAGGTTATAATAACAAAACATCTTCCTGACGCAAGGACCTCTAAAATAAAAAAAGGACTAAGACTCTTCTTTATCATAAGGTTATAATAACAAAACATCTTCCTGACGCAAGGACCTCTAAAATAAAAAATATGTCTTAGCCTTGAATATCCTGAAAAAGAGTGTTTTAATTTTCATTATTTTTTATACAATGTTCATAATCAATTTGTCGCTATAGTGTAAAATTTCAAAATGGGATCTAATTGGGATCGGATGTAACAACAATTTTTCTTTACTAACTTACACATTTTCTGTTAGATATTAAGTGTTTTTCAGCCATATTGACATACTTATTAACATTGTAATAAAGTAGATCATTATTTATTGAAATAAGTGGCATATATGGCACATGCCCGATCCCAAAAGAATAATTTGATATTATTTTAGAAGTTTCAGGAGCACATTAACAGACTTTTATTCGCTGTAACCCACTTTACAAAAACCGCCGAATTGTTTGTGACGATTTTAAAGACTATTTGTTCAAATTTTATATATGAGGTTACAAAGACAAAATCTATTGGAATAGATCATGATCAGACCATGATTATCATACACACTTTCATAAAGACAGATACATAATTAGACATGGTCCACATATACTCCCTATTCCTGTAAATCAATTAAACTTGCATAAATATTACATAAATATCAATACCGAGACAAAATTAAACACAACTGAGTTTCGTACAAGTATTGATCGCTCCACTGAATTTCATAATGATCGGTTCATAATTGATCATAACTGTCATATAATTCACACTCTCTCGAAAAATACTTAAACGTTCATAAATCTCACATAAATGTCAATGTCGAAATAAAATCTTACATGAATAATTTTCATATATGCATAAATTATTGTAATTAATATTCTTTATGATAATTGACCATAGGTTCCATATAGGGCCCTCTGCCGATAATCATTTTAGTGCCTATACACAAGCATGTAGGGTATGGTACGGTCGATCTTGACTAAAGCTGCTGGTTTTTATCTCTTCCTATTTGTTTTGTTACTAAATTGAAAATAAAAGTTTCAAAACATGTAAGAAGATAATAATTTGTTAGTAAAATTATACAAACTGCTATAAACAAACTGTTATAAAATTATATTAAAAAAATAATTAAAATTAAAGAGGCTTTTTCCCGATATGTAGTATAAAGGATGTGTTTCATTTTAGATCTCCTTGCACCAGTAAAATGTGCAACTTTTATGATTTTATGATAAAGAGGAACATCATTAATTGCCATTGATACCAATTTCGTTAAAATCGGATAGTGCACATAAAAGTTATTTAAACTTAAACTTTGTTCATTTTTGACAAAAATGCCCGAGGTGTCCTACTTGAGAGGCATAAAAAACATGAACTGTAAACGATGTGGAATTAATTCATAAGTGGTAGAATGCACCACGACTAGTTTATTGAATACCCTAAATTTTAAAAAAAAGGTATACAATTTTTAAAACTGTAATTTTTGGTTGAAATTTTTTTAAATTATCCATGTAAATCAGCTAGTAATAGTAATATTGTGTATATTATTATATGTGGTGATAATTATTTACAATATTTATGAGTGTATGCAATTATAATATAAACAAGTTTTTGGATTATGATAATTCTCTTAAATTTTGAACCTCCTCGCGTAAGTAATTCACGCCAATGTATTTTAAACGCTAAAGTATTACTTTTTGTTTGTTCAAAGCACTATTAATGTGCTAAGAAAAAAGTCCTAAAAAAATTTTAGTTAGATTTTAAAATCTTTGTGTTTTTAACCATATTCAAAAACTCACTGTTACTTTGAATATCCCTAATTTAATAATATATGTATACATATGTATATGTTACATGCTATACAATAACGATAAGAAAGAACACATGCAATCATTAGCTTAATTTTTCGGTACTTTGAATCAACGGCTTTGAATGACTAAACGTATGAATGAATGAATGAATGCATAGCAAATGAAAAAGAAAGGAGCCATCTGGCATTTAACTCACAAAATAAAAAAAAATAAATTTTTTTAACGTTAGTGAAAAATATAGAAATAAAAAGTATTCACAAAGATAGTTTTTATTTAAAAAGGCCGCCGCCTATAAAAGAATTGCAAACAACACGACGACACCAACAATGACAAGCAAAAAAAAAATGGAAAAAAGCATCGACAGCGAATTGTATGACTTAAAGTACTCTACATGTGAACATAGCTAAAAGTGTTTGAGAATATTTGGTTGATAAGATACAAAATAAATTCCTTTACACAATTTATGTGAGCATGAATGTGTGCATTAAAAAAATGTGCTGTAAAGGTATGAGTGTTGGAGAATGTTTACATATGGAACCCTAAAATGCATAAATCAAATTTGCTGATTGCAGTTAAATTTGTCGCTAAAGTTGTTGGTAGAATTGTTACAGCTGCATGGTAAATAAAAATCCATATATTGCAACCAAATCTAATGTTTTTTATTTTTTATTTTTTATTATTTTTTTATTTTTTTTTTTTTTTTTGGTTTTGCTCCTTTTCCATTTCCCATATTTTCATCTGAAAACAATACCGACTGCATACATATGTGTGTCACCATTTCTATTCCCTTTGAGAGTATATGTGTTTATAGAACGCACAGTGCATTATTATTTGATATTTTTATACAAATGTGATATAATTACAATTTCATACCATAAGGTGTAGTATAAGAGAAAAGAAAATAAACATTTGTTCTTTAATTCATTCATTTTTATTGATTCAAATAATATTTACAATTACAGCTTAAAGTTCTATGCAAATAGTTCACGTTTTTGTACTTATTCCTCTTAAAAATTTTTAGTTACATACAAAATTTTATACGTATTTTTATAGTCATATTGTAGCAAAATTTGAATAAAAGCATCTACTTACTAACTACTTAGCTAATGCTAACTCATTAATATAGAGGTTTTCAGATCCAGAAAATCTTTCATAAAAATTTATAGTGAGTTTATTTTTTCTTCATATAACTAGATCATTTTTAGAAATTGTATGAAGTCGCACTATTGAGTAGTTCCAAGGAAAATTGTATATAAGTTATAATTTATTTTGTAAAATTTGAATCTTTTTAATATGACAAGTGGTGTTATTTGCATAAATAGGCGACGCTTAAAATATTAGGGCTTGGAAAATTAATTTAAAAATAAGTTTATTATTTTCAATATTCGGAGCAGATTTTCTGTTGAGAAAAGGATAGAATATTCGGGTGAAAGTATTCACGCTGTTAATTATGTACTGTATATGTTCTTTAAATTTCAGTTTTTGGTCAAGAACTACTCCTAGGTACTTTATTTTTGGCCTTCATTGTACCTGTGTATTTAAAAAAATAATTTTGTATTGAGGAATGAAGCAAGCTTTTTCTTGTAAAATAAATTGCTTGAGTTTTATTACCATTCAAAGTTATTTTCCATTTATTCAAATAATTAGTTAATTTTTCTAGGTCTCTTTGCAAATATAAAATAATATTTTCTGAGAGTTCACCTGAACACAATATTGCCGTGTCTTCAGCAAACACTGACATAGTGCAATTTACAAGATGTGGAAGATCTGAAGTATACAAGTTGTATAAGATAGGTGACAAGCAAGATCCCTGTGGACAACCGGCGGTTATATTAACATTTTCGGAATATGATGTACCTAAGAAAACATTAAAGGAACGAATAGACAAAAAGATATTTTTTTATTTTTATTAACAATGTGAGAACGTTGTACGCAATCATTTTATAAATAAGGCCGTCGTGCCATACGGAATCAAAGGCTGCTTTTACATCGAGTAATACCATTCCGATTGATTTTTGATTACCAAATTTCTAAGTAGTTCCAAAGATTGTACAGTATGCAAATTTTATTCTGAAAAACTTATATAACACTTCACTTTAATGATTTCGATATGAAATTTTACAAAAATTATAACAAATACTAAATACATATTTAGTTACTTGCTTTATTAAATATTTTTCTATCCAGAATTTTATAATCTAAAAAAATTATTTCGTAGTTTTTGTTGAACTTTTTTTATAGTTTTTTAGAATTTTTGTATTCGGGCTTGTAGAAGAATACATTGTAAAAGTTCTATTGGATACTTGGCAGAATGGATTGCCTTTTTTTCATTGCTATTTAATAATTGGCTAAACAATAACCATTAATACATTTCTTCATTTGCTACCTAACTGGTAGTTTTAAGCCTATACACAATAATAATTGAAAAAAGGAGAACACAAAATAATTGTAAAAAGCTTTATCGTAAACCATTCGTATTACTTAATAAAAAAAAAGTTGTGAGTTGAATAGATGATGTTTACAGAGAACACCACGGTGGGATGCTGAAGAGTGCTGATAACTTTCGTGGCTGACTAGAAAATGCATTCTATTCTGCCGTGTGTCCAATAAAACTTTTACAATGTATTCTTCTACAATTATTCAATAAAATTAAGCCCGAATGCAAAAATTCTAAAAAAGAATAATTTAATTTAATCCATCCCCTAAACACTGTAATATCAAGGGTATCAAATTTTTTTAAATATTTGTCCTGTTTAAATATGATATGTATGCCCTGTTAAATGACTCTTTTTTTTAATAATCTACATATTGTTAGCATAAAAGTACAAAAAGATCTTAAAACTATTACAAAAAAGCTTTGCTCCACAAATAGCATCATTAACACCACCTCCACCGTCACCATCACCTCTTCTTGTCATTATCAACATATGGAAATGCGAATCCAAACATACGACTACAAATATGGCATTTTTTCTTTGAAATTGTTGGGTTATAGAAATATATATATGTTGCATGTGCCTCATAGTAGCTTTGTTAGTTGGTTGAAGGGAAGAATCCAAAAAATAAATAAATGCTGCATAAATTAGTTGAATATATTTTGTTTTCCTTATACAACACTCTTTTGCTTTTGATTTTTTCTCATGAATTTTTGCCTTCGCTTCTCCTTCTATAAAAATTTTTATGCTGTTAAACAAATTCAATGATTTCTCTGTAATTTTCAGATTTTTTTTCTCGTTTGCATTTTATATTGTGCTATTCTCTCATTCGCACTAGGCAGTGCACTATGGGCTGAAAGTGGTTTAGGATTTAAATATTTTTTTTTTTTTTTTTGAGAATTATATTTTAACTGTTAAACTTTAGCCTGATAAAATAATTTTCAATAGAAGACTTTATTCTGAAATTATATCAAACTAAAGCTATTTTTTGGAAATATTATTAGTGATTAGTTGATTTTCGGAAAATTGCTATCTATATATGGACCAATTTAATGGAGTAAATTTCATTAAGTTATCTTCAAATGATGACCAAAGTTTACATGGACGGTCAAATGGATGAATGTCGTTAAATCGAAAATAACTGTGTGTTCGTATATTTTATGATTGTTTTAAACTACTATTTTCAGATGTTATAAACACCAGCACAAAAACATTATACTCCCTAATATGTTGGTGTATTGTACAAACCACCATCAAAATCTGATGGCCTTCCACATCTGCTTTCTTCAAAGCAAATAACAATAACATAACGTAAAATGCTTCTTTTGTATTACAGAACTTTCCATTTTCAAAACTTCAAAAACTGTATAGTTTACGTTTCAGCATATTGAAGGAAGCCCAATGACACACAGAGAGGCCAATCGTAATAAATCAATATTTTTATGAATAGGATTATAATAAAAATGATTTTAAATAAATTGTTTTGTTACAAATAAAATCTGATTTAGTAGTTTTTCTTAAAATACATTTTTTTTTTTTTTTGTTTTTATGGAGTCTTTTAGGTATTTTATAGAGTCTTTTAGGTATTGAAGAAAAAAGGGGCCAACTGCCCTTTTTTTCAAATCCCTTTTTGGCGACATTTTTTTAAATCGTCTTTTTTGGACACTTTTTAAAAATTTTCAACGGTAACGCTATATGAGACTACATAAGGACTAAAGACCGAAGCCATTTTCA
The DNA here is from genome assembly GCA_932274085.1 of Protocalliphora azurea. Lineage (NCBI taxonomy): Eukaryota > Metazoa > Arthropoda > Insecta > Diptera > Calliphoridae > Protocalliphora > Protocalliphora azurea. The sequence goes on from OW026523.1 coordinate 91,081,533, forward strand.
TATTAATTTAAGACTTAATTTAAAGACCTATATAAGAGCCTTCGACAGAAACAGATTTGAGAGCATATAAAAACTAACCACTAAAACTAATTAGAGACTTTAGTGTTAAATAAATATTTTCGATGAACTATGAAATTAATTTCAAACTATAAAGACTCCTTCCATTTAAGCTACTTTAATTCAACTGGTACTTTATATAAACACAAACGGCTGAGGCTAAACTGACATGGAAAGTTTAGTTTAATTTAAGCTGAAAAGTCTTATAATTTAAGCTAGTTTTATCGTAATTTAAGATTAATTGACCCCTAATTAAGGACCACATAAATGTCTAATTTGAGACTATATAAAACTCATCAAGCGAAACAGATTTAATGAAACATACGATTAAATGCTTAAGAAGTGCATAGCACCAAAGACGGTAAAGTTCTTTAAAAAAAATGTTTCTGCTGTTGTAATAAACTCATATAGTGTCTGAAAAAATTGATTCCGTTCCCAATGGAGAATAGTGGAAAATTTTTGTAATTTTCTCATCATAAGTCTGTAACTTTGTAATGATTTAAGCACATTAAATATGCAACAAAAAAATAAAGATATGATCTAAAAAACGCGAATATATGCTATTAGAAAACCAAAAATGTTTGTAATTCTTAAAAGAAAATTACTTTTCTTAATACACAGAGAAAAAAAATCATACATTTTAAAATTTTTTTCATAAATATTATGAATCGAACGTGACTTTTTTTACCCAAACTTTTTTCATAAAAAATAAAATGTTCATAGATATTATTAAATTGTACTTAATGAAAATTTTACGAATTTTGAAAAAATTTTGCTAAAATTTTAATTTGGTTTTATTAGATTTGATTCAAATTCTAAATAAAAATAACTATGCATAAATATGTTAAATATAAATAAATATGTTAACAATAAATCCCTTTAAATTGAAATTTTCCAATAAAAAGCTGTTATAAAGTAATGTTTACAAATTTGCATAAATTTGCTGCCATTCTTTAGCGCATGTATCATTTTAATAAAAAAAACCCTTCTGTTATGTTCCTTTGTTTCCAACATGTGGCTAAAAATCATTAAAAACTAAAAATTCTCCAAAGAAAATTTCAAACATGCATTTACAAATTGAAAATGTAAATGAAAATTTAAATAATTTATTTAAGTGTCCTTGACGTTTGATTCATACCAAAAAAATTAAAAAAGGATGCATTTTAAGAAAATATTCTTAAATTTTATGAACTAATATCAAAGAAAGTAAATTTTTATATTTATGCACAAACTTTTTTCTGTGTATTCTACAAAAATTCATGAAGGACTCAGAAACTACCAAATATATTTAAGTATTTCCTTAAAGATATATAAGCCAGAAATAAAATGAAATAAAATAATTAAAAACAAATGTAAGAACACATTATATGCTAAAATAACCACAATAGAGTTAGAAAATTTTAACATTTTGCATACACAAGTAATTGGGATTGAAAAAACTCTAGTTATAAGTTATAAGATATAAGTTTAATTTTATTACAAATGTATGAAATTAAAAGATTTGAGGGTAGAAACATTAAAGACTTTGGTTTAAAAAAATTATCATAAATACTAAACAAGATTGCAATCGTAAATTGCATTTTTGCCTCTGTTTGGCGATACCAAAGCAGAGTTTGTGGACTATAATTAGATACCAGTAGGATGGAATACCTCTTTTCTGTGCCGCTACATACTTCATCAGCATTCGTGGTTTCTTATCCATTTTGGTTTCGTTGAAACCTAAACAAATAATTTTAATGATTGAAACCATAATAATAGAGCACTATTTAGGGTTAAAGAATAATTTTCCGGATTCCTAGCCGAAAGAACATAATATGGTCATACATAATTTTATAATGCTCTGTGGTGAATTGTATATTATTAAATATTGTCTCCTCCAGCTCCATAAAAATTTTCATTTTAATGTATTTTTAGGATTCTAAGATATTAATAAAAAATGATAAAAAAATACATTTTATTGCAAATAAGTTTTTTTTTTTTTTTTTTTTTTTGTAATATGTAGTACAAAAAATACTTAGATTCCAAGTCATTTGTAACAATAACTCAGAAACTAATTGAGTAATCTTAATGAAAATTTACAGTGCTATTATGGTTATAATAGGAAATTATATATTATTTGCGGTGTTAATTTAAACCATTTTGGTAGTATAATCATGTTCATACATACATTCGGCGCTGACAATGTTTAGTTATTCCCTGGCTACATCCTCAGATATTCCCAAATGAAATTTTAAAAATATGTGTAAATATATTCACAAGATATCAATATTCCATTTTATATTTTAAGGGGAGCAAAAAATGCACATGCTATTAAAAATTATTTTTCATCCAAAATATTTGAATGTAATCTGTACTAGAATATTAACCGCGATTCAATTGTATTCAATTATATATTTATGACTAAAAAGAAAGTCTATGTAAAGTTCTCCACCTAAAATGGTATAAACTAGCTCAAAATGCGAACATAATAATTTTTAAAATGTGCTAGCTTTTTGTACAAATATTTTTTTTTTTTCAAATATCATAAATTTCATGAAAGAACACAGAAAAAAGTACAATTTTTAACCACGTTTTTCAATTTTTTTCATATTCACTCGAAAAAGTTCCACATATTTTCCACATTTCTTAACGGATTTTCGTTATTTAAAAAGGCATTAGATTTCCATATTTGCCCTCTTTTATAATAAAGTTGTTAAATAATTTTAGTTTTTTACTAAATGCATTTTAAATAAAAATTCATTTTTCAGATATATTTTTGAAACTGTTCTCTTGCTACGATTTTTAATTATTTCATTTCAAATTAGAAAGTTATTTATTCCTTAAACAATTAAATTTAGATTTTTTTTGTGAAGGAAATATTTACTATTTTTAATAATTAAAAAAAAAAAATATATATATCAACGTTTGTTTTCATACAAAAATTTAATTTTTTATATTTTAGTATTTTTTGTACGTCTTACGCAGAGAGTGTACATTTTAAAATATAATTTTATTTTCGTTCATAATTGACAGATTTAAATGATTTAAAAAATATTTTAAGCTAAATATGTCAAAAACAGCATTTTAGCTAAAATTTCATTAGATACATGAATGCATATACAATTTTTCAATTGCTTTTTTTTTTGCAGTATTTTTTCAATAAAAATTTGTTAGAAACATATTTTATTAAAATTTTACAATTATACTAATTATTCATATATAACTTTATTTAGATACATATTTACCCAATTTTTTTATAAATACACCAAAAAATTTGGTTAAAAAAATCTTTATGCTTTTAGTTCAAAACACACAAATATTTGAATAAATAAGTTTTTGTATGGGAAAATTTATGTGGAAAAAAAATAAAAAAAAATAAAATAAAGAATGAAATAAAATAAAAATATGAAAAATACTAAAAAAAAAACTTAAAATGAATTGCTAAGTTAATCTAAGGGGTGGTCCGAAGTGTTTTTGTCATTTTTGAAACGCTACAAAATGACTAATTTTTGCATTATGAAAAAATTAATCATATCCAATTACAGGTCATCTATACTTTTGACCCAAATAAAAATGAATATTTAGTTTTCATCCACTTTGGAATAATTTGCGATTTTGTCTCATAACCTCACATTTTAATTCGGATACATATTAATGCATGCGCTAAACAGAAGTTTTCAGTTAAATTTAAAATATTTGTTCAATATTTTAAAGCATCGAAGTTCCACTAAACTCTGGCTTATTTGGAGCATAAAATTTCTTTAAATACTTTAGTTGGAGCGAAAGCATATCTCAACATCTTTAGTGTCAAAACTACACTAGTATAAATTTCGAAAAGTATAGGTCATATACTACAATGACTGATCCAAAAATTTATCACCAGAAATATCTGAATAAATGAAGTACTTAACAGTCTATACCATCATACAATTTTAGTTAGTTCTGAATATATTAAACTGAGGGTAGTATCTCTAAATAACCAACCGAAAGGATGCTAGCTTTTTAAGTAATTAGATATTCATATTCCGATATATCAGATATATTCAGATATATTCAAATATATCTTAAGACTTAAATTGCTTTAAATAATACAAAAACTTGGGCTATCATACTCAGAATAAATTCTGTGTACCAGGTTTTGCAATACTTTACATTGCTTTTTGATCAATTATGTTCAATATTTAGAAGGCATTCGAATGATCATTTATTAGTTTATAAATATATGCTTTTTTTAGGAGAATTTACTAAAGAGATCACTATAACACAAAAATATTTATATTATAATGACTTCATGATTATATTTTAGTTCAATTTTGTGCAAAAATATTTTGCAACTCTTAATTTCCTAACAATAGCGATGAAAAAATATAAGAAATTCTAGATAAATTCTATAAATAGTCAAATTATTTGCAAATTTAAAATACATATTATTTTTCTCTCAAATGTGCACGTAAGGTTTATATATGCCTCCATTTTAAATTAAACCATAGCTTTTATCCAAAATGTCCAAAATGTTGTTCTCCCTTCTTCCTATATTTTCTATAACTAAATAAATACGACTCCAATCAGTATAATATTTTACACACATAATACTAGGACTTATATCAGTTAGGTTATGCAACAACTATGAAAATATATAAATCAGATACTGAGTTATTGCATTTTCAAAATGAAAAGCACTTCGAACCACCCTTTATCAAGTTTTAAGATTATTTAAGAAAACTAGAAAGCTTTTAAAAATGCATCAAAAAAATACAATTGTATTATAAATGCATTTTTTAAAAATTGATTTCTTCTTCCTAATTCTGATACTAAAAGTTGAAAAGTTAAATCTATGAAATTGGAACTAAACTTCAAATTCAAAACTTAAATACATATTCAAATATTTTAACTTTTTACGAATTTAAAAATAAGAATAAAATCAAAAGTTTTTTTTTTTTTTGAAATTTCAAAATTTTCAAATAGACAGTATAGTCTTACGAAGCATGCAAGTACCAAATATGTACCAAATCTGAGGACCTACGGTATTTTTCATGTGTGATGTCTCATGGAATTCATGCTATACAAAGTTTAGCAAATATTTTAGGACACATATATTAGTGAAAATATTGCAATATTTTCACAAAATAGTTTCTCATATGTTTGCTTTAAAGTATTATAATTCAAAATTTTATCAAATTTCAAAAAATTTCAACAAAAAATTATTATCAGCTCGTATTTCAGCATTTTCCACAGCAATCTGTGAATATTTTGTAACCAAATTTAACATTACGCCTTTATAGTAAATAATATAGGTTATTGGGTTCTAGTCAATCGAGAGCTGAAGTTGTTCAAAATTACTAAACTTCTAAAGATCACGTCTAATCCAATATTTTTTACATTTTTTCTGACAAATCGAAAAATAAAAGTTTATTTTTTTACTTGCTGAATTTTCTTTTCGTTACATTTTGTTTTAATCAAAAAGTTTTTTACAAAAAAAAAAAAATCCTACATGTATAAACGAAACTCCTTTCCCATTGTGCATAAAAAAAGTCTATGCGCTGCATATTACACGAATTACCCAAATTATGTTAACTGAACGCAAAGTGCCGAATATTATGAACAACAAAGAAAAAAAAAACGCAAACGCAAGAAAATAAAAAAATAAATAAAAATTACGCTAATGATGGCTGCTCAGTTCTTGATAATAGTTCACTTGATTCATATTGTTATTGCTATAGTAGCTGTTATTGCAACGCAACTATGGTCGTTGCATATTTTTCTCTATATTCTACCAAAATACTTAAAAGAAAAAACTAAAGTACATCTCATTCAATGTTAATATAGGAAATAAAAACTATCAGCCATTATAATGTCGAAAGGATAGCGCTACAGATTCAAATAAATGGACGTAAAACATCATACCGTCATATTTTGCCTAACAAATACACATACAGCACAATTATTGTGGTAACAATATGAGTATATTCTGATATTGGTAATCAGCCGTCATTGTTGCCGACACTGTCGTTGTTCGTAGGTACTGATTATAGTTATCTGCCAGCAATTGCATTAATACTTTTTTTATTAAATTTTTTTTTTTTTGATTAACACACAAGTGCCGATTATAATGATGACGATGAGAATGATGGTGATGATGATGACGATGATGCCCTCATTATATCTAGAGCGTATAATATAATTATAGGCTAATGATATTTTGCATACTTGCACACTTATTTAACTTTTTTGTGGCATATTTTAAGTGCGTTTATATATCGACTATAAGAGCATTTTTTTTTTTTTTTTGTTAATTCAAATGAGCTTATTAAGGCTGAAAAAGCTGGTTTTTTATGGTAAAAAGCTGATTCTCTTTATGGTAAAAGGCTTGTTAATCTAATTTATAAGTACTTGAACTTATTAGTGAAGGCTGGTATAAATAGTCATTTATTTAATAAATTTAATTTATATTTAAAAGAAGAAGTATCATAGGGCAACACTGATTCTGCAGCATGATATTTCTCAGTTAATTCTGATACACATGGTCATGAAATTTTAAGCCTATAATTTATATTTTTTAAACTGACTCTATCTATTTCTAAAAGCTTTTCCATATTCGATGAAATTAAAATTTAATTTCATTTTGTATACCAACAGAGCATAGTTAGAGAGTATTATCTATGTTAGTCAGTTTTAGTATTTTACAATCTTATTATAATAGCTATTCCCTCTGGAAACTAATCTATAAATACCTTAATACTCTTGCCTTTCAAGAATACATTTAATCACAAATAAGCTAAATACATTTGTTAAGTAGTTTATAAAGCTGTGTTAGCAACTCATACCCATCTGAATAGAGTACGAAACATTGATTAGAGCCAGATCTAGTTGTAGACATAAACCTTTTTTTTATTTTAAAGTGACTCTAGTTCTCAGGACAAATTATTATAAAAAAATATTGAAGTTGTCGCATATATTGCAATATATGTTGAGAACGATTTATCTGATTTGTTATAGTAAAATATCAAAAAATGCCTGCTTTAATTATCTTCAAATTATATCACAATGTTTTATTTTTAATCGTCCGTATGAAAATTTTATAAAAGAAACTGTTTCGAGAAATATATATATATATATATATATATATATATATATATATATATTAACCTTAATGGACTTAAAAAAACTATCACACAAGAGTTTAAAATATCTTTTTTTTGGAAAACTCATATATTCATATACTCCTTATTATGTCCTAATTCACTAAATTAATAATAAAACCCTTACTTTGTCTCATTTTTAAGTATTATTTTCTTTCTATTTACTTTTAATTAAATTTATAAAGAATTCATGCTCATTCAGATGCATTTTTTATTAGAAATAATTCCTTGTGGTTCGTTGTTTTTCAACCTACACTTCACATAAAATTATATATATATATATATATATATATATATTCCCTAACTTTTTTTCGATCCGAATTTTTAATGTCATGCACACTTAGTTACTTTTCAAATTAAATATTTATTTTTCGTTATAAGTTTTGTTTTATTATTTTTACCTTTTTAAAATCATGCTTTTTCAATGCATCAGCAGCCTCTTGTGTTCGCTTAATTTCCGTAATAACATGACGTGCCCGTTTTAACAAAACCTCCTCACATTTGGCATTACGTTGTAAAGCTGTAATTTAATTAAAATAAAAATACAACAAAATGTTAGAACCAAACAAGAAAAAAAAGAAAAAAATAGCAAGTAAATTGAAGTAAATTTTAGTTGGTGTTTCTTCAATGTTTTGAAAAAAGGAAAGTATATAGACGTATACATATGCAGATTATTTTTCCCTATATAATTCATGCAGCCCATACAGTATTTATGTGGCAACAACAACATACACCCAGATATAGCATGTTTGTAAAAATGATGAAAGTTTATGTCAGTGAGTGTGAGTTTTTTTTAGCGTTTCTTTTTTGAAAGTTTATTTTTAATGAGCACCTGTGTGGCAAAACTTCCTGATGCCTGGCTCACGAGTGATACGAAATACAAATAAGAGATTTTTTTTTTCTTCAGCAAAGAGGTATAGTGGCGACCTTTTTTCATGTTCAGTGTTTTTTCTTCGTACATTTTGTACTGTAGTTACTTATTTAGGTTTTATGGCTTCAAGTTACGCATTAATTATAATTTAGAATAAAAGTGAATGAAATAGCAAAGAAATCGCAAGTCTTAAATGCTAATATTTATTTGAACGTACATAGGATACACTCGTTGGAATAATGTTAGTAAATAAATTTAATATTTGATTTAATAAATGTACTAGTTGAAGTTGCTATTATGTTAAAAGATGACTACTCCAAGTAATAACGAGTTTTAATTTCTTTCAAATAGTTATTACCTAGGAACATAATAGGTACATCTGGTAATTGAAAAAAGAAAACAAAATTAGTAAATATTAAAATTAAAAAATTAAAACTATACATCGACAATTCCTTCAAAGAATGCCCAAAATTTTAATTTCGGCTTCATAGAATACAACTAGAAGCTTATGTGAGAGGCAGTTTAAATTAAATTTTCAAAAAATTTACTCATATTTTTTCAAAACACAAAAACAAAATATATGTAACTACATGTGTTTTATTTTGCATGAAATACATTTTTGACAACTGAATTAGATTTTTGTCTCTCATATAAATTTCTAGTTGTATTCTATGCTCGGCATATGGAGCCACTTCAATTTATTTTATTTTTTTATTTTTATTTTTTATTTTTTTTTTTTTAATTAAAAATCTTGAAATTTTGTTCACGATTGTCAATTTTTTTTTAAAGTTATTATTTCCATTTTTATTTCTTTTAATTTTGAAAAACTCGCGAATTTATTCAAGATTTAATTTTTCGAAAAGTCAAAAAAATCGAAAAAATTGTGTAACTTTAAACACTAATATAAAATACATATAGATGAAGAATATGTCCTCCTTAAACAAAATAATTTAAAAATAATATTACCACTTCAAAATGCATTCATAAAACATTTTCTACTATTTCGATTTAATAAGTCCATAAAATTGCCAATAGTATATAAGAAATTATTTTCTTCGCTTTTGAAATACTAAAAATTTAACATTTTATGGAAATTTTAACAATTAAAAAAGAATAGAAAAAAAGCTAGAAGCTAAAACGAAAATTTTGAGGTTAAAAGCAAAAAATGCTAGATTTAAGCCATACAAAGGCTAAACTGGCAACACTGTTATACTCCATATCTGGCACAAGCAACACGAATTACGTAAAATAATTTGCGATCAATTTTTTTTTTTTTCAATTTTGTTGACCTACTAAAATGCTCACTATTATCACCTTAGTTGCAAATTTTGTAAATAGTTTAGCAGGTAATCTGTAACCTAGACTTTACTACCAAAAGTTTATAAAATTTTATTTAAAGTTATATAAAAAAAATTGCATCTTTTAATGACAGAAACTACAGAAAAGGTTTATGTGTTGGTAATTTAAATTTTTATCCAGAATATACCACTGCGCATTGATGAATATTTAGGAAATTAATTGAAGTAAGTAATTAAATTAATATACTTGTGAGTCCAAAAATTCCGAAAGAACTTTTAAATTTTGTGATATTCAAAGAAGAAAAAAAAAACATTTCTAGTCAAGATCTTAAACTAAAGATAGCCAAGATACCAGAAGTTTAACTTGCTTTAGTTTTTCAAATTGATTTAAGAAGCAATGCTTCTTAATTGTATTAAAATCGTTTATATATTCGAAATAAATAATGATTTATTCAACATTTTGTTTTTACCTTTTTTGAAATTTTGACATTTAAGTCATTCTGTTATAGATTTTCTTTTTTATGTTTTTTTTTTTTTAATTAGTCTAAAAATTAAAAGTTTTCAGTTTGACTCAGAGTTTATTCTATTTATTTTTTATGCTGAACCGACTTAGATGTTTTTATATAGCAAATTCTTAAGGAAAACAGCAAATAATCGGAATGAATTTCCTTTAAATTGGAGTTAGTATTTTGGATATGTGAATGGCTCTCACCCACATGAAATGTAAACATCAGTCTGTTACTCTTCCACTCTTTAGCAACCAATTTGTGACAAATTTTCAAAAATTAATAATATTTTAAAAAAGTAAAAAAAATTCAAACAAAACTCCCTCTTCTTTCCAAAGACTTATAAAATATTAAAATAGAATATTTACCAATTAATTGATACATAATACGTCTACATAAGTCGTTTTAAAAAAGATTATATATATAAAATTGTCAATTCGTGTCAAAACTCAGTAAATTCACTATTTTATAATATTTTATTGTGTATTTACATATATGCGTATGCTTAATGCAGAACTGTACTGGCGTGTGGTGTTTGTTAAATATTTTATAAATATAAATTAAAAAAAAAAAAAAAATAAATAAAAAATTTAAGGCCCACAAGTTAAAAAAGAATTAAAAGAATAGGCCAAAAATGAGGGTAAAATTTGCTTCGATCTAATCTCTTAAACTAAAATAGATAACCCACACATGTAAACCTGTGATTTATAAGGACTACCTACATAAATTTTTTATATTCAATTTATAAATGAATTTTTGGGGAATTAAAAAAAAAAATTACATACCCGAAGTAGCCAACCTTGGAGGTCACCCCGCTAGAGATCTGAGTTTCTCAAAATCAACTCGAAGGCACCTCGGACCTGACCATGTGAAGTTTCATTTAGAAATCTCCATCGGTTCACTAGTTATAGAATTATTAAAAATAAAAAATACTAATAGTGCGACGGGAACAATAATAGAGACACAAATCTTTAAAATGAAAATTATTTATTTTTTACTGATTTATTGTTTTGAGGGTAAGAGCCAGAATAGTAAGACCGCTTGGTAATTATCTTTGAAAAATTATGTCGTGTAGTGATCAGAATTCATAATATAAATGATATGTTTGTTATAAAAGCTTAGCTTGAAATTCATTTATTCTCTAAAGCCTCCTTGTATACAATAATAAGATAAAATTTTGTCTTCTTAATTAATTTAATATCATTTTGAGTTTACTGTCGTATGTTTTCTAAATTAATACCTTACGTATATAGGCCATTATCAAAAATTTCTAACCTTAATAAGTTTTATGTTAATACTATTTCAAACAAATGGATTACAGATCTGAACTCACAAGACTTAAAGCTAACAAAATGCAATATTTTAGAGCCATAGGTTCCACGTGATAAATTCTGCACCATCTTTGTTATTATGCACACTTTCAGTAGTTAAATACAGGGCGGTTGAGTTTTGATGACACAATTTTTTATTTTCTCTTTAAATTTTTTGGGCGTCCCTGTTTATGTACCCTAAACAGTCGACACGGTACATAATTTCAAAATTTGGAAAACAAGAGCGAAAATTTTTGAAAATGTCAGTTTTTTCCAGGCATATTCAATGTTTCATTTTTACACAATAAAATCGAAAGAGCATTAAAAATAAATTTAATAAAAAATTTTATATACTTTTCAAAAATTACGCAAAAATTGCTATTTTTGTTTTTGTACTTTATATAGCAAATTGCAATTTGTTGAACTCATGGATACATAGATATAAGAAACAGCGATAAATATATTTGATCTAAAACATAAATTTAAGCGAAATGTTGTTAATAGTGGAAAAGAGAACAAATTTCGAAAGACACAAATTGTTTTTGTTAAAAAGGATCGTAATATTAAATAGCATTTCTTTACTCTAATGAAATATGTTTTCGTATTATATAGGTAAATATAACTCAGATTCAATCTCCATTTTTCGCAAAATGTTTAAGAATCTCGATTTCTATTATAAAGAAAATTTTGTAAATGTTACTAGGAAACTTTAAAAAATGCCTCACTAATACCAAAATATAAGAAATTAGGTTTTGATATCATATATTTATATGTACATATATATCATATATATATATATATATATATATATATATATATATATTGCTTTTTTTTAAAGGCCTAAAATCTAAAATTTTTGATAATGGCTCATATGTCTGCCAGTTTGCACTTATGTATATTTGTTATTTAAATATATATATATATATATATATATACATATATATATATATATATATTCTTTTTTTTTTATTATTGCAAAGGTGCAAGTACATAAATTTACAAAACTCAGCCCAGTCATATACGTCGTAGTAGTCTATATAATTTAAACTTAATGATTTCCGATGTAAACCATGAAATAAATTCTACTTGAAAAAAAATAATTTAAATTTAAACACTTAAAAATGAATACGAATATTATAAAGCGAATCAAAGTTTTGAATAAAGCAAAAACGCTTATTTAAAGGCAGGAATATAAAATTAATGAATTTAAGAATGGGTTGTTGTCTAAAAACGAAAAAGAATTTATGTTTGAACTTTTTTCAATGTTCTGCTATAAATAACATAAAATAGACTTTTTTGTCTTTGTGTTGAAATATTTCAACCACTTTTCCGGTTGTCACAAACATAAAACACAATATTTCCGTACATTGAAAGAATTACCGGAAATTCAAAATATTTTACTCAATTGCTTCTTTAAATTGTATGACTCTTCCTATTTTTCTCTCTCTCCCCTTTATTATTTATAAAGTCTATTCAATTGAAATCCTATACAAATAACTATTTATTTAGACATACTATATGTATAAATACAGTTTATTTCCTTGTATTTAGTATTTAAAATCTGCAATAATTGTTTTGGCATTAATCCAATTTGGAACAGAGATAATAAATTAAATATATTTCCATTTCAAACAGGTCTAAAATAAAATACAGCAACACCAACGCCAATGTCATTTCAATTATAAAGACATTTACTGAAATAAATAAAAACCAAAAGAAATGAAGAAAACTTAACTAAAATAAAAACATTTGATACTTAGTATAATCCAGTTAATAAAGCATTTAATATCTAAAAAAAACTTTGGCCTTTTTTCTGATTTAAAATAAATAAAAATGTTCACTTGTGCTCATGTAACAGTATTATGGGAGTATCGAACAGTATACATATACTATTTCCATTCATTTTTTAATTTTTTAATTTATAAATTCATTTTTTTTTTTTTTTTTTTTTTTTTTGTATAGAATTCACATTCTTTTATCATTTTTTTAAATATATTTTTCTTATTTCTTTAGTAGTTACTTTTTATTTGTTATCGTTAAAAGAAAATAACTGGTTCATTCCACGAGAGATTTATGAAAATTTTTTGATGGAGGGTCAAAAGATTTTGTTCATATTTTCTACGCATATAGGCTATGAAGTCTTTTAGCTTTTCTCATTATTATTTTTTCGCTTTTCTGAAAAAATTAAATTTTTAATAAATTTAAAAATCCGGCAAAGTATGTAACTTTAACATCTCTTTATGCTGTAGACAGAGTGTAATGATTCAAGGCTCTAATAAAGGCCAAATTAGACCTTTTTAAAAGCACTAATTCAAAGTTAAATGTTTATTTAAAAATGCACTCGTAATGTAATTGCAATTTTGCAATATTTTTTTGAAAAATTTCTATCACGATTTAAATTTTCTTTTAATATACAGTCGAGCACGGTTATGGCGAATACCGGTTGTAACGGAATATGGCTATAGCGAACACTTTTCTTCGGTCCCATTGATTTTACGAAAATTTTCGATACAAATAACTTCGTTTATAACAAATACGGTTATATTAAGCTTTTTTTTATGGTTTCAAGAATTATTTTTCATACAAAAAACATTTATAACGAACTCCAGCAAATAATAGTTTTAGGTAAATAAAATTGGACATTTCAAAATGTTAAAAAAAATTAAAAAGATTACAGAAATAACTCTATACATGTCAATTTAATTTATTAGACAAATATAAACAATTTTCATTAATTTAAATTATCGGGCAAAAATCGAAATGGCTAAAATCAAACTGAAATATACGAGGATTCAAAATTAAATATTAGAAAATCGCCATTCCTCGAAGACTAAAGATCTCAAAACATGCCAATTTAAAAACTTCGGTAATAAATGGAAATATTGAATTAATACAAAAATATAATTTGTTTCAATTTAGCACTCGTCAAATGACTGATGAACTCAAATAAATATTTTTCCTTATATATTAAAATCATTAATACATACATATTTAAAAGTCATAAATACAGCACATTTCCAAAGGAAAGAAATAAGCTTTAATTGCAAATATTAGTTTTGTAATGAAATATCTATATTTTGTTAATAAATCATATATTTTGGTATTTTACAAATATAACGAATTACATTTATAACGAACTAAATTTGTTGGTTCCATCGAGTTCGTTATAACCGTTTTCGACTGTATTTAAAAGCAATGTTCGGAGACAGGTTGAACTACTATTTTTAATTTTTTTTAAGTGCAACAGTTTTTTTATTAAAAAATTTTATTTTTTCCTAACATTTTTATTTTTTTCTTTTCTTTGGTTATTCTTATTCAGTGGTATATAACTTTAAGTTTTCATAACTCTTTAACTGTACGTCGTATTTTATTGATTTAAAATCACTATAAAGTTTATTAGAAATAATATTGTAGAAATCAAAAATATCGGTTTTGCTAAAAATGCACTCTCAACAAGAATCCAATTATCAAATGCATTTTTAAGTAATTTGTACCATTTTTATTTTAAATATTTTTTGCTTAATATTGAAGACAAATATGTTTATTACACAGTACATTTACAATTTTTCTAGGACAGTTATTAACCACAAATAACGAATTATGAAGTGTTATGATTGAAGTTAAGTTAATTACTCACAAAAATAAAAAACCCAAAAATTATAAAAAAATATGTTTGTATGAAAAAATCTGTAGGAGTATTTTTGATTTTTTTTAATAGTGGAGCATTTTGTCCCATAACAATTTATGTCACAATTTTTAGCAAATATTATAATTTTCTTAATAGCAGAGGGAAAAAGATGCATCCTAAAATTTCATTTGCATTATGAATGTATTTTTCTATATGTAATTAAAATCATTAAAATGCCTTTAAAGCTTATATATATATTGATGCTTAAATTTACATACTTTTCAAAAAATGAAAATCATGGATAAATTCACTAGTTTTGCAAAATTGAAGAAAATAAAAATAAAGAGGCTCAAATGCCTCTATAGGTTATTTACAAGCCTGATATTACAAAAGCCGAAGACTTAAGAAAAAGTTTTGGTCGTTCTTTCATGGAATGAATGAAATAGTTTTCTATAATAAACCGAGTACATGTATAATATTATAAATATGAGTTAAATGTAGTCAGTGCAATAAATAAGGCCCGGTATTAGAGATAATTAATTCAATCTTTTCAAAATCGATGATATGTACGGATTTTTTTTAATCGTTTTCAATAACGAATAGTGTTGCCAGTATAAACTTTTTAAGGCTTTTTATTTTGATTTTAGCCTCAAAATTTTCGCTTTGGCTTCTAGCCTTTATGCTAGCTTTTTTTAGTTCTTAAAATTGCCTTAATTGTACTATTTCAACAACGAGGAAAATATTTTCTTATTATCTTCTGCTAATTTCATTTTTAAAGAATCATTCATTTAAGCATATTTGTATATATATTCATACAAAGAATTTATATTTTTTATAATTATTTTTTGCTTCATTAATCATAGAAACTATTTATAAACATAATTTTGGCAAATTCTTATAAAAGCGAAAAATCACCCAAAAACTTAAAATTGCTTAATTAAAAAGGAATTATAGTTTAAAAATGGCGAAAAAAATTTTTCATATGAAATATAATCCATTTTTTTTTTTTATTTTTCACTTGTGTGATTTAAAATAATACAAAAAACTAAAGAGAACGAGAAAAAATGAGAATGAGAATAAATAATTAAAGAACGAATTTTAACTTTATTCTGGCCTTATTTTTTTGGGATATTTAGCGTTTTTTGACCTTTTTTAAAGTTGAATTTAGCCTTTTTTTCTCGGATCCTGGCAACACTGATAACGAACACTCGCTCTAATAGAAAAAGTTTAACAATTTGGACATGCTATTCCCAAATAAATATCGATTCAAAAATAAGAAACTTTTTGGATAATTTTCTTTAATATAAAACATATTTCTCAAATTGTACTAAGGAATTTTTAAATTTTTTTATGGCGAACAAATTTTACAACATTGCTGTGCCAAATTAAAACTTTTTTCAGTGGTAAATTACATAATTTTTTAATTTATTATTTTTTTTTTAATATAATTTATTTTCATAATAAAATAAGAATTTAATAAAAAACATTAAAATGCACAAACGATTTAAAGTATTTTATTATTGTTTCTTTTTATTAAAAAATGTATGATTGTCAAAATTTTCTATTCATTCGTTAAAAATTTATGTAGCCCTATGGGCCAGTAAGATATTATTCACCTCTTTTAATGTTTAAAATTTTAATTATTTAATGAATTTAATTAATTTAAAATATTTTTTCATTTGTTTAATTTCCAATATAAATATACATCGTAATGAGAGAAATAAATATCTTTTAAAATAAATATCAGTGTGATAAAATTTAATTTTTTTTTTTTTTTTTGGTATTAAAATACGGTGTTTGGTTTTTATTAAATTTTCAGGTGATTGTAAAGCACCCCATAGCCATATACTGCATAGGCTCATGCAATCATGTATGTATTAATGAAATTGAGAGAGCTTTTGAATGTGTGCTTCACACCAACAATACAGCATGAAAAATCAAAATCGTTTTGATTTCAAAATGAACTCATACCGCAAACAATTTTCTGGAATGAATTTGATTTTTCTTTTCTATTATTTATGAAATATTTTGTTTGTCATTTCAAATTAAAATAAAAAAATATAAAAATAATTAAAACTTTTTTATTTTTAATCTATTTTTTCATAAAAGTAAAATTTTGATTGATGAATGTGTAGAAAATTATCAGTATCAATCTGCAGTATGTATCTATGGGCATAGAATACAACTAGATGTATATGTGAGAGCCAAAAACCTTATTCAGTTGTAGAAAACATAATTCGTGCAAGAACAAAATACAAATCTATTTTTGTTGTTAAAAAAATTGAGTAAATTTTTTGAAAATTTAGTTTGAATTGTCGTTCACATAAACTTCTAGTTATATTATATGTCTACAGGCGTCTTAAAATATAAAGTTAAGTTTTTTTTTATATTCAGTTTACTTTGTATTTTTACATTGTTTTTAAGACAACATTCTTATATTTTTCACATTTAAAAAATACATTCATATTTCTTTTTTTTTTATAAAATGTTTAAAACTTATACATAATTGTTAAAAAAAATAAAATATTAGACATATATTATACATATATTATATTAAAGAAAATATTTGTACTCAACTATACCGCAATAAAGTGGACAAAAACAACTATTATGGCCCACGAAATATGATGAACAATATGCTTCAAATGATGAATCCAAAATTTTCTTTTCAGAATGAATCTATCTATATGAATCTATTATTTACAGTTTTAAATATAGTTTAAAAGTAAGAAATTCTAGTATATTGTAAAATTTTTTTAAATGTTTTGATAATATTTGAGAAATATTTGTTAAAGAAACATCCAGCTCAGTTTTAAATTATGAAAGCATTTGAAAAATACAATTGTTATATTAGAACCCTTTTGCTGGAAAACGCATAGAATATGTATGGCAGATTGTAAGTATAATCAATTCAATTAATAGAAAAATTTAAATTTTCAAGGTTGAACCTTTAACGATAAAAAAATATTCTTTCAAAATTAGCTTTTATATTATATAATTATTAACGTAAAAGGTGAGACAAATATATTATATTTATATATTTTGTAGAGCAGAAATAGTACTACAGAATGTATTACAAATTATGGCCCTAAATTACCTTAATCCATACGAGTTTTTAAAGTTGAAAAAATTAAAAACTCAAAAAAAAAATCTGCAAATGTAACGATTTTAACTTTGTATTACTTAGTACTTAAAAATAATTGCAGAAGATTTTTTTTTAATCCGTGGTTGTCATTGTGAGGATATTCTTTTTTATGATTCTTGCTGATTGCTTTAGAAATATTGTATGAGCTTTATTAAGAGGTAATAGAAATTATTTTAAATTAGTTAAATTGTAATTTTATTAGAAATTATTAATCTTTTTCTTCCTAAAAATACATTTATTTTCACTTTTTTAGAAGTAATTATGAATAATTTCCAAAAGAAAAAATATCTCAAAATACATATGTGCTCAGTGCTACTTTTGAAGTAGTTAAATTGTCATTACTTTGGAAGCATTTGCTCGCTGCAAGTTTACCTTTTACCCGTTACATCCATGACAAAGAGAGGGGACTCAGGAAGAATTTGCATAGGATATAACCAATGTATGATTGTAGATCACCAAAATTATAGAACAATCAAAATTACACAAAAAAAAATAAATAATAATAAAAAAATAAAGTAATAATAACAAAAATAAAATTAAAAAAAATAAAAAATTGTGTACAGTAAAAAAATGGAGTTCAAAAGAAAGTCTTCATAACGTTCATCCAAGACACATAAAACTTTTAAGGAAACCATAAATTTCCGAAATACCACATGTCTTCGATAACAAATTTGTTGTGATCGCAATGGATCACAATTCCTCCAATATATCGCAGTTATTGGGAAATAATATTAAGCTAAATTTAGGAAAACAATCACCAAAATAAAACTACATAAGCTTTGTATAATATATACAGAAATTATTGCTTAATATAGAAAAACGTGTCTCATTTTTTTTTCGAAATTGATTTTAAAGATAGACCTCATTCAACTAAGGACTTTCACACTTTTAGATTTATACATTTTATTACATGTCAAAACAGTTAGTAGCCTTAACTTACTTATATTTTTTACTACTCTCTGTAACCATGGACTAAATTTTGTTTTAATGGTATTTTCTTGAAATAAGCATTTAACAAAAATGTTTAAACGCATAACATAATTTTATAATTAAAACACATGTCGACTAAATCAAACAATTATTAGGAGTGTAGCTGAGATAAGAAATTCAGCTTTTTCAGACATTAGAAAATACAAAGAGATCATGGTCATCGAAAGGAACCCTGATAATCCAAGAAAAAGTTTTTTTCAGACTGTAGGATCGCACATAAAATGATATGAATTTTTAGAGAAAATTTCTACATCTCTGGATGGTATATGACTCATTCTTTTAAATTATCTGTATATTTTACATAGTAAAAAACGTTCCTAACAGAAAAGCTAGAAAAAAAGATGAGAAGGAAAAAGATAGGATGCAAATTACTGAGACAAATTTTTATCAAAAATACGAATGCTGCCTAAAGGATGATAAAAAAAAGTGCGCATTGTCGAACTTCTTACAACTTCCTGGCTAGAAATTCCATATCACAGATGTTATAATGAAATGTAGAAGATAAATATTGTGTAAAAAATAAAAATTGTCGAATCAATATTTGATCTGGCAAGCCATTTGTACATGCGGAGAAAAAGTACTTTATTCATAGCAAATGAAATTTTTAACAGAGATGAAAAGATTCCGTTTTATCATAAGAAATCACAACGATTTCTAATTTTTCTAAACTGATCTCATATCTCATATCATATCTCCCTTACAACAAATAAATAGCTGAGTGCTATCAAACAAATGGTGCAGCTATATACCAAGGGAGGCCAATCCACTAAACTGTCCAAAACTGAGCCCATTTAAAATGTGTTGAGTTCTAATAAAAAAATATTTAAAGAACACTTAAAGATCAGTTAAAAATTAAAATAGAATTTAAAAAGAAGTACACCCATTCCAACAGTAAAGTTACCAAAAACACAATAAAGCTTTTGTTTAGGGCATTCCATAAAATAATAAATATTTTATTGAGAAAGAATAAAAAATAAATTTTTCTTTTAAATTTACAACTAGAATATAATTGTATAACAAAACAATACCCTTATAAGCTAAATTATATGCGCTAAAGTTTTTCGCGCGCAGTCCTACTGTTTAAAAAAATAAAGAAAGCTATAATTAAAAATATTGAATTAATAAACGAGAAAGAAAGATATAGCCGGTGAAGACCCTACACCATTGGGCTTATATTACAACTGTGGCCAATTCTACTAAATGTAAAATAAAATATACAAATGCAAAATAATGCGTTGATATTAATATCTAGGTGATTTTATGCACTTTAGGGCGATTCCTGGAAATGGGTTCATATGGGAGCTATGGTAAATTATAGATCGATTCTCATCAAACTTATTTGTGTCGAATATTAACTTGATACTAACATTCGTGTGGGATTTATGCACATTAAAGCGATCTTCAGAAGAGGGGTTTATATGGGAGCTATGATCAGTTGTGGATCGATCTTCATAAAATTTAGTACAAATATTGATACTTGTGGATAACTTCTTTGTACCAAATTTTTGAGTGTTTAAACTCTATTCCGAAAAGACATTTGTATAAGGGCTAGGTGAAATAATGGATCGATCTCAACTAATTTCAATAGGCTTCGTCCTTGTATCATAAAAGTCCAAAGTGCCAAATTCTGTTGAATTATCTTCAAAATTGCGACCCCTACTTTGTGCACAAGTTTTACATTGATAGCCAGCCGTCCAGCCAGCCGGAGGGATATACGGTCATCGTTAGATCGATTTAAAAATTGATTCTGAGTCGATTGGCATACTTTAAGGTGAGTGTTGGATAACTTTTTCTATGAGTTACAAACATCAGCACAAGCGCATAATACATAAATATTTAAATTGTTTGCAAGAATGTTACAGATGCTACAAGTGAAAAAAAATTACATTGATGTGCGTATTTCATTCAATATAGTTGTTATCTAATATTTGTTTAAACTTATGAAATTAATTTCAATTTAACCTTAAACTATATTTATAAAACAGAATAAAAAATTAACTTTGTGAATATTAATCACTAAATAATTTTTCATAAATTTCTATTCAAATATTAAATGTTTGCCATTCAGCACATTTCTAATTTATATTTCATCCATGAAATCTATGATTTTACTGCTATTCTGTGCAAGCAAATAAAATAAAATATTTTTAATAGCTAACGTTTGTAAGGAAAAGATCCAAATCAAGATCATTTTTTAATCGATGAATACAAAATTGAATACTTTATTTTGCACATATTTCAACTACAAAAAAGTTTTTGTCCCAAAAAAATAATATATAATATTGCTTCTTGACATAAAAATTCATGAAATTGGGGTATTGTAATATACGACGGTAAAATTCAATTTGTAATTTAAGTAATTTTCCACCATTTTTTCACTTTTGCTAAAGATATAGTAAATAATTAGTTAAATTACCAATGATATGAAAATATTTAAGAAAATCTAATAAAACAGATCAGACGCTTTAGTAAAAGCATCAATAACCTGAATGAACTCTAGAGTGTTAAGACCAAAATATGCTAAAACCAACATGTAACATTCGCTTATTAAAGGAAGAAAATCTGAATTAAAAAATCGCGGAAATAATGGATGCTGCAAAAATAAATACTTGCTATGACAAAACTCATGCAAATGGTCTGTGCACTTAAAGTGTGGAAAAATTATAACAATTTATTACACCTATAAATGAAACTATTCCGAATACATGAAATAACCGCCTATTTTTATAAATTTAGTTTTATTGTTTTCTAATAGTTTGATCGGTTATTGCATATATGTTTCAATCACTTACTTGAATTTTAATAATCCTGTGGCCTCGTAAATGCAAAAAACATTTAAAATATTTAACAACACTAAATATCTTTAAATTTGTCGCTTTTAATACTTTCCACTTTACCCCAACATTTACCACTTTATCCAAAAATAGTTGATTTGAAAAAACGCGGAAAAACAATACCAGAATATAAATAATTCTTATTATTTTTAAACAATAATTCATTCTATACCATTGGAGAGTTCAAAAAGTTATTGGTTGATAGATATATTTATGAAGTTAGACTAAATATGCTCCATTTTATCCTAATCTCCCCTGGAAATAAAATGTTATTTTTAAAACCGGTTTTTCGTGATGGATCGATTTATTCGACATTCGAAAAATTAACGTTTAAAAAAACCGACAGCACATAAACCGAAAAAATCGGTTTTAAAACCGGTTCGAAAACCGAGTTGATCACCCCAATATTTATATAATAATTACCCATATTTACTTATTATTATTATTATTATTATTTTATTTAAATTTATTTTGAAACTTAATTCTATGAACATTTTAATACCTTTAAGCCTCCCATTATGATAAATTATTTTAAGAATCATATTCCGGCAGACTTTAATAAGAAATATTAAAGCCAAATTCTATTTAAAATCATAATTATTATTATTATTATTATTATTATTATTATTATTATTATTATTATTATTGAGTTATTAATACCTTATACATATAATATTATAAAACTTTCTTTTCTTCAAGGCCCTTAACCTTTCACCCTTATTAAAACTTAAAACTATATTACTATTATCACCCTCTCCCTTTCCTAGCATCACAAATTACATACAAAATATTATTTTTGGCTTAGAATGCATTTGTAACAAACTAGAAAGAAAATCAGAGAACAAAAAAAAGAGATCAAGATTTTCATTTCTGATAGACTTTTTCATTTAATTTTTTCTACATTATTTTCGGTTTATTTATTTTTTTCTTCCTAACTTGCCACTGCATTCTAGTCTTGTGGGGTAACTAACTCTTGGTTATTTTTTACGTTTTTATTTTTTTTTCAGGTTCATTGCACAGTGGAGCAGAATTATAATTTTTTGGAAATGAATCTGTAACTGGAACTAGATCTGATTGGCTTTAAATAATTTTATGTTTTGATGGAGGCTCAACACACTCCTCAGGAGCGGAACTATTGATGTTCAAAAAATGATACCTCTTTCAAATATTTTTACATCATCAATCTGCCTTCGATAAGGCCTTTGGAAAACATACTTGAATGTGCTATTTTTCTCTTATAGTTTTCAAGTTATTTGCATTTGAAATTTTCACCACCTCAATTATTCCAAATCTTGGTCCAGTTCTTTTTTTTTTTTTTTTTTGTAATATATAGCTCAATCCTTTTATACGATTTTCTAAAATTCATAACTAATTAGTTAAAAAATTATCTATCGAATAAAAAAAAAAACTAGATGTCAATATCTCTTTTGAGTCCAAAATCAGCGATCTTGAAATTGAAATTTTGAAAAAATCATGATCTTTCCTCTAAAATAAAATTTTATCTAAGAACATATAATAATTTCACATTTGATTTTGGGATCAAAAGCAAACCCAAACAGCAACAAGACTATTTTAAATCAAAATTTAAAAAAAAAAATCCCAAATGCTATTCCTGCATACCGAATACAGATTCAAAAACTCTAATGTGTACCAAAATGCTTGCCAATGGCGTTTTCCGAACCTTCAACAAATTTGGACTTTTTGGATTTAACTAACTGGGTAAAAATTTTAGAAAACCGGATAAAAATATTGGGTTGTATACTAAAAAAAAAAAACCCTGACCAAGATTTGGCAAATTTCAGATAGTTGAAATTTCAAATGCAAATAACTTAGCGAGAGCTTTAAGAAGATATAAAAATATTTGAAATAAAGAACAAACATTTTACAAGCGGTTAAAAATATTCTATGTCAGAGGTAACCTTTTTTGAACCTCAATAGCTCCTCCTGTGAGAGTTATGTGGAGCCCACCTTAAAAACTTAAAATTGTACAACCCTCTGTAACGCCTGTGTGAAATTTTATGTAAGTGCAGCTAGAAGATTAGAAGTTACAGATTTATTTCTAAAAAATTTCGATTCTGCCCCACTGTGCATTGCAAAAAAGAAGAATTTTTTAAAATATAAAAGAATTTCGATGGCTTTTATTGTGTGTCAACAGACTCTTTAGTGTTTATTGTTATAGTAACTATAGACGCTAGAGAAATTTAGAAATGATTTTCCATTTTAATTTTTTGTTTTTCTATATTTTTTGCAATTTTTATACTTCGTTAAATTGCATTTAGTAAAAATCTTTGGATGTATGTGTGTATATAAGAATGTTATTCTTTCGGCTTTCTATTAACTTTTCATATTTTATATAAGAAGGAGTATGAAAGTATGTTTGCAAAAAACAGAAGAGGTTATAATACGGAAGTAATATTAAAACTAAAATGAGAATGAAAACTTCAAGGGAATAATAAACAGTATTTTATATCTATAGAAAAGTCACATCGGTAATGTTTATTGTTAAGTCGGTGTATTTAAGACAAATTCAATAAAGATAAGACGCTATGTAGTTTTGTAAACAAATTAGGAGAGTAAGTAAAAACTTTTTCGAACGCCTTACATTTTTTTGATTTTTTCATAAAAAACTTTATTTATGCTATATTTATACGCTCCACTATATGTTTGCTTTAGTGTTACCATTTGGATTATGTTTATTTCTTCTTTTTTTTACTTCTAAGTACTGTGGCTAGATAATCACTTGATAATGGATTTCTTTTTATTTCTTTGCTAGAAATCCCTTTATTTTCTTGCTTACTTATGATTATTGTTAAAATATTTTACTTTTGTATAGTTTTGCTCGTTCTTCGTTTAGCTTGATTAAAAAAAATAGTGATCTTATCAGTTCTTACATTAAAAAAAAAAACAGAAAAAGTATAGAATTATAGTCTGCCAAGCTTGGTTATTTGATATCCTTTGCTATTGTGTATATATCTTAAAATTATATTCGGTTGCTGCATTACAAGGGAGCGTATGGGAACTGTTATACAAGAGAGCTAAATTATGGATATGACCGAATCTAATAAAATTTGGCAGGATAATATACACACTTGTTTCAAATTTAATTTAGATAGTTAATTTGAACAGAACTGAAGTTCAAAAAATAAAGATTTTTTATAAATTTTTTTATGGAATTAATTATATTATTAGCGATAGGCGGCCATTAAATCCAAGGATGATATGAATTCCATATTGAAAATTGTTCACAAATGCCGCTTTCTTTGATATGGGGGCATACGTACATAAAGGTAACTTGCAGGAGAATATTTTTGGAAACCTACTTTTAAGTTTAGCTCCCTAAATAAAATCGAAACAAGTAAAGGTATTCCAATGAAATTTTGACACAATATAGATAAGCTTGCTTTAAAATCAGGGAATTAAAAAAAACCCAATTTTTTAATAACAAAATACCCAAAATCCCAGTCCCGAGAAAACTTATTTCAAAAATTGTCTTTTTTCATTAAATTAATCACCCCGCTCTTGTAAAAGGCTAGGCTCAGAAAATATTTCTTGTGTATTTAATGCATGGGGTATATAGCCAGTATATTATTTTGTTGATCTCGGCTTTGACGTTTAAAAATTTTCCAAAAAAAAAAGGTTTAGAAAAACTTTTCAAACTTGACCAAGTTTGGATAGGGCTTGATGGGCAATCGTAACCAAAAGCACCTCCAATTTTACTTTGCACACATTTGTGGCCTTCTTTTGAAACAAAAATTATATAGTCCGGAACAACAAAATATTTTACAAGTTGATAAATATTACCAGCTTTTTGAAATATAGACTAAATTCAGATTAATATAACTTTTTATCGGATAGATACATTTATATGATTCTTGCAGCAGTATTATTTAACATTTTTTAGGAAATATAGTGGATATTTCAAAAAATTTCGGTGTCTACATTATGGCTACTAAGTTTAAAAAACTTAAAAAAAATAGGCTAAAAATGAGGGTAAAATTTTGATTTGACCTAAATATTTTTTATGTTAAAAGAAAGAACCTATACGTGTAAGCATGTTGTTTGTAGATATTTATAAGTACTACCTCTATGTATTTTTTCTTTTTTACATTCAAGTAATAAATGAATTTTTGAAGAATTTTTAAAAAAATTACGATTACAAATTTGGACACGCTAGGAAGCTTTGCTCCGTCAAGTCAATTGAAAAATACTTCAGCTCTAGCCTTGTGAAATTTTATTTAGATATCTCCAACGGTTCATAATTTACAGAAGCTGAAACCGGTTTTTGCTTTTTAAAAAACCGACCGGTTTCGAATAATTTTTGTTTTCGAACTATTCGACAGGTCTGTTTTTTTCTGTCGGTTAACCGGTTTTTTATAAAATGTGTTTTTTTTTATTTCATTACTATAGCAACCCATTTTCCTGTTTATCATTTGCTCAGGGTACTTTATCGGGTCATAAATTCATTATAACAATCTAATTGTTTGAAAATAAAATTTGCCTAAAATTACAAATTTTTTCAAATGGATTTTTAATAATTTTCTTACAAATTTGTAATCAATTCCCCTGTACTGAATCAGGTCCTAAATTATTTGAAAGTATTTCTCATTTGCATTATTATCCGATAAAGCTTTAAGTTTAGTTTTTTTTTTTATTCTAATTTATGATTTGACTAATACTAGACGTACTGAGAATTGAGATTTGTATAGTTTTTACCTGATTTAAACTATTTTTTTTTTTAACAAAATCTAATTAAGATTTATTTTAGTTTTGACGTTTGCCATAAGAAGGGCAACCAAAAATATGTTTAAAAAAAAAAGTATTCTATGTACATAACAATGCTCCTAAAATTAAAAGAATTTGCTCTTAAAATATATTTTTTTTGCTGTCTAAATTTTAAACTATTCATGCTAAAACTAATTTGATTTTTATTAGTAATTGCTAAAAGTATTTCCTTTTTGTACTTTTAAATATTTAAAGCTTCATGAAATTAAAAAATTTCTATCAATTTATAGAAAGCAAATTATTAGATAATCAGATTTGAAAAACGTATGTGATAGTGAAATAAAATTTTCATTAACGATAAATTATGTGAAAAATTAAATTGGATGAAAAATATGCAAATTTTTCTCTTAAATGCAATATATGCAAAATTATGCTCTTGAATGTAATATATGCAAAATAAGTATAAAATATAGAAAATATGTCATTTAAATTCTTGAAATATCCTCTAAAATAACGATTTTCTATGAAAATATGACATAATATGCTGCTAAACCCAAAATATGACAAAAAAAAGCTGTTAAGACTAAAATATGCAAAAATATGCTATAATAAATCGATGCCAAAATGCTTAAAAATGGCTGAAGCGGATAAATAAATAACAGTTTGGTTCATTTGAAACCCAGGAAAAAAATAAAAAAAATCCCTCACCCACAATAACAATAAATAGTTTGTTTCAAAAAACACAAATTTTGAGCATAATGCTCATATTTTTATATTATTTGTCATTACAAATGACATGACCTATAAGTGTAAAAATAATGAACATTTTTAGTAAAAACCGGTTTTTTAAGTAAAACCATATTCGAAAATGTCACCTTTTTGAATACACTATTACAGAATCATTTAAAGAAAAAAAATCACTTATTTTATAATTTTTACAAAAAATCAATAAATATTAATTATTTTTGAGTTTTATTTTTGCTCAAATTATAATGATTTTATTTTTTGATTTAAAAATAACTGTAATTTTTTCTTTTGTAAAAAAAAAAAATAATTTTTTCTTTTGTAAACAAAAAAAAAAATCGTTATATTTTCAATAGAAAACAAAAATTGAAAATTAATAACTTAATTGTGATTTTTATTATATTGCTTATAATCTTTACGGTCCGTGATATGAATAGATATATACGTGTAGATATATGTAAAAATATAATAATATTGGAGAAATCTATAAGCGTAGAAACCCTACTCTAGGTGAAATTCAATATTAAAGCTAAGGGAAATAAGTGTTCTATAACAGAGTGTAGTATTGGATTATATAATACCTATGTATTAAATTTCACTAAATTGTCTTCAGGCGGACAGACATCGTAAACAAACTCAAACATATTTTTTTTTTTTTTTGTGTGCATTTTTTACCAGTTTTCTTTTAACTTTATGACTAGTTTATATATTTTAATAAAAAATTTACATTTAACGATAATTTTTTCTATAAAATCAACGCAAAAGTACACGAAGGTAACTGAGTCCTTGGTATTAAATAACGTTCATCTTTTAACGTACTGTCCGTAGGGTTAATATGCCGTTTATGAAGAATATGTGTACATCAGTGAATCAGTAGGTAAGTAAATTTTTTATACTCTGTTTATAATTTTCATATACTTAAAAAATGGAAGGAGCTTAATATGTCATTTTAAAATATTTGATATTGCAAACATCATTAGAAATGCATAAAACAAATAATGTTCAATATACATATTTAATACATATCCCTCATTTGCTGCAAGAACGTCCTAACTCAAAAAATGTTTTTTTTTTCCGAAGACGCATCTTTAAGTAGATGTATATATATATATATATGACTTTTCTAGGCAACCTTACAATATTGACTACGCAATAGCAGCCGCACAAGTAAAGTAGTACGTTGTTCCAAAGAATATATTATTGATTATGAAATTTGTTCAAAATGCTTTAATCGTGACGCCGCAATTAAAAACGTACACAAGACTTTGTCAAATAATAAAATACATTATTTATTATGCACTAGTGATGTTAATTCGAATTTTGCGTTTTTTTGAGTTATGACGTTGTTGCAGCAAATGAGCGATATGTATGCAAAATCATTTTATTTAAGTCAAATAAAAAAGAATAAACAAAATCTTTACAAACTAATTAAATATTTATCGCTACATTTAAACAAAAATTAACTTTAGCAGTTTCACTAACTTGTGCCACATACGCAGTTAACAACAGTTCATATTTCTACCTTGTCGTTATTCGACTTCTTTGCTGGTATATTTTCTTTTCAGCTTCATGTTTTACATATTTGTCTCTCCATCATATCCGCAGGTGATTAATCTACTAATGTATATCTAAAGCAATATATATTTAAAAGTAACTTTGGTTTAAAAAACGAATATGATTACACCTACCAAAAATGCAGTAAGTTTGGAAGAATCAAAAAACAATAATATTGCTGGGGGTGTTGGTGTTAAAGACAGACTTATTGTCTGATAAAGATAAAAATTTATCTCATTGCTAATAACAAATACTTTTATATTTCTCAAAGTTCATTATGATTTAAAGCAAAAATATTTTTTCCCATTTTTGCAGTGATAACAAACTGAAATAAAATTAATACCTTACCTTATTTTAATTTTAAATGCATTTATCTAATGCTCCCATAACACAGTTCCATAGCTATTTCCTCCGCAGTAATGACAACCAATGCAAATAAAATTAAAAAATTACAATGAAAAATATAAGCAAAAACATTTTACTTCTTTTTATATGAATTCTTTATCATCGTCATCATTAAAATCATGTTTCATATTTCCATCAATGAAATTTATACTATTTGAAAAAATAAATAAATATTTTTATTTTATATAAAATAAAAAGAAAAAATAGAGATATTCTTTGTTGCCTGATCTGTTTTAATGAATGCGATTGCACTCCAAAAGAAATTTTGTGTAATGATTTTCATGAAACATTTTTTTTTAGGATTCTTTTTTTTTCACAGCACTTTTTTATATATTTGTATTTGTTTACAATTTCAATTTGTGTCTGAAAAAATGTAAAATAAAATAAAAATGTTACACAAAACCCATAGTATCAATTTTACACTGTATAAATAAAAAATATAAGCAACAAAAAACAAAAGAAGTGAACAGACGGCGTCAAATGTCCTATAGTCCTGTAGCTTTTATATAATTTTATTTTTCTTATATTTTATTTGAAAATGGTATTGGTGGCAAATGGTGTTTTTGTAGCAGTTATAAAAAAGTTTGCAGTAATGAAATTGATTGTTTAAGATCTTTATATTAAAAAAATATATTCTGAATAAAATGCTCTTGAGTGATACATTTAGTAAAAAGAAAACTGCCATGAAGTATAGACGAACGACACAGAAAAATTCTTGTTATTTCAGTTGAAAAAACATTGCCTTTTTAACTCTATTTCTTGAACATATTAATCATACCACCCGTATGCCAAAAAATTGTTTATGATTACCTCTGACTTTCTTTATACAAAATTGGAAATAGTTTTAACTTCATTTTTATATCTGTAGAAAAAATTTAAATGCACTTACTCTAGATCATTAAATAACATTTTTTATATTAACACTCTGTTTCTTTTTATACTTCTTTTATACTTTTCAAGGGACAATCATTATGGCATCATGATTATATTTCAAATAATTGTGAATGACATGATTCTTATAAAAATAGATAAAAAGAGAGTAGTAATTTGAGATGTCATTTCAGGATATTAAAGTAGAGTATAAAATAATTATTTACTGTATATAGATCTAATGGATTTTGTAGGAGAATAAAAAAATAAATAAATTAACAAACACCTACTATAACTAAAAACAAAAAAGTCTTTAAAGAGTTCACATATACTTTTAAAAGAATATATGGGCAAAAACATAAAATTTAAAATTCAAATAAATTTTTTTGAATTTTCCTTTAGCACACTAACAGCGGACAGTGGTCCCAAAACACTTTTTTTAAAATAATTCTGTAACTCGTAAACCGTTGCAGATACCCAGCAAAGAATAGCATACTATTCATTATTAAATTCGCTAATGCTAATGAACTCGAACTAGTTTCAATTTTGGTGAAACATCATGAATTTAACACGTGGTTGTCATAGGAGGGAAGTGATCAAAATTACTGAACAACATGTTATGAAAGATTGTATTTTTGGTGTTAGTTATTCATTAGAGAAATAACATTATTTAAGATTTTCAGTGGCTATCAAGGTGATTTTTAAAAAGTCCATATGTACTGTTCTATTCAAAAATTTATAAAAATAAACTTTTTTAATTCCTGTAAAAACTGTAATCAAATCAGTTTATATTTGTTACAAATAGTGCCTTTTATTTAATACTTTCAGAGCTTGCTATACATATTTGGAATAATAAATTCAGGACTTCGACTACTTTGTGTTCAATGAAAATGGTAAGAATTTTGAACAACTTCCAGTATATTTTGCTGGGCATCTAACCAATATTCATGTGGTCAGAGCTGACGTATTTTGGAGTTGATTTAAAAGAGCACAGGTCCCTAGCCGGTCTATATATATATATATATTTTTTTTTTTTTTAAATTGATTTATGATTTGGATGTAAAAAAATTTTTTCACGGGGAATTCTTGCTTCAAAAATTGACTTTTTAATTAAAATGATCAACCAAGCGTTATAAAAGGTGTGGCTCAAAAAATATTTTATGAGTGTATATAGCCAATATATATTTTTTGTTTATCTCGGCTTTGACATTTGAGAGTTTTATAAAAAAAGTTGAAAACTCTTTCAAAGTTGAAAAAGCATGGGCAAGGCTTGGGGGGAAACCATTGCCCAAAGCGCCTCTGACTTTGCTTTACACGCATTTACGTTAAGATTTCTTTAGACAACATTACAAACATTTTATAGGCCAGAACAAAAAAGTATTTTAGAAGTTGAAGAATATTTTGGAAAATAAAAATATAAAAATAAAAGTTTAAAAGTTTAAACTTCAGATTAATATAACATTTTATCGGATAGATATATTTATATGATTCTTGCAGTAATATTATTTAGAATTCTGTGGATATTTTCAAAAATTTTTAACGCCCAAATTAAGGCTCCCAAGTAAAAAAAAAAACTTGAAAAAACTAGGCCACAAATCGTTGTGAATAAATATATCTTAAACTGAAAGAGATAACCTATATATGTAAGCATGTTTTTGTAAAGATTTTTTAGTTTCCAGTCATAAATAAATTTTTGCACACTTGGCAAATTTTGAAAAAAATACATATCCGCGTGAAGCAATTTGGCCGGTCTACCCTCTACCCTCGCAACCTGCTAAGCTTCTATGATTATTGCTAAAAATCATTTTGGGACCAATGTACAGCGCTTTGAACGAACAAAAAGCAATTATTCAGCATTTAAAATCTGTTGACGTGAATCACTTTTGCGAACAGGCCCACAAGTTATCGCGATTTAAAGTTGAAAATACATTTTATGCCAATCAAAATTACTGAACAACATGTTATGAAAGATTGTATTGTAGAAAAATCTATAACTCAAAGTCATATTTTGGTTCACCTGTATAGCAATAGTTCGGATATATGCCAAATTTTATGAATTTGTAAAAACTACAGGTCCTACTCTACAAATAATAAAAACCGTTCCCAAAAAAAGTCCATGTAAAAATATTTTATTCTGATTGCTTGTAACATCACAACAGGTCACAGTAGGCTAAAAAATTATGTCAAAAATTTCTGCTTTTTATTCTGAACAAAATATATATTATTCTCGCAAAATGCTAAATTAAAGAGTTATAGCACAATAAAGATAATCACTTTTAGCACCTTTTTTAATCCTATCTACTAGAAACTGCCGGAGGAACAAGCAAAACTCTTGTAAATTTCATACAATTCTTGGGTGGTGTACTATCCATTGAAGAGTTTGATTTCAAGACTTTAAAAAAAAAAAAAATACGTATTCCATAATTGTCGTTGCTTTCATTTTTCATGACAATACAAAATTTTTAAATGAAATTAATAAGCAAAATATAAATTTTTATTTTAAAGATATCACATTAGCTATTCTTTACTGCACAGTGGGATAGAATCGAAATTTTTTAGAAATAAATATGTAACTTCTAATCGCCAGGTTGGATTTTCATGAAATTTGCTAAAAGCGTAGCGAAGGAGTGTGCAATGTTAAGTTTGGAAGGGGGCACAACAAACCCCTCAGGGGCGGAGCTAAGAGGGCTCAAAGTTAGGTACCTCTGACATAAAAAATTTTTAATCGCTTGCCAAATTTTTGTTTCTTGTCCGATTTCAAATACTTTTATATATTGTTGTAGGCCCTGATAAGACCTATAAAAAACATGCTCACATGTCCTATTTATCTCTTATAGTTTTCAAGTTATTTGCGTTTGAATTTTTAAGCACCATAATTTTGTATGTTCTTGGTCCAGTTCTTTTCATATATATCCTAGTATTTCCTACCGATTTTATTAGTTTTTTCCTACCTAGTTAAAGAACAAAATTATCTATTGAATAAAAAAAATTTAAGTTGATATCTTTATCGTGTCCAAAAATAAACTATTTTGAATTTGAAAATTGCAAAAAAGACGACTTTTTGTGTTTTCTTAGCGGAAAAAGTATCTACACTCTTTTTTATCTAAAATAAAATTTTCTTTAGCAACATATAATAATTTTACACTTTTCTGAAAGGAAACTTCACAGAGATGATTTTTGGATAAAAAACAAGCCCAATAACTCAATTGGTCATGGTACACACCCTCCCGAATTCGACCCATTTTATATGAAAGTTTTGACTTTAGACCATTTTTCTCAAATCCCAAAGCACGAATCGACAAGCGGAATATATTTTAAGAATCCTCAATATGTTGTTAAAAGTTCTAAATCAAAATCTATGGGCCTTCGGAAAAATGTGGATTCTATAGCCATAAATGTAAAAAATCCCATTTTTGGGAATTTTGATTAGTTTTTTTTTTGGGAATTCAGGAAAATCCTACCCCTGATTGAAATTTGGTTAACGCGCTTTTATTTACATTAACAAGATCCACATTTTTTGCAAATTTCATTAAGATATCTTTATAAAAAAATATGTTATTACAATTAAAAAATTTGTATTTAATCCAAAAACCCCAAAGTGGGCCTTTTGTTTGGTTTATTTCTAAATAGCGAAAGAAATTTTAAAAATATGTATTCCAAATTAAGCGATCTTTTGCAAAAAGATTCAAGTCAATATAATGCCTCATTTCAGAAATATGCGCGTTTAAACTTTTATATTTCCAATTTATTGCATATATGACTATATTTTTACAAACTTGCAACTTTTGCCTCTAGTTTTGCGTGAATAATTACTTGGAAAATTATGAATATTTCTGTATACTTTTAATAATATCTATACACAAAATATTTTTATAAAAATAATTAATAAACATTTTTTATTTTTAATAGCGTTGCCATATTTCCCAAATTTAAGTAAATCTTTATCCTTTTCTAAGCATTCATATATTTCTATTAATGAATTTAAAATAACAAAACAAAAAAAAAATGTCTATTTTAACAATAAGTATTTTATTAGTTAACATTTATGGTGTTTACCTAAATTTAACAAATGTATTTATCTATTCGTGATGGTTAAAAATTTATATATTTATGATCTAGTGGTACATTGTATCCTTTCCGGTGATACCTAACAGCAACATATAATATCAATGAATTCGGTATAGGTAATCTTCCAAATTGACTCTTTCAGATATTTTATCTAATTAAAATTCACAGAATACTTGTAAATATATATACCT
The DNA here is from genome assembly GCA_932274085.1 of Protocalliphora azurea. Classification (NCBI taxonomy): domain Eukaryota; kingdom Metazoa; phylum Arthropoda; class Insecta; order Diptera; family Calliphoridae; genus Protocalliphora; species Protocalliphora azurea. The sequence goes on from OW026523.1 coordinate 91,115,844, forward strand.
GTGCGATATATCTAATAGATATATATAAATGCGCAGCTAATCCTTATCAATATCATAACGAAGTTGATTACCATGGTGATTACATTGAAACATGAACAATGGTGTTGTGTTCTGTGGACTTTATCTAAAAATGATCTTAATCGTTTAGAAGCTATAATGGAATTCATAAAAACTACATATCATGCAAAAGTCGACGTCATTGGGAAACCTCAGAGAGAGAGAGAGAGAGAGATTGTTAAAGTTGTATGACGTAAAAATGAAGTCCTTGAATCAGCGTATTAACAGATTAAAAATTAAACATTCCGATTGGATGGATACTGATATAGAAATATCGGCGTGCAAAATAACAACTGGAGCACCCTGCAAGACATATGATAATTTAAGTACAAGATCTAAGAAGAAAAGACTGGCCCATAAGGATTTAGTTGAATATATTAAAGATGAAATAAATGATTTACAACATATTCATAATAACCATAAACCAATATACATTCGACATATCCTTTCAACTTAGTCTAACAATGATTGATGAAAAGGTCAGTAATGTCATTACGGAAACATCTTCTTTTTGGAAATGCTCACTATGTGAAGAGACGAAATCACAATTTTCGGATATTGGTAAAGCAAGGAGTATTAATGAAGAATTTTTGTCTTTCGTCTTTTTGCAATTTTCAAATTCAAAATCGTTTATTTTTGGACTCGTTAAAGATATCAACTTCAATTTTTTTTATTCAATAGATAATTTTGTTCTTTAACTAGATAGGAAAAAAGTAGTAAAATCGGTCGGAAATACTAGGATATATATGAAAAGAACTGGACCAAGAACATACAAAATTATGGTGCTTAAAAATTTCACGCCAGAATACGGTTCATGGACCATTTTCTGCACATAAAATATGATTTAAAGTATAGAAGTGTGCCAGAAAATTTAACAAAACCTACCAGAAACAACGAGGATTTAAAAACACTTAGAATATCCTAGAAAAGTAGAATCCAGGATGAATTCAGAGAATAGTCGGGATTAAACATCGAAAAATCTCTGCTGACTGGTGGTAGTACAAATGATAAAAATACAGCAAGAAGGTTTTTTGGAAATTTCGAAATTACATCAAAAATAACTGGTATTAATAAAGAGTTACTTGAAAGGACTAACATACTATTAATGGAAATTAATAGTAAGCATAAAATTAACTCTGCTCGATTTGGAGAATATGCAACAGAAATATCTAAACTATTTGTTTCTCTTGGAAAGAAATGACACCAACAGTACATAAAGTATTGTGCCATGGCGAAATTATAATTGAACGAAATATTCTTCCACTTGGAGAGCTTACAGAAGAGGCTCAAGAAGCAAGAAACAGAGATTTTAAGCACGTTCAATTATTCACCTCCTGGAAATGCTCCAGAACGTCACAAAACGAGGATATTTTTAATAGCCTATTGTTATCATCAGACCCTGTACCCTCATCAATGAGAAAACGTTGGATTTATTATGAGCCTTTATCAACTCAAAATACTGAAGACTTGAAGGACCTTTATTACTTTTAGATATGTATACAGATACAACAGATTATGTTATAGAAAATAGGTAGTATAAGTTTAAAAGATTAGAAAAATTGTCTACATAAATTTAATGTAAATAAGTAATAAAAAATCGTATTAGAAATAGAATATTTATTAAGGAAGATGATAAATACCAAAAATAATAATATTGATTAAGTTAAAATAGACATTTTTTGTTTGTTTTGTTATTTTAAATTCATTAATAGAAATATATGAATGCTTAGAAAAGGATAAAGATATACTTAAATTTGGGAAATGTGGCAACGCTATTAAAAATAATAAAATTTTATTAATTATTTTTATAAAAATATTTTGTGTATAGATATTATTAAAAGTATACAGAAATATTCATAATTTTCTAAGTAATTATTCACTCAAAACTAAAGGCAAAAGTTGCAAGTTTGTAAAAATATAGTCATATATGCAATAAATTGGAAATATAAAAGTTTAAACGCGCATATTTCTGAAATGAGGCATGATATTGACTTGAATCTTTTTGCAGAAGATCGGAAATTATATATGCTAAAGGAAAAGTTTAATTTGGGATATATATTTTTAAAATTTCTTTCGCTATTTAGATATAAACCAAACAAAAGGCCCAATTTGGGGTTTTTGGATTAAATACAAATTTTTTAATTGTAATAACATATTTTTTTATAAAGATATCTTAATGAAATTTGCAAAAAATGTGGATCTTAGTAATGTAAATAAAAGCGCGTTAACCAAATTTCAATCAGGAGTAGGATTTTCCTGAATTCCCAAAAAAACTAATCAAAATTCCCAAAAATGGGATTTTTTACAGTTATGGCTATAGAATCCACATTTTTCCGAAGGCCCATAGATTTTGATTTAGAACTTTTAACAACATATTGAGGATTCTTAAAATATATTCCGCTTGTCGATTCGTGCTTTGGGATTTGAGAAAAATGGTCTAAAGTCAAAACTTTCATATAAAATGGGTCGAATTCGGGAGGGTGTGTACCATGACCAATTGAGCTATTGGGCTTTTTTTTATCTTAAAGTCATCTCTGTGAAGTTTCCTTTCAGAAGTGTGTAAAATTATTATATGTTGCTAAAGAAAATTTTATTTTAGATAAAAAAGAAAACACAAAAAATCGTCTTTTTTGCAATTTTCAAATTCAAAATCGTTTATTTTTGGACTCGTTAAAGATATCAACTTCAATTTTTTTTATTCAATAGATAATTTTGTTCTTTAACTAGATAGGAAAAAACTAGTAAATCGGTCGGAAATACTAGGATATATATGAAAAGAACTGGACCAAGAACATACAAAATTATGGTGCTTAAAAATTCAAACGCAAATAACTTGAAAACTATAAGAGATAAATAGGACGTGTGAGCATGTTTTTTATAGGTCTTATCAGGGCCTGCAACAATATATAAAAGTATTTGAAATCGGACGAGAAACAAAAATTTGGCAAGCGACTAAAAATTTTTTATGTCAGAGGTACCTAACTTTGAGCCTCCTTAGCTCCGCCCCTGAGGATTTTGTTGTGCCCCCCTTCCAGAGTTTACATTGTACGCTACTCCGCTACGTCTTTAGCAAATTTCATGAAAATCCAACCAGTCGATAAGAAGTTACAGATTTATTTCCAAAAAATTTCGATTCTGCCCCACAGTGCACTGTTACTTAGTTACTACTTCTGTTGTTACTTATACGCCTCAATGGTGATAATAATTTTTCTTAAAAAAAAATAAATAAAAAATATTCATGTACTTAAACCTGTTACATCCGTTTTATATTTTTACTTTTATTTGACTTGTCACGCTTCTTATGCAACAGTACAATGATATAATAAAACAAGTATGATATAATGTTCTTTATCTTTTTTCTTTCTTTTGAATCTTCACGCTAATATCATTTTAATTTTTAATGATACCTTGAGAATGTTGACTGTTAAACGTCAGATGTTTATGATTTTTAACTTAACTAATAATAAAGGAAAGTAAGAACATAATACAGAGGTATCTTGTAAGCAAAACTCTCATCCTGGGATATCTTTAATCCCTAACTTATAGCCTTAAGAATGTTTTGTGAGAGTATGCATATTAATGCTTCATGCTTTTAAAAGTGTCCTCAGGCTTGTAAGCTGATTTGTTGTTGATTTATATATCAAGCATATTAATATAATATTAAAAAAAAAAATAAAGTATAGTAACAAAACATTTTTTTTTTTTTTTCTTTTTTAACAAATAGTTGCTATGCCTTTTCAGACTTATTCGTGTTCGTTGTTTTCCTTTGTAATGCCTTATTTTAGCCGTAAATTAAGTCCTGAAGTGTTTTAAAAAATTTATATCTTTCTTTTTTTAACTTTTTTAAACAGACATTACCTATATGATGGCTCCTAAAGGGCAAAATTAATTTATTTGTTGGTATAAAAATAAGAGCTAAACCTTTTTCTTATTAGATCGTTTTAATAAATTTGTATACGCAGAGAAAAAACTTGGTTACAGCATTGTCACTACAGTAATATTATGTTCTCATTGTTAATATTCAATAATTTTAATAATTCTATGTTCACGATAATAATGATTTTGTTTCGGTTTTATCATTTAATATTTACATTCAATAAAATTTTAATATAGTTAACTACAAAAATTGTATGTTTTGAATATTTTAACTAGAAACAAACTTTTATTAACATAAAAAATATCATTATTTCTACAACTTTTATATATTATAAATCTTTTTCCTTGTTCTTAAACCGTATTTTTTCTCAAAAAATATTAATATTATTATATCCATAATAATAAAATGTTACAAATAAATATTACTTTTACAAATATAGTTGAAAACTTCATAACTTGTTTGCTTTTTAACATATTTGGTTTTTAACATTTATTTTCCACCTTTATTATAATTCTCATTTAGTTTGTACGTGCATTAATATAAATAGAAAGGTTTTGTTATATTTAGTGTGAGAGAGATATTAAAGCGTTTAATTAATAAAATATATCTTGTAATATCTTGCTCAATATACAATTAATTTAACAATTTATAAAAAAAAAAAAATTTAATTTATGTGTTTTATCTTGATATATGATAAGGTGGAATAATATGATGAAATGCAATCATAATGTGATAATTATAATATGATAAGAATTCTTTAAGCAAATTCAGCATGTTGTCAATAATACTGAAAAATTTATGACTTCACTTCATTATGTCTACAAGTTACTTTTAAATGTGATATGAATGATATATTTTTAACAGAAACTGAATTCTCAAGACATTTTTTACTCTCAAAAAATGTAAGTTTTGAACGAAATGGAAGTAAGAATATGGATACCTCCCATATAGCCTTTTTCAATAAAAAGCATATATACATTAAAGTGCTTCGATTTGTATGAAATGCTGCAAATGTACCATCTTAAAATTAGAGATTGATATTATTCGCTTTAATTATTTCGATCGCGTGAGCTGGACCATTTTTAAAATATCTACACAAATACAATTTTCTTAACTTTTTGTAAAAAAAAAACAATATGTAATAGACACATGTCAGCTAATACGAAGTAAGCAACATATTTTTTTAATTACATTTTATTCTTTTAAAATAAAGATTATAGTAAAATTTTCTCTGAATATTTTTAAATACTATTTTGTTGAAGTTTGAATTCTTAGAACATTTTGCATCGTAATTAAGATTTTAGAGCATCAGTAATATTGATATATGTATTCACTTAACCCTTTAGTAACAAAAGTAATATTTTGGGATCACCTGTCCATAATAGTTTAAGTTAATTTTTATGGCAAATAACACTACGTCAACATGAAGACATTTTTATTTCTTAATATTAGAAATAACGTCGGCAGAATAAAGGGAAAATAATTTTATTTCAACTTTGTGTTAGGGAGTGTAGAAAACGTACATGAGCAATTTACATATTAAATTGTCTTCTTTTATTTATCCAAAATTTTAATTTATTTCTCATTTTTATTCCTTACTTGCCTTCTCAAATTCTTTTTGTTAAAAAGGGTAAAATTTTACAAGAGAACAATAAATTTGTCAGCTTAGGTTAAAACTTATTGCTCAGCTTTGTGTTTAAACATTTATTGCGAAATAGATTGCACAATATATTTCTTATTGGTCCACACGGTGACAATTGCCAACATAAAAATGTTTACGTGTAGACTAGTGTTAAATGGTTAGTTAAGAAAATAAATATCACAGGAAGCATAAATTTATCAAAAAACTATAAATTCGTATAAAATAGCAACTAAGTTTCAAAGACTTTCTTTTATACGATTATTACCGCGGTTTTAGAAAAATTTATCATATTTTTCATAAATTCTTTGGCATTTATATATAAATATGGTAAATACTTCCATAAAAGTTATTTTCAAAGATATCTAATTTAATCTTTTGGGAAGTAAATGTTTAAAATTGCAGTTTTTGCTTTTAAAAGGTTAATTATATCTAATTTGTAATAGTATCAGAAGAGGACTTTCCAATGGTATCTTAAAATCCAATATATGTTGAAAAATTTCCGAAATATATACGTTTAAATAATGAAAGTATGACAAAAAATTTTAATAAAATCTTGATATTTAACGAATGAAGGGACGTGTGAGAATTACTTAAATGTACATTTTAAGCATTGGTATGTCTCAATAATATTTTGAAGTTAATTTTCTTGTAACGAAAATTTTTTCAAGGTAATTGAAAAAAATACATTTTTAGAGGTATTTTAAAAATGGTCCAGCTAACGTAAATTGACACGTTCAGACGTAATACTTTGGAAATTATATAAGAACATACTAATCTTCATTTCTAGGGGGTATATTTGCAAGTATTTTTCTTAAGGTACTTTAACATATATAGCTTCATTAAAGGGTCCTGAAAACTGCTTTTCTGAGATCATGATGTATAAAGATCATTTAAACGATACGCACTGATTAGCAGCATACAGAAAATACTAAAAAAAATTAAATTGGTCTTCAGTTCCTTACCAGTACTGAAAATTATGGGCCCCATATATTTAGGTAAAAAAAAGCTTAGATTCTTTTTTTTCACAAAACGGGTTTCAAAAAAATTTTAACTTTTAGCTTGTTATGAAAACAGTATTTTTAAATTTTCCCCCATTGCTTTTTGTTCCTCCAGAGAACTTTTGATTGTATTTTTGTGAACCAAATTTTTTGACTCTAAGCTTATTACTACAAAAGAACTTTTGAATATTTATTCGCAAAAGGAGTAAAAATATAATTTTTTCAAGTACATATTTTGCAAAAAATACATATGGTAGGTGTATTTAAGTTCGGCGTGTACCAAGAGTCGTACTGTTTACTTTAAACATAAATAAATAAGTACAGCGAGTTTTAAATATTCTCTCTAGTTGTAATGATTAAATTGTACCAAGATAAGTAATTTTATGGCATTTTTAAGAAAATATCTTACGTATAGACCAACTTAAAAACCTTAATAAACTAGCGAAATTTATGTTATATTTAAAAAATAAAGTACAGATATCTAATCAAACCAGGCAAACTATATTTTTTCCATTAATTTAAAAGTCGGTATCAGTTTTTCGTTCTTATTTTACTAAAACTTCTGGTCCAAAAGGTCTCCAAATATGACGATATTTCGGAATATATCTCTTATATCACTATTATATGCTGTGCCGTTAAAAAAAATGTGAAATGCTATCTACTGGAGAAATATTCCAAAAAAATTCTGTTAATTTTCTTACCATTGAAAATCATGATTCTTTTTAGCAAAAATGCTACAAATTTTTTTCTCAAGACTGGTTTCAACAAAAATTAATTTTGAACTGGCTACTAAAAGTATTAAGATTTTCTTTCCTTTTTAAAACTTTTGAATACATTATACATAAATACTTTTAATATTCTTTCGCAAAAAGGTGATCAAATTTCATACTCTTCTCCTTTTACGAGTATGAATAAAGTAATAAAAAAAATAGTTTTACAGAAATTTTGTTCAAACTTAAAGTATTTTTAGAAAAATTTTTTTTAACAAAATATTCCTAAAATATTCTTTTGTGAGCCGAAATTGATAAAAGAAAATTTTAAAATAAGTTTATGCATAACATCTCCAAGTTAAAAATTTTTGAGACATAATTTGATATAAACTTCGAAACTCTTCTTTTGCCAAAACGTACCAAACTCGATATTTTCAGTCGCTGCTAGGAAACTGAAGATTATTTTTAAAATTTTTTCAGATATTTAGCTCTTAATGCAAGTTTTTTTAATTTAAATAATTTATTCAAAAATGTACTATTTTGCATACGTCTTGATGCGCTCAAGATGACAGCAACATTAATTTTCTATAATAAAAAATTTAAAGGATAATAAGCATAACAGATAGATTGTCAGTTAAATTTTTTTATATCCTTAATTTCCTTAACGGTACGTCAAACATTGGGAAATTGAATTTGCTTGCAGTTGGGATAACAAGAAAATTCGATATTTTTTATAAAATATATGAATTAGGCACATTTAGCAATAATTTTTTAACAAAAATCTAAGTGAATATGAAGCAAGATACTTTGTTGACAAGCAATTTTAAAAGTCAAAGAAGTCTAGGAAAGAGCTAAGGGCTAAAGCGAAATATAAAGGCTAGATTTAGCCTTAAAAGAGCTAAACTGGCAACACTGCTGGTAATGCTTCTTTAATTTTTATTAGAGTTAAATTTTATATTATTAACAAATAAATCATCACTAGGTTGTAATTAATAGTTTAAGCTAAATATTTGTTGTGTTTCTTCTACAAAACTCGCCACAAAAATAACTAATATTAACGAGTCTTGTATATGAAATGCATGTAAAATTCAAATAAAATTCGTAGCAAATTGCAGCTTTTGTATACATTACTCACAGTTAAAATACAACAATTCAGTCGTAAGTATAATTGAATTCTTAATGTATATCATACGCATCAAAGATAAACTCATACTCATAGTGACATATACCAAATTGTCAACAAAATAGCGACAAATTATTATCATCGTTATCATACTTTCTAACGCCATCCCATAGATTTAAAGTTAAGAAATGCCCAAGAGATGGTAGTACGTACATATGTATATAAAAAAAATTTATATTAAACCTACGTATGAATGACCCCTTTGTGTGTTAAACAGTGTTTTTTTTTACTAAAATACTTTGCTGTCAAATGATGGTATTCTAAAAACAACATTAAATACAAAAGACTAGAAATCGAAATCATTTACGAATCTGTCTTATAATGGGTACAACATAATCGAACGTACATACAAATTTACACCGGGGTACAATAATAACATAAACATTAATTACCTGACAAGTTGCCTTCTGTTGCATCTCTATAGCTCTTCAGTCCCATTAACTTGAGTGCCTCCAAGCATTGTTTGCGCCTTGTTGGATATTCACTGTCGGATAACTCATGGCGCACATCTGAATTGCAAATTAAAACCACGAGATCCTTTTCACCGGCAACAAAAGGAATTTGGAATGTTTCCAGTGAGCTACAACGACAACGACAAAAAAATTATAAATTTTTGAGGAAGAGAGAGAGAGAGAGACAAATATTAGAGACACATTTGCATATTTACTTAGAATATCTATGTATATATATGAAAACATACACATTCATATTCACATATACGTATCTATAATTTACACGTTTACATAAACAATAGAAGAAAAAGGACAAAGTTTGTAGTAAAGGATTCAAAAAAACAATATTAGAATAGAAAATATTTTTGATGCGAATTTGTTCATGTGTACAGTGGCAAATAAATATGATTAGATTAATTGATGCAATTTGCCTTCCGATTCATAGCAAATTATATATCTAAAAATTAGTAAATCTAAAAGATATTCCCATTAGTTCTATTAAATATATTTTACATATTTCCCTCTTTAGCCACCTTTATATCTAAGTAAGTAATTGTTTTTTAAACGTCACTGCTTTGGAGGATTAAGCCAATAGCTACCAGAGTATGATGATGATTAGAATCTCTATAAGTATTATAAGTATGTGATCGATTTTTTTCATTATAATACGCTTAGACCTTGGAAAACGTTAAAAAAAATTAAACTTTCTTTTTATTGACAAATACTTTAGCTCGCTCTAAACGCAAAATGATAACATTTTTGTGCATTCAATGTTTTTCTATCTTCAGTTCTTCAGCATATTTGCTTTTTATTTCTTTTTATTATTTGTTCGAAAATCACGAAAGTAATATTTCTCTACTATTGAATTTTTATCAGTTTAAAGAAAATTTGGCAATAAATAACAAAAAAAATATAAAATTTTTATTTTTTGTCATTTGCACAGTATATTTTATGTTTACAATATGGCCCTTTTTCAGTTAGGTGATTATCACCTTCCAAATAAATTGATGATATCCCATAGAAATCATCTGGAAGAAATTAATGCAATACTTAAATTTTTCAGTCACAATTTTTTTCAGTTGTCGCAAAACTTTTTAAAAATAAAAAAAATATTACAGAAATTTGCTTGTCTTGTAGTCAAAAATGGATGTTTTATATGAGCGTTTTTGTTTTACTTTTACATGCTTTACGATGATAAAATTTAAGATCAATTATATTATATTATATTATATTATATTATATTATATTATATTATATTATATTATATTATATTATATTATATTATATTATATTATATTATATTATATTATATTATATTATATTATATTATATTATATTATATTATTTCTAGATTGATTTAGTAATAATTATGATATATATTTATTATATCTTTTAGAAGATTATCTGGAGGTTCTTTTTTCACCTAGATTAATATCTAGCAGTATTGACTAGTTTTCTTCCAGGCGTATTGATTTCTTATTGCTTAAATTTATCGCCTGAGGAAATTTTAGCAATATGAATATGATTATTGTGGCAATAAAATTTTACTTCTAAGTAATAAAAATTCGAATCATTTCATATTCATATGGAGTTTGCTTGTAGATTAAGTATATACGGTTTATTTGTTGATGAAAATGGGCTATATAGATTTTTGACAAAGATTTGCATTCTCGATTTAAGTTCGAAATATAAGCATCTCAAGCATCGAGCCAACGAAACTCTGCACCATGGCTTCAGGGATAAAAAAATGTATGCTTGTTGTGAACAAATTTTGTACTTCTTTCACCATAAATATTTACTAAAAGAGAACTTTTGATTACAACGCGGGTAGAAAAATTTTAATTTTTTTGTAAAAAGAGCAAACCTTTGAGTAAACTACAAATCTGTATTTGGAACAAAAAAACTCTAATCTTTTTGTGTGACCAAATGTTATACCCGTGGTTTTGAATTTTAGGTATGGAACTAAATAGGAATTTAAGAAAAAAAGTTCTTAATTAATATAAAATTTCTTCGTAATCAGGTCACCACAACTCTTCGCATCCACTCGAACACTTGTTTCATGGAAAATTTCGATAGATGCCATCATTTCATTAAGACATTCCATGTTTCGTATTAACCTTTATAAACAAGAGGGGAAATTTAATTTTTTTTTTTTTTTTTTGCAAAATCGATAAAAATATTCTGTGAACTAACACTTTTTAAAGAAATATTTTTCTAAGGCACGTTCCATTATTACATATTAGATCCTGGTTTCTTTGTCATAAATGAGAGAAAGAGCTATAATGGCATTGGAATATTTAGCAGTCGCATACGGTAAATGCCAAAATTAAATATTTTTTCTTTTAAAATCGAATATACCATTACCATCTGTATGCATTTTGCACTAGCTTCCTTAAAAAACTGCAATTACTTTGTTCTATTTGGAAATTATTTACATTTATAAAATTTGATTGTTTCTGTCGATATATTACAATTTTTTCTTAAAAACATTTTTATTTATATTTTTTAAAAGCTGTCGTTATTTTTTTGAAAAATTAATATCAATTACACAAGTCGAAACTAGTTTTGGTGCCAAGGAACTGTATATATTTTTTAAACTAGGACTTCATACTGATTACAAAAAGTTGGAATTCTTACCTGTAGTTTTCTAGAATATCGCTTTTGTGCATATATATAAAAAAGTGATTTTTGCATTATTATTTACATAAAAACTTTCTTTTTCGTGACTTTCGTGAATGATGTGCAGTGGGAAGGTCTCGTTGCATTTCCCAACAGTAGTCAGCCATCATATGACGATCCCTTGGTACTTTTCTTCAGATCCTGATGAAACCGCTCCCCTTGCTCATCGCTACAAGATTAAAGATTATCTGGGAATCGGTCGAGATGACTATGAAGGTAATGCAATTTGATAGACATGTTTCATATCAAGTTTTTAAGTTATCAAGCATGTCGTTAACATTTTCGTGGTGTTTGCTTGACTTGTAATTTACAAGAAAGTTTTTAATAACTTCAACAAAAGAAGTCCAAGCAGACCGTTCCAAATCATTCATTGAATTTAGGAAACTGGAATCTTTAATTAATATTTTTATTTGTGGACCATCAAAAACGCCCGCTTTTATCTTCTCTAAGCTTATTCCTGGAAATTTTGTCGTTATATGAGAGAAACACTGCCCATTTTTATCCAGGGATTTGACAAACTGCTTCACAAGACCTAGTTTAATGTGCAAGGGAGGCAATATAATTTTTTCTTTTGGAATTAAAGGTAGATTTATGATGTTATGATTTCCAACCTCCAACGCCTCACGTACTGGCCAATTTCGTAGGTGCTTGGCCCGGCTGTCCCACAGACAATAAAAACATGGATATTTGGTGGATCCGCTTTGATGTCCTACTAAGAAATTAGTCATCTTAACATCAACACAAATAATCCATTGGTGCTCGCTATATTTGATTTTGTCTAGCACAAGTGCGATATTTAGGTATTCTTCTTTTAGTCTTGTAGAATGGGCAATTGGAACTGAACCATATGTATTGCCATTGTGTAAAAGTACACACTTCAGGCTTCGTTTGCAGCTATCTATAAAGAGGCGCCATTCACTTGGCTGGTATTCGGAAAGACTCATTGCCAGAATAAGGCCTTGCACATCAGAACAAAATACAATATCGTCTTCCGAATAAAAAAAATTGTAGTAAGTCTTGCTCTCTTTTGCAATAGTATGTCACTTTTTCATGTGATGCCAACAAGTTTCTTTCTTTTAATCTAGAAGGCAATACCTCTGCAGTTTCCTTAGGTAATTCAAGATTTCTTACCATATCATTTAATTCTTCTTTTTTAAATGGTTTGGGGTTTGTAGACGGTATTTCTTCAAAATCACTATCGCTACTCATTTTGTCAAGGATTTCTTCAAACAAGGGTTCATTTATAGAGCATAATTTTGGAACTGGTACTTCCTGGGAATGTGGTATAGGTCGTCTGGTTGATTCGATGGCTGTATAAATAATTTTCTTCAGATTAATTCCACGTAATATAATACAGCAAAAGTAGTAGTCATCTAAGTGATTTTTTTGTTCTTTCCACTGCACAGGCACTCCAAATTTCATACGACGTCTTTGACCATTCATACACTGTTCTAAATGTTCACAGCACATTTTACAAACCATTTGAAGAATCCACGACTTATTTTTATCCTCAATTTTTTTTTACATTTTTAGTATTACCAGCGTCGGCATGTTACAGAACCACTAACGGTTTCTCGGCACCATTTAACTTTTTTTAATTTGTTGGCTTGTGTTATGAATGTTGATTATATCAATTTATAATTTTATTAAATTTGTATAAAAAATTAAATATAAAATTATTTAGAATATTTTATTAAAATTTTTTTCCGTGAATATTTTGATAATAAATCCACAAAAAATTTTACACTAAGTCTAAGTTCATACACAGTAATTCTTATTTCTGAAGTACAAAAATGAAAAACAAAGCGAATTTCGAAGTACAGACAAGTTTATACCCTTTCATATTCCCACTCGCTCATTCCCTCACGAAATCAGAATTCCAGCAAGAAAAATTGCTTTGTGTGAACTCAGACTAATTATATTTTTGATTGTATTAAATTTTTGCTCCAACCGTTAGAGGGTTGATTATTTTATACGGTCGACATGGTCAAATATAAACTATAAATAAGAATTATATGTGTGTTTGAGTTTTATTTATTTTCTGTTTTAAGGAAACCACTTCATTTAAATTTGGTGCATTCATCTTAGAGTATATTTCAGAAATTTGATAGATTCGAAAAATTCCCATTCAACAATTATTTATTTGTAAATCATTCATATTCCATAATTTTTTTCCACTATTCCGTACAAATATGCCACCTACTGTAAAATAATACCGGTGAATATGTGTCTAGATTATAATTTAAAGGAAATATGTAAATTGAATATAATGACTAACTAACACAAACAAACAGATTCGCACATACCTGAAAACATACATATGCAAAATATTTTAAAATTCCTCCGCAGCACAGTGGGGAAATCGCAACATTTTTGGTAATATATCTGTACCTCCTAAACTACTGGTCGTATCAAATTGAAATGTATAAAAGAGTTGTAAAGAAAACAAAATGTTATATTTATGAAACTTTAGGAAATAATTTAAAGAATTGTATTATACTTCTGTAATTAAAATTGCCATTTTTCATACTAATTTTAGAATGGTTACTTTGAACATTTTTCACGGCTAAACGAGTTGACATAATTAAATACCATTTCGGAATGTATTAGAAATTACAAAATATTTTTTAAAGATGTTTCCCTATATACTTATTCTCGAAAAACAAAATAAAGTTTAGACACAAAATTCAAGCGTAAATAACTTTTTAACAGTAAAAGATAACTTAGGTGTGTAAGCATGTTTTGTCTTTATCTAGCCAAGCAATTTACAAAAATATAAAAAATTCTGAAATCGGAATGGACTTATAGAAGTTTAGATTTACTGAAACTTTTACATAATTGAGGTGGTCAACTGCAAGATGATATTTTGTTTTTTTTTTTTGAAAGATTGGATCCTTATCTACAACATTCCCATACGCAGTGTTGCCAACTCTTGGTGACCAAAAATTACAAAAATGGCTAAAAAGGTGCTAAAAAAATGGCCAACAATTTTTAGGAACAAAGCGTATTAAAATGAAATAAAAAAAACAGAAATAACTTATTAACAAGGACCGGAAGTTCATGCAAATGCATGTTTTTGCCCTTGCTCCTAGAACAGAGTAAACTAAATATCTTTACTTTTGATAAAAACGACATTTCAAATTTTTCAAAAAAGCTAAAAAATATTTTAAAATATTAAAAATAATATGGACAAATTAATATGTAATAAGCCATTTCTCCTAAACTAGTAAACACAGAAGGATGATGATAATTTTAAAAGGTGCGTCATCAGAAAGTTCCATATTTACTTCATATTAAGATGCGAAATCACACAGAATCAATAATTTCTTTGCGGAGAAATATTATCCTAAAATATTCGACAAAATAATATCATTGAACAAAATTTTTGGTATATCAGCCCTTGGATAGCCTAAAACGTGAAGATAAATTCTGACTTTCAAAGTAAAATTTCCAGTTATAATACGTCTTTGTAAAACATCGAGAATTAATTATTTCTTTTTAAAGAAGCTACAGATGAGATTCTTCTGTCTGAGTGCACAATAAGCTGTATAGAGCTGCCCTTAATATCGTTTTAAAAAAATCGATCTATCTTTAAGACCACAACCTTCAAAGCAAGTGTTGCCAATACAGTTGTCACAATTTTAGATTCAAAAAGAGAAACAATAAAACCTTTCCACATCTTTTAAAAATGCATCCAACACATCTGTCGATGTCGAACGGTAACTTTCTATGTGCAAAAGCTGCCAAAGGTCTTTACTGTATATTTATTTTTAATTTAATATAAAATTGAATTTATATTTTTATGTTTTTTTTAATAAAAGTTAAGAAATAAGTGCTTAATTTATTTGTTTTTAGGGCATATTTTAAAATTTGTAGTAAATTTTTTAAGCATTTTCATTTTTTTTACACTTTTTAAAAGTATGAACTTCCGGTCTCTACTTATTAAGTAGTACTTTTTGTAATCCTATAAAAGTTACATTTTGTAAAAATCGGGTTAGTTTTGTCAATTTATCTTTTAAGTTAATTTTCTTTTTTTTTTAATATTTTGTTCACGACGACTTCTTTACAAAGATACATCGTTGCAAATTAAATACTAAAACACTTAAAAAATATTAAGGTACAACCGTTTTCACCTAAGTTCTGGGGTAATTATTTATTGCATTATTTTTGAGCACAAATTTACAGGGAATGAAATTTGATATTTACAATTTAGCCAATAGTATTTATTTGTTTAAAAATATTAAATTTTTAAATTATACTTGATAAGATTTATTTAAATAAAAACATTACAAATATACATATTTGGCAAAATTGACAGCACTGTCTATACAGATACAGGCCTATTACCAAAAATTTTTATTATTAGACCACTGTGCAGAGTATGAACATTTTCATTTCATTTATATAGAATAAGTATAAAGGCCAATAATAAATTTTAAAAAATTCATTCATATGGCAGACATATTTTTGAAAAATATATTTGTCTTTTTACATATATTGTCATTGTAGTTGTTGTGTATATATTTTTCTATTAGCCATAGGATGTAGCTCGTTTAAACCGGAAATAGGAATTGTAATGCAATTTATAACATAAATACTAGTAACAGTAAAACAAAAAGAAGAACAGAAATATTCTATACATTTGTACAATCATTGTACATTAGTTTAAAATATGTTTTTTTATGTGAATTTCCCCAAAAGGGACTACAAATCTGATTTTTTTTTTTTTTTCTTAAACAATAGAATTTCAGTTGTATTGTCTTTCTAGGTTACAGAGTTTATCTCTTCATTTTAAGTAAGAAAAAGACTAGAAAAAAAATTATGAAGGTAAATATGAAATTCTGTAGTGTATAAATGTCTGTAAATCTGTTCAAGTATATATAAACATTTGTTCGGAATAAAACAAATGTTTTTTGTCGATGTTAATATTCTCTAGAAAATACCATAATTTGTTAATAATTCTTTACTATTGTTTTTCTTCTTCTTTTTTTTTTCATTTCTATGACCAAAATGTTTTAAACATTTCTTTATTGTTTAATTTCATTTCACCTGTATTCATCGTAGAAGATAATTTGTTCCAGTTTAGATTTTTATTTCGTTCATTTGCTTTATTGTCAATTGTTCGTCCTCTTGTTACTTTTGTTATACAATTTAAACTGGGAGTACACATTGTTAAAGTTTTTTTATTTAAGGGTTTTATGTCAGTTATGAGTTTCATTTTTGTTCTGTTTTGTATTTTTGAACAAACTTATAGTTTCAATTTAGTGGCTTCCCGCTATTGTGTAGTTACATATTTTGACAAAATTATCTCTAACTATATGTCGCATAATAAAAAGTTGAATAATGGTTAATGACAATGATGATAAAATTGTATTATATTTAGCAGTTTGCAAAAGGTTTCGAATAATTTAATAAATATTATGAAATTTTTAGTTAGAATATGGTAATAAAAATATTATTAGCACACATCTAAGGTAGTAACTGGTAAATCGATTTCAATTATGGTCGAAAATCGATTCACTTTATCAAAAAACGATTATTTTGTAGTCGATTCTTACCAGCCAACTTTATACTGAAATTACCTTTTAGGCTTTGATTAATCGGAAAATCAAACCCACACGGTGAAGTACTTTTTTACAAAATAAATTGCAAGAATCGTAAAGGAGAATCTTTAACTTTCTAAAAAATTAATATTAGGCTAAGTGTTTAAAAAATAAAAGAAATAAGTAAAAATGCGACCAATTTCCTTCGCATTCATTCGCCATTTCGATCAAACGAATACCCTGTTACCAAGACTAGGCTGAGAAGAATAGATAGTGAGTGCAGTTGAATAGACATTACGACTTCAGAACTTACGAATTCCGTGCCTTAATGGCGGCATTAGCATTCAAATTAAATTGGATAGTCTATATATTCCGAAACAACTGCCCCGTCTCACAGAAAATATTCATACTACAATTGTATTCAATGAATTACACTCTTAAAATGTTTGGTTCAAACAGTATAATTAGTTGTTAAACATATCGACGTACAACATACATGTATTTAAACATCTAAGGGTCCTTTAAAACATAATCTAATATAATTTTAATTCATCTTTACTAATTTTACAAATAATAATCAATTTAAAAATCGATAATGGGGTTCAATTAATCAATTGTAAAATTCGAAATTATTTCTGAAGCTTTCAGAAAACTCAGAAAGTTTAAATTCGGCTTACCTTTATAGCTATTCGTCCTACAAATCCTAACGCAGTCAGATTTTGAAATTTTTTCAGGGAGTGGAGACATCCGGATTTATATAATTTTTTAAGCATTTTTTTTATCTTTTCAAAGCTTTCTAAAGCTTCCAGAAGACGTAGGAAAATAAAACTCGGCTTACTTATTTATAAAACTATTAATTCTGCAGGTCCTAATGGAACCGGATTTTAAAATTTCTATCAGAAAGCAGAGCCGGTTTTGATTTAAAAGGTTTATATTTGCTATATTCATTGTTTGCTCTCCTCTTCGCTGATTTTGTATTTCGTTCAGGGGCGAATTTATGCCCCTTAATATTTCTAAAATCTTCTTTTTTTAATTCTACCTTTTGATACTTTAAGTTGATTCAGCATTAAATTCTAACGAATTCAAATCTTTTAATTTTGATTAGTTCAAAAAGTTGTTCATATATATTTTAAAAGATTTTTAGATTTTTTATTATGTTGCAGTTTTTCTTGGCATTGGCAGATTTATGCGCTAGTTTTAAATAATTTTAGAAAAAATCTTGATTTTTGCCGTTTCTGTGCCTAAATACATCGCAGCTATTTGATTTAAATTTTACTTTTAGATATGCGATTATCAATATTTACTTTGCATGGGGGCTACAAATTCCCCTAGTCATATACCCATCTTCTCATTTGTGGATTTTGATACGAAAATTACACAGAAAAAATTAAAACCAGAATTTTTTTAATAACTCATTATTTGCTTTAAAATAAAATTTTATTAAAATAATTATTTCGTTTTAATATTTTGTTTTATTGGTTTTAAATAATTTCAAAACCAATATATAAAAAACAAATTAATTGTCTGTATTTTGACAGTTTCAGAAAAAATAAAAATTGATTATGAAACAAAAAATATAAAATCCAACATTTGAAAACTTTTAGAGGTAAGTTGTTTAATTGATATTTATATATGTATGTATCTTCTAGATGGTCGATGTTCGATTCAATAATGCCTTTTCTTATGTGTGGTTTAGTGTCTTGCTACCTCTTTACATAAACTTTGAGCATAAAAAAATCACACTTCTAAAGGATTTGTTTTGAACTTATTTTTAACAGATATCAGAGTTGATTTTTAGCAAAAGCTAGAGATATTTCTTGATTTCGACATCTGGGTAAATTCTCAGAAAATGTAGCATATCCAAATCATTCGTCGGAAACTATCAACATGTAATTGCCTTATTTTAAAAACAAATATATTTACGAGTCTTAAGAAACGTTTCAGTCCATTTCATATTCATTTTGCTTTGCTTTTGCAATCTATCTTGCTTGATTCAGAACTCTTGGTATCCTAAAATTTGCTTGTAGACCAATAATAAATTTCTTTCTTAGTTACAAATTTGAATTTAATAAAAATTATTAATTAATATAATTATTTTTGCTTTGACTTATATATAGATTTGAAAAAAAAAAAATAAAATAAAAATATAAAAAAATGTACAATTCTCTGAAAAACTCAAACAGTATCAAAAATATTGAGAAGAAGAATATACATTGAAATTACAAACATTTTTGTGTGAGCTTTTTTCTTATCAATTGTTCCTGTAATACTGCAGATATTATCTTATAGAAAGAGTGTCACAAAATTCCAGACTTGCTTTCGAAAGACTTAGGAAATATAATTCAATGTGTGTAATCATGGTTAACATTTCGTTCTTCCAAGAAATATCATTAAATTTTTTCACACGTAGTCCCACCTTATAGGATGTAATCCATGTTATTGTAGAAGGTGCAGTCATTGAAGACTGAAAAACCAAGGACCTGTATCAGGAAGCTATATATCTGGAAAAACATTTCATATGTACTTAATGTCTTCATAGATTCGTCATCCCCTTTGTATTAAAGTCCATTTTATCTGAAATTTCTGCGAAATAGGTATAAATCCGTTTAATTTAAGAAGCATTTACCCTTATTTAATACATCGTATCATATATTAATTACTAATTACATGTCATAAAAATTTATATACATTAATTACAAATGTCTGTCATTCACCACATATAAATATTTATTTTCACATATTACTGTAAGATATTTCAATAAGACTTATAATTTTACAATAAATAATAAAAGGACACTTTTTTATTTTTATTATTTTGAAAAGGCAAAGATTTAGTTAATTATTTATTTATTTGTTTATTTATATCAATTAATATTTTAATTTATTTTATGCAAAATTTCAATAATAAATATAATTCATTGGATTGAAATTTACAAAAAAAAATCTATTATTTTCTTTATTAATTATCATTTTGATGATTGGAGCAAAATGAAACAAAATTTTAATTAATATAAGCAATTTCGTAATTAAAATCCATTTTTATTTTTCTGTGAGAGGAAGTATAGGGAGTTGTTACAACTCTTGTCTTGAATGATTTTCATCTTTTTGAACACTTTTAATGTTGTTAACTATTCACACACGTTGTTGTTTGCATACATATATAAATATTAATAATTGTTCAATTACAGTTTAATCGAGATTTATTATCTTTCTTAATAGGTTATTATTTGGGGTTTTAACAGATACATGAAGACGCAATGCATTCTGCTTAAAAACCTTCCTAAACTGTAAGTGACAAGTAGAATTCTATATGAAATATTTTTAATTTTAATAACGAATGGGTTTCTATCTTAGGTCGATTGTATCAAAAATGGAATTTCGAAGAAGTTTCAAATAAATTTGCAATATTGTTTTCTTTTGATTCATATATTTACTTATCAACAATGTTAATTTAGTTAGTCTTATTTTATACGAGCACTTCTTTTCATTTCAAATATTCAACACCGAATTAATATACA
The DNA here is from genome assembly GCA_932274085.1 of Protocalliphora azurea. NCBI lineage: Eukaryota > Metazoa > Arthropoda > Insecta > Diptera > Calliphoridae > Protocalliphora > Protocalliphora azurea. The sequence goes on from OW026523.1 coordinate 91,136,503, forward strand.
TTTTACATGCCAACCATAAAATTAATATTTTTGTATTAAATTAAAATGCAATAATTTTGTAATATTGCTTTTAAAAAATCTTAGTAAACATATTATCAAATCGATAATAAAGCTATGTTCACATTTGGCAAATATTTAATCAAAATTGCGTGACCACTAGTTTTACAAAAATACGAGGGCGGATCAATAAGTCCGTGAATTTTCGAATTTCCCTCGTAGTTATATGAAATGCAACACTATTCCCCTCAAGTATCAACTGTTAATAGACTACTGTCAAATTTTGAGCAAGTGTCGTCATTTACTTTGCATTTAACAGCTGTTCAAAACATACAACTTCGTGTATTTTTCTAAAAATGGAAAAAAGTGAATTTCATCATTTTTTTTCGAAAAAAAAATCGTCAATCAAACCAGCTCGATAAATACTACGGGGACTCTGCACCATGGATTTCAATGGTAAAAAAGTGGTTTACTGACTTTTGTTGTGGTCGCACACCACGATATGGTGTTGGCCGACCGAAGAGTAAAAGTGCGTGAGATTATTGATGCAATAGGCATTTAATATGGCAGTGTGGTTTCGATTTTAAATAATCAGCTGGGTTTAAGAAAGTTGTCTGCAAGATGGGTGCCGCGTTTGCTCTCAATTGACCATAAACGTAAACGTGTGACAACTTCAAAGGACTGTTTGGAGTTGTTTATCCGCAATCCGAATGAGTTTTTGCGGCGTTTTGTAACTATGGATGAAACACGAATCCATTATTGTACTTTAGAGACCAAGCAGCTGTTTAAACAATGGGTTTCTCCGGTTGAACCTGCTCCGAAGAAGGCCAAAGTAAGTTTGTCGGTCAATAAGGTGATGGCAACAGTTTTTTGGGACACACGCGGAATATTCCGTATCGATTACCTTCAAAAGGGAAAAACAATAAACGGCGAATATTATGCCAACTTATTAGAGCGATTTAATGAGGATGTAAAAAGGAAAGAACCCCATATGGTCAAGAAAAAAATATTTTTCATCAAGATAATACACGGGTGCACACGTGTGCAGTCTCAATGGCAAAACCCTATGAATTGGGCTACGAATTGGTACCTCATCCGCCATATTCTCCGGATTTAGCCCCTAGTGACTACTTCCTATTTCTAAACCTAAAAAAATGGCTCGGTGGAAAGAGATTCAGCTCCAACGATGAAATTATTGACCAAAGAAATGCCTATTTTAAGGACCTTGAAAAATCCTATTTTTACGCAAACTAAATGACGACATTTGCTCAAAATTTGACAGTAGTCTATTAACAGGTGGTACTTGATAGAAATAATGTTGCATTTCATTTCAGGGACTTATTGATCCGCCCTCGCATTGTTTGCCGTTGCTTAAACTTGCAAATGTTTTGTAAGAGAAAACAGCGTCAAACAAAATTCGATAAAATGTCAGCTATGATTAGTGGTAAGTAAAAAATGTTTTCGCATTGGAAAAGAAAAATTAGGAAATATTTTATATAATGGTTACGTGATTTTGGTTAAATATTTGACTAGTGTGAACTTACATTAGATATTGTATTGAGATACTCAAATCAAACACTCGAATTTGTAAATAGTAAATATATTTTAATAGTAAAAAAATTAAAATTTGTTCAATAAAACATTTACGAATTTCCATGTTTGATTTTAGTAACTCAGAGATAAGTACGATTTTAGTAAAAAATATAATTTGCTTTATAAGTTTAGTAATGGAATACGATATTTAACTTTTTCTGTGTATTTTCACAAAATCTTAAAACTTTCACTCTAGTAGTTCTTTAGCTATTCGATTATCGATATTTACTTTATGAATAATTCGATATGTTACACACGAAATGACAAACTCAATATATCTTCCATCTTTCCAGATGGTGGTTATAAAAACAATAAATAATAATCACTAGCAATAAAATCTTTAACCACAAACTTAATTTGCCAAATTATCAAAAAATCTGTGTTCATTTTGAAAATTTAAATTAAATCAAGAAAATACTACTTTAACTTAACCTATCATAATACTATTTAGTTTAGAATTATTTACTTAGATAAGAAAACCAAATCATACATATGAACAAATTTTATATAAATTAATTTGTAGAATAAATAATCAACCACTTACTGGCAAAAGAAAACTAATTTTTAAGATAAACTTTAAGACAAAAGTAAAGTAAATTATATTTCTTTTTCATTCTATACACGTCACATAAAAAACGTATGTATTTGTGTATCTTTTTATATATTTTTAGGGTTTTTTTCACTTTGCCACAGAATGCAATCTACCATAAAATCCATTTGAATATAATATTACAAATCTAATTTGAAATTTATGGAAATTCAAACAAAAGAACGTCTTTCCATTTAAGTTTTTTATTATTTGCACTCATATGTGTTATTTTCTGTTAACTTCTTTGCTAAAAGATAAAGAAAAAAAAGATACATACTTAGGATGCACAATAACTTACTTTTATGTGAAAAGAGAAGGTGGTAACGTTTTTTTTTTCTCTCTTTGAAATAAAATATATTTTTGACAGTCAATTAGGGCTAAGATGAAGATTTTTCTTACACTAGATAATGAACTGTAAATATTTCAGTCTTATATATCCATAAAAGGATCCCATTTATTGTCCTTAATTTCAAACAGTTCATAAAAGAAAACAGATACTTTTTAACTGAAATGAAGAATGGCAGGGGCTGTTTTTAACCCCATTTTGACATATGTTACTTTTTATCGTCAGTAGGTTTAACATTGCCTAATTAACTAATTAATTAATGGTGATTGTTTCACAGTTATTGTTAGATTAATAGGTTGTCTTAAAGAAAAGAGTAATAAATCTAGTTTTTTATAAATAGTCTATTCAAAATTGGGTGTTGCGAAAACGCACGAATGGTCATTTGTCAAAGGTAAACATGTACGTCGCGAATTAATTACTAAGTTTTCCTTATCAAAGGTAAAAAATAGCTTGTTTATAGTAGACAAAAAATATTTTCAAGTTGTTATGAACCAGAACATAAAGAAGGCGGACAGATGATTTTAACATTTGATCTTTATGCTCCACTACAGGGGATCCCACCTCTTCATGCTTTACGGACCCTTTTATAAATTTCTGTTTCTTCGCCTACTCCTTGATACATTTTGATTTTTAGTATAGCAATGAAATGAAAAAAGGTATTTATCTATATATATAAAAGAAAGTGATGTTAGTTACTATTGTTATAACTCAAGAACGACTAGACCGATTTTGATGATTCTCACCAATTCGGACCGGTCACCGGCCAGAAAAGGATAATACGAAAAAAAATTCGCGAAAAATCCGCGATAAAAAAAAACTCTTTTTTGTCATAATTTCTTTGCCTTAATAATCATTAAAAATATTTTTTTTAATACAAATTATAACAATTACTGTTTCTGTTTCTATCGAAACGCTTACTTTTTTGTGCGATTTGTTTTCTGGTGGTGGTGTAGAATTCTATTTCCAAACGGTAAGTTCCAAGTAAAGCTCATCATTTAGTGAGGTTGTGATATTTAAAACCATTTGTTGTATTTTTGGCATTCGTTATTAAGTGTTATTCACAATGCCGCGACCCCGGAGATCTAATATTTCGCGTCGAACACGTAATGCAAGTACTTATCGTAATATCGTCAATCAATTGAATATATATGAACGAGAAATCGCACGAGAACAACCCCGTATTAGTTTGGCCCGACTTCGTACATCACAAACGCAGGAAGAAAGGCAGGCGAGAAATGAAACGGCTCGGTTAGCAATGAGAAATCGTCGAGCAAATGTAGCAATTCAACAACTTTAAAATTTTTAATCAACGCATAAGAAGAATTGCTTCAAGTTCTGATTTGAATCAAGCAGCGTTCCATTACAACTGCAATTTCGACTACAGCTCTCATCATTCCGTTCAAAAAAAGACATTGTCTATCCGCTAACCTTAAGATGAAGTAATAAATAAATATAAATTCAAATTTGCCTTAAATACATGCGTATATTTTTTGATTGAGCCCACATCTACATCATATTTAAATTCTTCTGTAAAAAACACTTTATAATAGGTATTCCTTAGATTTTTATTTAAAGGTCGTAAATTTCGTTAAAATATCAATTTAAATCGTTCAGTAATACAACACTAATGTTTGCTTAGGGCCAGCAACGCGGCTCGGGTCAGCTAGTTTTAAATAAAATTGTATTATCAAAATTCATATATTTATTATATATAAAAACTATGAAATTTTTAAACATAGAATACAACTAGAAGTTTATGTGAGTGGCACTTCGAACTAAATTTAAAAAAAAAAAAAAATTCTAATTTTTTCCAAAACACAAAAATAAGACATGCCTCTGTATCCTCCTCTACACATGCACCAAATTTTATTTAAATTGATAACCAAGGATAATTTTTTTTATTTAAAATAGAATTACTCTATTATTCATTAGACTGGCACTGACTCCACTTTGTTCACGTATTTTTGATACCGACATGGCAGAATTTGATGCAATTCTAAGAATTTTTCATCTTTCTTTTGAAGTTGTTGTCATTTTCTTCCGCCCTTTCATATTTTATCCATATCTTCCCAAGTTATTTAAATAATTGTACACAACTGTCTTTCCTCTATTAATGTTTTTGGCAATTTGGACCGGATTCTGGCCTTGAGATTTCAAAATCAGAATTTTTTTCTTTTTTAGAGTTATTAAGAGCCTTACCACGTCCCATTTTGAATAAAAGCTATTTAAAAACTATCAGATTAAAAATTCTCTAGCCGTTTATATTGAAAGAAATTCAAATCATAGCCTTCCTAATTAATATTAAAAGAATTCCTTATTCAAATGACACACGAAATAGTACCACAGAAATACATGTCTTTAAATAAATGCATAATTTTAGTATAACAAAATATGTATATTTTTTATTTCTTCAGGAAACTAAAGCCAACACTTTGATATTTGTTTGTGCAAAAAATATTTTTTTCTGAACTTTAGTTTAGGAGATATACTTAATTAAAGTTAAAAAAATATGATTCCTTATTCAAGTGGCTGGGAGTGTATAAGTAAGACTAATATTTTGCTAATTTAACTTCGTCGTCGAATAGATGAAGCATTTTTTAATGTTGGTGCTTTTTATTAATAACTAATCTAAAAAAACTTTTCTTGTTTTATTTAAATACAAAATAAATCGTTCAAATAGTTCGATTTTTCAAATATTTCAAAAGTTAACTGTCTATGTTATCTTTATTAAAGTCACCTTACTCTATTCAACCTTTTCGTGATAAAAATATTTAAGTGTAACCTTTTAGGCTCACATGCCTGGCTATTCGCAGAAAATATTATGACTGGAAGCACACAAATTGTGACTATACCCAATAAACCATAAAACAATACAATAGCGAAACAATAAGCTACAAATTATAGTATCATATTATATTATTATTATGGTATCGAAATATATTTTTCCAATAAAATAAAACATAAACATATGGAAAAAAGTTTAAAATAAAAATATAAAAATTAAAGAATTTTCGAGAAACAAAAAAAAGCTGAGAATCAAATACAAAAATATCATTTGTTAATAACTTTTTAAAACTAAAACAAAACATTTCAGGTACGTAATTGCAAATATTATTATTGATAATATTTGCATAAAAATATGTTATGTATGGTGAATTTTATATATTATATATTTATTAAGGACTTTTTCTTACTTTAGCTGATTAAGGTTCTTTATTATTATTATTAGTATATTTAAATGTAAAAACATAATTTTTGGTATTAAATAGCATTCAGAAAAAAATGTAGACCATAGCGATTTTACTATCGTTATTTTTAGAAATTATGATAACGAAAACAATATCATAATTTTATGAAAAGAAAGGTACACTTTAGTGTGTAAAATCTATCGTTTTAGATTCGAAAACGATTAGCACTAGTGGGTGGTAATTTTTATCACCTAGGTAATATCGTTTCAATATCGTTATAATATTGGTTCCTATTCACCAAAAAAAAAAATTTATAATTATTTGTTTTTAAAATTAAGACCTGGTATGTAGACAGTTACAAGAGTTGTGACTAGGTTTTGGGAAACAATCAGCTAGGGAAATTATTATCTAGCGTTTCCAGGAAAAATTTACATATACTCCCGCGAAAACGGGAAATTAAAATTCTACACTTTTAATTGTATTTTAGTTAAAAATTTAATTTTGTTTTTATTAAAAAACTAGTTTACTGAAATTTTAATAAATTTTAAAATTTTAATAATTAATAAGATAAACTGCGCTCTCTTTGCAGATTCACGCGTTGGGATTTTAGAGCTTCAAAATTCCAAGTCAAAACTTTCATATAAAACAGGTGAAATTTGGAATGGTATATATTCAGACCGCTTGGGCTATTGGGATTATTTTCTATTTGAAAATCATACTTGAGAAGTTACCGCTCAAAAAAGCGTAAAATTATTATATGTTATTAAACAAAATTTCATTTTAGACAGAAAAGATTGTAGACACTTTCTCTGCAAGAAGAACAAAAAAAATCATTATTTTTGCAATTTTTGTTTCAAAATCATTTATTTTTGGAGTCGGGCAAGATATTGACTTTAGATTTTCTTTATGCAATAGATAATTTTGTTCTTTAATTAGTCAAAAATAAAAGTAATAAAATCTGGCATATATATGAAAAACAAAACTGGTCTAGGAACTTGCAAAATTGAGGTAGTTAAAATTTTAAATATAAATAACCCGAAAACTATAAGAGATAAATAGCACAAGTAAGCATGTTTTTTATAAGCCTTATTAAAGGCCTATGAAATCTTGGAAATTCAATAAGAAACAAAAAAATTGGCAAACTTATAAAATATATATCTTCTGAGAGATATATGGGGGCGCCCGTTACAAACTTAAAATTACACACTCCTCTGCTGCGTTTATGTAAAATTTTATGTAAATCCAAATAGCCAATTAAAAGTTACAGATTTATTTTCAAAAATTTTCTATTCTGTCCCACTGTGCACTATAACAAAACTGTTGTAGTGTTATACAAAAGTTGTGATTTAAGTTAATTTAGCATTTTCCCGGGAATTCCCGGGAACACGATTTCTTATTCTCGTTTCCCGGTAAGTTGAAAAGTCCGGAAATTCCCAAACCCTAGTTGTTACTATCATAAAAAGACATTTAAACAAGAAATATAAAATTTTTTGTTGTGGAAAACAACAATGCATGCATACATATTTGAAATCTTTGAGCACCAAGGAGCGAAAATGCAGTTTTATATAAAATTCTTACCCGGAATTCCTACTGATTTTCGACGCATCTTGCTCTCTTTTTTTTTTTGCGAATTAGCTACTCTTCTATAAACATTTTAAATTTTTAAATAAAATTTTGTATTTTTTCTTTTACTTATTATTATTATTTTTTTTTATTAAATGGCAAGAAAGTCACAATTTTTCGTTTACATAGCATGATAAGCATGTTTTGTGACTATGTTAACAGAATACCGAGTTATGGCTGGGTCACAAGAATAATGTCATAATAAAATTGTGATTTTTTTAACACTTTTTCCATGAGAGCAGCAAAAGTTATATCTAACATATTTGCTTACTTTTAATATATATATTAAAATATATTCATTATATCCTGACTTCACTGTCGTGTCGTATTTATTATTATGATACTTTTAAGCTTATGTTATGATATGAGCAACATAAAGTAGTAATAGTCTCAGTCACAGCAAGAAAAAGTTATAAAGATAAAATGATATGATTTTCTTACCAAAAATAGAAATAAAATAGAGCAAAAAAAAACAAACTAAAACAAAGAAGCGTAGAAAAATATAAAAACAGACAGCAACAATAACAATGCAGCCAACACCAACAGCAACTCAACTCAGGCAAACAAGAAAAATGTCAACAACGACAACAACAAAAATAGCAACAAAATAAAAATAAAATATTTTACATAGTTTATATACAAATTTGTTGCAGAATATATAGTCATAGAAAAATTACTTTTTTCGGAAAAAAATATGCAAAAATATTTATATTTTTTCGAAGAGGGATTTGGCAAGAAAAAAATTTATACATTCTAGGAAAACAAAAAAAAAAAACTTTTTTTAAGCTAAATTTCCTTTTTGCACAAAAATTTCTAACGTTGCAAAATTTTTGACTACTTTACTATGTAGCAGTGTTGGTGGAGTTTGCTTGCAGTTGTTGTAATGCATTGAAATTGTTGCTTTATGCGACTGTCAACAGCAATACATCTTTTGGTTTGTTCATTCAGTTATTTGTTTTGTTGTATTGTTTACAACAACTGTCGCGCGCAAAGAGCATTACGATGAATATTTGTTTTATAAAATTTTTATTTAAAAAACTGCTAACAAAGGCTTATTTGGGTTTTTTATATTCTTGAAAATTTTACCATTTTAACATTTATTGTTATTTGCTTTTGTGTTGACAGTTTGAAGATTTTTGTTTGCTTGTTTGTTCTTTTTTTTAACATTTGTGGCAGCAACAGCTTAATAATAATTTAAAGTTTTCTGTTAACAAATTTTTAGAGGCTGAACTTTTCAGCATTTCCAATGTGGCTGTAATGACAGTGTTAAGATAACAAATACAATTGGCTAAAAGGAGATTTCCAAATTTGACTTGTGTCAAATAACTCTTGTAAGTTTTGCCATTATAGCGCACACAAATAAATAAAGTTTCGTAATAGCGATAATATTTGTTTTGCAAAATATAATTTGGAAAAATATTTTTAAATTTTGATGAGTTACTTTCAGAGAAGATAAAGTGTTCAAAAATTAATTTATTGAAAAAAGTTAGATATTGAAACTTTTTTCTGTGACAAATAAAAGAAATTCTTCAAAGTTACTAAGTATACAGCGTGTAATTAAAAAATATCGTGTGTAGTTCTTCCTTGGATATATTACTTATACATAATGCCAAACATAGCTGCTTACTAACTAAAATGCAGAATTATTCAAATACCCAGAAAAAACATAACTTCCAATTTTAAAAGCAATTGCTTCCAGCATGCATTACACGGCTACTCCCATCATTACGTATTAGTACTTCTATAAGTAGTTTTTAGTATATATAAAAGAAATTTTATTTTTACCTAACTCAGTTGTCAAGAGCCTCTAATATTAAAATTGAGTATTAAAATCAAAAAGGGTTCAACTCACAATTGACGCAAAAATACATTTTTTTAATAAATAATTTTTATTTATATCCCCATGTGAAAACTACATTTTAACGCATAAAAATGCAAATCAATTTTGGTGTAGCGAGTAAGAGTGCATAATAACAAACATAAGCAGTGTAGTGACGTAAGTTCAAATCTCAACCGAGCCAAATTTTATTTTTCTTGCGCGTAAAAAAAATAGCATTTAAAACAAATGTTTTGTACCCAATGAAAACTGGTGAACCCTCAGACATCGCGAACAAAATTCGTCAGTTATAGCACCAAAAAAGGAAGCTGTTTTTCATATTGTTCTCGCTTACAAAACACATAATTTAGTAGGCGTACAGTTTCTCAGAAATTGATTTCATTGGCCAAAAGTACAATTTTTTTGTTAACGCCGATTTCCAAAATTTTAATGTCATTCAATAGTAAAAATTATTGAAACTAAGGTGACAAAAAATTATATCACAATATAGATAATTGCGGGTGTGACACGCTGTTAAAAAAAGTATTTTATGTTATTTTATAAAAAAAGAAAAATGCGATTTTAGAAAATTTGATCAGAAATAAATTATCATTACTCCCAAGCTGTTATTGACTATATTATTTTATTGTATTTTTAGGATAATAATCTTTAAGAAATGGTATGATGTGTCACTGCACCATTTATACCTGCTGTGTTATTAAATGTTTTCTCAGGTACTATATTTTAGTTTAGTTTGAATTTTAGTTATTTTAGAATTCAAATTTCACTACCAGAAGAAAGGCGAAAATTTCCTCTTAACCCTATATATACTTCTTTACCTTTCTGAATCCATTTGAAGAACACTTTTTCCATTTGGATGAAATTACTTGCTAAATGTTTTCTATTTTTATTTTACCTGTTCATATGACTCAAATATAAATACATCAAGCCTTATAAGTTGTGATACGTATCTTAAGTATATATAATTATTATATTATTACTAATTTTCTTTTAGCGTATTTTACCTATTTTTAGCCCTTTTTAGTTTTTAGTACTTTGCTTATTGTACTTATTTATGTTACTTAGGAACATAGTATAACATAATGTAAGAAAAGGATAAAAGACAGTGGTATTCGAATATAAACTCAGTTGCTATAATATATCTAAGCAATAACAACTAAATTTTAAATCTTTATAAAACATGGAGAGCTTCAGCTATAAAAAATAATTCCAAGTGTATTTTAAAAACAAGTAAGTTACGTTCAAAGGAAGGTAAACTTATACAGCACCGAAATCAATAAAGAAATCGGATGTGGAAATATTTAAGAAACTATTCTATATCAATTTCGATCACAGAAACAACTCAAAAAAGACGATATCATTCAAAAAGCGCTAGAGCAGTGAGAACAAAACGTATTATTAAAAGCATTCAACGCCAAGCGATGAAAAACAGTTCTCAAATAAAAAGACACTAGCATTATTTTCAGATTTGAATTAAACAAAACAGTAACATATTACTGCGTACAATTAAAAAAGGCTCAAATCTCTATCTTTCATATCATCACATAACTGTTGCTAAGAAGGACTGTTTGCCACCAAGGAACACTATTACAATCACACAGTATTTTCCAGAGGTACAACATCAAGATCTACTTAATCATAAAGCTCAACGCTTGCTACTATCATTTAAAGGAAATGATTTAAAGAAATATGGAAACTGCAAGTTAACTCTCTTTTGCAAATGGTGATGTGATGGTTCTTCTGGATAAAAACAATACAAACAATATGTACATATGTGAAAATACTTCAGACACAGACATGTTCATGGTGCCATTTGTACCATTGTAATTGATAAAGAATTTTGAAGACACGAAGCCTTCGGTCAGTATGATGCAAATAAAGGATGTTTGGAAAGATCAAACACTATCTTCTACGAAATACTGCAGATCACTTAAATTTGAATTTGAAAAGGAAACTCATGATGCCATTAAAAAATAAGTTTTTAATATTAGAGTGCACAATTGCAACACTACATCCATTCGAATTAGAGATTGACGGCCAGACAATTGAAGTAAGATACCAATTAGTGCTAACGATGAAAGATTAGGCCAGTCCTTGACTGACACAAAGGCTTCATCCAACCTCATTATATGTCAAACCACATCAAGCCACTTAAACCAAGTCCACCAAAAATTATTAGCTAACACTGATGCATATGAATTTAGATCAATACCAATACCTATAAGACCAATACATACAAGAATACGATTCATGGAACACATATTTCGGATTCTAAATCTACAGGATCAATATGAAATAAATTTCGCATATATGGGTTGATTATAGATCAACTAAAGCAAGGATTAGGCAATACGAATGATGAAAACCCAGCAAGATGATTTTTTTTAAATCCCAAAATAGCATATGAAAAAGCAGCACCCAGGTGGTTGATATAATTCTTATTTCAAGATGTAAAACAATTATCGATGTGCTTGTGTGCAATGAAGAAATTGATGCTATAAAATTTGGTGATTGTGCGAAGGAAACTGCACGAATATATACAACCAAATATCCATGGAGAAATATGTCTGCAATAGTTCACAAAATCCTTTATCATGGAGAAGATGTCATTAAGCAACATTTCGTACTACTTGGAGATCTATCAAAGGAAGTCCAGGAAAAAAAGAATAAGAATTAAAGATTTTATAGAGAACACAGTACCAGAAAAATATCACGAAATTCTGCAAATGAATATCTATTTAATATATTACTGGCAACGTCAGATCTGCTTAACTCCAGCATTTAAAGTCAATGGAAAGTAGAACGTAATAGGGACTTAGATAAAGAAGCAAAAAAGCTGCTAGAGAACAGAAATAATATAGAACTAAATATGGAATATTTGCAGGCTATTTACCAACTGAATAAATAATAATTATAATTTCATTTCATTGCTATTTAAGTAAGAAATCAAACAAACATGAAAAAACTTTTATTTATTATAAAAAATAAAAATGTTTATCCTTAAGGTTATTTAAATAAAAAACGAAACATTAAAAAAGTCGTATTTTTTTTTTTTTTTTTTTTTTTTTGTCCAAAAACAATCGGAACCTATTCACAAATTCATCCTGAGTATTATTAAAATGTTTTTTATGTACTTATAAATTTTTTTGTAAGTAAGTACATGCCAATACCAAGTTTTTTCTGGTATAGTTTCCATATGGGGGCCTTCCAGAAAATTATTTAAATGTGTATAAATACCATAAAAATGTTAGTATCGAAATACAATTTGGCATTATTTTTATTTTGAGTATAAATCACTCCAAAAAATCACTTTAAGCTCCTAAATTTCATACAAATGCAAGATTTTGAATAAAATGTTGGCATTAATAAGTTTTATGTAAGTATATGAACCGCCGTATGAAGTTTAGCAATGTTCGATCTAAATATGTTCATAGTTTATATATAAAGACCTAATTAGAAAATCAGTTTAATGTGTCTACATAATGGTGTAGGGTATTAAATGGTCACGCTCGATTGACTACACCTTTTTTTCACGTTTGTTATAGAAATACTTAACTTAACGTAATTTAAGCTTTCAAATAGATTTTAAAGTCCTCCAAATAATGTTTTCAAGGTAAGAATTACTCTAAATTTAAATTTAAATATAAAAAAAATGGCTATATTGTTCGATATCTCAATAAACTGAACATTTAATTTGTACTTTTGTTCTTAGGAATAATTTTCAAATCATAATAAAGTTAAAACCAAAGAAAATTTACATTATTTGGAATAAAACCCAACCCGATTTTATTAAACTATTTGCAAAATAATACCACTTTATGTAGTGTTTCTTAACCCTCTAACGGTCAAGGCAAAAATGTATAAAATCAATATTCTTAGTGTAAAATTTTGGGAGGAAAGTGTAGATATTTAATTTATTATGTCAACTAATTAACCAAATGAATAGTATACGAAAATAAATTTAAATATGAATTATGTTGAAAAAATAAAAATAAGAAAAAATGCAATAAATCAAATTCTGATTATCGAGATCAAAACTACAGCTTTACTTTTGAAAATACCTCATTACGTAAGACGTCATCATGCTGGAAAGATTACTTTAGTCTTTGCAAAGCCTCTAATACAAAAACTAAAAGCTTGGTGACCGGAAACACTCCTTCGTAACACACAAATAATTTCTTTCTCTGTTTCGTAATAGAATAACTCATGAATATATACATATCTAAAAATTAGCGTGTTACTACATAAGATAAAACAGTTTTTGGTTTGTATGGCGCACAGCTCTCAATCGTATCTAGAGAGGATTAACTCGGATAAAATCTATTCGTTTGTCTTTTTTCATGCAAAAAATATACTTGCCCAAAACATCTTTAAAATTCAATAAATTAGCAACCTTGCCTTAAATTTTAAATTATCTTATTAATCCCCTAACAAGATTTATCAGAAAAAAAAAAAAGAAAAACTACCAAATAGCAAATAATAAAACTTTTTTCGGTTAATCACTAAACAACCACTCAAGCATTTAAAACTTACCGACAATCTAACATTAAGGCATGATCCTTTTGTCCAGCAACTGAAATCATTTGATCCATAATACCGCAAGGCATACCAGCAAATTTATGCTCAGCTGCCTGGCAAATCAAGGCACGCTTCGAGTCACTAGAATAAAACAAAAAATTTCAAATAATGAATAAGAAATTAAAAATAAAAAAATAAAATAAATCTGAATTTTAATAGAAATTACAAGAGCAAATACTTGTAAAACATAAAAAAAATAAATAAAAAACTATTTTTATATTTTCATTTGTGGCAACTAGTAAAATAACTATTAAAAGTATTGTATTGTTAAGCTACGACAACAGCAGCAACAACAACGAAATAACTTACTACTTACCTTTCCACCTTGTGACCGGTAAAATGTTCTACAAATGTCAATGTGGCCACTTCAATGGCAGCGCTGGACGATAAACCAGCCCCAACTGGCACATTACTCACAATGACCGCATTAAAACCAAAGGATATATTACCACCATTTCCACCTCTACCAGCAGCATCAGTTTCCATGAAACTATGAATTACACCTTTTATATAGTTTGACCATCTGGAAAATTAACAGCAACAGAAAAAAAAAGAACACGAATAATTATACAAAGTTGAAGTAGTAGAAATTTATATATTTTTTATTATTTTAAAGCCTTCTATAACATTTACTCTCTACCAAAGATGAACATTTTCGGTTTGAAATGAATGGTTTGTAAAACAAATAAAGTTTATTAAATGCCCACTTTAAATTGTAAACTAGCAACAAGAGCAACAATATTATGTTTGCGTGTTTCATATCATTCTTTCAGTTATTTAATAGTAAATTTTTGAATACAAATTTTTTTTCACCCTTTTCAAAATATAACAGAAGCAGGTAAATGAAAAGTTTACCTGTAAACTTTGTTCCTCGACACTTTGTTGGATAAATGTTTGTTTGTTAGTTGTTTCCTTTAGAAACAAAATGTTTATTTTTGCCTTTCTGTTTTTAGGTGTTTGTTTTACTTTATGGTTCCGGATTTACAGAGGGACATACGAATGCTTGAGCACAAACTAACATGTGATTCAATTTTGAAGTTAAAAAATCAAAAGCAGTTTTAGATTAAAAACTCAAAAAATCTTAAACTGTTAATATAAGTTTCCAGCTGAGATAAATCACAATTTAAAGCAAAATTAATTTTCAAATAGAAAACACAAAAATTATAAACCGTATGTATCATGGCAAAAAAGGGCCTCGACTTATGACCGCACGTACTTTCAACCAAAAATCGATTTTTAAATGAGAAATTAAAATTAGCTTTTAAATAGAAAACACAAAAATGACAAACCACATACATCTCGGTAAAAAGGGGCATCGACTTGTGATTCACATACATTAAAAAAAAATCGATTTTTAAATGAAAAATTAAAAAAAAAACAAAATCATGAACATCTGGGTAAATAGACCTCAAATGGAGAAACCGGTCTTGATTTATGATCACTCATATCCCGTACCAAAAATCGATTATTATATGAAAAATTAAAAAAAAATATATAATCGCTAATATCTCGGTAAATAGGCCTCAAATTGAGAAAATTAAAAAAAATATATAAATTTTATTAAAATTAAATTAAGAATTGAGAAAATGACCATGATTTGTGATTGCTAGCCAAAAAATCGACCTTTATATGAAAAATTGAAAAATGTAAAATCGTTAATATCTACGTAAATTGACCTCAAATGGAGAAAAGGGCCATGATCTGTAATGACTCATATTTGATACCACAAATCAATTTTTATATGAAAAATTAAAAAGTATAAAATAGCTAATATCTCAGTAAGTAGACTTCAAAATGAGAAAAGGATCATGATTTGTGATCACCCATATTTCACACCAAATATCGAGATTCAAAAAAAAAAACATATTAATTTACTTATACCTCGATTATTAGGCCTTGAATATAATATTGTTAACATTTCGGTAAATAGGATTAAAATAGATAAAATGGCCCTAATTTGAGATCATCCATATTTCATACCAAAAATCAATTTTATATGAAACACTAAAAATTTGAAATCGTTAATATCTTGGTAAATAGGCTTCAAATTAAGGTCCTTGATTTGTGATCACGAAAAATAGATGTTTATGTGAAAAATTAAAAAAATAAAAAATCATTAATATATCGGTAAATAGGCCTCGAATGGAGAAAAGAACTTTGATTTGTGATCAATCATATTACATATTAAAAATCGACTTTTATACGAAAATTTCTAAACATATAAAATCATTTGCGTTATTAGGCCTTAAATTGAGAAAAAGACCTTGATTATCGATTATTATATGAAAAATTCAAAATCTTTAAAATCAAAAAATATAAAATCGCTTACAGCTCTGTAAATAGGCCTTTAACTGAGAAAAGCGCCTCGATTTGTGATCACTTATATTGCATAACAAAAATAGATTTTTATATGAACAACTCAAAAAATATAAAGTTGTTAGTATCTCGGTAAACAAGATGCAAGAAAAGAACCTTGATTTGTGATTAGTCATAGGTTAGGTAAGGTTAAAAAGGGCGCCTCCACCCAAAGACCATTTTTTTCAATTGTGATCCCTTTATAAATAACAGAGAAAGTTGATAGACGAAGAAAGGGAAAAACCTTAGTAGAATAAAGCACAAGATTGGAAAAAAAGAAAAGTAAATATAAGAAATATAAGAAAAGAGTGGAACATAAGATCCATCAATCAACCATGACTACCTCTAAACAACTTTATCACCATTACGAACTCTATAAGATTGCTTAGTTCTCCACCCGCAACCTATACCAGTTCGTGTAGAATATGGCTGCCAAACCACTTCAGTGTACTACGCTTTATGGCCATGAAATATAACCCAATTGGAATCCTAACCGATACCTCCACAAAAGACCTGTCCAACTCCGAGTCCTTACGAATTATCTCATCAGCTATTTCATTGCCGAGAATATGGCAGTGACCAATAACCCAACATAGTCTTATTCTGTAGGCATCCATTAGACTTATAAATTTCTTCCTACTTCCCAGCACTAATCTGGACCTGATAAAGTAACTTGTCATTGCCATCAGTGCTGTCTATGATTACTCATATTTTATACCAAAAATCAATTTTTATATGAAAAACTCAAAAAATATAAAATTATTAATATCTTGGTTAATAGGCCTTAAAATTTAAAAAAGGCCTCGATTTGTGATCGCTCATATTTTCTACCAAAAATTAAAAAAAAAAGAAAATAATCCAAAAACATAAAATCGTTAATATTCTGAAATTGAGAAAAAGGCCTTTATTTGGGATCACTTATATTTCAGTCAAAAAATCAATTACTATTTGAAAAATTCAAAAATAGTAAAATCGCTAATATCTTTGTAAATAAGCTTCAAATTGAAAAAAGTCGGCTTTGATATAAAATCATTCATATTGAGTAGCAGAAATCGACTTTTGTATAAAAATCTGAAAAATTTTAAATTGTTAGTATCTCAACAAATAAGCAGTTGACCATGTATTGATTTTTATAAAAAAAAAAATCACAAAATTTGTAATCGTCAATATTGCTAATAAAATATATTGTTCTCTAAATCTTTGACCACATTTTAAAAAGAATTTTAGTTAAATGTCTTTTTATGAGGTTATTTGTGGGATCTTTGAGGTCAGTTGTTAGTTGTTTGCTTATTTGTTTTGCAACAAACCAAACAATAGTTACCTGATAAATCATAATTTTTCATAATTGTTTACAAAAGAATAAATGATAAATACACTTAATAAATTTGATTATTTCTTGTAGGCAAAATTCATAGATAAAAAAATTATAGAAAGGTAAAGAGACTGATCGAAAGCTTTTATAAATGTTTGGTAGATTCAAAATTAGTCTATTTTAAATGATAAAGTTTTCCTAATTCTTTTTTAATAATTTGTGCGCTATACCATTTATAATTTTTAGAACAAGCATTATTTTTCTCGCAGTATGGTTTCTTGTTTTTTGTTGTTTGTAGCAACTTAGTCAAAAAAAAAAAACTATTTTATCCGTTTTTCTTTAAAAACAATCACTTGTCCAAACAATTCACCCAAGAAAGTACAAGGAAGTCAACATTTAGAAACCAGGCAAAGAACTACAAACAATGATGCAGTCAACGTAGTCTTTTATATGAATGTGTGTAAGAATTTCACTAAATGTTTGCATAAAATGCAAAAGTTAGCTGAAGGGAACCAACATCGAAATGAAAAAAAAAAACTTAACTAAAAACAGAACAAGTCGTCTATTTACTAAGAAAAACCAAAAATGTTAAGTTATTAAAAAAAAAAGAAGACAAGGAACACACATCTTGACAAGGAAGTAAAGTGAAATAGAACACAGACACACCGGCTGACAGATGTACAAGCCGACAGTTAGTACTAGGACTTACAGAAGCATGCCAACTGGACGCATCAAAAACAACTTGGAGAGAGGGAGAGGGAGAGACCTTTTTTCCGAAAAAACGCAATTGCCAAACGTTACTTTGCAAAAGAACACAAATACACTTTGAAACCAAAAGAAAAATAACTATGGTTTATTTTGCTTGTCTTTTTAGTTTTAACAGTTTGGTTTCTTCCGTTTTTCTCGTTAGTTTTTCTATAGCCAGGTAAGACAGGTGATGAACACTTAGAGCGATTTCCAAGTAATGTAAAACTTTTAAATAGTGTATATTGCAAAAAAAAAAAGATGAGAAATGCACAAAGTAGATAAAGGAATATAAATTCACGTAGATTTTTTTTTGAATTTGTCTTGTTTCCCTAGTCAATGATTAAGTTTGTTCTATGCATGCATAATTTATCCTATTAAAGCTAAATTTTTAAATGTAAATTGGCGGACGTTTTGTGGGACATCATTTCAGAAAATTAAGCAGTTTTTTTTTTTTTTTGCAACCTTAATTTGTGTTGTCTCAAGTAAAAGAGAGATTTTATCATTGATTAACACTAAACCCAGAAAACATTTCAAATGCGCTAAGTGAAACGTATGTAAAAAAGCGTTAGCTAATGCAACAGTGCTCAAATGGGGGTCCCTAAAGACATTCGTGGGGGATCGCAAATAGATCTTAAAAATATTCTTAAATACACAATTTTTGAATGTAGATATTATTTAGAAATTTGAATAAAAATTCCAATGAAAGCATGAAGCTATTTTTAAATGGAAAGACATCTTTATACAAAACAACCCCAAATTAAAGCAAATGTAAAGATATATATATTTTTACTAAAATTAGTTCTTTTAGGAATAAACTAGTTGCAAGAAAAAATAATGAAGGAAGCCATGCTTTGCTTCGATTGAAAATATTATGCTTAATAAACTGATGCTCTTTAATGTCACAATATAAAGAAAATTTTACGATAAGGCAGGGAAAACTTTTAATTAAAAAAGATAAATAAATCACTTTAATTTGATGAAACAATAGATTTTTCACAAGAAATCATACTTTTATTTTTTGTAAATATGTTATGCCAAGAATTCTTTTTATAATGCTAGAAACACAACTGCGTAGTATGAACGTAGAAGCGTACTAAGTTGTCAGATTAGAACTTAAATATTTTTATTGAAAAACACACAACAACCGGAGTATACGTTGAATACAGTCGGACAAAATAAAGTGCGGTTTTCTACTCTTGCTATTTACTTCATAATAACTCTCTTCTAGGTGCATCATAGGCTACTTTTTTGGTGTCCAGATATTTGTCCTTTTATATTGTTTAATTTAAAAAACCAAAGTGTTGTGTTGATCGTGAATTTTGGGCGACAAAATAAAGTAACACTTTACTACTCGTAAATTATAATTTTTCAATTTCTAATTTCCAATTTCTAATTTTCCAATTTACTGTTACAAAATGAAGGTAGATGAATTCTATTTTTTACAATAAGTACGACCATATTTGTTATTTGAAAACCAAAAAATTTTATATTTATTATTTTATATCTATTACGTCTATGTCACAATTGTGCGTAAAATGAGCTCAAATACAGCACAAGCGATCGTAGTATGTTTCTACGATGCAATTGTGTTCCCAGTATAAAGTCAAAATTTAACCACAAAATAACGTCCTGTGGAATAAGAGTATTAAAATTTGCTCGAATTTAAATCTTTTCAAAAGTGTTAAAATGTAATTCAATTGTTAAATTAAATTTTGAATCATCAGATTTTAAAAAGTTTAATTAAAATATGGCAAAATTTATCCACTTGTTGGCTGCGAAGCCCTTAAACTTTTAGAACAATTTTCATCAACATATATTTTTAAGTGAAACTATTATTTTCACTCTTTTGTCCATCAAAACAAAGAATCGATCTTTTTTCCGAAAATGTCTATTCATATTAAAGATCTCATGAAGCAAAAACAATGCCGCTATCAGTGTAACCAGACGTAAAAAGTTTTTTCAGCTAAATCGAGTTTAAAATAAAGCTAAAAGATGCTAAAAATTTATTTAAAAATACTAAAAATAATGCTAAATTAATAAAATACTTTCTATATTTTCGTTTTTACTTAATTTTGAATAATTTCGCGCTTATGTAATTATAAAAATAGAATCCATTATATACGCAGAAGAAAATGGAAAGAAAATAAGTAGAATAATAAGAATTGGTTACTAAACCATAAGAGTTATAAGCAGATATATATATATATATATATATATATATATATAAATATATATATATATATATATATATATATATATATATATTATATATATATATATAAGCTATAGAAGCTATAATCATTTTGTGCTCCTATCTTCTGCCACCAAGTCATCCAATTCACAAGATGAATCATACAATATGTTGCTGTTTGCAGCTATATACATACCCGAAACCTATGGTTAGTTCTGTTCAAGATTCAGTTGAAGTTCATATTAAAATAATATTTGTTTGAAAATAATAATATTATTTTATAAACTAAATACTTCAATGAATATACTACTATTTCAAAAAGGTTTGTTTTAAAACCATAAAAACATTTATTAAATATTTTTTAAAGCGCAGCTAATTAAGAATTTCATAATTTTCGTTTTTAAAAAATTCATGGCACAAACTAAATGATCTGTTTACTTAATTACAATTATAATAATTAAAAATACATTCATTAATATATATATTTTACTCGCTAAATAATATTGTTAACATGTTAACTGATGCTTGAAAAGAACTATCATAAATTGTATTATGGCCAAAAATTGCAGTCAGCAAAAAATTAAGTTTTATTTTTTTTTTTTAGTTTTGTCCTTCTTAAGAAAAATGCTAAAAATAAAAAATTTGCTGCTAAAACGGATTAAAAAAATGATGAATTTAGCTGCAGAAATGATAAAAGGTAACACTGGTCATAATTATTAGCATTACTTTTAAATTATGTTATCTTTATATAACATTTGATTCTGATTGCTATATCAAAAGAGGATCGCGAAGCAAGATCTTTTGAGAACCCCTCCGCTAGAGACTATAGAGTGTATGGGCATTTCCTCAAACTCGTTTTCTTTTGAGGTTCAAAAAAATTAGAAAAAATTTTTTTAATGGCACATCAACTCCATTTAGTATCAATTCGAATCGATATTCGAAAAACCGACATTTTCAGAATACTGGTTTTCGATTTATTCGATAAATAGTTTTATTTAAAAACCCGAATTCGAATACGTAAAAACCCGGTTAATCAGTTTTTATTAAAATACAAATATTTAAAAAATAATTTTTACTAAAGAAAGTACACTTATAATGCATAATATTTGCAATATCAAGTAATATAAAAACAGAAAGTCATACCGCTCTTCTGCAGCGAAAGGATAATGCTCAAATTTTGTATTTTTTTAATTAAATTCTAAAAATGTTTCTTCTGATCCAACTCTACCTATGTACTAATTTATTGAAATTCACATTATTCTTTTGACAAACGGTAAAACTAAAAGTTACTTCTTTACTGGATCTGGTGCTACTAAAATCTCAAATTAGGGATTAAAAAAAACTAACTTTAATGCTTTCTTAGTATATAATGAGAATGGAAAATACTTTCAAATAATTAAGGGCCTGATTTAATACAAAAAGCGAATTGTTTAAAAATAAAATTTGTATATGAACTAAAGAAAACATTTTAGATTTTCATAAAAATTTTTATTTTTAAACAATTTGATACTTTTCATGTATAAGGCCATAAATAAGGTTCAAATGGCAAATATAAAATATGGGACGTATAGGTTCATTTAGTAAAATAAAAGAATGAGTATTTCATAAAAAAACAAGTTAAATAAAAATTATTCGAAACCGGTCAGGTTTTTAAAAAGTAAAAACCGGTTAAGTGGTTTCCGGTTTCGGTTTTTGAATGCACTAGTACCAATATTAGTTGGCATTAATGAAACACAAATCTGTTCATGTAAATGACTTATAGCGAAATGCGATATGGTTATGAAGTTTAGAGATAAAAAATTATAAAAAATGTCCAAAATTATATTTTCTAATTGGTTTTAATTCTATTTGACAACAGTCAACAATTCTTTAAAAATAAAAAATAAAACATTATTTCGAAACAAAATACATACAATTTGATATGAATTATCGATTTCCTCAGATGCTAAGCATGACGTGAATTAAGAATTACTGGATATATATATAAGATATAAGATTTGCCAAGAATCGTTCCGATACTTTTTAAAATTTTTCCGTCTAGGTCCAGGTTTACATAAATAGACTGCTTTTTGGAAGAAGATATATATAATAAGTAGATAGATAGAAGAGGCCTATAAACTATAAACTATAAACTATAAACTATAAACTATAAACTATAAACTATAAACTATAAACTATAAACTATAAACTATAAACTATAAACTATAAACTATAAACTATAAACTATAAACTATAAACTATAAACTATAAACTATAAACTATAAACTATAAACTATAAACTATAAACTATAAACTATAAACTATAAACTATAAACTATAAACTATAAACTATAAACTATAAACTATAAACTATAAACTATAAACTATAAACTATAAACTATAAACTATAAACTATAAACTATAAACTATAAACTATAAACTATAAACTATAAACTATAAACTATAAACTATAAACTATAAACTATAAACTATAAACTATAAACTATAAACTATAAACTATAAACTATAAACTATAAACTATAAACTATAAACTATAAACTATAAACTATAAACTATAAACTATAAACTATAAACTATAAACTATAAACTATAAACTATAAACTATAAACTATAAACTATAAACTATAAACTATAAACTATAAACTATAAACTATAAACTATAAACTATAAACTATAAACTATAAACTATAAACTATAAACTATAAACTATAAACTATAAACTATAAACTATAAACTATAAACTATAAACTATAAACTATAAACTATAAACTATAAACTATAAACTATAAACTATAAACTATAAACTATAAACTATAAACTATAAACTATAAACTATAAACTATAAACTATAAACTATAAACTATAAACTATAAACTATAAACTATAAACTATAAACTATAAACTATAAACTATAAACTATAAACTATAAACTATAAACTATAAACTATAAACTATAAACTATAAACTATAAACTATAAACTATAAACTATAAACTATAAACTATAAACTATAAACTATAAACTATAAA
This sequence comes from Protocalliphora azurea, assembly GCA_932274085.1. Taxonomy (NCBI): domain Eukaryota; kingdom Metazoa; phylum Arthropoda; class Insecta; order Diptera; family Calliphoridae; genus Protocalliphora; species Protocalliphora azurea. The sequence goes on from OW026523.1 coordinate 91,159,887, forward strand.
CTATAAACTATAAACTATAAACTATAAACTATAAACTATAAACTATAAACTATAAACTATAAACTATAAACTATAAACTATAAACTATAAACTATAAACTATAAACTATAAACTATAGACTATAAACTATAAACTATAAACTATAAACTATAAACTATAAACTATAAACTATAAACTATAAACTATAAACTATAAACTATAAACTATAAACTATATAAAGATTAAGTTCGTATTGATTACTTTTACCACTTCTTCAGAAATGGTGTAAGATTTTGTTCAATGTTTTATTGGCATGTCATCCCCTAAGAAGTCTACCTCAATGAAAATTCATTGATCGCCATTATAAGTTTTTCCAGAAATCAAGAATAAGTATGTAGTAAATATATTTAAAACACACTTTCACATATGTATGTTCATTATACATGTTAAATTCATTACAAAAAATGCATTACGCTAAATAGATTTTCAGATATTTCGACTTACTTACAGTGTTATCTTAAAATAGTTTTTTATTTTAATATTTGTAATAAAGAGATAAATAATTTAGATAAAAATCGTGTATTATTACCGGCAATTGTACAAATTTAATTTTTGGATCAGTTAAAGAAATTTATTAAACTTTTAACGAAAAACAATTACTTTCAGTTAATTAATACTATCATTTTGGTTATTGGTTCAAAATTAAACAAAAATGTATAAACTATGAACTATGTATAAACTATGAAGTTCATATATATTTTTTTCTGTGATAAATGCCATACCCCAGTAAAGGATCATCTTAATTATACGATCGGTTTCAGAATTATTAATAAAATAATGTAGGATAGAAGGGAGAGCATTCGCCACTTTTTTGTTTAAAACTCTCTCTGACCAAAACGGCGAAATTACTCCAACCCATAGAGTAAATTCAGCAAGTGATAGTGACAGAAAACTGTATAGCTACTAAGTACCTTGTAGCAGATTACAGCGATCATGGAGGATAAGTTAGATCCGGCCTACCAACAGTCTGGCGATTTCTTTACAAGAGGAGTCTAATGCACCAATGATAATTTTTTTCACATTTTAGATGAATTTATTAAAACAGCTGTTTTCAATTCTTGTTCATTATTATTAAGTTTATAACACTGAACAAAATATTTGCTAAATCGTAAAAACTACAAAAGTTATCACAGAAAATACTTAGAGAATCGAAAAAGAAAACAATTAATCACGTTTACCTCTAATCAATTGTAAATAAGAGTTTGATAAAAGGAAGATGAAAGGAAGAGAAAATATTTTAATGCCACAAAAACTTTTACTTCATTTTCAAGATAATTGACAATCCCAGATACGCTCATATGGCGTATATTCCTCTTTCTTCACTACTTCTATATAGAACTTTTTCTTACATATTAAAATATTTTTATTTGAAAAAAACTTAATATATATTATAGAACTTATCAAAATAGTTTTACTAATATCTTAGAAAGCAATAAAATTATTAGTATGAACATTTTCCAAGAATTGAAGGATATAATACCAAACAGCATATCATTAATTATGTGTAGTTATAAAACGATACGATAATCTTATTATGTCCACTCGAATGCCTTTCTGAATACTCAGTCTTTAACCCCTATGGTTATTCTAATTATTAGCATTATTTAAATTGATTAAACTTTTTAATACAGATAACAAAGCTAACAATTTTCGAACTCAGTCTGTTAATTTCTTTTTTTTTAACTTAATTTATCTCATGTAGTCTAATAACATAAAATATCAAATTCAATGAAATATAATTGAAAAATCTCTAAATGGATATTAAAGAATATCATAGAAAATGTTCTTTAGACTGCTGGTGTAAAACTGTGTTCATTTCTAATCAAAGGTTAAAAAGTTACAGAGTTATGATAAGAAAATTACCAAAATTTCCCACTATGAGAAGCACGGTGGCTCAGAAATTAATTTCGTCGGTCAAAAGTCCAATATTTTGTTAACATCGATTTCCAAAATATTAATACCATTCAATAATAAACATATTGACTCTAAGGTGGGAAAAAAAAATCAGGTCAAAATATTGGTAATATGTTATTTTATAAAAAAAAAATTGATTTTTATGAATTTTATCAGAAATAAATTATCATTACTTGTAAACTATTATTAATAATTGGCCGTATTTTTTTATGTTGGTGGGATAATAGCCTTTAAGAAATGGTTCGATATATCACTTTACCATTGTGTTACTAAATGTTATGTTATTAAATATTTTCTGAGGTACTATATTTCAGTCGAATATGAATTTTTGACTTTTGAGGGTCAAAAGGGTTCAAAGAAACTTTACTACCAGAAGGAAAGCCTCTTTAACCCCATATATATTTTTGCACTAGATCAATAAAAAACGTTGACACCAATAAGAAAAAGAAATATGTTCAGGACGAATCAACACGAATGAGGGGAACACAGCTAGAAGGTTCTTTTCAGATACCGAAAGAGCATCTGAAATAAGTGGTGCTAATATAAATCCTATTTCAAGATTTAAAACCATAATCGATGTACTTGTGTGCAATGAACAATTTGATGCTGGAAAATTTGATGATTATGCGAAGGAAACTGCACGAATATATGCAACCAAATATCCCTGAATAGAAAGCCCAGGAAAAAAAAACAAATAAGGATTACAGATTTTATAGACAGCACAATACCAGAAAAATATCACGAAATTCTACAAATACAGATCTATTTAATATATTACTGACAACGTCAGATCCGCTTATCTCTAGCATTCGTAGTCAATGGAAAGTAGAACATCGGGACTGCTAGCGGACATAAGTAATAAAGAAATAAATATGCAATATTTGCAGACTATTTTCAAACCGAATGAATAATAATTATAATTTTCTTTTATTGTTATTTAAGCAAAAAATAAAATGAACCGTAAAAAGCTCATTAATGTTATTTAAATAAAAAACAATATAAACATTAAAAAAATCGTCATTTTTTTACCAAAATCAACCAATTCTAGTGGAAACGGTTCTTTGAGAACCAGTTCTAGTGGAACCTGTTTAAGAATTGATAAACTGGGAACCTGTTCACAATATTATCCTGGGTATTATTAAAACCTCTTTTTTTTTTGTTTTATATGATTATAACTTTTTTATAAGTAAAGCTGACTCAAAAAAAAAAAACAAAAAATCCACATTTTCATACCAAATGCTATAAAAGAATTAAAACTTCAACTTTAGTCTTAAATTTCTTAATAATTGCTGAACCAACTTTAGTTAAATTAAAACTGAAGAAAAATTCAAGAAAATATCTCTCCACAAAAAAAATCTGGAATATTTCTCTCGATTCAAAAGTTACGGAGTCTTGGCCGATGAAAAACGATTATAAGCTACTCTTAGACGGTTAGACAAATATATATATATAATATATATATATATATATATATATATATATATATATATATATGTACATGTACCCTCTTTCACTGCTAGCAGTCGAGGGGACTATAAATAAAAACAAACAAAAAGTACTTACTTTGGTTTATCACTGGGCTGTAAATTTTCTAAAGAAAATTTTGTACGCCTGGGTTCATCGGCACCAGAACAGCAGGTAATTATATCGACTTCCCTACCAGTTGAGCCACCACCTTTGCCTCCTACAATAACCGTAACCATTGGCAAAGCCTTTCAAAAGCAAAAAAAGAAATATAACAAATTATCAATGAAATTAGTTTTCTTCTCAATTTCTTATTCTTCATTTAATATTTAAATCTTTTTTATTAATGCTGCAGTAATTAGTTGGTGATTTTCGTAACTTAATAAAGAAAATAAAGGAGGAAAAAAAATTAAAATATACTAACCATTGGCAAAACATAACCATCATTGTAATCTACATGTTCACCAATCAAATTAACACGTCCTGGTGCACAACAGGCCAATTCTGGCTCTTGGCCAAAATTTTGACGGAATGTCTCTTTGGCAGTTTGTAAAATTTCTTCAAATGTTGGTAATTTTGTAGTTGATGGTGACGGCATCATTTACTCCTTTTTTATTTTTATTTTTATTTAGTTCCTTGTCACTAATGATGATGATGTTGCTTACTGAGGTCTTTTTTTTTTTGGCAGCTTCAAGTGCTGTTTTAATGTTTGAGAAAACAAATTTATTAAAATTTAATAATTATGAAATAGACATTTATGTATGAGTATTATAACAATTATTTTCCAGTTACGTATCGCTTGTAAACGGTGTTGTCAGTTTAGCTTTTTAAGGCGAAACCCATGTTTTTTATTTTGCTTTTAGCCTCAAAATTGTTGTTTTATCATCTAGCTTTTTGTTTTTTTCAAAATTGCCTTGAAAAGGCTAAAATTGTATTATTCCACCAACGAAAAATATAGTTTCATATTTGCAATTATTTTTAAATTTTTATTTTTATTGTTACAGAATCACTTTACTAAAACCAAACCAGTTTTATGGACTTACAAAATCGATTGAAATTAATTTTGAATATAATTCTAACATGAAAACTATTTACTTAAAAATATTCTTCAGGACTTTAAAAACTAAAATATAATGAAGCGAAAAAGTACCTAAATAATTGAAAATGCTTAATCAAAAATGAACTACAGCCCAAAAATCATGCCAAAACATATTTCATATGACCCATATATATGTGGGATTTTTTGGACGATTTTTCTATGTTTTATTTATTAATATCTTTAAAAGATATCAAGATCTAATGAGAACGAAAAAAGGAGTTTAAATTAAAAATAATGTTAGCATTTTTAATTCAATTTAGCCTTTTTTGTATGAGGGTCCTGGCAACACTTCTTACATCAATTAAGTAAACGCAAACTCTTATTATAACATTAGATATGTGAAACCTAAATCTTGTAGCTAAATCAAAAAGTGATTGTAAGACATGTGACGTATTTAAAGGTGGGTTAATTTAGTAAAATTATATACGGGGAACATGTTTGTCTATCATAAAGATAAAAACTGTACTGTGAAACAGAAAACGTACGTTTCTACTTAACATAAATAGCCGTGTAGCATCCTTTTCCAATCATCGTAGGAAGTTAGAATTTGTCTAAAATGTTATAAATGATGTCCCCTTTCATAATTATGTTTAAATGTAGCTCACAAAAAAGAATTTAGGACCACCCTACTACACATATCTCAACACGAAATCTGATAAGACATGGTGAACTGTACAGTTCTCTGGATATTTGAATAATTAATATTTACTTTATGTGGAGGCTGCTACTCCTCCTTGACCTACCAGACCAACATTTCAACTACGAAGTTTAATTTACTTCCATAAATTCTGAACGATTTTACTGTACAGATTAGATCCGCCACGGCAGCTTGTCTTCTTGGAAAAATCTCTTCCTTGATGTATAGCTCATACGTGGTAGAGTAAAAATCATGTCATGCTACGCTCTGAGACTATTCTTTTGGTCTAAGAGTTGTATCAGCTTGGCAGGTATATATAGGTTTACCATTGACTGGATTTGTCTGGAGCCTATACTGGTAGGAAAGGACCTTCGGGGCCTGACCAGAGACCTATCACAATCTGGTACAACGGGAGCCAATAGCCCTCGGTAGAGCAATACCTGTTTGTAGGTGTTGTGGTACTGGACTGGCTGTTGGTTGAAGGCCTTCGAGGAGTCACGTGGATTCTTCTCCCGACGTGATGTTGAATGGCAACAAATCGCCGTCAATAGTGTGGCAGGAGGTTAGATAGCTCCAACTTCTAAGCAAGGGGGAGTGGACTTATCCAGAAAATGAGTCACTCAAAGACCAACGTGTGTTTGGGCCGAAAAGGCAGGTACCAAAATTAATATTGAGCACATCTCAACAGATTATGTATGTATGGGGATTATTACTTCCCTTAGATATAACGCCCTTTTTTAATCTAGTGTTGGTAGATTCATAACAAAAAAAGGTTTAAAAACTCACTCTTCATATCCCGCTCTTCCGGAAATTTTAAGAGCACTTAAATGTAAGAAAACTGCGTGAATTTTAACAAAAATTTATACTTTTTAATAATTTTTTAAAGATAATTAAGCTAAAAGTCCATCTGGGTACTATGTCTTAACGAACATTTCTTTAGTTAGTTTTTAAACGCAATTCATAAGGCGATTTATATGGCATGACTTAAAGAATGACTTCAGTTGAACACTTTAATAAATGTCAGCACTAAAAACTTGCACTAACAGATTGAAGGAATCTTATAGACACTTTAAATATTGTGTGTTAAGTTTGTCTCATAGACATTTGACAAGACATTAATGAAGTTAAGAGAAAAAGAAAGTAGTGAATCCAACAAATCATTAATTATTCATATAATTTTCAACAGAAAAGCTAAAAAAAAAATATAATATTATCTATTATATTAAGAACGTCTTTTATAAGAGATATTCTAGGAAAATTAAATAGACGACAGATGATCCAAAATTATTTTTTGATAGCTACATTTATATGTACCTAAAATTATGAAAGGGGACAATATATACAGCATATTGGCTAAATTTCAACTTCCCATAACAATTGGAACAGGATACTATAAGGTCATATATGTTGATTATCACAAAACAAATTCGTTTTATGTATGTATCATTAATATTCAAGACAGAAAATTTAACAAAAATCTCAATAATATAAATAACCGTGTAATATCCTGTTCTAATCATCGTAAATAGTTGGAATTTGGACAAGATGTTATATGTTTACGATGTCCACTTTCACAATTTTAGGTACGTTTAAATATGCGATACACTTTGTTTATTTTCATACAATGTTGGACCACCCTATTGAAGTTACAAGCAATTTAATGCCGTTTTAACTCACGTTTGAATTATTATGAAGGTTTTCGGAAAATTATCAAATTCTTCATTTTTTAGTGAATTTTTAATAAATTTAATTTTTAAAGAGATTTGCAAAACTTGTTTAAAAAATGTTTGAATAATATCAAATTTTCAGTAAATATCTTGTTATTTACCCCCTTGTTTTGTAAATCGCTTCACCTCACTTCCATATAAATTTTTTTAAAACAAAAACAATTTATATGAAAATTTTTCAAAGTGAGGTAAAGTGTTTACAAAATTAGGACCTTAATTTCTGACATCTCTACTTTCTGTAGCTAAAACGACATTTTTCTGTTCACGTTATATAATATATCTGTATTCATTCGAATTGTTTAATCAGTAGATTAAGCAATTGATCAAATTTCCTTTTCTCATTACATTTATAATCCTGTTTAAAATGCTAATGCAAATATTCATATCATATTTGGGTCTCAATTGTTCAATTAATGAGAGTAGTGATAATTACATTTTTTAATCCGGCATGCCGGGAACCCAGGGAAATCGAAAATTTTTTCCCGCTATCCCGGGAAATCAAAAAGTTCGGGAAATTGCAATACCTAATTGAATACGACAGTCATGTGATTGTCGCGGTAAAAAAAATGATTTTTTGTTTAGTTTGATGACAAATCGTACAGTCTAATACAAGTTATAGGATTTAAAAATTAAAATTTTGAATTTTTTAACATCTATCTTTTCAATAAACACAATTTTTTATGTAGTTATGAGTAATTGGAAAATGTATATTAATTTGTATAAGAAATTTTGCGAAAATAAATGTTGAACTGACAAGACTTTTGTCAATATCTGACAGTATATTTTAAAAGAACTTTTAGTCGAAAAACTTGTTATATTTATTTGAACGTCTAAAGGCCCTTAAAAGTCATTAGCAAGGACCGGAAGTTCGTGCAAATGCATGTTTTTGCCTTTACTTTTAGAACGGAGTAAACTAAATATCGTGCGAATTAGAGAATTTGCTTTAACATGGCATCGATTTGTTAGTGCATATTTATGCATATTTTGTTGAAAATGCAAGTTTTTGCATAAATGCATATTTTTGTATCATAATTAGTGCAATATTCCAATTTAAAATTATTTTTTGTTCAGAAAAAATAATTCTGTGGACTTTTGGTAAAACGACTTAAGTCTAAAAAGTGCTAAAAAAAATGTTTTAAAATTTTAAAAATACTAATTAATATATGGTAAGCTATTTCTCCAAAACTAACAATCACAAAAGGACGTTGGTTATTGTAAAAGGTGCGTCATCAGAGGGTTCCTTATTTATCTCGTATTAAGATGTGAAATCACACAGAATAAATAATTTCATTTCGGAGAAGTATTGTCTTAAAATATTCGACAAACAATATCACTGAAAAAAGTTTATTATTGTTATCATCATCATCATTATTATTATTATTATTATTATTATTATTATTATTATTATTGTTATTATTATTATTTATAAAAATTAAGAAATAAGTACATATTTTATTTAGGACACATTTTAACATTATTAGTGCATTTTTTTAAGCGTCTAAAGCGCACTTTTTTAAATGCATGAACTTCCTGTCCCTGGTCATTAGGTATTTAATAACATGCTGCTACAGTGAAAAATCACTCGATAAATGACGTTATAGGCCTTCTTAAGGACATAATAAATTAGTTTTAAAAGTTTGCAATACACCCCCAAAAATTTTGAGTTATTCGCAACAAAACTGTTTTTTGGGTAGGATTTTGTATAAATGTATTCCTAATTCTATCATTTTTTGATACTTTTTCTTTTTGAAACTTTTTTGGAAAGTAGAAGAAACAAGCATTCCAATCGTATGTATTTGTTATGTTTTGGTGAATTATTAAAAGCTGATTATTAAACATTTAGGCAAAAATAAAATTTTTCCAGAATTGTTCAAGTTTAACTGCGATTTATTATAATTTTATCTATAAAAACTTATACAATTGTGCAATAATTTTAAAGGCATTTTTGTTGTAAACATAACAAAATTTTTAAATTAGACAAAAACATTCGATTTTATCTAATAACTTACTAAAACTTTCCATACATTTTCAATTTTTTCCTCAAAAAGTAAATACTAAGCAAAAAATATGAAAAATTATTTTGCCCTAAAATATATAAAGAACTTTTTAATTAAGTTTAGAAAATGCTTAATAACTTTTTGAGAGATATTTTTCATAGCATTTCAAACCTTGTAAATAAATATGTGTAGTCTTAAAGAAAAAAAAAATCTATGTTCTTCTGCTATCTAAATTAATTTAAAAATCTAAACTTAACTTAAAATTTATGAAGCTGCGAAGTCTATAGTACAGAAACTATCCTATAATATCTGGAAATTTAGGGAATGTTTCGAAATTTCTGAAAATTGTTATGTGATATCCCCAAGAAGGTTTGCAGCCCATATTAGATCGTTTTCCTATTTTTCTAAATTAGACGAAAAGTATGGGCGTTGCTCTCATTAATGTAAGCTTTACCATTTCCGATTTTTAAAAGAAAGATAACATATAGTACTTTCGTGTTTATATTAATGGTATATTTGATTTAATGAATAAATCCCCAAAATGCAATTTGTGGTGGAAAGCAAAACCTTCCATTTTCACGACTTGTAAACTCACTAAATATTTTTACCTCTTAATATAGAACTTGATTTTATCAAGAACTGTGAAACACAGAAATCAAAGAAATAAACCAGATATTCCATAACGACCGATAAATCGATAGCGAAGGGACCATTTGAAATTTTTTTTCATAACATATTATTCTGTTTTAAAGCCATATGGATAGCTTGTTACAAAGCTACCACAAAATTGATGCTCGAATGCTTCGCAAACTAAATTATTTTTTCATTCTCGTATCAATTTTTCTCTGAAAACTTTAGATTATTAGAGGTACAAGTAAAAAGAATGTAGGGCTAATATACCAAGATTTGGTAAAAATTTAAGAATAATTCTAAGAAATTTTGGACGATGAAATAACATTAGACTCTAACGAATTTAACAGATTCCAAGCAATACAAGCAAACTGAGTTCAACCGCTCTATATTTCTGATTTTACACTTTTGTGATAAAAAATTTTCAATTCTAATATGCTTACATATATTTATTGAATATCTCGAAAAGTAGAACCATGTTTGGGGAGTCGTGATTACATTTTTAATTAAAAAAAGGAGAATACAAAATAATTGTAAAAAGCTTTATCATAAACCATTCGTCTTACTTAATAAAATATAGGGAAAAATAAGTTACAGATTCCTTTTCCCAAAAAGTTGTAAGTTAAATAAATGATGTTTAAAAACAACACCACGGTGGGACACTGAAGAGTGCTGATGAAGGCCGTGGCGGACTAGAAAATGCATTCCATTCTGACGAGTGCCCAATAAAACATTTATACTGTATTATTCTACAATTATTCATTGAATTTAAGCCGAACATGCAGAAATTCTATAAATTTTCAATTAAATTATTTTACTTGTAATTATAATTACAAGTAATTTAATGACATTTTAATTCATTTACATAAAAGTTAGTCATATCCAAATGTTACTAAGAAAATTTAATATACGATTTTTATTTTAATTTTTTCATATTTTTAACGTCATGCAGTCGGTATTTGTTTAAACAACTTCTTAATTACAAATTAAATTTTAATTATAATTGTACATTACTGCATATAATCATTACCACCTAAGCCTGAATAGAACCAATCTTAACAAATGGATCACATGCTCGAATTCAGCTGCCCAAAAACTCTTAGTAGTGTATATTTGTGTAATTGTTTTTCTAAAATTATACCTATGTACGATAAATGATAAATAGCAATTTTTACTGTTTGGGTAATTAGTCCGAAATCGGCCACGATGGGTCAATTTGACCTTTTAATTTGCGTGTAACTTAGCTTCGGGTTACATGACGTTGCTAAACGTAAAATACAACTAGAAGTTTATGTGAGAGACAAAACTCTAATTCAGTTGTCAAAAACTTAATTCATGTAACAACAAAATACATGTAGATATATTTTGCGTTTGTGTTTTGAAAAAAATGAGTAAATTTTTTTAAAATTTAGTTTGAACTGCCTCTCACATGAACCTCTAGTTGTATTCTATGTTGCTAAATTTTGTAGTAGCTGGTGTTAACAATACGTACTAAGAATACGTACTTAGAAGTACAATGATACACTAGTTACCCATTTGGTACAATTTATTTTATTTTTTGTTTTTGTAATTTTAGTTTTTAACAGATTTATTATAGAAAATAATTTTATTTGGAAACCCAACTTTAACTCTAATACTGCGAAAAGGTTTTAATCACTATGATTAATGTAAATAATCAGTATGTTGTTCCTTTAACAACATAAAATACTTATATAGGTGTCACGCAGACTCCTAAATATTCGGCAACAAATTTACGTGAATTATTCATATTATAGAAATAAAGGTTATGAAATGATTAAGTAGGACCTAATTGATTAATTAATGAGATTTAAAGAAGAAATAGGTGGCATTTATTCGAAAGAATTATAATTATAAATTCTTTTCTTTAGTACAATCGGAATCAAAAAGTACAATTATAAGAGTAATTTGGTATAATTAAAAAAGTTCAATTGATATCCCTGATAGTACTACTTTTCTATGTTATTAGTTTAGTTGCAGTACGACTGCGCATGTAGACATTTGAGTGACAAGATCAATATGGGTAAATTTGACACAATCTAACTCTCCATGTTATGATTTCGCTTCAGGTAAAATAATTGTTATTACGTAATTTTTTTCTATTTTATTTGAAGTTCTTATTCAGAATTATAGCTATATAACCATAATGTCTTTTTGAAAAAATTTATTTGTCGGATGGGAGCAATGTAGATTAAAATTTCATTAGTTCAGCCAATCAATAGAAAAATAAAAAGGAAAGCGACTCTTGGTGGTGAAAGCTTACCATAGAAAAATATAACAATAAATAACATAAATGTACAAATATCAACTATTTTATATCCCCTAAACATACCTATTTTTACTGGTGAGAATATACAAGAAACAGATTAATTATAGGACTTTGTATATGTATTTTGTATAAAATCGATAAGATCTTTTATTACTTTATTTATTACTTTAAACTGAAATGATAAATGTTGCCCAAAAATGTATACTTTTCTAGTCTATTTACGCAAAATCGGCAGATTTTTATTTTGTTCAGTATTTTTTAATACTTCTTTTAATAATTAAATAAAAAGTGTAAAATAATATCAACAATTTCGATTTTTTATAAATAAATGTCAAAAGTGTCATTCAACCATAGTTCATTAATACTTTTGTTAAATCTAAGAAAATAAGAGATATATAGAAAATGTGTGAAAATGTTTCCCAACCCCACCATCCGTGTAACTTTTAGACACCATACCGATGCCGGGTTAATTATTTCTTTTGATATTAATTTAAATTTACTGTCATTTGCTATCGAACAAACCTCAAAAATTAAGCATTCATAAATATAAGTACAAAATGCCACCTTAGCACTTTTTGGGCCAGATTTAGCCCTTTTTTAGTAGTCCAAAACGCTAAAAATATTTTTTAACCCAAACTAAACAAACTATTTTTCCAGAGATCTTTACAATTCGTAAAGAATCCTCATTATCAAAAACAACAATCAAAACTGCTTGAGTGGAAAAGTGTTGAAAGATGTAAAAAATTTCGAATCTAGGTTCTTAATAATAACATGTATTTAAATTTACCCAGTATGTCATTAATATCTTGAATTGCAGGTTCGAAATGGTTGATTAATGGTAAAAATATTGCTTATATGTTTGTTTTTACTTTTCAAAAGAAATTATAATTTTAGCCCATTATTTCTCTTTTTCACAAAACTTTTCTTGATTGTACAACAAAACTGTCGTCTTTTTAATTTTAGAACTTCTTTCAAAAATTTTAGGCGTTTATATTCGTATAGTTGGAATCACTGTTTCACATATTAATTTCTCTCTTTAAAAACCACAACCATTTCTTTAATCTGTAAAAATAAATACTTCGACAATAAAGAGTATTAAAGAATTTAAACTACAAAGAGTAAAATACAAAAATTCTCGTAGAAAATCATACAGAAAGAATTCTCTACCATACACTTGTCATAACAAAAAAATCTTATCTGGATAAAAACAAGAACACCAACAAACCCAAAGCTGCCAGCTACTTTTTTTGGTCAAGCCCAAAATTTAAAAAATTTTCACCAAAAATCCCAACCCAAAAAAAAACGAAAAAGAAAGATATAGTCTATCAAGACCGACTATATGATACCTTACGCCATTGTGCATAAAAATTCGGGAAGGGGACTTATATTACACCTGTGGCCAATTTTACTAAATGTAGAATAAAATATACAAATACAGAATAATGCGTTGATACTAACATCTAGATGATTTTATTTAATTTAGGGCGACTCCTGGAAGTGGGTTTATATGGGAGCTATGGTAAATTATGGACCGATTCTCATAAAATTTGGCAATGTTGCTTCTACTGTCGTAAAACTTATTTTTTTCGAATATTAACTTGATACTAACATTCTTATGGGATTTATACATGTTAAAGTGATTTTCGGAAGAGGGATTTATACGGGACCTATGGTCAATTATGGTTCGCTCTTTATAAAATTTGGCACAAAGATTTCTATTTATACAAAACTTCCCTATATTCATTAAAATATTGCTATATCTAAGGCATTTATGATCGTTAAACCCTTATTCCGGGGGACATTTGTATGGAGGCTAAGTGAAGTAATGGACCGATCATGAACAATTTCAATAATCTTTGTCCTTGTGTCATGGGAGTCCTACGTAGCAAATTTTATTGAACTATCTTTAAAATTGGGACCTGCACTTTATGCACAAAGTTTACATAAACAACCAGCCGTCCAGCCAGCCAGATGGACGGACAGACATCGTTGGATCGGTTTAGAAAGTGATTCTGAGACTATTGGTATGCGTTACATATATCAGCACCAACACAACCAACTATGGTAGTGTAGGTAGTGTAGGGTATAAAGACGTTTTATCATTCAAAATATTTTTTTTGTTTTGCTTTTAGCAAGTATTTGAAAATAGTTTAAATAATTTTTGACTGAATATTTTTACGTAATTGTAGTTCCATTTTAAATTTAAAAATTTCGAGCTCTCCGAAATTTTCTCTGTATCAAGTAAACCAATAAAGCCAAAAAAAGTATAAAAATAATAAAAGATGGACTTTTTTAGATACACGACACTAAAGAAAATTCTTACAAAAAAATATGTTAATAAAAATATTTTTAGAATTTTTATATGTCATCTTAAAATATAAGCTTTGGCAAATCCACTCCAAAAAATAATTTGATATATTTTATTTTAAAAAAGTTGTAGCCATTTAAATAAATATGTTAATCACTTTCAAAGCTATAGAGTTGCCACAGTTCTCAAAATAAAAATGAGAAAAATTCATATTACACGCCTCTACACATGCACCAAATTTTATCTAAATCAGTAACCAAGGGTAAAAATTTTTTAAATTTAAAATGGAATTACTCATAACTACATATGTATGTATTTAAAAAATAAGTACATAATATAGCTATTAAACTTTAGATTCACTATCCGAATCGAAGGAGTTGTTACTATACATAACTTTAGAATTAAAATTATTCAACATGCCGGATAAAGTTCCTTCCAAAAGATTTTATTAATATTAACATATTAAGAGCAATGGTAATATCCAGGGCAGATATTTGTGGAAGACTTTTGTGGGGAATATATTTGATTGGGAGCAGTATCATGAGATTTATACATTTATACTTCAAATAAATATTTGCAAATAAAGCACCATGTTACCAAAAAAACAAACATTGAGAACAACAAAACTTTAAGAAATTGCCAAAAGACATATTTCTTTTTTTTATATTTTTTTTTACTTTTAAATCGCTTTTTAACATTTATTTAAATAAGAAAAGAAAAACTGAAACTCCTTAAACTTTAAAAATAATTCAGCTGTACAATCGGATATTAATGAGTTAAGATGCCTCCCGAAGTTCCTATTGCATGCTTGAAATTTTGATTTTTGTTAAACTCATAACCAAAAATATATATTCTACAAACGCTTTACTTGTGGGTATCATTAGTGTATTAAGAACTACTTGTGCAAGTTCTTTATAAAGACGTGTAAATTTAGCATCTTTAAAATTATACACTCTTGTTCAAAATTCCAATTTTATTACTTAAAGAAAAGATACAATTATTATTGATTTATTAATTTAATTTAATTATTACATGATTTCTTCGAAAAAAATACCAAAATATTTTAGATATCCCCAGCAAGTTCCCCAATCCCCAAACAAAAATTTCCATCCTTTCTGCAACAAAAATTCCCCAAACTTGAGGCTAAAATCCAAAATATGGCAGCCCTGAACAAGCCCATCGACAGAAAAGAAAACAAACAACTGGCAATGAACTAAAGAACAGGCCGGTATTTACATTTTTTTCTCATTGCTTTTATTTTTATTACCTGATTAAAATTAATTTTGAAACCTTTTTTGGTGAATTTACAATCAAATGTTCTTTTTATATAGATTTTTAATTATAATTTTATCACTTTTATGTTACATTCGTTTTTTATTCATTTATTTGTTTATTTTTTTTACTATAGATTTAGTTTTTAATTTATGTTGTGAAGAATCAATTCTTTGTTATTCTCTAGTTTAGTGTGTGCTAACGCGTAAAAAGCCGAACAAAAACTGATTGACTTGTAAGCGCTTTAGAGGAAGATTATTAAAAATTATATTTAAAAATAATTGTTTATTATCGCATTACATTTCATATTATTGTGCTTCTTGTTTTTATATATTTTTTCAAATTATTTTCGTAGATAATTGTAATTTTTTTTTTTCTGGGCACTTGTTTATTAAAACACTTGTCAGTGAGAACTTAGATGATAAAAGTTGCCAGATTGTAGGGTTTAATGGGAAACTTATTAGAAATTAAATTCACTCATTCTATCTAGATATCAATGGTGTTCCTTACTTTTAAGGATTTAAAATTTTACATCACTTTCTGATACTCAATAAGAGTTAAAAAACGGGGCTTAAAATGAATGTTCTGACTTAGTCCCGATAATTTTTTATTTCTTCATCGTTTATAGTGTTTTAATGCTGAAAATAATGATGTAAAAATGTTTGGTGCAACTAAATAGTTACGAAGATATGGAATTATATATATATATATATATATATATATATATATATATATATATAATATTTTGCAATTTCTCCTGTATAATAATTTATTTAACATATATATATATATATATATATATATATATATATATATATATATATATATATATGTGTGTAAATATGTTAAATAAACTTTTATAAAAAATTTGTTTTCTTTTTATAAATGCGCATTCAATAGCTTTCAGATGATATCCCAATGTTTGCAATTCGGAAATATTTACTACTTCAAGTGTGTTAGTGAGCTCAATGAATACCAAAAAATATAATCCATTACTATTTCTTAATCCTTCGCTTGATTTTTAGAATAAAAAAATCTGAACTTCCAAAAATTGTTTTTGATAATGGAATCAAAATTGAATAAATTGAAATGAAAAATAATCTTAATTTCCTTGTTTATGAGCATTTTATTCTTTCAAAATATCTGGTATCCCTGCTGTCAATTAACTTACACAATCGTAATAGTAATTCATGCTTTCGTTGCACTTTGTTTATATGACCACTGCATGTTCTCTCGCGAATTAAGAGCGTGTTGCATTGAGTTCGGTGTTTAAAGAAGAATTAGGCGAAAACAAACAAACAAGTTAGAGTGGTATATATGGTTGTGTCGAATTTTATATACCCTTCATGTTAGTATGAACCAAAATAATAAATACTTATTATAAAAACTGTTTTCGGTACTTAAATTTGTTTAATTAAATATAGATTTTTCTATTAGAAAACTTAATTTTTCGCCTATAACGGTGTTAATAATAGACCTTACTGGGCTTTTAATAAAATCCAACGAAATTAAATTCAACGAAAAGATGATGTTGTGAGAAAAAAAAACCAAAGAGATTTTTTTTGAAACAAAATCTATTCATACTTACTATTTATAATTTCGGCTACTTCTGAACAAACCAAGAAACGATACCGTATCAATAATGACATCATAATTTCAAAAATATATGATAAAATATAGAAATATTTTATATCCTAGAAAAAAAAAATTCAAATTTTTTCTTAAAGGAAAATAATTTATACAGAAAATTTGTTTGAAAATGTTTGATTTTGCTCCAATCACCAAAATGATAATATTAATTAACTAGAATAATTGATTTTAGCTTAAATTTCAATTAATTTTTTTAATCAAATTAATTAGAATTATGATCGAAAATTTGCCTAAAATCAACTAAAAATTTTGTTGGTTCAATTCTGCAATTAAACACACGGATTTAAATATAATTATACCCTACAACACCATAGGCAGTTGGGGTATTATGCTTTTGTGCTGATGTTTGTAATGCACAAACAAACTCATCCAACACCAACCTTAAAGTATATCAATCGACTCAGAATCACTTTTTGAGTCGATCTAACGTTGTCCGTCCGTCTGGCTGGACGGACGTCTGGCATGTAAATTTTGTGCACAAAGTACAGGTCACAATTTTGAAAATAATTCAATGAAATTTGGCACGTAGCAGTTTCATCACACAAGGACGAAGCCTATGGAAATTAATTATGATCGGTTCATTATTTCACCTAGCCCCAATACCAATATTCTCCCGGAATAGGGGTTTAACGGTCATTGAGCTTTACCAATATTTTAATGAAATTCGACGTAAGAAAGTTTTGTATAAGTATCAATCTTCGTGCCATATGAAACCCAAAAAAACGAAAATCACTTTAACGTGTATAAATCAGATATATATGTTAGTATCAGGTTTATATTCGACACAAATAAGTTTTATATAAACAGAAATAACAGTGACAATTTTTATTTTACACTTAGTAAAAGTATGGATGCACAATTGTCCACATATCTAATATAAAACCTCTCCACGAATTTTGATGGACATACACAATGGTGTGGGGTATCAAATGGTCGGGCTTGACCTATACCTTTCTTATTTGTTTTTTTTTTTATTTTATTATTAGAATTTAAATTTAATAAATATCTAAATTTAAATAAATATTCAAAGGAAAAAAGCATTGATTGAGGGAAACGAAGCTTGGTTCATATATAGTTTCTTCTTGGCGTCATATACACTCTGATGAAATCACCCCGAGCATATCATGAAGTTTTAGAACTATGTATATAATTAACTAAATTGATGTGTACTTTTAATAATACATTTGAAGTATGTAATGTTCATACTTATATTTAATTTCCGTGAGCTTTACATAAAATCGTTCATTTCTCCGGAACATTTCAATGAAGATCATATCCTATCTGAGTGCCCTTGTGACCTAAGACGAGATACCAATGTAAATAAGACAGATGTCTGAACAAATCGTAAAAAACAATCAATATAAATAATCTTAATAATAAGTAATCTTTCATGCAACAGCTTTAAATAAACTGGGATCTTGACTGAATACAACCCCCGGTACCAATGACGGAAACTTCTACAATAGCAGTGAAAGATTAACAACCTCATCAAATATTGAAAATTCGTAGTTACCAAATAATTATACGCTTCACCAAAGACTAAGGAAATCATATAAATCTTTGGAATTACTATTTTTTAACGATATATTGAGCCCACATAGTTGAAAATGGTTGCAAATTGATTTAGTTATTTTATTTTTATATTTTTTATTGACACGCTTTTCTTTTTTTCTTTACATTTTTTTGGAGGTGTCGATTTGTGTTAAAAAATTTTAAATCAATTAGAAAGTTAACTACATTAATTACTAATATAATTAAATTTCAATATAATTAATAATTTTGTTAAAAAATTATTTGGAATCATTTTTTCTATGTATGACGATGTTTGTTAATTTCCTGCAGACTTCAAAAAGAAAAAAAATGATTATAAAAGGAAAAAATCTCAGAAACATTTCCGATATATTGACTTGCATTCAAGTTTGCCCAAATACTGCGTTTTGACACTAGACTATCACGGAGTTTATATACTTCACCCAAAAAAGTTTTGAAAACAATTTTCTCGAAATAAGTTTTACATAATTCGAATTTTGAGCTTGTAGGTGGAGCCATAATTTAGGACACTTCATACAATTACTTTAATCTTCTAACGGATGACTAATTAGCAATTAGGATTTAGAAAATGAATTAAAAAAAACACCTTTCCACAGCTATAGGACCCAAGGTTTTTAACAGCTTTCCAACAAATTATACTAAGCAGCTCTAAAAACTAACATCGTACAAAAAATTATTATGACAGCCCTAAATTACACTTTACGCAAATGTAACTTAACAAAATTCAAGAAGTAAAATTGACAAAAAGAATTCAATTTCGGTAACCTTAATGTGTTCCTAATGTGGTTTTTATAGGCAAAAATGTAAATGTTTACAATTTGCGTTTCCTTATTTTTTTATTGCGTGATTCTTTTAGTTCGACCTTCATTTTTTAACATTTTATTATTTTAAATTACCAAGCCCATATTCACAGAAAATGTTAATGAAAAAGATAAATTTCATTAAAATTGAGTGGAGAACAAGAAATTGATATATAATAGTATTTATATGATATATAATAATTGATATATAACAAAATTGGCGTATAAAATATTTTTGATACTTTGCCTCAGATATCCATAGAAATATATGGATAACTACAATTGCAATCAACCGATAGTAAGTTTACATTTTCGAGTACATGAAGGTTAAAAGACACTCTAATGTATAATTCATTCGGGTGCTTGTAATGTGGAATAATATGCAATCCGACTAAATAACAATGCCCTTCCGTCTGACCTACCATATAAACCTGAGCTCATGTATAGGTCGCAATTTTTAATATAATGACATAGAAAAAAATATTCCAAAAAATTTTCCAATTAATTTATTAATTCATTTTGTAATAGAATTTAATTATATTAATAATTAATAAAATTAATCTTTTAATTAGTTATAATTTTTGTTCTATATAAACTGACAAAAAATCCAAAACAAAAAGTAAAATATTAAAAAAACAATGAAAATAAAATAATACAAAATAAACATGTAATATTTTTAAATAAATAGACAATTCATGTCATACTAAAGTGGAAAATCTTTTGGGAATATGCGATTTAGATGGAATACGAGGAATTTTTGGATTATAAAGATGTCTAAATTGGTGGTAAGTAAAACTATTTAATGTTTGTTAAACGAAGATTTGTTAAGAATTTTAGTACTATTGCAGAAATTTTCGTCATTGAAACGGGAATTTAACGCTAAATCATGAGGGTTATATATATATATATATATATATATATATATATATATATATATGTATAACTATTTAAGACTATTTGAGTTGTGATCTCATATAAGCTTATTGCTCTTTTTGTTGTGCAGATTTCAAAGGTTATACCATAACAACTGAAACTTTCTCACATCTGCCCTTGTTGTACTGCTCTCGTGGAAGTACCACTTCTGTCTATTAAAGATTACTGAGAAAATCGAATATTATATACTTAATATATAATATTTTTTAAAAACATAATTTTTGCAATAGATATTTTGTTTGAAATTGTTTAAATTGTATCGTATTTTATTTGTATGCAAATGTGCAGAATCAGTTATCATTTTAATCAATTTATTTATTGCCTTGATTAATTTTAAGCAAATTTCCAATCATAAATTTTATTAAATTGATTAAAAGGTTAATTGAAATTTATATAAAATATCAATTATTTTAACTTAATTATTATTATGTATCATTTTGATGATTAGGGCAAAATCAAACAACATTTTAATTGATAAAAGTAATTGAAATCGATTTTTATTATTTTTTTCTTTGTATTGGAACTGGGAATTGGAATTCTGGCAGTCGTGATCGAAATTGTTTTCAAATGGAAATTTATTTCGACAGTGAAAAATTTTCTAATGATGGTACTCTATGCGAATCGAATCGATTCATTGCTTCAGTGTTGTAAAAAACTTAATACAAAACTGAATAAAATAAAAGATAATGTAAACAAAAACATATGGTTGTGCAAAAAATAACACAAGTGAAAGCGAAATTTTTTAAAGATATAATTTTAAATTAAAAATGGATCCCATTGTGTTTATTTACTCGTCGTCTTCTGATTCTGACGAGACTGAAGTAAGTATAAATAAGTACATACATACATACATATGTATTAATGTATGTGTTTTTCTAGATTCAAAAGACGTTTTAGGCTCACAAAGGAAGCATTTAATTATGTTCTTGGGCAGTTAAAGTTTGAGGGGATACTTTCCACCATGGTTCCACCAAAAATTCAGTTGGCGGCAACATTATCATTGTTGGCATCAGGAGGTTGGGAACTGTTTGGTAAAATAATTTTTGCCAATTCCGTATGTTCTGCCATAAAGTCGGCCAGAATCTCCTTTTGTGTATAATTTATTTATTTTTGACCTAAAAGTAATAAAATTATTAATATTATGATATTTTTTAAAATAAGTAACAAATTTTTTACTTACATTTTCTTTTTTTTTTTTTTTTTTTCTTCTGTTTGCTAAAAGTACGTTATTTCGAATGCTTCTTTGCTTACGAGTAAAAACTCGCAAGGTTGCATTCGAATGATCATTCGTTATCGAATATCATCCTTAGAAATTTCGATACATTTTATTCGCTATCGAATGACTTAATCCCAAATGTTAAAAAATTCGAACTTTCGAATAAAAACTTATTCGCATACGAATGCGAGAATTAGCCCCCTGATTATGATTGTTATATTATATGTATAACATCGTCGTCTTAAAATAAAATAAAAGTGCATAAATTCATAATTTCATTTAACTAATATTATCACTTTGGTGATTAGAGCAAAAATAAACAAAATTTTAACTGATATAAGCAATTTGTTAATTGTAATCGATTTTTATTTCTTTCCATGTATTGGAACTGATTATGATTGTTGTATTATTTGTATAAAGTCCTCGTCTGAAAATCATAAATCACATAAAACTATATATATATATATATATATATATATATATATATATATATTAAACACGTTATTAAATTTCAGAATGATCGATCCTTATGTCAAAATAATTCACATATAAAGCCTTTTCCCGAAAATCTCATACATAAATCAAAAGATAAATATTAATAATGATATACAATTTATCACAACTATGTAAGTTTCATTTAAGTATAAATTGAACAACATTGAATTATGGAAAGATAGATCCATAATACACAATATTTTACATTTAATGATCTCCCTTGATTATCACTTTAACACCTGTGCAGAATAGTGTATTAATTTGCTGCCCGTAGAAAAAATATTCATTGTGATTATAATTTCTTTCAACTGAATATTTTTGTTTGCACAACCAAAAGCTTTTGCATATAAAATTCATAACGGTATTGTATAGGGTATTCATTTTTATAAAAAGTGCAAATTAAAGCCACTTAAAATGTATTTCTTGATATAGTTATCGGTATGTCAACAGTTCTTATCAGTAAATACACTCTTAGCAAATGAGTGGATGAGAAGTGAGAAAATTTCAAATTTATACACTCCATATTTTGTACTTGTAGCTGTACACAAACAAATTATTAAAATAAATTAAAGATTTGAAAAAAGAAAAACAAATGGGTTACAGGGAAGATACCTACAAATTAAAGTTATTTTTTGTTTTGCTGGGGGCACTCATTATTTTATTGAGTGATGTGAAATTGCTTTTTTATGTTTTTACATAGAGTAAATATTATTTTTATAGATAAATAATATTTGCTACACAAATTAAATTGTTTACATTATTATTATTTTTTGAGAAATTTTCGGTGGCTGTTGAAAAGACAAAAAGGTTTTATGAAAAATTAATTCCGTCAACAAATATCAGGTGGACCATTTAAGTTTTAAATAGATAAAATTTTCTTGATCTTGAAATGCGTAATGGAAAACAAGTTAAGAAAAAAATTTGCATATTACTTTAATATACAATCAAATCTAAAAAAATTTATACTTCAATATTTTCAATAAATACTTAAATTTAATAAAAAATCACACTAAAATAAATTCGCAATATTTATCTTTAGTTTCCTTTTCAATTTAATTCAATGACACAATCAATTTTGACTTTTAACCTTTGGTCAAAAAAGTGAAAAAAAAGTATTTTTACTCCCATCACATGTAACAGGACAAAAACTACAACACTGACATCCTACTTGCACATACATTCAATTTATTACAATGCCAACAATAACATCAAGTGAAAGAATGAATGAAAAAGAACAAAAAGATATAAAAATCAATTTAAATTGTAATAACATATTCAGCGTATTTTTAATGTCTCCATATTCAACATAAAACACTGTAACACAAAGGACAGTGATAAACAAAATTATTCAAAATACCAAAATCCCAAATTCAGGTATTGTAAGGTAGTCGATTTAATAATTACTCATACCAATGAAATATTTAGTTTGAACTCAAAATCAGCATTGCCGTACTGGACTTTTACTATCAAATTTTTTAGGATTTTTTTCCTTTGGTGGGATGGTAGACTGAGTCGATTTTTAGTAGGTTTAAACAAAGAGCTTGATTTTTTTAAAATTAAAAGCAATTATAGTTAATAATATGTAATTACAAATAATGTTATATTTTAGTAGAAATTTTTATATGTACAGAAAAGAAGTTTTCTCTAATTGTGGAAAAATAATCTTAATCTTAATTTATCACTTTATTAAATATTCTAATTGATTTTTTGTTCAAAAGAATAAAGCAAATAAAAGAATTTAAAATTTACTCGGTATAATCTGATGTTCGATTTGGAATTGTATTTTATATTCTGCTTATATATGGTAAATACTAGCCGCATATTAGATATAGCAAACAGAAAGCAGAAAAAAATTTTGAATTAACTGAATTCGGAAGAAATTATTGAATCAAAATACTGAGATATTAAATTGTATTGTTTAATGAAATAAAATCTAAATTTTAGTTTCAAAATGAGAATATTAAATTTCTGCAGAAAATTTTTCCTAAAAAGTTAAATTTTTTGAATATATTCCAATATTTTTCCAAGTTTAACAAATCTGTATTTGCTTTCAATCAATTTATTGATATATCTTAGGATAAACTATGACCCTTTATAAACACCAGCAAAGAAAAAAACGATTAAGTGCTTCCAAAAGTGAACATTATCACTATTCCAAAGTAGAACTAAGTTTATATTTTGTGTTTTATGTGCAATTTATTACAAATTACTTCCGAAAAAGCAAAAAAAAAATATTTTTTTGCAGAAAAAAAATATGAATAATTTGTAAGATTAAAAATACTTTTGATTTTATAAATCAAAATTATTTTTATTATCTCTCAATAAGGCTAAAAAAGGATTTTTATTAAAACATTGTATAAACATAGTTTTAAAAGAAGTACTGCAAAAGCAATGAATAACAAGCATAAAAGAAAAATATCCTGCCAATGATAACCACGGATTAAAAAAATAACTTCTGCAGGTCTTTTTCAGCACTAAATACTTCCTTCAAATGAAAACACAATATTAATATCATTATTTTTTCATTTCTTTCTTTGCAAGGAACTTGTTGATCGACAAATATAAGCAACTATGTATTTCATTTATTTTCGCTATCACATTCTGCTGCTACGCAAAACCTTACTAGGCCCATAATTATCTATCACTGGCAGGGGCAATGAACGAATTTCAGTTTTCTTTAATATTTTCAACTCATCAATATTGGAGTGGTTTTCCTACAATTTTTTGTGCAAAATAATATTTTGTGGTAGGATGAAAATGTTTTCAGTGGGAACATTGCTTTATTAAAAAAAAAAAGAAACTAAGAGTGCCTCATATAGCTTTAGGTTTTATACATCACTGTACTACACTATTAACTACACATGTACATTTCGCAAAATCTCTTGTCAAATTTTACTCTACATTGTCCATTGCCATCACTATTTTATTATTATTATTATTATTTTTTTTTTTTTTTTTGTAGAAAAAAAGAAGAAAATGAAAACATTTATACAAATAAATTAAAAGTACCATATTTTATCAACATCCTACCCAGTCATCCAGTCATCATCATCGACATCAGCAAGCAACATAAAGCCTTTAGCAATATTCATCTACATATGTATGTGTGTGCATTCGACCGCAAGATGTCGTTATCTACATTCTCTGAATTTACCTTCTGGGTTTTCCATTCATTTATTCTCGCACTCATTCATTCGCTCGCTGATTCTCATACATGCGTTCATATCAATACTAACCATACAATATTGTTCTGTTCTTCTTGGAAATACATTTACAATATTATTTGTTTTGGTTTTTTAAATGTTCCGTACACTTTTTCATATATTTTTATTTTTATAACTTTTATTTTTTATTTCTTTTTTTTTTTTGTAAAATTTTAGTCCTGGTTTAAAACATTTCCAGTGTGTATCCAACAAAACCATTTGTTTAACATACACACTTTTATATGATGGTATCGAACAATATGTGTGTAAATTTTACATAAATACATATGTATGTGTGTGGTTTGTATAAAATAAAAATGTCCACTTTGTCGTTGACTCAATTTCTCTTCTGTAAAAAGAATTCTTAATTGTCCATTTGTATGCCGATTCTTTTATTTTGTTTTGTTTTTAATTCATGTGACAGAACACAATGTATAATTTTTGTTACATTCAATGAAGTGAAATTAATAAATTAAATAAATGACCAACCATCGATCGGTTTAACAATACTCGTAGTTAGTTAAAAAAACGAATTAACTGAATCTGACTCATTGTAACACAAATGCGAGATGTGAGAAAAATGTGTTTTTCTCACGCTTGTCGTGCGATAATTTTCTGTATTGTAATCATGTTTGTATGTAAGTAAAGAAAGTAAAGAAATGTTAATTTCTTATGTTAAATTATAATAGCTGATGATGAAACAGTATTCAATATCAAAAAAAAAAAAAAATAAAAGTTTTATCGAAAATATTCTTAAAATTGTAAAAAAAAATATATATTTGTTTCCAAGTCATTTTTTTGATCAGTAGACTCATGAATACAAAATTTCTGTTTTTGCTTGCTCCACCAGCTGTTCCTGGTAGATGGGTCTAAAAAAATAACATGTATGCGGAAATTGGGTCGATCGATCGTAAACTGGCCAGTCGACTTTGACTTTTGTCCTAAAAAAGATCTCAAAAGTAACTAAAATTTTTAATGCGCTATAACTCTTTAATTTAACATTTTGCGGAAAAAAACAACTTAAACTTTTTTATTTAGAAAAAAAGCAGAAATTTTTTACATTTAATTTTTAGCCTACTATGACTTGTCATGTTATAAACAATCAAAATAAAAATTTATAAATGTAGTTTTTTTAAAGGCCCTCATTTTAATACGATCTTAGCCTGTTAGCAATGTTTTTTATTATTTTGTAGAGCAAGATTTTTAGTTTTTAGAAATCAATACATTTTGCTACATGTGCAAACTATTCCAGCGCAAATAGGACAAAATCTGAATATGACGTGTCGATTGTGTACTTCTTACACAAATATTGACATAAAATATGGGATATAGCATGAGTTTTCAGATCATTACAGCGAGTATTTTAAATTATTGTTGGATCAAATGATCGCCCGAAATTTAAGTGTTGCCGATTAACCGAAAATAATAAAAGCTGTTATGTTAATACCTTTACAGATAAACACCTTTTCATTTAATTTACTTTACAAATGTATATGATATGTTAAAAATAGACAACACATTCCGCAATATCTTGCAAATATTTAAATAAAAATATATTTTCAAACTAACAATAAATTCATTTATATAAGTAAAATTTATGGACTAACAAAAATTAGTTTTGTTTCGATTCCAACTAAATTTTTTTCTCCGTTGTTTTAGTATTCTCTCATAAAAGACCATGTTTGCAATTTATTCAATAACGCGGGTTTAGATGGCATTTATAGCATTAACCTTAAAAAAATGCCCGATTTTTTTTTTGAAACTCTATGTAAACTTTTCAAATCTTGTTTATTAGAAGGCTATTTTCCAATGAT
Organism: Protocalliphora azurea; assembly: GCA_932274085.1. Classification (NCBI taxonomy): domain Eukaryota; kingdom Metazoa; phylum Arthropoda; class Insecta; order Diptera; family Calliphoridae; genus Protocalliphora; species Protocalliphora azurea. Next base: position 91,186,923 of record OW026523.1, read on the forward strand.
TTTTAAGAAGGCAAAAGTTATCCCAATTTCTATATCAGGAGAGGATCCTAAATTTACCATCTAGTTACAGACCAATCAGCATCCTAAGACTATTGCATAAAGTATTTTAAAAAATAATTAATAAGAGGATTTTAGACTTTTCCAATCAAAATAATATTATTAAACCTCAACAGTTTGGATTCCGTAAGGAGCACTCAACAGTACATCAACTAAAAAGAGTCGTTAATTTTATTTAATCAAAGAGAATAAATCGTAAGAACATTGGAGTTATTTTTCTTGACATTGAAAAAACCTTCGATTCAATATGGCATGAAGGCCTGGTTTTTAAACAAAATTCCTTGAATTATTTAACGTACCTGCAAAATATAAGAAAGAGTTTTTAGATCATCGCTCATTTGTTGTATCTATAGATAATACATTATCTAGTGATAGACAAATCCTTGTGGGTTTGCTCCAAGGATCGATATTATCGCCTACTCTTTATTCAATATATATTTCCAATTTTATTGTTCGCAAGTATCAAGAAGTAGCTTTTAACGCTGCGGTAAGGTGTCAAACGCAATAATCGGAAAAATGAAAAATAGTTTAAAATCGACCCGTAAATACTTTGATAAATTGAAGATAAAAGTTAATAGATCACAGAAACGTCTTCCTACAAAACATTTATATTCTAGGGAAGTTTATATACCTCTGCAGGATAGTATCAAATATCTAGGAATTATTTTAGATAAAAATCATCTAAACAACACATACATTATATTTGTGATAAAGCAATCAAATGCGGCCATGCATGAATAAAATTCCTTCAAACACATAATTCAAATTTATTATCAAGACACGTGCCGAATACTAAAAATACAAAAAGTTCATGATCACCGAAAAGAATCCTGATAACCGAAGATAAGTTGATTTACTGGATGTAGCATCGCAAACAATTAATACGAATTTTAGCAGAAAATTTGTCTCTGGAGGAAATGGGACTTGTTCTATAAACTTCTCTATTTCTTTTACCAGCTAAAGTTAAAAAAATTAGCCTGAAGACCCATGAAGTAAAAAAAGAACGTTAGAAAAAATGTGAAGACAAAAGAGAGGATGCAAATTATTGAGTTTAAGTTTTTCTTTTTTCAAAAATATGAATACTGGCTAAATGGTTATAAAAGTACGTACTGGGGAACTTTTTACAACATCATGGACATGAATTCCATATCTTAGATGTTATAGGAAATGCATCAGATAAATATCGTTTAAAAAAAAATCGAAATTGTCCAGTAAGCTTTTAGTCTGACAAGCAGTGTTGCCAGGAGGTGAGAAAAATGCAGGTTAAGTTGAACTTTAAAAAAGTCAAAAAGTCAAATGCCCCAAAAAATAAGGCCACAAAAAAAGATAAAATTTTGTTTTAATTTAAAAACTTATTTTCTTCTCGTTCTGATTAGTTTGTGATGTTTTTTTAAGATATTGTAATAAATTTATAAATAAAACTTTTTATATTTATAAATAAAAAATTTATAAATAATGGAATGGCTGCCAGCAAAATTATCCAAATATATTTTGTATGAGAAATGACTCATATTTTGAGGTGATGTTTTCATGATTTTTTAACTATAATTTCTTTCCAAAATTTTTCGCTTTTAAAAGATTTTTTTTTTTACATAAATAGTTTCTAATGTTAACGATATATATTAAAAAAATAATTATACTAATCTCTGTTTTTTTTTTTTTTTTCAAATAAGTAAAAATACAATTGGTAACAACAAATAAGAAACTGTTTTCTTCGTTCTTGATATACTAATATTATAGCCTCTATAAAACAATTTTAAGAATCAAAAAAATGCTAAAGAAAACTAAAACGAATATTTTGACGCCAAACGAAAAATAAAAAAGCTAAATTTAGCCTTAATAATTTAGAGCACTATATTGAGCTCTACCGAAACTTTTATATCCTACACCACTTTACCAACAAATAGAAAGACATATATTTTTTAATATTTTCATATTTATACTTAAAATAAAATACATACATTTGTTCCAGAAGCAACTCTTGCTTAAACGAAATAATAAATAAATTTATAAATTTTTTTGTGTACATTAGGGTGCCCCTCATTAGGAAAAGAGTCCAGATAATTTTCATTTTTAGAAGGATTAAATAAAACTATTGGCAGCTGATTTTAACAAATTTCCATTTCTTCCAATGTTCCCGAAAACAGCAGTATTTTGCCAATTTTTACAGCTCACTACAGATATACTAAAAAAATGAGCACAAATGATTGATTTTCATATTTAATAGTATATTCAAAAATCGAAGCCGGAAACCGGTTAATCGGTTTTTAATTTTTAAAAAGCCGACTGGTTTCGCATTTTTTTATTTTGGAATAATTCGACAGGCCAGTCTTTTCTATCTTTTAACCAGTTTTTTACGAAATGCTCTTTCTTTTATTTTTGTTAACTAAAATAGTTAACAAAAAGACAAGAAACCTATACACAGAAAAAAATTATAACCTTATATTTTTCAATTAACAAAAATGTTTTATTTTACATCAAAATTTAATTAATATCTTCAAGCAAAAATAAAATAAAAGAAATAACAAAAATAAGATTCAAGTAATACTTTTCTCTTATTTAAATTTTTAATTCATTCATCATCTACTTGATTGATTGATTAATATAATAATTTTTTTAATTGGAAAAATTTTTCGGTTTTTCTTTTTTTTATAGTTATTAGTAATAGAGGTAATAATTTTGGTGAGAGTTGCAAATTTAAAAAATTTTTAATTGAATGAATGATTTTGTTGATAGATGACTTTTTTCTGTGTACTTCCCATTTTTGATATTGGCTAACGGAACCTTATTTATGCCCTTATGCATTAAAAGTATCAAACTGTTTCAAAATAAAATTTTTATGAAAATTTAAAATTTTTGAGTAGCTTACATACACATTTTATTTTTAAACAATTCACTTGTTATACTGAATCAGGCCTTTAATTATTTGAAAGTATATTTCGTTTTCATTATGAAACAATAAAGCTTTAAGACCAGTTTTTTTTAATTTCTAATTTGAGAATTGAATCTCACCAAACGTTCTAAGAACTGAGATTTGTGTATTATTTAATAGATTTAAACTAATTTTTATTAACAGAATCTAAGTAAGAAATAAATCTTAACTTTATATTTTGTCACAAGAATAAGGTGAATTTCAATAAATAGGTATATAGGTAGAGACAGATCAGAAGAAGCATTATCAGAGTTCAATTTTAAAAAATACAAAACTCGGGCAATATCCTTTAGATGCAGAAAAGAAATATGACTTTTTATTTTTATATTACCTGTCATTACAAATGACATATAGTATAAATCTACTTTCTTTAGCAAAAGTAACAATAATTTTTTTTAAATTTTTGTATATTTAATAAAAACCGGATAACCGGTTTTTTACTAAAATCGTATTCGAAGCTGGTATTTTAAAAAGAGATTATTTTTCGATTAACTAATAATTAGTAATGTAAAATTTTATCTAATTTCACCAGACCAAAGACTTAAATTTAAAATTTCAATTAATTGCCACTTTGGAGCCATTTGAAACTATTTTGCATTGTTTTCATTTGTATAAGCAGAATTGTACGCAGTTCTGATATTTATTTTATAACCAAAAATAGCTATAAAATACTTAGCCTTTTCAGAAAAAACATAAATTAGTAAACTTTAAGCTTTAAATTTTTATTTTTGCAGAGAATAAAAATTCATATATTTGAAAATTTTTTCGTAAATATGATTAATCGAACATGACTTTTTTCCAAAACTTTTTTCATAAAATATAAAATTTTGTTCATAGATATTATTAAATTCTTCACAATAAATATTTTAGGAATTTTGCAAAAATTTTGTTAAATTTTTGAATTAGTATTATTAGATTTAATTGCAAATGGTGAATGAAAATATTAACAAAAAATGCCTTAAAATGGCAAAATTCCAAAGAAAATCTATTAAAAAATAATGTTTAGAAATTTGCATAATTTTGCTTGCATTCTGTAGCACATCGTTTTGATAGAAAGCGTTTCTATCCTGTTCCCAAAATGTAGCTTTACGTGGTAGCCCGTAACCTTACGGGCAATCAATTAGACTCGTTACATTCCGTTTTAATGGGACCACTCTACTCGCCGGGTTAATGAGTTAGGTTGATTCTGTAATGAGATAGAAGTATAGGGAAGAAAAATGAGAACATGAATTAATTAGATCCAGCCTGTAGCATTGAGATATTTAATAATGTCACTGAGTCTAGTGTCAGATATCTCACAGAGGTTGTCTAATTGGTACCTTCCCAGAAATTTATGTCTGATTGTGTTCAAGGTTGAGCATTCACATAGAAGATGATATACTGTCTCCTCCTTCTCGCGATTGCCACAGCTACGACAATATTCATTGTAAGGTAGACCAAGTCTGCTTGTATGTTTTCCGATCTTCCAGTGACCTGTAAATAATGCTATTAGTCTTGAGATGTCTTTGCGTTTGTAACCAATGAGTTGCATTGAGCGTATTTCGTTGTAGATAGGCCACGTTTCTTTCGCAACTCTACATTTGTTCAGATTTCGCCATCTATTTTTCGCCTTCTCTAGATAGTTTTTTTTTTTTTTTTTTTTGATTCTGCTTTTGACTGATCCTAACGGGATTGCAATAGAGACATTCGTAGCAGAGACAGGAAGGCATTCAAAGCCTGCCCGGGCTAATACTATAGTAATCCCTATGTGCAGGAGCCCAGACTATTGTAATATCATATAGTCGACTTCCTCTTTATACTGTCTGACTTGAATAGAGGCAGTTTTGGTTGATTTGAACGATGGAATTGCCGCTTGGCTGTCGACAAATAAACCAATTTTCCCTTGAAGCTAAAAAACATTAAAAACTTAAAATTTTCTAAAGAGAAGTTCAAACATTTTTTACAAATTGAAAATATAAATGAAAATTTGAACATTTTTTTTAGTCTTCTTAACTTTTAGTTCATTTGAAAAAATATAAAATAAATTTTAATGCTTAAGAAATTATGCTTAAATATTATGAACTGAAATCAATGAATGTAAATTTTTATATTTATGTACAAACTTTTTTCTATATAATTAGACCACATTTGCTATCATAAACAATTTCAAAAATGTTTAATTATTAAACATCTTTTTTCATTGATTCTCGAAACTGCATGAACGACATATTTAAAAAAAGCCACAGTTTTGCTACAGTGTTACAATTTAATTACTGTAACCTTCACATACAAGTGTTTACCACAAGACAACAAGATACGTAGTAACTTGATGATCTATTAACACGTAATCATTTTAACACTGTGCGGTTAATAATACCTACAGTAAGATGTTAATGCTTTTACATTAAACACAAAATGATAACGTTAAGGCGTTAAGCCTTTAAGTCCTTACAAGCAGCAATTACATAATTACACCATATGCTGCAACCACAAAATGCAAGAAAAATAAAGGCATATAAAACAACTGAATGAATAAAGAATAAGTAATAAGAGATGCAAAAGGGAAGTGATCATAAAATTAGACAATTAATTTCAAAAGAGTTCCTAATTAATGTGACCAGGACAAATGTCAGTAGCCTAATATTTGTACATATATTATTTTCAACATACTCTTTTCATACTATTTTCTTTAATCACAAATTACACTGGTCTGCAAAAAATAAATCCTTCTTATAAAAAATATATCGGAATATAATACTATTGATGCACTGAATAAGAATTTGTTTTTAGTTTTTTTTTTTTTTTTTTATCACGTGGACTAATACAACCCCCATAATACGTTGATCACACTAGTATAAATCGAGAACGTTTTATCCGAGTTAGAGAAATAAAACATAAAAAGTTGCTAAAATTATCTTACAACTATCTCAACATAATTTTTTATCAGCTGAATTGTTTCAGAGTTATTCAGAAATCATTTTACGGAAAAACAAATTTTCTTTAAAAATTGGAAAAAATTTTCATTCAAAGTTATATTCAGTGTTGCCAATTTAGCACTTTTTAAATTCATTTAGCACGAAAAAAATTGAATCTAGCATCTGGCACTATTCTAGCAATTTTCGAATTATTTTTAGCATTTTTTTAGCACTTTTTGCGTATTTTTTTTATTAATTTGCATTTTTGTACTATAAAAACGTTGTTTTTTTTATAAAATTTAAAGATGCAACTAAAATTTTGTATTTTTAACGATGCAATCTTTAAAGATCGTGTTTAGCAAAATGAACATAATTACAAACAGTTAACCTATCAAATAAAAGTTTGGCAATTAATTAAATATAATTCTTTTGTTATAAGAAATAACTGTGATAAAATAACTTATTAATTTTTAAAGATAGTTTGCAATTTAGTTGTGTACGTAACTGAATTGATATCGTAAATTAAAACAAAATATAATTTTAAATAATCCTATTGAAGTATTGAATATTAAGTATCGAGTGTCGATTATTTGCCTCTTTTTTTTGGGTACTCAATAAGGAAAAAATACTTACTTAATACTTTCAGACTTTTAAAGTTTTTAATGATATCGTGCTAAAAATATGGCGCCTAAATTACAACTCTGTATAAAGATACAAATTAATTTTTAAATATATGATAACAATTTAATTGATTTTTGTTAATGTTGAACTTAATCTAAAAATTTTTGTTTTATTTACGTTTTACATAAATATATTTATAAAATTTCCTGCTAATCGGATAAATAAGATATGTTTGATTTTTAAATAAAAGAATCTAAATTAGAAATTATATTTAAAATTAAAAAGTTTGTTAAGTAACGAGTAATATCGAGTACCCAAATGAAAAATATTGAGCAGTATCGAGTATTCAAAAGTAGCAAAATTTGCCAGCATTGCATGAAAATTAAAATATTTATACATGATTAAATAACTTGTATGTAATGGAATTCGATCGTTTTCAAATCGAATGGTTTGAAAAGTTGTGACGAATTTTCACCGAATTTAAGAATAATTTCTGGAACATTTACATATTTTTGGCTGGCTGGATGTCCATATAAATTTTTGTACAAAGTACAGGTCGCAATTTTGAAGATAATTTAATGCAATTTGACACATAGGACTTTCATGATATTGAAATTGAAATTGGTTATGATCGGTCCATTATCTCACCTAGCCCCCATACAAATGTCCTCCCGGAATAGGGGTTTAACAATCATAAATGCCTTAATTATAGCAATATTTTAATTCAGTGTAGGGAAGTCATACATAAGTATAAATCTTTGTGCCAAATTTCATGGAGATCGGTCCACAATTGACCATACCTCCCAAATAAAACCCTCTTCCGAAAATCACTTTAACGTGCTGAAATCACATAAACATATTAGTATCAGGTTTATATTCGACACAAATAAGTTTTATATAAGTAGAAATCATAGTGACAAATTTTATGAGGATGGCTTCATAATTTACCATAGCTCCCATATAAGCCCACTTTCATACTAACATATAAATGTTAGTATTATTCTGTATTTGTATATTTTATTTTACACTTCGTAAAAGTATCGGTCCACAATTGTTCACATCTCTAATATAAGACCCCTCCACGAATTTTGATGGACATGCACAGTGGTGTGGGGTATCATATGGTCGGGCTTGACCGACTACATCTTTCTTACTTCTTTCTTTCGCTTTTATGATAATTTATTTTAATTATATTCATAAATAGTTCTATAATTAATGAAGTATATTAAAAAATAATTATAATAATCGATTTCGTAAGACTATAAAATTAGTTAAGTTATTATTGATGTGGAGTAATTAAAACTTTTTTAAATGAACTTAATTTGTTGTAGTTAAATTTATGCGTATGAGTAATATGAACTTATAGAATACAAATAAATATTCCACATACGTAATAAACCAACTACTAAGGTTCTCAATTATTCGATATTGAAGTTGATCGAATAAAATTTGAATTTTCTTCGATTAATCGAATGAATAAAGAATAATTAAAAAGTTAAAAAAAAAAATGCAAAAACTAGTATTTATTAAATTAATTATTTTTTTTATAATAAATATCCACAATTTGAGACCAAATTCAAATACAGATAAATTATATATAAAATTATGAAATTAAATTTCTTTTAAAATTATCATTCATAAAGAACATAATTAAGCATTTTGACTTTAAAATTATTATTATTTTTGTTTCTTTTATAAAAACAGATGTGTGGAAAAATCCGTTGACTTACTATTCATAATGGTAATGCATAGCATTAAAAGCAAATCTGGTTTTTCTGTTCCTTTTAGATTTTTCTAAACAAAGTCATCAATATTGCTAAGATTTATTTTTTTTTAAGTTTTCATATTATTGATTGATTGATTGTGTCTAGTTAACAAACCATCGTTATACATTTCAGCATCTTCAGTTATATTTACATCACTTGAATCATTAAAATAATTTTTGAAATAAATAATAAATGAAAAATTCCTAAAAATATAAAAAAGTTGCATAAACTTTTATTTCACTTTTTATTGAATATTAAAAAAAAAATGGGAAAATTTCCAAAATTTAATAATAACTTATACGTCTCCCGTTTTTTCTAACTTTAAGACGTTTGATTAAATCTTTAAAAAGGCCATTCTATTTTTTTCCAAATAATACTGAGACTTAAGTATTCGTGAAAGCCTTTGAACAAGATTAGGGATCTTGTTCAAGGTTTTCTTATAGATGATGGCAGAGACGAGTGGATGTAATTAATAAAAGGGTCAATCTATATGAAAAGATTTAATTATAATTACTCATATAGGAGTAATTATAATTGTAGGGATGAGAAAAAAAACAATAACAAGATTAGTGTTACAATCCATAGGGTAGCTGGCTGTTACTGCATAAAAAACTCACCTTTCTTTTGGACTACTTTTAGGAAATATTCTGTTGGTTTCAATTCAATTTTATGTTTATTATACTTAAAAATTTTAGAGTTGATTTCAGGTAGTAAGTATAAATAGCTCAGAGATAAGATAAGTTTGCAATCTTTCAGATTGCGGTATATATAAATTTTAGGTTAAGATAAGTATAAGTTCTAGATTAAGTGACCTTTTCATCAGAACAGCAATAATAGGTAGTAAGTAATTTATTCCAATAAATTTCGGTTTTTTAACGAAACCCGATTTTAAATAAATAACATTTTCTTTTATATTACTAAAAGTTCTGCCAATATACACAAGTTACACTTAAAAACAATAAATGTCTTATATTAATTGATATAATAATTAATACAAAAATTATAATGGATAATTAAAATTTAAGTGTCCAACTAGTTTGGACACGGTTTTAATCCGACATCTACTAAAACGTGCTTTACACATTTATATATTCTAACGAAATTTTCAATCATTTTCAACAGGGTTTTTCAAATAAACAAAACTTTTTACACATATAATTTCAAAAAGGCATTATAATTTAACAAAAACTAGTTTTGAACAATGTCCTTCAGGCCGCCACGGCGGCTTGTCTTCTTGGATTAGTTTGTCCTTGATGTGTAGCTCATACGTGGTAGAGAAAATCCTGTCATGTTACACTCTAGGATAGCTTCGGTCCTAGAATGCGTAACAGTTTGGCAGGTATAAATAGATGCACCATTGCTTGAACTTGTCTGGGGTCTATAATGGAAGAAAAGGACCTTCGGGGCCTGACCAGAGACTTAACACAATCTGGTACCACGGGAGCCAGTAGCCCCTGGTGCGGCAACACTGATTTGTCGGTGTTGTCGCACTGGACTGGCTGTTGGAGAGGCCCTTCGGGGAGTTTACGTGGTGGTTGTCGGTTTAAACCTAAATCGCTGGAAGGGGTTTATAGTCCCGATGTGGTGTTGCATAGCAACACGAGTCGCCAATAGTGCAGCAGGAGGACAGATAGCTCCAACTCCTAAACAAGGGGGAGTGGACTTATCCAGACAATGAGTCTCTCAAATTGCCACCTATGTGTTCCTGACAGGTACATGGGGGCGTTGGTTGGCGCATTGTACCTCACCCGGTGGTAAGACCACCGTGGGATTAGGCCATCATGGCAGGTGCCCACGTTAATCTTGACCACATCTGTTGTCCGTCAGGATAGTTTACCCCCCAATTAGTGGCGTTTAGGTCGAATAGTGAAGACTCACGTAGGACAGAACTCTAAAGTCCGCTCAGCGAACATGAGAACAGCTTCTAGCATTTTCACCCGCCCAATAGTGATGCTTCTTCCTTACCCAAAGAAACCAACTAATTCTCCCATTTTTCTTTTTTTGTTTCCTATTTTTTCCGAGGAAGATGTCATCCATTTCTCGTCGGGCAACGGTGGGCAACGGTAAAGAAATATCATTACTGCTTTAATTTCTTTGCTCACTCTCACATGAAAGACAAATGTACTTCACGTGAGAAGTGCAGCGAGAGCATATCGGTGCACCACACGTTCTTCCACCGGCATAAAAAGGTACCCAAAAGAAGTACCAGCGCGGCACCAAACCCCAGGATGACGGACAGCAGCCTTATCTGCCGCAACAGCAGCTCAGCCGCCGTAACAACAGCCTCATTATCAGCAGCTACACCCACAGCAACAACAATTACAACGGCAGTACCTGCAGTCGAATAACCCGGCAACAATAGTCATCAACATGATGTCCGGTCATGTTGTATAACTTTTATTATTTTGTTAAAATTAATTTAAATTTAAAAAATGAATTTATTTTAAAAGTATTTACCCCATTCTTATTTTTTTAACTCTGTTTTCAGGTGTTAGTTATTACCCGCGTTATCTTTAGCCTTCCTTGTTACAGTATTGTAAGGGGGGCGGGATGCTTACGCGCATAGTGTAATTAGCCACTAATTATTGTTCAGTCTATGTTTTACCCTTTGGCGGCATTATTTGACATTTTCTCATCTCCTTATTATACATAATTTTTTGAAATATTCACTTACTTTTGTAAACCCCAAGCGTACGGTAAAACTCCGAGTTAAATTGAAAAGAAGAAATTTCTAATACCCATGTTTTTATTTATATACTTTCGAAAAAAATATTTCAAGCAAAACATTAGAAAAAAATCACCTTTTTCTTGCTAAATATACATTTATTTTCATTTCATAAATATACATTTAGTTTTTATTAACTTCCAATAAAGTACAAAATATGCATATAGTTCCATTTTTGAATTAATGAAAAAAATTCTTCGTTTTTTGCTAGGAAATATTTTAAATATTACATATGCGTAAACTATTTACATGCAATTTGAAATATAAATGCACAGAAAAAAGTTTGTACATAAATATAAAAATTTACTTTTATAGATTTTAGTTCATAACATATTATTTGAGCATAATTTCTTACGCATTAAAACTTTTTTATATTTTTTCAAATGAATCAAAAGTCAAGAAGACTGAAAAATTTTTTTACATTTTCATTTGTATTTTCAATTTGGAAAAAAAGTGTTTGAAAATTTTAAACTTTTAATGATTTTTAGCTACATTTGGGTAACAGAACGGAAGCGCTTTTTATCAAAATGATGTGCTGTAGAATGCAAGCAAAATTATGCAAATTTCCAAATATTTTTTTACAAATATTTCTTGGAATATTGCCATCTTAAGGCATTTTTTGTTAATATTTTCATGTATAACTATTTTTTCTAATAAAACTAAAGATTTAACAAAACTTTTGTAAAATTCCTAAAATTTTCATTATGAACTATTCAATAATATCTATGAACAAAATTTTATTTTTTATGAAAAAGTGAGAAAAAAAGTCATATTCAATTCATAATATATATGACAAAAAAATTTCAAATATGTGCGTTTTTTTCTCTGAGTGTCTTCAGTTATTTATCAATAAATTCCTTATTTGATAAGATTAAAAATCGAAAATTTTTAACTTTATAATAAATTTTAGAAAAAACAGTTGTCCAATTTTGCATGAAAAATTAGCTTTTTTTTCGCCATACAAAAAAAAAAAAAAAAAAGAATGTATATATATAGATATAACACGGGTATGTATATATATATATATATATATATATATATATATATATATATATATATATATATTACTCGGCATCTATTGAATTTATATTCATCTAAATTGGACAAATCGAAGAGAGGTTAAACGCTTTCAAAAATGCGTCTAAAAAATTTTAAAATCTGGATACTTTAATCATGAGGTTTAAATCGCTTTTTGGTTGAAAGCGGATTGCAACTTTTAAAGTTATGAATATTAAAAACTAGCTACGGTATATGTTTGAAAACTTTCCATAAGTAAAAATCATGAATGACATCGAGAGTTTTTTCGAAATTTAGAAAAATAAAAACAAAGGGGTCCATTTTACTCCATGGCATTGTTATCAGCTTAATCCGTTAAATTTGCAACATCATAATGCCCCTTTAATAGCCAACAAATATAAACATGTATAACAAAATACTTGTCCAATTCTTTCACTAAAAAAAATGGCTTAGAAAAATAAAAAAACAAAAAAATAATACAACAAAAAACCACACATACCAATATTTAGTTACTATACCACAATTAGAACGAAACCTCATGATCTAAAACGATAACTGAACCGCAAATAAATTTCCAAAAACAACAACAATAACAATCAGTAGAACCAACATTTAAGAGTAATAAAAATTAATGACTAATTGTAAATTATTACTTGTCTCCCGTCATAAAATGCAAACAGAATAAAAGTTTATATTTTATTTTTTTTTTTAACTATAGCTTTTTTTTAGAATATCAAAGAAAAATTACAAGCATAGTACTTAGAAAAGAAAGGACACATCAGGAGATAAATATTTTGTATATGAAATATACACAACAGGGTGTAATGTCGTCAATAGAATTAAAAAAAAAAAAGAATCAAAAGAGCAACGAACACTGGGATGATCTGTATATAACTGAATGTGGGTGGTAATGGTGTTTGAGTCTTAGGGTATACTGTAATATAAAAAACAACTAACAGGTCAAGTAACCAAAGAACAAATTCATTTTAGAGACAACTTAATAAATGTGAGTCATTAAAATCAGTAGGAAAACGCATGCTAGTAAATAGAAATTTCGGTGCCACAAAGCCGAATTCATTAGGCTTTTCACATATAGAAATGAGAATTAATCTGCTTGTTAGTATGTAAAAAATGTATACGTAAATTTCTTAAAGTTAAATACATTGCACAGAGGGGTCTCTCAAAAGCTTTTCAGGCAGAAAGTCCAATTATAAAAGTTCGAATTTTGAAAAATATCGCATTTAATAGCTAACAATATGCTGAACTTCTCCCCTAACTTGTTTTTTAGTATGCTATTTGCTGAACTAGCTGAGCGACTTTTAAAACAAAATTTTTTTCAACCATTATTAAGAAAAAGACCTATCTGAATGTAGCATCAACTTCAAATACAGCAATTATATATATAATTATATATATATATATATATATATATATATATATCCTGCCTGCCACTTGAATAAGGAATCAAATTTTTTTAACTTTAATTAAGTATATCTCCTAAACTAAAGTTCAGAAAAAAATAATTTTTTGTACAACCAAATTACAAGGTGTTGGCGTTAGTCTCCTGAAGAAATAAAAACTATACATATTTTGTTATACTAAAATTATGAATTTATTTAAAGACATGTATTTCTGTGGTACCTTTCCGTGTGTCGCTTGAATAAGGAATATTTTAAAACTAAGCAAACTGTAATTTATTTTTAAATTTTAGGTTATAAAAATGAAAGTTCTTATTTTCTAGCATTCAATTAGTAATGAGTACTGCCACCATTTTTAGAAATAACCTCAAAATTGCGATTTGGCATCGACTTGTATAATGACTATAAATAATTTAGCGAAATTGAACTCCATGCTTCCGTTTTTGCATCCTTTAAGGATTCTATCTTCTCAAATTGTTTTCCTCCTTCATAAACTTTTCTGGCAAGCCAACCCCGATATTTTCCATTGAATTCAGGTCTGGTGAATATGGGAGCCAATCCAAAAGTTGAACACCTTGTTGATTAATCCATTGGTTTACTGCTCTGGCGGTATGAAAATCTTTAATGTCCGTATATCAATTGCACAGTGGCAAATGTTCATTTTAAGATGAATAACTTTTCAACTAAAAGTATTATTTGAATTTTATGTTTCGAGATACATAAGTTATATAAGCATAAGGTTCAGCAATATAAATTTATATGCAGGTTGTAGGCAGTATTCCAAGGGCTAAAAGTATAATAAAATTGTTTGGCAACCACCTGCCTTATTGAACGACATTTTTAATTAAATATATGTATGTATATATATTACATGTATTTATATATATATATATATATATATATATATATATATATATATATATATAGATATATAGATATATATATATATATATATATATATATCTGTACAAAATTGTTCCTTTTTTATTTATTAATTTTTTTTTTTTTTTTTTTACGTACATATTTTTGAGTACATATTCTAGAGTCTAAACAACTACAACTCGAACAAAAATAACTAGTTATTTGGGTAAAAACTAAGCAGTTTATTTTTGTTTCCAATTATACCTGCTAGTTTACCAGGAAAGCAAAGTTTAGTTTTGAACATGCTACTTTTGCCTGTTATAATATAGAACTTGCACAGGCAGTCCCTAATATGCAAACGATCTTTAAGAACAAGCCATATGTAAAACTAAACTTCAAGATAGCATATAACATGATGCATCTTAACTCATTAATATTCGATTGTATCTGATTGAGTACAACAGAATTATCGGCTGTTATTTTTAAGAGTTTAAAGAGTTGCAGTTTTTTTTATTTTAATAAGTGTCAAAAAGCGATTTAAAGCAATAAAAAATTTGGGGAATATTAAGGATGAATATCAAAAAGTTGATTGTGAATTTTCCCTCTTTCAGGAAAAAAGCAAACCATGTCATTTGGCAATTTCTTAATTTTTTTCTTCACTTTTTTTATTGTCAAAAAAAAACAGTACTTCTGAAAACCCTCAAGATACTACTTCTAATTAAGTATACTACCCATATAGAGAGAATAATACATTTTTTTAAGAATTTTTATACATCAAGTTTGACCAATAATGTAACAAATGTTTTGCACAAATTGGCCAGAATTTAATTCGACATGTTGTATAATTCTAATTCTATAATTACGTATATTATTAATACTTTTAATTTGTAAGATGGTGAATCTGAAGTCTAACATCTATGTATATTATATATTTATTTTCGAAATACATGTGTTGAAATCCTTTTCTTTGGAGCTATACCAATAACTCCTTATAAAAGCTTGTGGTTTAGTTAATGCCGCAAAACCTCCTTTTTCCCCAATGTGCATTGAGCACATTGTAAAATGTCAATCATAAATCGATAATAAAATCGAAAACGTTTCAATTTGATATGGGGAATTGTTTTTCAAAACAATTTTAGAAAAATAAACTTTTTTAATTTTTCTTCAACGCAATACTTATTATAAATTTAGTTACTTAGTATACCAACTCAATATTAAATTTTAATTATTTAAGCTCCATTAACCGACCAGCAGACTACAAAACCAACATTATTGGTTTTTGGAGGCGGTTGGCAAAGTATAACATCAAAAACAACACTGATAATCAACAATCATATTACGTGGCGTTTAATAATTAAACAATTGTACGTAAAACATACAATGGAGAATTGTTTACAGCCACATGCATTCAAACAAATATATAAGCAAACATTTAATGGAAAAAGGACCAAATGATGAAAAATAAAGAAATATAAAAAGAAAAAGAAAAACTACAGCAATTAGCTGCCAATTAATATAAATTAACACAATGACTTGGATTCACATCATTGCGTTTTGTTCATTGGCGTCATCATCAGCAACATCATCATTCTAGTTATCAGCATTAGCGTCAGCAACAGTCCCATCAGTAGCAGCAGCATCATCATCATCATCATCACTAAGCTGTGAAAAAAAATAACAACAATGACAGTATCACCATTTTGACTCAGCCATATTTTATCTTGATTGTTTTTAACAAATGAATTGAAAATAAGGTCATAGAAATGTTATTTCTTTTTCATTTTAAATAAAAATTTAGATGTCGTTTATGGTATCTAGAACTATATGATTTTTCAGATATTAATTTTTAAATGCTTTTTTTATTTTGATATTGCCAATAAATTCTTTTAGTGCAATGACTTTAGATTAAGTATTTATTATAAGTTTACTTCATTCAGATCATTCAAGTAGTGAGTATATAATTTAGAAAATTATAAAATTAATATAAATATACTTCAGTACATTTTTTTATTTGTCATATGGTTCAATATTAAAAATTTCATTTTGTCTGTAATATTTTAACACTCAACATTACTTAACTTGCTACTACGCCTAACTGTTCACTATTTTATAAGTATTGAGTCACGTAGATTTATGCAGTGATGCCAGTTTAGTCTTTTAGAGGCTAAATCTAGTCTTTTATTTTGCTTTTAGCCTCAAAATTTTCGTTTTAGTTTCTTGCTATTTTTTCTAGTCTTTTTATAACCTGGTTCATGTTTGTAACGTACAGATGTGGTCAAGATTTACGTGGGCACCTGCCATGACGGCATAATCTCACGGTGGTCTTACCACCGGGTGAGGTACAATGCGCCAACCAACGCCCCCATGTGCCTGTTAAGAACACACAGGTTGCAATTTGAGAGACTCATTATCTGGATAAGTCCACTCCCCTTTGCTTAGGAGTTGGAGCTGTCTAACCTCCTGCCGCACTATTGACGACTTGTGTTGCTATGCAACACCACATCGGGATTATAAACCCCTTCCTGCGGTTTAGGTCCAAACCACAGCCACCACTTGACGCCCCGAAGGGCCTCTCCAACAGCCAGTCCAGTACGACAACACCGACAAATCAGTGTTGCCGTACCAGGGGCTACTGGCTCCTGTGGTACCAGATTGTGTTAAGTCTCTGATCAGGCCCCGAAGGTCCTTTTCTCCCATTATAGACCCCAGACAAGTCCAGGCAATGGTGCATCTATTTATACCTGCCAAACTGTTACGTTCTCTAGGACCGAAGCTATCCTAGAGTGTAGCATGACAGGATTTTCTCTACCACGTATGAGCTATACATCAAGGAAATATTTTATTCAAGAAGACAAGCCGCCGTGGCGGGTTTGTAACGTACAGAAAAAATCATCCAACACTCATCTTAAAGTATACCAATCGACTCAGAGTCACTTTTTGAGTCGATCTAATGATGTCGGATGGACGCCTACCTGGCTGTGCATGAAAACATTGTGCACAAAGTACAGGTCGAAATTTTGAAGATAATTCAATGAAATTTGGCACATAGGACTTTCATGATACAAGAACGAAGCCAGTTGAAATTTGTTATGATCGGTTCATTATTTCATCTAGCCGCCATACAAATGTCTTCCCGGAATAAGGGTTTAACGATCATAAATGCCTTAAATGTACCAATATTTTAATGAAATTTGGTGTAAGAAAGTTTTGTATAAGTATCTAACTTTGTACCCAATTTCATGAAGAGCGGTCCTACAGCTTCCATATAAAAACCTCTTCCGTAAATCTCTTTAACGTGCATAAACATCATATACATGTTAGTATCAAGTTTATATTCGACATAAATAAATTTTATATAAGTAGAAATCGCAGTAACAAATTTTATGAGGTCGCTCCATAATTTACCATAGCTCTCATATAGTCCACTTTCGCCAATTATCCTAAAGTACACAAATTCATATAAATGTTAGTATTAACGTAAAATTCTCTACTTGTCTATTTTATTTTACACTTAGAAAAATTATAGGTCTACAATTGTGTACATGTCTAATATAAGACCCCTCTACGAATTTTGATGAATATATACAATGGTGTGAGGTATCATATGCTAGGGGTTAACTGACTATATCTTTCTTACTTGTTTGATTCTTAAAATTGGCTGAAACGTTATTTCAACAACGAAGAAAATGTTCAAATTTAAATTCAATTCGGACAGATGACGAACGACCGCAAGGGCCAATGGGACATTATAAAACAGGAAAGTCAGTTGTTGGGCCTACTATCAGAGACGGCTGAGTTTCTGGGCATCTCGAGGGATTCCTTTACTGGGACCAGTTCCACACAGAAGCACGAGGATCTTTCTCTTGGATCTGAAGATGAGCACGAGATCACTGTGATCTCAGCTCGTGCTCAGAGTCAAGAGACTCTCACTTCGAGGCTACTCCCGTTTTTGAAATCAATAGTAGCGACTTCTGGATTGGAGCGGAGAAGCTTCATGGAGGGTGTGCTATTCTCACGGATGACTTGAAGAAGGAAGTAGGCACAGGGGCGGGTGTTTACTTCATGGGAACAGAAATCAAACGATCTTTTAGACTGTCTGATAGTTGCACCGTTTTCCAGGCAGAAATTCTAGGCATTTACAAGGCTATCCATGTGAATAGTCAGGCAGCATTGATGCCAATGACGAGTTACTGTATCAGGTCCAGGTTAGTTCTGGAGTGTATTAAGGAATTTGGAGGCTAACGGATGCCTACAGAATAAGACTTTATTGGGTTCCTGGTCACTGCTGGTCACACTTGCCTGGTCTTGGCAATGAAATAGCTGATGAGCTAGCTCGTAAGGCCCCGTAGTTGGACAGGTCTTTTGTAGAGGTATCGGTTAGATTTCTGATTGGGTCATATTACATAGCCATAAGGAAATGGACTATAGATAGAACGAATGATTCTGGATCATTGCTGGCATGATTATTGGTACCTGGCAAAAGGGAATACGACCAGTAAGTAGGACAGTGGCGCGCCAGATTTTTGCAGAACGTTCGATGATCTGGACGAGCTAGAGACAGTGGAACACATACTTTATTATTATTTAGAGCTTCAGCGAAATAGACTGAGGTGGTTTTGGAGCCATATTCTGCACGAACTAGAGGAGGTCACGGATGAAGAACTCGGAAACTTTATAGGGTTCGTAGTGGCTTAGAGGTAGTCAGGGATGATTTGATGGGTCTTAAGTTCCACAGTTTTCTTATTTTTCTTACATTTAGCTATATTTCTTTTCAATCTTTTGCTTTATTCTACTAGGATTTTTCTCTTTCTTCATCTATCAGCGTTCTCTGTTATTTATAAAGCGATCACAATGGACCGAATAGTCTCTGGGCGCAAGCGGGAAGACGCCGCCCTAACCTAACCTTGCCTAACCTAATGAAGAAAATAATTTCTTATTTGCTATTTTATTTAATTTTACAGAATCATCCATTTATTCGCAAAAAAAAAATCGAGGTTATTTATATTTAACAAACATTTTTGCCTACGTTGCTTCATTTTTCAAATCAAAAATAACAACTAATTTTGTGGACTTACTAAATAGATTATTATAGTTATTGTTTTTTTACTATAATTCGTTAGCAATAGAAACTATTTATGAATATAAGTTTGAAAATCGCCAAAAAAAATTGGGAAATTCTTAATTAAAAAGCTATTATAATTGAAAAATTACAGAGAAAAAAAAACAGCAAATCATTTTTCACCTGAAATATAATATAAAATTTGTGTGTGGCATTTTTTGGACGACTTTTTATTAATTCATTTTGCTGGCAACCGTTCTACGTTTTATATATAAATTTATTACGACAGAGTAATTTAACTTTAAATTTAAAAAATTTTAACCCTTGATTACCGATTTGGATAAAATGAATTAAAAATAAGGTCATATAAATGTTATTTCTTTTTCATTTTAAATTTAAAATAAATATTATTTATTTTTCTTTTGAAAACTGTGGAAACTCTATAGCTTTGAATACATATTTTTTCCCTTTCAACAGCCATAACTTTTGTTTTAAAAGTATAATAAATTTTTTTTGCAATGAATTTGTCAAAGCTTGTATTTTAAGATGTCATATACAAATTGAAAATATATTGCTTTTAACATATTTTTTTCTAAAAATTGTCTTTAGAGACGTATGTTTAAAAAACCTCCATCTTCAAATTTTTATATTTTCTGGTAGAAGCCTTATGGATGTACTTATTGCAGAGAAAATTCTGAATGATCAAAATTTTTTACATTTAAAATGAAATTACCTTCTGGCCTTATTTTTTCAGTCATTTAGCCTTTTCTGCCCTTTTTGAAAGTTCAATTTAGCCTTTTTTCTCACCTCCTGGCAACGCTGGTTTTATTTTTATTTTATTTTATTTTATTTTTTTTTTTTGTAGTCATCATTATGTTTCATTCTTATTCATCTATACCCTAAACCATAGTGTAAAAGAAAGTTACCTCGTAAGCCCAGTTGATTTAAAAATTTTTCACGTACGTACCGCTCGAAGCTGTCAAATTGTTTTTGTATTCTTATGTAATATTTTTGCCGCGTTTATTTACTCTTCTTCTTTTTCTTTATCTAATCTTTTGTTCATAACATTTTGACATTATGTGAAGTGGTTTTACACTAACAAAATACAAGCTATTGTTGTTTTTGTAGATATGCTGTCACTTTATAATTACACTATGTCTAAAATAATTACAATTCACACTTACTTGTTCCTTTGCAAGTAGTTTGTTTAAATGCCTTCTATGTTTTGCAAGCATTCATTACATTTGATCTCTCCTTTTTTGTAATTTTTCTTTATTTTATTTCATTTGGAAAAATTTTTACCATTGACAACCCCCCCCCCCCCCCAAAAAAAAAAAAAAAGAAAAAACAAACACATGTCTCAGTTTAAAAAAGACAAAAGAAAAAATATAATAATTAATATAAATGATAAATCCCTGAAAAAAATTAATTAAAACTAAGATGAGTGAGAGGAAATTTTTTTATTTTTTCTTATTTGTGATAATATTGAAATTTAAAGATTTGTATGCTAAATTTAAAAATATAAGAAGTTTATATAGCATATATTTAATTGCTTCCTTTATTGCTTTTCTGTGCTCAAGGTAATCAAAATTTCATACCTCTTGCCGCAAATACAAGAAATGTATTGTAGTATTTTGATAATTTTTGGTACCATACAACAACTCCTTTTCGGTAAGTTGTGGAAATTCTAAAAATAGGTTTATATTTCGTAGGAAGAAAATATAATTTAATTGATTACTGTGTATTATTTTTGTATGTTTCCATTGATATTAGTATTGTGTATATGCAAATAGCTCATTTTGTTCGTAATATATGCGCTTAGCAGTGCATTCTTTAAATGATAGCTAACTTAGACCTAGGTCCCGAATGTAATCGCCTTTTTACATATACACATACATCAACGAAAGCAAGAAAAAAAATCCATTCGTATTTTAAAATATCGAAGGGCCATCCAAGAGAGATTTAATCGCAGCTTGACAATCTGTACAAAATTTAGATATCCACTCCGTATACTCTTTGGTACTCTATGGTACAGTTGCCAATTTGCCGCTCTCTTTGTGGCCAAGATCCCTACTTGCAAAACACTTCAATGATCCGGTAACTTAAAAGAAATATTTTTCCTATATATGAGAGTGTAGACGCCTTTCATCATTTAGATCTATATAAACCTCATCTGATGCAGTTCTTAAGGTTGGGTCAGTTGAGATCGATCCAATATGGGTGTCCAATAAATGCAAAGGATAACTGTAATATAGCAAACAGCAGCACAAAAACTCGAGAAAGTGTTCTTTTGGAAATGTTACCTTTTACTATTTATATTCACATGTATGTCAGCCTGCAAAACTCATTCTCACACTTGAACAAAATTGTTGTATGGATAAAACAAGAGATAATAAAGTGTGTTTTTAGTTTTTCTCTGGAATATCAAATTTCCTCTCAAAATATTTCGTAAGATGAGCAATTTTCAAGAATATTATAAAAAATTTACAAAAATTATATCAACCCAATATGGATATTAAATGAAAGCTACGAATCACTATAATAGAATAATATATTTTATTTAAATATTGAATATATATTTTTGCAAATATAACCCTTTAATATTATATTTATTTGTTAATTATGTACTTTGTATAAAGGATATTTTCTTAACATTTCGTTTTGATACTTTTAAATAAAAATTTTTGGTATATTGCAGGGATTATTAGCTTTCATTTGATATCCATATTGGGTTGATATAATTTTGGTAAATATTTTATGAATTTGTAAATGATGATTATAATTTCAAACTTTTCATGAGTTAATAATTTTCAATTTTCTTTATTCTGGCTCAAATTCATTAATGTAATAATTTTTGCAGAATATTGAAAAAAATTTTGTAGGCACTGACGTAGCGAATCAGAAAATACATTCCATCCTGCTGGTGACTAACAAATCTTTTTCATTATTCTAAAAAATTGTTGTATTAATGAGCCCGAATAAATAAAATTAAAAATTATTGACTCATGAAAATTTCGAAACAACATTCATCATTTACAAATTAATAGACTAAACAGGGCACGGCATAAATTTGTTTACGCAATAAAACAACATTGTAGTAATGCAGAATACAATATATATATATATATATATATATATATATATATATATATATATATTTATATATATATATTTATATATATATATATAAAGTTCATTTCTACTCAATACTTAAGACTTTAGAATATGTAAAGTGATCAATTTACGTATTCTATTTCTTCAAAACTGTGAGTTGAAAGGATGATCTTTAAAATTTACACTATAAGGCACAATGGATGCTGATGGTGATCTTAGTGTGTCAGAAAATCTTTCAATCCTGATTGTAAACATTTTGTATATTTTTTTTTTAAATTGTGTATTTTTCGAAACTTTAAAGTTCTTTGAGAGTAAATTTGACGTCCTGTTTGATGCTAGTTTGATCCATATATCGATTTTTCATGAGAGAAAAATCTTTTGAGAAATTATTGCATGGTGTTATCAGTTGCGCAGAGCTGCACAAAATCCTATCAAAGATTCGGCAATTGGTGCATTTTTCGTTTTCTACACATAAACAGAACAATGTTTGCCAAAGCCAAACGTATTAAAGAAATTTCGTTATAATTTACTCGAATAAATTTTATTTTTCGATTTTAATTTTTCGATAAATCGAAAAAAATTCGAATGAATACCCTAACAACCTTACAATGCACAACGGGGACTTTTGAAAAATAAATGGTAATAAATTTGTATCTTTTAAACTGCTGTATCAATCCTAATGAAACTTAGGACATCGATAAAGGATAAGATAGGCTTTTACAATATTGTTGGCTGAAGTGTGTAACTGAAGCATGAAGGACGAAGGAGCCAAAGTTGACGAATTTGAGAGTGAAAAACATATCTTGTAGCTTTTACAAATATGAGCCGATTTTAAATAATTGAACATTTATAAATTCTATTAAGTAAGAAAAAGGAAAATTTTTAAATTATATTTTTTTTGAAAAATTTTTAATTTGTGATTTTTGACATTGACTTTTTTCGTTTTTGCCCTATAACTTTTAGGGTCAGTTTTTGTAAAGCGAAACAAAAATTTATTCCGAAATTTTATATTGTAAACAATAATTTTAGGCAAAATTTTTTTAATTACGTCAATTCGATAACCAGAAAAAAAATGTTTGAAATTAAAATTTTGAAACAGGATAAAAAATTGCATTTTTTTTCCAAAAAATTATCTTTATATATATATATATGTAGTTTTTTTAATTTTATTAAAGAATTTCAATTTTTTCTGACATTTTCTTTATGCCTCGCCTTAAGAAAACGTGTAAGTGTAATTTTGGAAAATTTTTAACATCCAACAGTGGTTGAAAATTATATTTTTTTTTTTTTCATCCACAGTTCAATTTTTTTAAATTTTTTAGTTCTTGATTGCGGTACTTTTGTAAATTAGGTTAGATACTGTGGTATGTATTTAAAGGTTAAAAAAAATTTGATAGGGCAGCGTTAAATTACCTGAAAAATTTCATATTTTCAAAAACAAAAATTTTGGCGTTCCATAATTCACCATAACTCCCACATAGGGCCGACTTTCAGGAATCGTCTAAAATTGGATAAATTCATATAAATGTTAGTATCAACATAATATTCTGTATTCGTATGTTTCATTTTACACTTAATACAAGTATCGGTCCACAATTGACCACAGGTGTAAAAATACACCCTTCTACGAATTTAGTGCACATACATAATGATGTAGGATAAAACAAATCGAATGCATTTGTTTGAATCTTTTTACATCGGTAACACTGATTCTTAGTGATCAGCCTACAAAATTTAAGCTCTAATTCTATTTAATCTTCTCTTAGATAGACCAGCCAAATTAAAATAATCGATTTTTTTTTTTAATTAACAAAACCATACTAAATGCAAATTTTAAGAAATAATTTTAAGAAATTGTCAATAAAATTTTCCTAAATCTTCAAACATACAATTTCCTAGTTTTTACTTTAAAATTCTTACTTTTATTTCATAATATTTTCTATATATATCCATTCTTTAAGTACTATGACTTGTCTCTAAAATTTTTTTTCTGTAAATAAAAACAATTAAACAATTAAAAATTAAAACACTTCAAAGTACTTTTTTAATATTTTTATTTTATTTAAAGTTTACAACAAAATTGTTTATTACTTAATTTACAAGAATATTTTGTGAATTTTTTTTTACTTTTAGCATTACAAATTTTCAAGTTTTATAATATTTATTATATTTTTTGCTGTAGTTTTTATTACTTTGTTGTTGTTTTTATTTTTTATTATACTTAAAAACTAAATATAGTTTTATAAAATTATTTATGAAATTTTCTGCATTGCACAAGCATGATAAAATAAAAATAAGCTTATGCTTCCTAAAGATTTATATTCGTTCGTTCTTTTGCTGAGGCGTATTTTTCTTAAAGATTTTTATGTTTTTAAAAAGATTTTGTAAAATTCTTTTGAAAAATATTAAGTTTCTTTTATAGTTTTAGCAAAGCAAAAAAATGGTTAAAAAAATCAGAGAAAATAAAGAAAATAAAGAAAAACTATTTAAAAAATGTTTGCAACAAACGGGGCCAGGCATAAGAAAAACAACGTATTGTAAATAAAATTTCCAAAAAAAAAAAAAAAATAGAAAAAATTACAAAGAGAAAAAAAAAGAAAGTGGAAAAATTTAACACATAAAAAATTAACAACGAAGACAAAAGTTTTCTTTTCTTTAAAAGTTTGTTAAGCAAAAAAAATCTGATTATAAAAAAAAAGAAAATAGTTTTGTTACCCCAGAAGTTGGTGTAAAGGGATGTTAAAGAACCAGGATGATTGCCAGAAAGGAAAAGTGTTGCTACTAAAAATTGCTGATGTTGTTCTTTTGTCATATACAAACATTGCTTCTGTAAAACAGATGTTAAAATGCCGCAATATTTTCATAACGAAATGATGAGGATGTTGATGACAATGATGGTGATGACGACAATGTTCGCTTTTATCACCTTTAAGTGATGTTTAGTTTATTATTTAGAAGACGTTGTTGCCGCTATATTCTCAGTAAACAAGAAAAAATGGAGAAATCAGTTTTTTGCCATCAACATTTTTCTTTTTCTTTTATTTTTTTTTTATTTAAATTCAACAATTATTGCTTTTGCTGTAAAATTTTTTAGGTCACTCAAGCGTTCAAAACTAATTGCGGCATAATATTGTCCAAAGTTTGAAAGAAGATGAACAAGAACAGGAGGAAAGAAAAAGATAAAATCAAATCTACTTTTTTTCTCATCCCTCTCATCACCACCATTATCATCATAATTTTTTCTTTACTGGGGTTTTGATATAATTTTGAAATGCGAAAAAGAATCTAAAGAAATTGTATGTAAATGTGATTTATGCAAATGGCATTGTGATTTGATGTCTATCTTTAATGTTAGTTGATGCACAGAAAAAAAATATTTTCGAAAAAATTTAAATTAAATTATTAAACAGAATTTTAAATATTTTTATAATTAAATGATTTACTCAAAATTAAAGATCTAAAATCCAATTTCAATTACGAATAACACATATTTAATTATTTTATTAATTGAAATACAATCTATAAAAAATTGTATATTTAATTATTCAAATTATTACTTATTTTTTTTATATTTGATTAATTTATTAATTAATAAAATTATGAAAATAATTGAAAGCCTTTAAATTGTTTTATATTTAGTAAAAAATACTAGAAATTTGAATTTATATTAATTTAATAATTGATAAAATTAAAAAAGTAATTGAAATAGTTTTTATCTTTGATAAATAGTTTAATAGACCATATTCTTTCTGTGCATCATATTTTTTCTGTGTGATGATAAGCTTGCTATTCCTTCCCTGACTCCTTCCTTATTTTATGTCCTTGCTGTTTAAATTGTTTTTTTTTTTCTCTCTGTTGTTGCCATCAATGTTGTTGGCTGGCTGTTTGTATTTTTTAATGGCATCATCGTTGTCATCATCATTTTGTTTAAATTATTATGCTAAAATTTTAATTTTTGTGAATTTTTTTTCATCATTTCCTTTTTTGTAGTTATTCATAGTTAAATGCTGTACCCTTTTGTGTGTGTTAGTAAGTTTGTTGTTGTTTTAAAGACCACTTCCTTCTACTGGTTTAGCCTTTTTGTAGAGTTGTTTGTTGCTGTTGTTTTGTTTTAAATTTTAGTTTCTGGCTCTTTGGAAGTTTTTACCTTGTAATGGTAATGGTGGTACACCTTCATTGGCCAACTAAAATGAGATATAAAAAAAGAAGAAACGTCATTATAATAGGAGTATCAGAAAAAGAGTAAAAATTAATAAAATATGCTGAAAAAAACCGTATATAAGACATAAATTTAAAATAGAGAGAAATGAATAAATTAGACTAGACTAACGACCAACAAAATTAGACTAGACCAGCGATTTCATATTATTTAATATTATCAATCATTCCAGCATGACCATATAAAATCTATATATATATATATATATATATATATATATATATATAATATTTCAGGGGTGTCACAGAAATTTTTCGGATGTGAAAATTTTCGTATAGTCGAATTCGTAACGTTTCCATTTTGCATCTTCAGCTTCAATGTGTTTTCATTAATCCGAAAAATATTAAAAATGAACACCTTTTAAAAAAAAAAATGTGATATTTTTACATTAGAATCATCTGATTGACGAAGGAAAAATATTTAAAAGAGGAATTGAAAAAAATATGATTTAAATTAAATTTAAAAAGAGGTTTAGTTCACTTATTATAAAATGGTTAATGTGGAAGTTTTTTTAATTTATTTAATAAAAGTAATATTCATTGTTTATTTTCATTAATTTTTAAAAGTATCACAGATTTAAATGCGATAAAAATATTAATTCCACTTTACTATTTTTATGTGGATTGAAAACGAATTTTTTTTTTTCGTATTTCGTTTTTTATAGAAGCAAAATACGATTTCTTTTTTATTTTCGTACGAATTTGTATTCTGCGACATACCCTTATATTGTACTTTCAGGAGATCTAGGATCTATTTCTAATTATAGATCAGTATTCATTAATTCTATATATAAACTATATTCCAAATTGACTTGATTAATGTCATTAAAAATGAACGTGAAACCATTAATTAAGGGCATTAGAAACACCAAAAGTATTTTATGACACTAAAACTTTTTCATATTCTTGAGACCTTTTTTTGTGGCAAGAAATTTTGAAAGTACCAAGTATGGAAAATTATATATTTCTTAAAATTTTTTTTATTATAAAAAAGTTGCGATTTGAATTACTAAAACTTTATGTTGATTTAGCCTATATAAAACGATTAAAAAGAATATTTTTAATCGAATTGTTGAGCTATGAAATTAGTATATTTCTGTGGCCCAACAAACTCGATATTTTACTTGAATTGTATACTTTTTAAAATACAAAAAAAAATAAAATTTCTGGGAATATTGAATAGATTTTGATGGCTCAAATTGTGTTGTTATTATTTTACTGTTATCCTCTTAAGGATTTCAAATTAAATTAATTTAAAAAAATGCACGATATATTTAATATCTAAAATTACTAAATATTATATAAAAAGAATCTGTAAATGTAAATGGATTTAAAATTATGAAAAAATAAAACTTTTATGAAATTTTTTAAAAAAATTTTGATTTGCAGTCTGAAATATATGAAATTTACAGAAAATTTTTTAAATAAAATAAGTTACTTTCATTGATTTAAATTAAAAATATTTAAATATAATTTACGAAATACATATTTCGTTCTTTTTTTAAATTAAATAATATCATTAAGGCTTGAATAAAATTATTAAAATATTTCGCTGTGCAGACGAAAAGTCCTATGTGTTTTTCAACATGCGACAACACAATTTATATTTTGTATAAAAGTTATAAAAATGTATATGCATAAGTAATAATCCTTTTAATTACTTCGGAATTAATTCAGATTTTTAAAAATAGATTAAAACTGAAAATGGACGATCAACAGGTAAATAATTCAGAAAGTTACTTTTCAAATTCTAAAGCAATTTTTAATACTTTTTAGCCATATAATAGAGAGATTGATTTTGTTTGATTGATGTAAATATATACTCTAGAATTTTTGAAATATAACTAGACCCAAGCCCCAGTTATTTTATGAGTATGTCAAATGAACAATTTCTAAAATCTGTAATTTCTAATCGATTAGTCCGATTTATATACAAATCTATACAATCGTAGCAAATAATTTTCGTATTTTATATGTGATGACGGTTATATGGCTTAAAATATTCCAAAAAATATTATTTTATTAAATTTAAAGTTCATAATTATGTATTTTTGCACACGAAATAGTTAATGACTTCAGGTTTTTTTCTATATAATTTTAAGGAAATCGACTTGGATACCGATTTTGTTAAAATTCGTTATTTGAATTTTAAGATAATTGTATCCCGATGACTATAAAAGTTAAGTAACATTCACTAACCTTAATGAGAGAAAATATATTAATCTTTGAAATCGGATGAGAGAAAAAAAATATTAGCAAGAATGTATTAATTTTTATTTAAATCAAACTAGCCGATCACAATTTTCAAATTTATTTGCAAAATATATGTTTCACATAAAAACTGGCGGAAAAACTACATTTATCAACGATATGTTGGGTCCAGCTACCAGAGTTTCTAAATTAAATACTGCTTTCACGAGATCATGCCAAAAATTTTTAGCTTTAATTTATTTTTATTGTAGTTATTCTTAAGGATTTTAAACATTTATCTTTTTATTTTACCGACTTTATCTTTCAAGTTAAGGGAATTACTAATGTATACTCCATCAATTTATCTTTGCCATAAAAATAACTGCCTGCTTCTCTATGTCAAAAGAAAAATTCGTTTCGACAAAATGTAAAATAAATAAATTTAAAATTTTATTATTGTTTTCAATAAAAATTTTCGAAACGAAATTTTCGTTTGACGTAGAGAAACCGACAGTAAAATTATTAAAATAAAATAAGAAATATATTCAAAATATTTGATTTTATATAAAAATATTTTTTTTTAATGAAGCTAAAGTATTTAAGTGATAATAAAATTTGTTAGTATAATTTAAATATACGAGTATTTGTTCTAGTGATAAAACTATCGCTAAAAGATACATTATGCAATAATTTGGAACTACGTTTTTCAAACTAGGAGAAAGAAATTAAATTTAAAAATTTTTTTCCCTATTGGAAAAATATAAAAACGCAAAAAGTATTGTTTTTTTTTTAATTTTCAAATACACTTGCATTTTCTATATATTGAATTAAGTAAATGTCAATTTTTTTTTAATTTTAATTTTGTTTTAAAATTTCAAAGGACAAAACATGATATTGTCCCTAAGAATGATTTTAGCTCCATTACTTTGAAAAATAATCATTCTGCCTTTTTCTATTTTTGATAAACTATTATTATTATTATTTCCATTATTATTATTATTATTATTATTATTATTATTATTATTATTATTATTTATGCAAAATATAAGTTTATTTTTGCACTTTCCATTCGAAATTTTTTTCTACCTTTTTAATTTTTCTTAGTTGAAAAATTCATTTTTCTGTGGGGGGGATGAATTTCCTTTTTTTTCACAAAATTATTAACACATACAGATTCTATAGACATTCGAGTCACTTTGTATTACACAAATGGATTTTAGTAAGCCTTCAAAAAAATTCTTAAGGCCTAAAATCAAAAATATTTAATAATGTCCCATATAGTTTTTATATTTTGTAAAATTTTTTCTTTCAATTATTAAAATTTAGAATTAAAGTTTAGAATCGCAAAATCTTAAAAATTACAAATATGTTAAAGTATAATAACTAGACATTTTGTGATACAAAAGTTGTGAACCAAACGGAGTAATAAAAATTATGTTTAGTAACTAATTGCCATTTTGACTACGTGGCTATTATATTTTTTAACAAATATTTAGAGACTAGTTCTCAGCAAAATGTTTCATCATAAATATTAAATTTTTTTTACTTTCTCTATCAGGTCTGATGATATTTTCAGAAGCT
Organism: Protocalliphora azurea; assembly: GCA_932274085.1. Lineage (NCBI taxonomy): Eukaryota > Metazoa > Arthropoda > Insecta > Diptera > Calliphoridae > Protocalliphora > Protocalliphora azurea. The sequence goes on from OW026523.1 coordinate 91,217,376, forward strand.
ATTATATATATTAAGAGCACTTAATATATATATCATTTCATAATTTCTCTTAAAAGTAAAATATAACAGCATTTGTACCATTAGACGCTCTTTTGTTTTTGATTTATTGCTAATGGTCTTGATATAGTTGTCCCATTTGCATTATTGAAATAAAGTATAAAAATAAAATAAAATAAAAAATAGCATAGATTGTGATATCAAATTTAATTGTATCTAATATTTCTTATTATTGTTAAAAACACTTTTCTTGATAGTATATTTTTAAAGTTACTGATGAATAGGGGGCGGATTTTCATGCATTTATTTTTGGAAATATGCGCCTAGAACTACCTTTAAAATTCAAACTATACCCTAAAATTTAAAAAGACAAGCACTTATTATTTAAAAAACTATTTATTAAACAATAACAATGGCATAAATCATTCGCTGACCATCCAACTCACTCAAAGCTTTTTCTAAGTCTTAAAAATATTCCATTTAATATTTTTTGGCATTCCGCCAAGTTATCCATCTCGTATTAATCAGTTGCGGGGGAAGTGGTTAATAAGGATAAGGTGTAAAGACGTCTAAAATGATGTTGATAAGCTTAATATGTAAAAAGTTGTAATTTTTTTTTTTTTTAGATTTATTTTCAGTTCGCTACCATTAATTGAAAATCTCAAGTAATGTACATTTTGGTGAAAAAAATTTTCAAATAGGTCTCAAGGTTTTTGTAAATTTGAGTTCGTTTTTAATATATTTTAATATTTTTTTCATATTCAGCTCATAAATATGCACTGACCATTGATGCAAATGACATGTTACCATTTGCGTAGATCTAGTAATTTTTCTAAAGAAATTTCTGTTGATAGTAAATATTCACATAAGTCTAAATTAAAATGCTTTTTAATTTAGACTTATGTAAATTAATATGCATTATTAACAGAAAATGCATTTTCAATAAAATATCCAAAAATATGCATTAACTAATTAACTAAATAATTAACCGATACCATTTTTCATCACCAAGTGTGATTCAGATAAATTATTATTTGATATAGATTTTAAATGCTCGAGAACAAATATATTTGCATGAAAATCCGCCCCCTAATGAAGACTAAAACTGTATATAAAGGAGTCTTCTAAATAGTATCTGGTCAAACTATTTAAATATTTGAAGGGGAAAAAAATGTAGCACATAATAAAATAATTCTTCATTCCTTTGAATTTTGTTTTATGCGGTTTTTTGCTCACAAAACACTTGTATGATCAAGCAACGTTCAACATTTTTTTGCAAAACAATTTTGATCAAATATTTACTAAGTATGACCACATCTTTACTAAAACTTTTAAAATTATGCTATGAAATAAAAATAAATAAAATATTTGTTTAAAAGCACATATATGGACCATTATAAACGATTTTTGATTTTAGGCCTTTTTTTGTGGCACGTTAAAATCCATTTTTCATAAATATAAAGTTTACGTATACTTCTCGTAAAAATATTAAATCTATTGAGTTATTTCAATAAAATTTATGATATTTTTAATGTTTATGGTATGAGAGGCATATTTCAGCATTTCCTAATAAAATTAAAAAAAAATTCTTTATAATAAAAAACGAGATTTTTAAAAATTTTGCGAAAAATGATTATCGAATCTAAGTTATTTCTTCATATGTAGTACGAAAATATATCTTATTAGAATTTATTATAAGGAAATACTATTTAATATTGAGATTTTTTTAACCAAAGACATTTTTTTTTGTCCATAAAATTTTTATCTTTCAAAATTTTGTGATGCGCCTTTGTATTTCAATTAAGAATTACAAATACCTTATATTTATGCGAATTACAGACAATTTCATGCTGTCTATATAGTACCTATATATATCATATCTCAGAAAAGGTATTTTTTAAAATTCTTAAAAAAATATACGATGTTAATACGATTTTTCTTCCTACGTATGTAAAATTTCAAAATGGACACTAATTTAGTTTACAAATTATGAACCAAAATAAAATCTATTTAATAATGTTTTTTTGAACTATACGCAATAAAATGTTAATATTGATATAATTCTTAAGATAAGGATATTAGAATGATACGTAGTAAGTTAATTTAATTCGAAATTTCAAAGGTTAAAATTAGAGTTATAAAAATGTATTTATTATATTATTAAAACAGATATTTTTAAAATACTTAAAAAAAACTATATAATACTAACACAACTCTTACCCTTACTCTTTCAAAATTAATATAAGACGCTTCTTTAGTTTGTATATACAATTTTCTTTTCCTTTATGAAACCATAAAAAAAATATTTTGAAATTAATTTTTATTAACAATTTAAATTTTACCATATTTTGCTTCATAACTCCATTTTTCTTCATAAACTCAAAAGAGTATCCAGCTTGAATTTTGGTACGAAATTACCATAGGGTTAAATTATTAACATACTCGTATAACTTTTTTTAAGAATTTTAAGATACCGTTTTTTGGGATATTTAGCTTTGATCTTTATATCATTAATTTTGACCTTTAAACTTTCGAAGTAAATAAATTTTATGCATTTCATTTTAAAGTCAATATTCTTTTTTATTAAATTAAATAAAAATTAAAATTCTGCAATGTATAGTTTATTAGGAATAGATAGACGAAATATTACTTCATACCATAAATTTCAGAAATCTTTAATAATTATTTCGATGTATTATGCAGTCTATAACATTATGCTAAATGTTGTGTAAATAAAAAATAGATTAAAAATTAGATTTTAAATCTAACACTGCAAATTTATTTCATTAGTTTAAACTGCAGTACCCAAATTCTAAAATTTTTAAATAAGATTAAAAAAATTTCCATTGATTAAGTAAAATTATATACATAGTCTTGCTGCTAATTAAGAAAAAATATAGGTATATATTTTTTCTTAATTACCAAAAAAAAAAAAATTACATAATACAAACATATTACAAAACATGACACAGTTGCTTAATGTGGTCTAAATAAAATATTCATTAAAAATTAAATTTAAAGTATATGTAACAAACCCCCGAGTTTTTCTACCCCAAAAAAAGTCTTTTAATAAAAAAACAAAAAAAAAAGAGCATAACACAAACAAATTCATGTTTACGGCAATTAACCATTAAACTACAAAAAACATTAAAGAAAAACATATTTCTTGTGCGGCAAGAAAACTCCAACAACATATAGTCAAACACACCTAAACAAATCTTAAGTAAGAATAAACACAAATTTATGCTTTTCCGCCTTTAAGGGGAAACGGAAATTGTTTTGTTGCTGTTACATTTTTTCTCTACCACTCATTAAGAATTCTTTTCCTTTTTTACATTTTTTTTATCATTCAATGCAAATTTATAAAAATTGTATTTTCAGAAATAATTTGTTGTATTTTTTAGCCATTTAGTCTTATACATACATATATTTTTTTGCCATTTAATTAGGGTTTTATATTTTAGTATAGCCCAGTCCAACATGAAATTGGAGCGGGTGTTGGTTCTTTATTTTATTATTTTTATTTTTTCCTTCTAATCATTTTGTACTTTTATTATTTTTTTCTTTCTTTTCCTATTAAAAAAGTTAATTGGTGTTAATTAGAATAAAAAAGAAACACAACAACAAAAATAAAAAAGCATAGCATGACTTTAGGCTACGAATGTGATGTCAAACACTAGACAAATGAGAGAAAAAGGTCTACAAAATTCCAATTCTTTTTTCGCTTTTTTAAGTAAATTATAAAATGATGAAGATTAAATAAGTTGCCTTGAGGTTCTTAACACTTGATTTTTGTGTAAAGCATATTTTAACATTTTGCAATATCAAAGAGTAGCAACATCTGTTTTTAATAAAAAAGGTGTCATTAAAAAGAAAAAAAAATGTATTTATAAGCGGAAGTTTTTCTTCCTAATGTTATCTTTCTTACCTAATAAATTGTGAATATGTCAAGTATTTAAAAGTTACTTAATAATTTACATATTCTAGGGAATAATATTTATTAATTTATTTAAAAATCTAAATAATATACCTTCTTTAAAATACATCCACCTACCACTGCATAGTATTTTCATCTCAATACAAAAGACTAAAATTACTTTTAGTAATTTTCCTTCTCTGTTATCCTAAACTCAATCTCACAACTAAAACAACAACAGCAGCAAAATCTACAATGAAGTTGTGTATATTAAAAAAATATTAAATAAAGAAATAAAACACTAAATTAAAATGTATTGAAAGAAATATCAAATATCGCTGTTATCATCACTTTGAAGCGGAAATTGAAATTTTTTTTTCCTTTGAGAAAATTTTCCGCTTAACATCATTATTATGTGTTCTGTAGTTGTGTTGTATATGCAATTCAACATAGTTGCCTCAGTAAGTTTTTTTTTGCAGTTATTTCTGCTATTCTATATTACTTTTCTACGGTTATTGTATAGATATTCTCTTTAAATTTTGCAACGACAACAACTGCATATTGGCAACGTCACTGACGATGCATTTATGTTGCTATTGAACAAATGTAACAATTTACGGTAACTAATGTTGACGACACCTTGTATACCTTGTAATATTGCAATTGTATGAAATTTAAAAAGCTAAAGAAACTACTCGTATTCATTGTAGCATTTTCATTTAGGATTTCTCTTCCGCTACTACTCTTACAATATCTCTCAATCTCTCATCTGTATCGAAAATTACTGCATAATATACTACACGGCAACGGATTTTATTTTAAGTAATGATTGAAAAAATGGGGTTCGTGCTTTTTTCTATTCTACAAAATTATAATGGGAGTAGGAAGGGTCCTTTTAAAGTTTTAGTTTTAATTTTTGTATATTTATTTACAATGAAATATTTGTATATAATATAAAATTAAATATGTCTGGTTCATAGCATGTTCTATAATCTATAGTTTAGTTTATGGTCTAGTCTAAAGTCTAGTCTTTTTTTGTCATTAGGCAGGTGGAAATCTTTCATAACATTTTCACGATTAAAGTCTAACCATGAGATATGTCGAATTCATACCGACTAAAACCACTTCTTCAGAAACCCTGCGGAACTATCTACGAAGATATTGCATCGCAGGGTTGAAGAGCCTTATCTAGGCTACTTCTGGCACCTGAAATTTCCACAAATTCCTTCCTAAGTTTATCGTGGATACTTTTAATCATTGAGGACACTACATCCCAATTTTCTCTCTTATTAAGGATGATGTCAACAATATTTTGCGAATTCAGTTGGCACCCCAGGACTTTTTCTGTTTTCTGTCGATCGTGGCGAAAGCGTGCGCAGTTAAACATGACATGCTCTGGATCTTCCTCTTGATTTGGCCTGAAAGAAAATGCATTAAGTGATAATTTACTTCTCCATGTCGTCTGTTTAGCCATACATCTATTCTGAGGATTAGTTTAAAAGTACAGCCATTGTCTTATAGAAGCTTCTCTTTCAAATTTAGACTATAGTCTAGTCTATAGTCTAGACTATAGTCTAGTCTATAGTCTAGACTATAGTCTAGTCTATAGTCTAGACTATAGTCTAGTCTATAGTCTAGACTATAGTCTAGTCTATAGTCTAGACTATAGTCTAGTCTTTTTTTTTTTTTTTTTCTATTAGGCAGGTGGAAATCTTTCATATGATACCCGATGCCACTTGAGGCCCAACGGGTTATGTCGGATTCCTACCGACTAAAACCACCTCCTTCGTCATTCAGCAACCCTGCGGAACTGTCTACAAAGATATTGCATCGCAGGGCAGGAGAGCCTTATCTAGGCTACTTCTGGTGTCTGGGATTTCCTCAGATTCTCTTCCGTTCCAAGTTTATCATGAATACTTTTAATCATTGAGGATATTGCATCCCAATTTTCCTTCCTATTTAGGATGATGTCAACAATATTTTGCGGATTAAGTTGGCATCCAAGGACTTCTTCAGTTTTCTGTCGATCGTGGCGAAAGCGTGCGCAGTAGAACACGACGTGTTCTGGGTCTTCCTCTTGGTTTGGACAGTTAGGGCAATATGGGGAGTTATCCAACCCGAATCTGTACAGGTAACTTCGGTATCCTCCGTGGCCTGAGAGAAACTGCGTTAAGTGGTAATTAACTTCTCCATGTCGTCTGTTTAGCCATACAACTATTTTCGGGATTAGTTTAAAGGTCCACCTTCCTTTGCGGCTGTCTTCCCATCTGCTCTGCCATTGCCTTATAGAAGCTTCTCTTTCAATTTTACGTACACGAGTGTCCAGTTGATTTGGGTCTCTTCTGTTTTCATCCAAGCGTTTGGCTTCGTCAGCCAAGATATCTATAGGAATCATTCCCGCTATGACGTGGGCCGCTTCGTCGGATGTTGTTCAAAAAGAGCAGCATACTCGTATATAGTCTAGTCTATATTCTAGACTATAGTCTACTCTATAGTCTAGACTATAGTCTACTCTATAGTCTAGACTATAGTCAACTCTATAGTCTAGGCTATAGTTTACTCTAGTCTAGTCTAGTCTATAGTCTAGTCTAGTCTAGTCTATAGTCTAGTCTAGTCTAGTCTATAGTCTAGTCTAGTCTATAGTCTAGTCTAGTCTATAGTCTAGTCTAGTCTATAGTCTAGTCTAGTCTAGTCTATAGTCTAGTCTAGTCTATAGTCTAGTCTAGTCTATAGTCTAGTCTAGTCTATAGTCTAGTCTAGTCTATAGTCTAGTCTAGTCTATAGTCTAGTCTATGGTCTAGTCTAGTCTATAGTCTAGTCTAGTCTATAGTCTAGTCTAGTCTATAGTCTAGTCTAGTCTATAGTCTAGTCTAGTCTATAGTCTAGTCTAGTCTATAGTCTAGTCTAGCCTATAGTCTAGTCTAGTCTATAGTCTAGTCTAGTCTATAGTCTAGTCTAGTCTATAGTCTAGTCTAGTCTATAGTCTAGTCTAGTCTATAGTCTAGTCTAGTCTAGTCTATAGTCTAGTCTAGTCTAGTCTATAGTCTAGTCTAGTCTAGTCTATAGTCTAGTCTAGTCTAGTTTAGTCTATAGTCTAGTCTAGTCTAGTCTATAGTCTAGTCTAGTCTAGTCTATAGTCTAGTCTAGTCTAGTCTATAGTCTAGTCTAGTCTAGTCTATAGTCTAGTCTAGTCTATAGTCTAGTCTAGTCTAGTCTATAGTCTAGTCTAGTCTAGTCTATAGTCTAGTCTAGTCTAGTCTATAGTCTAGTCTAGTCTATAGTCTAGTCTAGTCTAGTCTATAGTCTAGTCTAGTCTAGTCTATAGTCTAGTCTAGTCTAGTCTAGTCTAGTCTAGTCTATAGTCTAGTCTAGTCTAGTCTAGTCTAGTCTACAGTCTAGTCTAGTCTAGTCTAGTCTATAGTCTAGTCTAGTCTAGTCTATAGTCTAGTCTAGTCTATAGTCTAGTCTAGTCTAGTCTAGTCTAGTCTATAGTCTAGTCTAGTCTATAGTCTAGTCTAGTCTAGTCTATAGTCTAGTCTAGTCTATATTCTAGTCTAGTCTATAGTCTAGTCTAGTCTAGTCTAGTCTATAGTCTAGTCTAGTCTATAGTCTAGTCTAGTCTATAGTCTAGTCTAGTCTATAGTCTAGTCTATAGTCTAGTCTAGTCTATAGTCTAGTCTAGTCTATAGTCTAGTCTAGTCTATAGTCTAGTCTAGTCTATAGTCTAGTCTAGTCTATAGTCTAGTCTAGTCTATAGTCTATAGTCTAGTCTATAGTCTAGTCTAGTCTATAGTCTAGTCTAGTCTATAGTCTATAGTCTAGTCTAGTCTATAGTCTAGTCTAGTCTATAGTCTAGTCTAGTCTATAGTCTAGTCTAGTCTATAGTCTAGTCTAGTATATAGTCTAGTCTAGTCTATAGTCTAGTCTAGTCTATAGTCTAGTCTATAGTCTAGTCTATAGTCTAGTCTAGTCTATAGTCTAGTCTATAGTCTAGTCTATAGTCTAGTCTAGTCTATAGTCTAGTCTATAGTCTAGTCTATAGTCTAGTCTAGTCTATAGTCTAGTCTATAGTCTAGTCTATAGTCTAGTCTAGTCTATAGTCTAGTCTATAGTCTAGTCTATAGTCTAGTCTAGTCTATAGTCTAGTCTATAGTCTAATCTATAGTCTAGTCTATAGTCTAGTCTATAGTCTAGTCTATAGTCTAGTCTATAGTCTAGTCTATAGTCTAGTCTATAGTCTAGTCTATAGTCTAGTCTATAGTCTAGTCTATAGTCTAGTCTATAGTCTAGTCTATAGTCTAGTCTATAGTCTAGTCTATAGTCTAGTCTATAGTCTAGTCTATAGTCTAGTCTATAGTCTAGTCTATAGTCTAGTCTATAGTCTAGTCTATAGTCTAGTCTATAGTCTAGTCTATAGTCTAGTCTATAGTCTAGTCTATAGTCTAGTCTATAGTCTAGTCTATAGTCTAGTCTATAGTCTAGTCTATAGTCTAGTCTATAGTCTAGTCTATAGTCTAGTCTATAGTCTAGTCTATAGTCTAGTCTATAGTCTAGTCTATAGTCTAGTCTATAGTCTAGTCTATAGTCTAGTCTATAGTCTAGTCTATAGTCTAGTCTATAGTCTAGTCTATAGTCTAGTCTATAGTCTAGTCTATAGTCTAGTCTATAGTCTAGTCTATAGTCTAGTCTATAGTCTAGTCTATAGTCTAGTCTATAGTCTAGTCTATAGTCTAGTCTATAGTCTAGTCTATATTCTAGTCTATAGTCTAGTCTATAATCTAGTCTATAGTCTAGTCTATAGTCTAGTCTCGAAATGGCGAAAGCCAAAATTGGATGAGTAGTATGTCGCTTAAGGCAAAAGGTGCTTGTCAAAAAATACTTCAGATGCCTGGAATTTGGACATATTTCCTCATCGTGTACAAATCCTCACGACAAGTCGAAACTGTGTAGAAGGTGTGAAGAAGGTAGACATATTGCGAAGGACTGTACCAAGGACCCAAATAGTATGTTCTGTAAAGAAGTGGAAAACGCGCATACAAAACACGTAGCTGGGCGCGAAAGATGCCCTGTTTTTAGACGGGCTCTTAGTAAATTGCGTAAATGAGATTTTTACAATTAAATCTCAATCATTGTCAGGCGGAGCAGGACTTGCTTTCAAAAACTATCTACGAAACTAGAGTTGATGTCACCATTCCTTGTGAACAATATAGAGACATGAGCAATACTGTATAGGTGAAAGATTCAACAGGTAAAGCTGCAGTGTGGGCGGAAATAAAGGTATAGAAGAAATATCCGAGCACTCAGAAGACGGATTTGTAAGAGCCAAGGTTGGTGGTATTCATATATACAGTTGCTATGCCCCTCCTAGTGCAACAATTGAAGAGTTTAAGAAGATGTTAGATAATCTGCTAAGAGACTCAGATAATCATAATCCAAAAATTATAGTAGGAGACTTCAATGCATGGGCTGTTGTTTGGGGTAGCCGAAAAAAATATTAGAGGAAGTATTTTACTCGAAGCAATTTCTAGGCATAACCTAGTGCTAGCAAATAGTGGAAATACACCAACATTCTCTACTGGAGGAAGAAGCTCTGTCATGGATCTAACATTCATGAGTAGTTCCTTGGTAAGGGATATGAATTGGGGAGTCAGCGAACAATACACTCACAGTGACCATCAAACTATTATATTTTCAGTCCATAGCTTGGGTAGTAGACATTCTTCTCGTGAAGAAGATGCACTAAAATATATTGGTTTAGCCTCTAAAAGACTTAACAAAGAAGTATTTACGCAGGAATTTGGAAACAACTTTGAACTGAATGGTACAGCACTGGAAAAAGTGAATCAAATGGCATCGAGAATCAAAAGCGCATGTGACGTCGCTATGCCAAAATGAAGAATGACGAGGAACTGTCCCCCAAATTACTGGTGGAACTCGGAAATCAACAACCTCCGCGCATTGTGTATAAGAGCTAGAAGACAAACCAAATGTCTTAGGGGCCAACCGGAGTTCGAAGAAGTGTGTCGCAAGGCGAGAGTTTCAACATACTGTTTCAAGAAGCAAAAAAATAGCTTCTTGGTTTTAAATCTTAATTTAGCTTATCAAAATCAACTATTCTTCTTTCATCTTTACATCTTGACATAACCATGGTAATACCACGCTAAAAAACAATCATTGAATCTTCTTTCAAACAAAATATTGATAAAGTTTTCTACTTCATTTTCTCTTTTGCTAAAGGCTTTTTCCAACTAAGGGCAAAAGGTATACACTTTTATAGTTTCAATATCCTGGTATATGCATCTATCTACATTTAGAACTTTAATGTTGCTGGCAATTAGAGTATCCAATTATTCGTTCTTTAATATTAACCGGTTATCTCAACAAAGTTGATCGGCTAGTCAAATTCTTTCAAAAGGTTTCATTTTATTAGTTCTTTCGTCCATTTGTATAATAAAAATGATTTTTTTTCCCAATGCTGCAATATTCTCCTAATTCATCTTTATTTAACAAATCAATATTTTTAATGCGACTCTCTTTATTTTCTGTCTGTGAGCGATTTTTATTACAAAATCAAAAAATTTCTGTTGTCATAAGTTTAAGGGCCTGATTCAGTATGACAATCAAGTTGTTTGAAAACAAAATTTGTGTGAAAACTACTCAAAAAACATTTGAAAAAATGAGTAATTTTCACACAAATTTTATTTTCAAACAATTTGATTGTCGTACTGAATCAGGCCATAAGTATTTATGAAATTATAATCATGTTGCATTTTATTAAAAATTCTATCCCAAGAAAAAAATATGAATTTAACACAGGCCTGCTATTGGAAGATATTCTTATTTTTGATACAAATTCAATATTTGAGTCTCTTTATAAATAATATTTTGGGATGCTGTTCTGTATTACTTCTTAAGCAGAAGAAAACGTACACTTATTAAAACCTTGGAAGTAATGAAAAAGTACTTCTCTAAAAATTACCTAAAAAATATCTTAGAAATAAAAAATGTTCTAAATTTATAACTCCAAAAAACTAAATTTCGATTAATCGGTTGGACAATTTTAATCGGTTAACTAAATTAAGGTTAAAAGATACCCTACTGGCAATAGATTGTCAATGATGTTTTCTTCTTATTGTTGGTTGAATATAAGACATACTCGACACAAGAATATTTGCAGCAAAATATTGCTCTTGTTGCTATTGGTAGCAGCTATGCAAAGTGCATGAAATATTATACTGATAATTTCTGTATGTAGTTAGTTGTTCGATGGGCTGGTTATTTTATATTCCCATATCTGTGTGTTTGTCTATCCATGTACATGATGGAATATTCAATATATTAAACATTTCTAAAGCCCGACAGGCATCGTCTCACTTTATTCAATACAATATGATTGGTATGTGTGAGTGTGTTATTTTCTTCACATTTTACAAATTTCAGAAATATTTAACAAACAGCTATAACTAGTAGGGAGTTCTCTATTAATATTGTTGCATGCTTTGACACCGTTTTATAAAAAAAGGAACATGATGATATGTTTCATTTTATGTTTGTTTATATGTATGTAAATTTATTTTTATGTAATCACTCTCTACAAGATCCAAGATTTCTGTCGTGATATGAATGTTTCTTTTTTATAATGCTTTTTTTTATAAAAAGTATTGTTTTTCTTTTGGCAAATCAAGGTTGAGTCAATCTTAAAAAAAAGATGTGAACAATAAAGAAATATTCCATAAATATGAAAAATGAGTTAAAAATATTAGCACAGTTTAAAAAATATTAGCATAGCCCGAGTACTTAAAATGCGAAAAATTTTAAAATAAATACATACAGTTTAATAAAAATCCTTTTTGATTTTTTTACTAAAAAATGTCATCCTTATTTATACCATTTTATATTGTCTTACACTACTATTATTGCTGCTCAAAGTTTTTTTGAATTTTATATAAATTTTATATTCATATAAAAGATTTTTCTTTTTTATTTATTTTATTTATTTTTTATTTTTTCTTCTTGCTTTCAAGTTTTAAATTGTCTCAATCGGTTGTGAAAATGTTGTAGGAAATACTTTATTTCTACTTTGACACGTTTTCCTTTCGTTATTATTTATGTTTAAAAATACTAGGGTAATCGATTATTTGACTTTTTATTGAAATCGTTTTTCAAGCAGTTTGAATAGTTGGAATTCTAAAAAAAACCACTTGATGTTTTCGAAATTCCCAAAAAAAAAAACTGATTAAACAGGGTTTTCTTTCGAAGTAAATATTTCTATTAAAAGGCTATATTTCTCTAAAGAACACAAGAAATCTTATTAAAATTTTTGAAATATAAATATGTTATGAAACAAAATTTATCTAAGGCAAGAAAACAATAATCAAAAATTAATCTGAGTTATATATAATATGTATAGGACCTATGACTTGCTATGTAAAAACGTGCCTCAAATTTTTTTAAATAAATGCCACTTCTTTAAAAAAATGTAATAAACTATTTTTATATTGAATTAATAATACCCCTAAAATATTTAAATTATTTGTAAGAATGTATTACAAGTGGAAAAACTAATTCCATTGATATGCGTATTTCACTCAATATAATTATTACTTTAACATTTGTTTAAACATATAGATATTGTTACCAGACATGACGATTTATCGTCATTTTGACGATTTTTGGTTCAAGAATGGTATGTTGGCGATTTGACGATTCTTGTGCCAAATTTGAAGATTTTTTCTAAAAGAAAATTCAAAACTATTTTCAGCATTGAATACGAGTAGAGTTGTCTAATATATGTAAATTTTCCTTATAGATGATGACGAAGAGGTGGTTGTTGAAGATAAAAAGGGGGGTTATCAAACTATAATGGACAATGAATTATAATTACTCTTTTGATAAGAGGAATTATAATTAAGGGTTTTGTAAATAAAGAAAAATAGGAGGGTTTAATTAATGGTTTAGCTGGTTCTTATTACAACAATTTCTCACCTGTTGTTTTCAGTTCAACTTCAGTTTTTATTACAAAAGATTTCTTAGATTGAGGTAACTTAGGTTAAGGTAAGTATTAGGAATAATTTAGAGTAAGTATTTGAATTATTTATGACGCTCATGATGGGTCGATGGTAGGATGGTAAATTGGTAAGTGTAAGATGGTAAGATGCTAAGTGTAAGAAAGCAAGATGATAAGTGTTTTAAAACTCGTTTTTAAAAGCCTTATATTGGGTTTTCATCAAAACATCTGTCTTTTAGCGAAAACCCATAACATTACTTTTTATTATTAAAAAATCAATTTATGGCATTACCATATTATTTTCTTCTTAGAAACATACACTGCAAAAATGTATCTTATATTAATTTCTTATAATTAATATAAAAATTATAATTTAATTAAATTTTATTTGTAGAACTTAATTGGACAAGCATCTTTTTATAAGTTTTTTTTTAAAACTAAATTAGCTGGTACATAAATATTAATAATTAAAATGAAAATCTTCTTAAATGGCTCATTTATAGAAGAAATTTAAGGGAACCAATATAGTATTATATTCGATTCAGTTATGTAAATGCTACTTTACAAAAGCCAAAACCCTTTTGCAATTTTTATAAAAACCGGTCATGAGTTAGTTAAATTTAGTAGAATTTTCAGTAGAATTGATAGGTTTGTTTATGGCGTAGGATATTAACAACATATAATTCCATATGTGAAAACTTTCCTTGGATGTCCTTTCCGTAATTATGTAGCTTTCAGAATTTTTATATTTTTCTACAAAGTAAAATTTAATGGTTTACCTTATTTATTTAGTTGATAATTTTCATTTAAATAACTCCGATAGAAGTCCTTAGTTTTCCTATCCAGTCTACCATTCCACATTTTTTGGTGAGATTGTCAAGATGAGATTGTCAAGCATGTGGAATGCACTCCAGAGGGTTTAATTTATTTTTCATTCTCACCTCATGTGTTTTAAAGAAAACTAATGATTTATACTACTTGTCAAAACTTATTATAACCTCTTTCTTTAATTATCTACCATAATTAAGAGTATTTAGTTCAATAATTAAACTTATTTTTTGAGTATTTTATGTGTTCATTTGAAACGGCTCTGATAGATTTTATTATACTTTTAATTTTAATTTATATATTTGCTTATTTGTTTAATTGTTTATTCATTTTTGCTTTCAAATTTAATTTAATTTTTAATTCATTTAATTACTTATGATTACTAAATATCGTTGTTTATTTTGTTAAATTAAATTATTACTTTTGATGTGGTAGCTTTTATTAGATCTTGTTTTGTTTATAGAAATTGAATTTAAACAAATTTCATATTTATTAAAAAAAAAATTAATTTCATAATCAAATCATTAAAAATCCTTTATTAGCAGTTACAAGTATCCATTAATTACAATACATTTTTTGTAATCGCACTATAACTTTCCTATTTTTATATTATGTTTTTTTAAGTCATACAAAATTACATATTCATCATTTTTATGCATATATCATCAAAATTAATAGATACTACTTGATTTTCATAATTAGTCTACAATATTAAATTAATGTAATTTTTATAAATTTATTTTTAATATAAAATTTTACCATAAATAAAATAATTTTTTCATCAAAAAAAAAAAAACAAGAAAGATATAGTCGGTCAAGCCCGACCATATGATACCTTACACTATTATGTTGTCCATCAAAATTAGTGGAGAGGTCTTATATTAGACATGTGGACAATTGTAGAATATTACGTTAATACTAACATTTATATGAATTTATGCACTTTAGGTTGATTCCCGAAAGCGGGCTAAAATGGGAGCTATGGTAAATTATGGAGTGATCCTCATAAAATTTGTCACTGTGATTTTCATTTATATAAAACTTATTTGTGTCAAATATAAACTTAATACTAACATGTGTATGTGATTTATACATGTTAAAGTGTTTTTCGGCTTTATATGGGAACTATGGTCAAAGATTGATAAAAAATTGCGACCTGTACTTTGGGCACAAGGTTTACATGGATAGCGAGCAAGCCATCCAGCCAGCCAGAGGGACGAGCGGAAGGATTCTGAGTCGATTGGTATACTTTAAGGAGGGTGTTGGACGATTTTTTTTCTGTACGTTATAAACATCAGCATAAACTCATAGTACCTCAATCACCTATGGTGGTGTAGGGTATAAAAAAAAAACGCATACAAAATGTTCATAGAAAACTTAAACTTTGGTATTGACGATTATTTGGCGATTTCAAATAATCGATTTGATTATTTTAACGAGTTTTTCTCTAAATTTGATGATTTTCCACCAAATTTATTGGCAACTATGCTTACAGAATTAATTTCAATTTAACCTTAAAATGTAGTTATAAAACATGACAGGAAATTAAGCTTATGAATACTAATCAATAGAAAAATTTTTCCCAAAAGTTTCATTCAAATATTGGTATTTATTAAATAGGTGTTTTGAAATAAAATGTTTGTTCTTAAAACCGGTTCTTCGTTCCTAAAAAACCGGTTAGAAAACCAAATCGATCACCCTAAAAAAATACAACAAAAACTAAACTTAAATATTTTTTTTATCAACATTAATACAAGTAAAGATATTATATAAAATTTTCAATCTATTTCAACTTTTCTGTGCACAATCAAACAATTTTCTATAGAGTTATAAATCGTATTCAGTTCTATGCAAACAATTAGAGTAAAAATATGAAATAAAAGTAAACTTTAACGAAAATAGATACGCAGTAAAATAAATAAATTATGTAAAATAAAACAAAATTTCTTCTCTATATAAAAAATATTTATTTTATTCTTTTTACTTTAGTAAATCACTGACTTACGGTTGAATTAAAATATTAGGTTCATGTTAAGATTTAAATTTGGCAATAATATTTATTAAAAGAAAGTCACATGTTATAGAAAAACAAATGACTATGCTATATTCAGCTATAAAGAATCTTATAATTTTAATCTTATAATTGGTATGCACCAATTCCGTGTAATTGTTTAAAATTTCAACATTTTTTATTTTGAAAGTAATTCTGTAACTTGCAAAATGTAATTTTATAGTACAGTAGGGATGTTTGTGCTCAACGGGCACAGTCGGATATCATTGATATTTTTTTTTTTATTATTATATTGAATAGTTTTTGTATCACAAAAAAAAAAAAAAAAAAAAAATATATATATATATATATATATATATTAAATAGCAAACTGCTTAGAAAAGCACCACACAATCTGGGTAAATTCGCTATAGTAGATTCATCATTAGAATATTTCCCATAGACAGATGATTTATCTAATATTAATTTTTTATTTATTTATTTTTTTTTTTGGCAATAATTGATATTAAACGCATTTAGATATTGTGTTTTATTTTAGTTCAGGAAATTATACAGTGGGAAATATTTGTCATTATTCGATCGTAAGTCTGTAACTTTTAAATCTTTGATAACACCGTGTACTAGTCATTTTCACACATAAAAAAAATCGATACATGAATAAAAGTGCTGGTTACTCAATTTTCTCCAGGATGTAAAAGTTTAGAAGAATATATATACTTTTACATTTAAGAAAAAATATATAATATTTGCCAGTCAGCGTAACCGTTGGGAATTTTTAAAAAATGTTAAAAAAATGGGATTTCAAAAAATAAAGTTGCCAAAAAAGGGGATTTTTCGAAAAGGGAACAACTGCTTCAGTATTTAGAAATATCCTTAAAATTTGTTTATTTGATAAAAACAAAAAGGACAAATATTGTATTTTAAGAAAAACTACTAAACTCAATTTTATTAACAACAAAATAATTTACTTATAATAATTATACCCCACACCACCATAGGGGATTGGGGTGCTATGCGTTTGTACTGATATTTATAGTATATAACACCTTAAAGTATACCAATCCACTCAGTCACTTTCTGAGTCGATCTAACGATGTCCGTCCATCTGTTTGGCTGGACGGCTGGCTGGCTGTTCATGTAAACTTTTGCACAAAGTATAGGTCGCAATTTTGAATGTAATAAAATTAAATTTGGCACGTTGGACACAAGGACGAAGCCTATTGAAATTGGTTATGATCGTTCCATTATTTCACCTAGCTCCCATACAAATATCCTCCCGGAATAGAAGTTTAACGATCATAAATGCCTTATATAATATTTTAATGAGGTTCGGTGTAGGGAAGTTTTGTATAAGAATAAATCTTTGTGTCAAATTTCATGGAGATCGGCCCATAATTGACCTTACCTTCCATATAAAATCCTTTTCCGAAAATCACTTTAACGTGCTGAAATCACATACACATGTAAGTATTGGGTTTATATTCGACACAAATAAGTTTTATATAAGTAAAATTATAGTGACATATTTTATGAGGATCGCTTCATAATTTACCATAGCTCCCATATAAGCCCATTTTCGGGAATCGCCCTAAATGCATAAATTCAATCAATGTTAGTATTAATGTAATATTCTGTATTCGTATATTTTATTTTTCACTTAGTAAAAGTATTGGTCCACAATTGCCCGCATGTTTAATATAAGACTCCTCCACGAATTTTTATGGACATGCACAATGGTGTGGGGTATCATATGATCTGGCTGGACTGAATATATCTTTCTTACTTGTTTTTATTATTGCAAGAATAAAGATTTTTTTCACAAAAACATTGAACATTTTATGACTGTGAAATCTTAAACCACTGTACTAATATACGAGGTCTTCCCTTGGACTCTAGTCTTACAAATTCTCATCTAATAAAATTAGGACTAAAAGTATAGTTTCACAAGTGTTGACCTTGAGTCTGTTAAATAATTTATTTTTCGTAAGTGATTATTCATAAAAAAATAATATAATAAAAAATGAAAAATATGATTCAGGATATAAGTATTCATAAAATCTATTATTTAATTTTCTCAATCCGATCCAAAAAGATTCGGTATCTGATGTTTTAACTATTTGTTCGTAAACTTTATCATTAGCTTTTACATCTCTATACTGTGTAGCAAGCTCAAGATAATTGATTTCTTTACTGGCCAAAAAAGTGGCCAGTTGATCGAAAAAGAGACAATTGGCGCCAAACGGTAACGCTGCACATATTGTTTCACGAAGTCTGAGTTTTAATCAAAATTAAAGTTCTATAAAATTTAATACATATATATGTATATATATATATATATATATATATATATATATATATATATATATATATATATATATATTTATAATTAACTCTTCTTCTATCTTCTATCATTTCCAACAGTGAATTAGTTAGAAAATTAGTATATTTCCTACAGAAAGTCTAATAGACGAAGATATTTAAATGAATACAAAATTTCGCATGAACCAAAAATAGAATTCTAAAAATTCTATTTCATTTTAAACTTTAATTTTAGCAAAAATTCTTTAAAATTTCTTTATTTTCAAACATTTCCAACATTGGTTAAGTTATTAAACATTACCATGTATATAAGTCTATTTTGTTTCAGCTATCCGAATGCAACAACTTTATAATTTTCTACTTGTACAACATTAAAGAAGACATTTAAAGTGGCAAATACATATCAACATGCAACATCTCAACAACAAACAGAACACACATGAAAGCAATCAGTACAAAAAGTAAATTACAAAGTAAAACACAATGACTACAATATTTTCAACATATTGAATAACAAAACTCATTTGTTATTTGGAACAATGGTGCCTTTAATGCTTTATATTGTTATCGGCAATGGTGTTGGTGTTGTAAACCAACTTACCAACAGCACAGGCTACCACATGCTGTTACAAACTATAGATTTACTGACAACTACGGCATTAGGTATTTTCAATAGTAGCAACAGCAACGACATTTAAAGTAGCAGCAACTGCAAAAGCAACATCAATTATTTGAACTATTTCACATGCAATTGATTTGCTAATACTAAAAGTATCTTGAGAGGTTAAGTCAGTTATTGATGACTTCATGTTGTTGAGTGAAATGGTTACGTTTTTAAGAAAGAGTAATAGCATCAACAGCAGAAACATTGCTAACATTGTGTGTGCTTTAGATATCGACGTTGAAGATTCTAATACTAGAAAGTGACATTAAATAGTTTTAAAAAAGCAACAGTTTCTATTTTTTTTTTTTTTTTTTTTTTTTTTTTTTGTCTAAAACCAGGTTGTTGCTTGTCTACTGCAGACAACATTAATCGTTATTAAAATGTAACTGTTGCTGATACTTTTTTGTTAAATAGACAAGCTTAGCAATAATTCTATATATTTATAAAAAGAGTAACAAAATGTTGGAAAATTTATTTTCATTGTTGTAAGGATAATAATAGAGAATTGTTGGTTTTAATGTAATTATTGCAGCTGATTGGTTGGTTAGTTAGTTTCTGGGCTTGAACTCTATAAAATCAACACTACCCATATCTGATTTGACTTTAACATAACAATTTTATTCATTAAAGTGAAAGACGGCTTTCCCGTCATTGTGGCAGAGTGGCATCAATATTCTCTGTAGTGCAACAACATTGACATATTTATCAGCACCATTATGTCTTCAGAAGCTTAAAATTATTGCATATTTTGCTTTTCCAGTCTCGTACCTTATTATTTAGCTGCTATGTAATAGTGAAAACTATTCTTCAAAATGAAAGTACCACAAACACTTTCATATACTGCACTGAACTGTACTTTAGTTGATAGTATTTTGTAAAAGTATGGCAAGGCAACCCAAGTAAGATAAACTTCCTATGGTTCGTTTACAGATTCGATAGAAAAGAAGTGAGTGCAGGGTTTTACCATAAGAGGTGTTTATATTGAGGATGCTATTACATGCTTTCATAAAAAACAATCCAAATGTTAAGATTATATGCTACAATTCGTAGCATGAAAAAGGTCCAGAAGGTTTTTTAGTCAAAGAAATCGCAAATATGAAATCGCATGTTTTTCTCTATATGTGGTATTAAACTATCATTTAAATATTAATCCAATCCACTATCATTTAAATATTAATACAAAAAAGTATTTTGTATAGATTTTTAGTGCATATTTTTGCATATTTCACCCTTAATAGCATATTTTATATTTTTAAGTATTTTGATAATTTTGAAAAGAGTAAACAGTATACTTAAAAAATGTTATTAAGGGTGAAATATGCAAAAACATGCACTAAAAAAATCTATGCCAAAATGCTTTATTTGTTCGGATTTTTTTTAACATTCATATACTATGGAGCCATTTGAATATCTATGGAGCCATTTGAATATCTCTATTCTTATTTTTTTTTTTTTTTTTTTTAATTTTCAAAAACTCTCGAATTTATTAATAACTTTCATTTTTTAAAAAGTCAAAAAATAAGAAATTATAGAAGAAAAGTGTAACTTTAGACACCAATATCTCTACAAGCTGTAAATGGATTTTAATAATTTAAGTTTCGTACAGAAAGCGAATATGTCCTCTTTAAAGACGTTAGCTTAAAAATAATATGCATTCATAATGCAAATGAAATTTCAGGATGGATTTTTGAAAAACATCTACCCTTTCAATTTTTGTGTTTTTTTTTCTTTTTTAATTTCAGAATTTCAAAAGAACTGTTTTTGGGTAGGTTCTTGTATTTCTAATTCTATTATTCTCTTGTTTAGTTTTCCTTCTTAAACTCTTTTTTAAATTTATCCTCGCACAGAGAAAAAATACATATATTTGAAAATTTTTTCATAAATATTATGAATCAACCATGACTTTTTTTCCCAAACTTTTTTCATAAAAAATAAGATTTTGTTCATAGATATTATTAAATTGTTCATAATGAAAATTTTAGGAATTTTGCAAAAATTTTAATAAATCTTTGATTTAGTTTTATTAGATTTGATTGCAAATAGTAAATGAAAATATTAACAATAAATGCCTTAAAATGGCAAAATTTCAAAGAAAATCTGTTAAAAAATAATGCTTAGAAATTGGCATAATTTTGCTCTCATTCTGCAGCACATCATTTTGGTAAAAAGCGTTTCTGTTCTGTTACCAAAATGTAGCTAAAAACCAATAAAAACTTAAAATTTTCCAAAGAAAATTTCAAACATTTTTTTAAAAATTGAAAATATAGATGAACATTTAAACAATTTTTTCAGTCTTCTTGACTATTGATTCATTTGAAAAAATATAAAAAAAAAGTTTTAATGCTTAAAAAATTATGCTTGAATATTATGAACTGAAATCAATGAATGTAAATTTTTATATTTATGTACAAACTTTTTCTGTTCAAATGTAAAACCGAATAAAAATATAAAAATATAAAAAAATATTTTTTCTTAAAATATATAAAGAATTTGTTAATAAAATTTAACAAATGCTTAATAATTTTTTGAATTTTTTAGCGACATTATATAGGAATATTTCATTTTATTCTAAACGAAGTAATATTTCAAGATTTATAAACAAATACATGTAGTCTTTAAAAAAATCAGCAAAATTTAGATCAAAGTCAAAATTTCGAAAAAGAAAAGGAAAATAAATTCCCAAATAGTGAATAATTCATTATTTAATTTTCGCTCATATAAAAGATGGTAATATAGTTAAAAAGCTACGTCCTTCCGCTCTAAAAATCAATTCAAAAATCTTAAATTAATTTAAAAATTATAAAGCTACGAAATCTGTTGTGCAGGAGCTATCCTAAAAACAGTTTTTTTCGCAATATGTCGAAATTTAGGAGGTGTTTCGAAATTTTTTAAAATTGTTTTGTTTATCATTTTCTGAGCGAAAACAAAAAGTGTCGTTTTGAAGCAGCATGATATTATTGAATTAGATTAACCAATAAAATTAAATGAAAATATAAAAATAACAAAAACATTAAAATTTTGTATGAGAAATCTGGTGGTATTTTTTCTAAAAAAAAAAAAAATTATTATAAATAGTAGATCACATTATGGCTTATGATCGGTCAATTATTTCACCTAGTCCTTACACTAATGTCTTCCCGGAATAGGGAATAAACGCTCATAAATATCTGAAATATTTCAATAGCGGAAGCGGAATAAAATTGCAACAATATTATAAGTGTTCAAATTTCTTCAAAAATTAACTTAAATCTTATATTATTTTATCAAAAGACAACTTATTATGTTGCTTTTATATGCCCAATACTTGATACCCTTTTATGCTCTTTTGGAACAATTCTAAAGCCTTTTTTAACATGAGTTTAAAATCACGACGTTAGAAATTTTCGAACATTTTTTTCCGTGCCCCATAGTTGGATACCATAGCACCATATTGGCTTTTATAATTGAGTTATAGATCAATAGTTTGCAATCTAGACTTAATTTTGAATTTCTACCAATAAGCCAATTAATTTGAAGTGAATTTAAATAAATTTGGGTTAATTTTGTAACTATATGTGATTTCCACGTAAGCCGTCGATTTAGATGCATACCAAGATATTTTACTTTCGTTTTTATGGTTTGGTTTTTTGCTCTGATTATTTATCAGGATTAGGGGGCACGAATCTCTCCGCAACGTGAAGGTAATATGTATACATTTCTGTTTATTCACTTTTATTCTCCATTGCTTCAACCATTTTTCTATATAGAGTATATGATCTTGCAAAAGTTTAGATGCTTCTTGGGGGTTTTCATGAACGCCTAAAATAGCTGTGTCATCTGTAAATGTTGATATATGGATTCGACTATTAGTTGGCATATCAAAAGTGTATATTAAATATAAAAAGAGACCCAGTATGCAGCCTTGGGGTACACCAGCTTCAATAAACTGTGGTGAGCTTATAAAGACTCTCCCTTGAAGAACAATCTTTCGATGAGTTAAATAGCTTTCCAGCAGCTTATGCGTATTTATGGGTAAATATTGTTTAATTTTGAATAATAATCCTTCGTCCCATACTTTCTCGAAGGCTTGAGAAACGTCAATGAAGAGAGCGGAACAATATTTCTTTTCTTCAAACGTCTTAGATATCACATTTATAAGTCTGTGAGTTTGTTCTATGGTGCTATGTTTTTCTCTAAAACCAAATTGATATGTTGGAATACAATCGAAATGATTCACTATTGGTTTCAACTTTTTCACTAATAGCTTTTCAAACAGCTTTGATATATTAGACAACAGGCTAATAAGCCTATAAAATTCTAATTTAGTGTGATCTTTTCCGGGCTTAGGTATCATTGTAACTAATGAAACCTTCCATTCTGGTGGATAATATTCAAGGCGTAATATAGCATTAAAAATAAAAAGTGTTATTCTTATTGCTATCCGTGGTAGCTCCAAAAGCATCTTGTTACTGATTTTGTCACTATTTTTTTGGAGTTTAAATCAACCAAAAAAATGTCGGGGTTCAACTGCTCTAAAAAAGGGTACAACAGGTGGCAACTCCATTATGTCATCTGATAAATTTGGGGAAAACAAATTCTTTAGATAACTAACAAACAGATTCCCCTTTTCGCTATCATTTCTTGCCTAGCCTCCATTTGTATTAAGTAGAGGAGGTCTACTTGTAACTGGTCTTTTCAACTTTTTCGTAGCTCGCCATAGTGAGTAATTCGAATACGGGGTAGCATCTAGGTTCTCCAAATATGTATTCAGTGATTCAGTTTTCTGATACTCTAGTAGCTTATTAAGAGTTAAAAGGATCTATGGAGTTGACACTCTCTTCGAACTCTTCTTTTTTCAGACAAGAGTCGTTTGACAGTTTGACATCCACAGAACAAATTATATCTGTTTTGTCGCGGGGTTAGGGTAGCATGTTGAGCAGCAAGTTTTAAACTTTTATCAAAATTATTGAGAGAGAGACCGATATCTTCTGCTGTTCTCAGCGATATATTTTCCGTGCAATGAGTGCTAATATATTTTCTATATTTCAACCAGTTTATTCTAGTGTTAGATAGCGCTGAGATACCAGTGGGATACACAATTTCTCAGGGGTTCAATATAGTAACAAAATTGGGTGAATGATCTGAAGATAATTCAAATGAAAACTTAACATGAAATAATTCTATTGGTAAATTCCTCGTAACAGCGAAATCGAATCTTCGAACATGTTATTCGGTTATTACATTCTAGTTTGCCTTGCAATTTTGTCGAGAGGATTCTACAGACTCTCTTCTATTTAATTTGGTTCACAACTTATTAATCGACTTTAATTTAGAATTATTTGGATTTTTTTAATGTTTACATTTGGATTTAATTTAGATATTTTTCCAACTCCTCAAAATCATCCTGTCGTTATATCTAGATGTCAAAGTAGTTTAGAAGATATATCATTGGTGGATAATATATCTCGATATTTTTTTTATTAAATCCATATATCTTCTTCGCATTATACAGCTTAATAAGAATTTTGAAAATTCGCCACAAATTAACTTTGTTTTCTTCGAAAAACTTTTGCAATTAATTTTCAAACTTTTTCTATTAATGGAAATCTCTTAAAAATAAAATATAAATTTTTTATTGTGAGGTAAATATGAAAATAATCAAAAACTTTTAAAAATTTTGTATAAAGCAGTTCTTTTTGTGTTAACATTTTGAAAAAGCTAGAACTCTGATTTTCATGCAATTTGCGTATTATAATGGTTTTACAATTTGTTATTTAGAATATATATATATATATATATATATATATATATATAAATATATATATATATATATATATTAAAAACTTTTAAACGTCTTTCATGAATACCTAAATTTAAATTTGTTTCTAATTCTTTAGAAAAAGAATTTTTTACCATTTCTAATTTTTTTACTACAAATATTATAATACCTTCAAACTTAATTAATGTTGCCGAATTTTTATTTAATTCTTTAATGGTCGCATCAACTGGATTCAAGATGTTACGTAAATTGTTGAAAAGTTCTGTATCACTATCCCCGATTGTAATATAATATATTGAAGCTTTTGTAACTTTCCAAAGAATTTGCTATCATGTTAGATAAAGATATCCATCGAAGTTCAACACCATGTGTTAGTTGTTCTTGATGCAAAACATAAGACTGGAATATTTTGTATTTATTATTAGATTTATTGAAATTTAGTAGAATAATTTCGGTTTCTACGCTGATTCCAAAATCATTTCGATCCTTTTTTTTTTTTTTTTTGACTAAATAACAAATGTTAGAAGCAGTTTTTTAATTTTCCAAGTCCGAAACTAAAATATTTAAGTGATTTGTTTTCAGAATTATAACTTCTTGTTGTAACGCTTATGGTTTTATAAAAATAGTTATCTGACCGCTCATCTACTGTTATTGAATGGTCACCTTTATTTTCAATAATTTAGCGGATTTCCGCTAAATTATTGTGCTTTTCTTGCACAATAAAAATTGTCAATATAATTCCATATTTCAGTTGTGTAAATAACAAGCAAATATATAAGTTAAATAATTAAAAATAAATTAATTAATAAATATTTAGAAATAATTTAAAAGGAGTGTAATATTAAAAAATATATATATTTGTTTCAATATTCCACATCAAACTATTCCATTTATGCGTTATTCGAAAAGTTGCACTTTTAAATACTTTGAACAATTATTCTCATCAAATTGTTCAAATTATTTGAAAGAACATTTTTCGAGTGGTTTTCTTAATATTTATATCGAACTTAGATATGCAGTTATTATCTAATTTATGCACTTTAGAGTGATTCCCAGAGGTGGGCCTTAAATGAGAGCTATGGTGAATTATTGATTGATTCTCATAAAATTATGTGGTTTCTACTTATATAAAACGGATTTATGTTAAATATTAAAAAGGGGTTTATGCGGGAGCTATGATCAATTATAGGCCGATTTTCATGAAATTTGGTAAGCAGACTCCTTTTTATTGTATATCCAAGCCATTTATTAACCTTAAGCCCCTATGTCGGGAGGACATTGGTATTGGTTCTAAACGAAATAATGAAACATAACCAATTTCAATACAAAGTTTAACGGTACGGACAGACATCGTTAAATTGGCTCAGAAAGTGCTTCTAAGCCTAGGTGGATCTTAGACCAATATTTCTCCCCAGCTAAGGTGGTGTAGTGTATGAAAACAAAAACTAGCTCCCTTTACTTTTTCATCAAAAAAATTAATGCTTATTAAGGATTATGTGCGAAAAATTTAGTACATACAATTCAATTTATAAAAATGAAACCCATTATTCAATTTCTTTGAAATTTTGAATTTGCTAAACACTGTTATATTTACGTTTCAAATTTAAATTAAAAATTAATTTTTGATTCGTTTTTAATAAAATTAAAATTTTAGTATTTTACAACGTTTTCGGTTAATTTTTTGTTGGATTTAGTCCACTTATTTTTAAACTTTACTTTATTTTTTGTCAGCTATAAGTATTCTTTAAATATTTTTTTATTATGACCGAAACCATATTAAGTGGACATAGCTCTGGACACATCGTTACCGTTTGGCAAATTTAGTCGTCAATTGCCAAAGGGACAACCAAAGAATATATAAATGAACTGAAACTGTTAAAAACTAAAGCCAATAATAAAGTTTATAAATAACTATTTAAAACATCAAATGGACCGGATTGGGAAAATTAAAAAATATATTTCATTAATACTTATATCTCAATTGATAATTTTACTTTTGCTCATAGCAGTGCTTTCGCGGAATGCCTTTTTTCTAAATTATCACTAATGAAAAAATATACTTAAAATCAATACTTGTGAATATATGCTATTAGCCATCAATTTTTTAGACGGGTATTTGCAAGACTGAAGTCCGAGGGAAGACCTCGTAAAAAAGTATAGAAGTTTAATTTATAAAAAGAGAATTTCATGTTAACTATTTTTATGAATAAATCTTTAGTTTTTTGTAATAACAAGAATTATTATAGTAAATTATTTTTTTAGTAATAAAATTGAGTTTGTTAGTTTTTCTTAAAACAAAATATTTTTGTTTTTATCAAATAAACAAATTTTAATGAGTTTTTTAGGTACTGAAGCAGTTGTCCACTTTTTTTCAAAAAATCCACTTTTATTTTTTTAAATCCCCTTTTTTGAATACTTTTTAAAAATTTTCAGCGGACGTTTTATTGGGTTTGTTCTACACTACTCAGTTATTTTTTTGTTATAATAATGATAAGATAGATAAAGCCAAACAAATTATAATTCGTGGTGTTTTCCAATGATAGGACGGAATCTTCTCTGACTACACTCGTTCGCGTGCAATTCTCTGTTAAAAGTATAATTTATTGTGAGTGATGTTTTTTTTCCCTACATGTTCAAATGTCTTGCCAGACTAAAAGTTTATGCGACAATTTTTTATTTATTTTTTTTATTTATTTTCAATAATATTTCATAACCTAGCCTTTTGGCCATAATCGGTCACAAATTTCTACTAACAATTGAGTTTTTTTCCACGAGATATATAATAAATTTCCTATTATATCTATGATATAGAATTCATGTCCAGAATGTTGTAGAAAGTCTGCCAGTACTTACTTTTTATCACCCTATAGGCAGCATTCATTGTTATGAAAAAAAAATAGTCTCAGTAATTTCCGTCCTAACTATCTTTGCCTTTACATTTTTTCTAATGTTGTATTAGGAACTTTTTTACTTCGAGTGTCTTCAGGCCAGCTTTTTCACTTTTCTAATAAAGGATACAGAGGGGTTTAAAGAATGAGTCACAAATTTGTATTCTTTTTTCTGCAATCCTACAGTCTGTAAATCAACTTCTTCTTTGGTTATCAGAATCTCTTGCAGTTTTATGATTCAAAAAACTAACTTTTATTTGCACTTATAGCAATTGTTTATATGGTTGGCATATGTTTGGATTATATATTTGGATTATGCATTTGCATGAATTTTGTTAAGTTTTCATTTTAAGAAAAACTAATTATGCCGTCATAACAAAATTCAGCACGTAACGCATGCGGAATAAAAGTGCAACAAAACTTTCGGAGCTGATTAAAAAAAGTTTACTTATGATAAATAGTTTTTATAAATTTCATTAGTTATTTGTAATGCAAAATGTAACTAGTTACTATTGTTTTTATTAATAATGACTTTAGTAATACTTTAAAATCAATAAGTAATTGAACAGCTTGGAAGTAATTAGTTCTTGTAATGACATCTAAGCAATGACATTAAAAAATGCTTACTTGTAATAATATTAGCTATTTTTTTTTTTTTTGTCCAAAACAGAAATATTTTAATAAATGAGTTTTTGTATGGGAACATTTTTTGGTGTTTTCTAAAAAAATATTGAAATACTTCTCGTCACAAAAAAAAACCCCTAAACTGAATTGTTAAGTTAAAATATCAAATTTTAAGTTTATTTAAGAAAATTGAAAATCGAAGGAAGTGAAAGTTTTCAAAAATGCACCCAAAAAATGCATTTGCATTATAAATGCATATTTTAAAATTTTATTTCTTTTTCTAGTTTCGATAATAAAGAAAGCATTAATTGCCTTTCTAATGGCTTTAAATTAATGAAATATGACTTAAACTTCAAAAGATATGTATAATTAAAATTACATACAAAGTGAAATATTTTCCTTTTTTACAAAATTAAAAACGAGAAATTTAAAAATTTCAAATTTCGAAAAATTAAAATAGATACATCAATGTAGTGTTACAAAGTGTATATGTACCCAATATGAGGAAAATCTGAGTTCCTATGTTATTTTTAATATCTGAGGTCTCATGGAATTCACTTATTTATTTATTTACTTAATCTACATATAATACAAAAGAGGTGAGAAAAATTTACAATTGCTTGTTTTATTGAACAAAGATAGTTAATACGAGTATAATAGTTAAAATACTTGTACTAACGATATTTATAATAAAAATTTTTTATGTTTAACAAACGAAGAGCCACGTTTTTATATTATTAGGTGAATCTGAGAAGTCAACGAAATTGTATAACGAATTAACAAACACTAAATATTCACAAACACTAAATCAAGTGTTCGGGTATTTATATTTTAGATGTGATTTAATTGATATAGATTTATTTCAAAAAATTACTAGAAAAAGTCGGACGACCAGTTATCTGGACAAATAGGAGTTCGGAAGTCTGTTTCAGGTAACGACAATCATGATACAGATGTTAAATTGAAGTAACTAAAGTAAATAAAAACATCAATAGGTTTAATATTTTCCATAGCATATTTTATTTCTACCAGGAGATCATTATATACGTTAGGACCAGAATTAGGAGGAATATATGAGCAATTTATATATAATGATTTAAAACGTATTTTAGTCACAACCATAATTAATTCAATGGCCGAAACGTTTTCAAATTTTATACATATCTTCAGTGGGGACTAGACATGATACTGCTATTAGGACTCGTCTAAATATTTGAGGAAATTGTCACACATCTCACATATCACATATCTCAGAATTAAAAGTATTAGGAGTAAGCCATGCTTCTGTGAGCACTGCAATTTGGAATTTGAAATCAAAGCTCTTAAGATACATCTTAGAAAGCTTTGTATTTAAATTCAATGGCCGAAATATATTAAAGTTGGAATGTATAAACAGTTTTTTTTATTGGATAGGAGCTTTAGGAATACGAACGTTTTCAATACCAGGATTCAAAAATAACTTCAGAAATGTATTCAGGGACAATAATTTTAAAAGGTGCTCTCTTCCTAGAGTTCATTTTATAAATTGAAATATTATATAAAATTGAAATATTAAGCATGGATTGTAAAAATGACGAAATGCCCTCAGCTCTAGTATCGCATACGAACCTTGAAGCAAAAGTTGTTTTAGATGGTGCAATAGTTTTAAGCACCATGGAGATAGAGCTACATCCATCAAATCGATAGAAGACAAACTTTGGGAATTGTAAGAAAGCTGGGGTAAAGAAAAGGTTCCTATTGTTTTCTTTCTCTGAGCTGATGAAAATTCCGAAATAACAATTTTTTCCAACGAAGAAAATTTTTAAAACAATTCACCATACTTTAAAAGCTTCTCATTTAGAACAGAAAAGTACTTACAGGTAGTATCAAACTCATTGCGTGAACTTTGAAATAAATTATAGAATTCTACTCTTATTTTTTCTACAATTATGACATTATAAAAATTTACTTTTATCTAAAAGCGCATCGGCATCACTAACTTTTAAACCACGAGAATGTTACAAATGATAATATCCATTGCATATCGAACACGAAACCACACGATCAGTTCCAGTAATGATAAAATTTTTGTTAATACGAGTACAATTATTATTATTAAATTACACAAGTCAAGAAATTAAAAAATTTTTTCCTACGTATAGTTTTGGATATAATGTCAATTTTTAATGGTAGCTGTCCAACGTACTTTTTTCGGCCCGGCTTGAAACCGAAAATTTTGTTTAATAAATTCATTTTAATAACGTGTCGTCGTCGCGAAGAAGTTGTCTCAGTGATCCAAACGTGTTCTGTTATATTTGTGGTAACTACACCGTTAAAAAGTTTAGAAAACCCATAACGGATTTTACAAAAAGTGCTTATTTTTCTTATTTTAATTTGGGAATTGAGGATAAAAATAAGCCGTGGATTCCTCAAATGGTTTGTAAAATGTGCTGTGAACATTTAAGATAGTGTATGAATGGTCAAAGACTTCGTATGAAATTTGGAGTTCCTATGCAATGGAAAGAACAAAAAAATCACGTAGATGACTACTACTTTTGCTATATTATAATACGTGGAATTAATCTGAAAAAAATTATTTATACAGTCATAGAATCAGCCAGAAGATTTCTACCACATTCCCAGGAACTACCTGTTCCAAAATTATGCTCTAAAAATGAACCCTTGTTTGAAGAAATCCTTAACAAAATGAGTAACGATAGTGATTTTGAAGAAATACCGTCTACAAACCCCAAACCATTTAAACAAGAAGAATTAAATGATATGGTAAGAGATCTTGAATTACCTATGGAAACTGCAGAGGTATTGGCTTCTAGGCTAAAAGAAAGAAACTTGTTAACATCACATACAAAAGTGACATACTATCGCAAAAGAAAGCATTCATTCGGAAGACGACATTGTATTTTGTTCTGATGTGCAAGGACTTATTCTAGCAATGGATGGCGCCTCTTTATAGATAGCTGCAAACGAAGCCTGAAGTGTGTACTTTTACACTATTCTACAAGACTAAAAGAAGAATACCTAAATATCGCACTTGTGCTAGACAAAATGAAATATAAGGAGCACCAATGTATTATTTGTGTTGATCTTAAGATGACTAATTTCTTATTAGGACAAAAAAGAGGATTCACCAAATATCCATGTTTTTATTGTCTATGGGACAACCGGGCCAAGCTCCTACACTGCGAAAAACGAATTAGCCAGTACGGTAGGCATTTTAGGTTGGATATCATAACATCATAAATACTCCGTTAGTTCCAAAAGAAAAAATTATATTGCTTCCCTTGCACATTAAACTAAGTCTTATGAAGCAGTTTGTCAGAGCCCTGGATAAAAATGGCCAGTGTTTCTCTTATATAACGACAAAATTTCCAGGACTATGCTTAGAGAAGATAAAAGCGGGAGTTTTTGATGGTCCACAAATAAAAATATTAATTAAAGATTCCAGTTTACTAAATTCAATGAATAATTTGGAACAGTTTGCTTGGACTTTTTTGTTGAAGTTATTCAAAAATTTCTTGGAAATTACAAGTCAAGCAACTACCGCGAAAATGTTAACGACATGCTAGACAACTTTATAAACTTGCGATGCAACATGTCTATCAACACTACTTTCATAGTCATCTCGACCGATTCCCAGATAATCTTGGATCTTTTAACTATAAGCAAGGGGATCGGTTTCATCAGGATCTGAAAACTATGGAAGAGAGGTACCAAGGCCGATGGAATCGGCATATGATCGCTGACTACTCTTGGGGAATGCAACGAGACCTTCCCACTGCACATCATTAACGAAAGTCACGAAAAAGAAAGTTTTTATTTAAATAATAATGCAAAAAATCACTTTTTTCATATATATGCACAAAAGCGTTACACTAGAAAACTACACGTAAGAATTCCAACTTTTTGTTAATTTTGTAATCAGTATGAAGTCTTAGTTTAAAAAATATATACAGTTACTTGGCACCAAAACTAATGTTGACTTGTGTTATTAATTGGATGATGTTAGCTAGTCGATAATACCGTTGAACGTAACACAGAATTATTTTAAAATTCACAGCTGATGAATAATAAACAAAATAAAATATATTTTGTTGCTGTTACAAAAATGAAATAAGATTTTAGTGAAACAAAATAGTAATAGTAACAAACTTCGCAAGAAATATATGATAATAACAATAAACATTTAAAATATTGAGTTAGATTGATACATTTAACACAAATTTTAAAACCTATTCTCTTTTGAAAATACCCTATACAAAATATATTTCCCTTTACTCTCATTGTTCAAAAAGTCTGTTTGTGTATGTATGTACGTACAGCATTTAATTGTTGTACAACTAATAGGATTTTAAATAATGACATCCTTAAGTCAAGCTTGTACAAAATAAATACACTTTCACCTTTTAAGTTATTTTAGTTTTCTACAGACAAGCGGGTGCTGCTCCCACAGGAACATACAATTACACACACTGTGATAAATTTCTTTGTTAGTCAAGTTTTATTTCTTCATGCATACATTTTGAATAACAATGCTGCTTCTTTATCTGCTACTCTTAACTTTCAATATTTTGTGGCAATGCTTGTACTTAAAGTTTTTTCTTATTTCTTCAACGTACTATAAACTTTAGTTTAAGGCGCTTTTTCCTATTTCTAGTGAATTTTTGCATTTGAGTACCATGTGTTTTTGAAATGCTTATAAAGCTTCTTATGTATCTCGTTTAGTTCCTTGCAATTTTTTCTTTTTATCATTTTATTTCTTCATTTTTTGCTATTTTTGCTCATAGTGATGACTTTAGGTGCTGTTTTAGTTTTGTCACATTGTTGGGGAATTTGTGCGTGATAGTTTCACTTTAATGTATTATCGTCATGTTAAAGCGTTTATCGTTATTTATATTAGCTCTTAGCATCACTTCATCGTTTGTTAAATAACGTTTATTTAAAAAAAATTTTTGTCTTTTGACATAAGTAGGTAACATAATTGAAAGAATTTCTGGTATAAAAAAAAAAAACAAAAAAAACGTTTTGTGTAATTAATTAAGAGCCTCTCTATTTCTTCTTTTTTTCCTTCAGAAGTTCTTCAAAAGAATTATCTTTTCTATTGTTTCTGTGATTTCTGTATTTCTTAACTTTTTACAATTAGGTACGTGAACAACATTTTTAATGGGAAAGTCTACGACCGCCATAATTTTTAATATTATTTACTAAATTCTATAATTTCTGATCGTGATAATAATTTTATATTATTTCTCTTTTCATAAATGAGCCACAGTGCATTTTTATAATTTGTCATTATAGCTTTAATCAAAATATTTTCATTAATTTTGTTTCAAACTCTGCTCTTAGTATTTATATTTCCAAAAATGAAAAATAGTGATTTAGCCAAGAACTTTGTGTTATCAATCCTTTGTATGTCAGAGTCTTGTACATATTTGTAGCTGTTAGTCTATAAGCGTTTATGTTTTATAATTTGCATTTGAAAGTTGTACACAAATGACATATTGTTAAAAAAAAAAAAAAACGATTAAATATAACTTTTTAATGATGTTACGTTTAGTTGAAAAACAAATTTTATTCTCAGTTTCTTTCGATTATGAAAAAGATGATTAAAACTTAGAAGTATTTCTTATATATTTTTTATAACAAAAAACTTTTATGAAAAACAAAATAAATAAATTATAAACTTGCAATTTAAAGGGAAATTTAATAAGTTTAAAGAGACAAAAATATCATGATGATATTTATATATTATATATAATGGCTATATTGCAATATATTGTCTGAATAAATAGATTTATTAAAAGTAGTAATTCTTTCACTAAAAAATGATTATTTAATACAGAAAATTTTTTTTTAAAATTTTAGATTTCTAAATGGAACTTTTAGAAAAGGTGCTTTTTGTAAATTTATTATATTTTTAACCCTAGGCCGCCATAGTTGGTGATATATTAATGATATCTTCAAAACTTAAAGATCCTAATGATATTTGGCACAAGAACGAAAGTTATTTAAATTTGTACTGATCACTTAGCTTTCATACTTATGTTCTCCCGGATTATGATTTTAATACGTATGGAGTAATGAAGAAAAAAGGTTACTGATAAATGTTTGTCATTGTTGCACTATATTTCTAAATTATATTTCATCTATGAAATCTCCGATTTTATTGCTTTTTGAGCGCAAGCAAATATTATATACTGAAAAAGTTTTTTCAGTTACTGATGTTTGTGAGGAAGATATCCAAATTAAGATAATATTTAATTAATACTTTCTTTTGCATATATTTCAACTGTAAAAAATTTTTGTCCCAAAAACATAATATTTAGTCTGAGCTCTACTTGACGTAAAAGTGATAAAATTTGGGTATTGTAGTAAAAATATAATAAAGTAAAATGCAATGTATGATTTATAAAATTTTCCATAAATTTTGTTTGTAATTTTGATGAAAATATACTGAATAATTGGTTTAATTACTAATTATATGAAAATATTTAAGAAACTGTAATGAAACAGATCAAAAATGTAAGGCTTTACTAAAAGCAATAGACCATAGCAAAATTGAAAATAACTCAATAAACTTCACAGAGCACAGTGTCATATTTGGCAGTTCGAGAACCAAAAAAATCAAGTTTTGTAGATGGTAGGTAGGTAGGTAAAGAAGGGTTGCACAGTACTCAGAAGAGTACCTATGCATCCCCTCGGAGACCTAAGGGTCCATTGTGAGTCCTTTCGTAGATTGTATAGAGAGAATTTATAGAAGAAATTATAGAAAAAGAGCAGGAAAGAAAAAAATAGAAAAAAAAGCTGAGACCAAGAAAAGTACAGAAAAGAATAGAAAAACCTGAAAGAAAAGTGCTACCGCCCTATATCTTTCGCTCTAAGCCAACGACCCCCTCTTAGCCAGCCTATTCCAATGACGAATCCTATCAATTTATCGAGATCGATCCTCGATATACTGTCCAATTCGTCAACGAATCGACTGCCTAACTATTTATGTCTACTTAGTTGTAGACATGGACAGTGTCATATAATATATTCTACCGTTTCTAGCTCCTCATTATATTCGCACATCCTGCAAAGACCGGAGGCACCACCATCCCGATTCCCTGTCCTTCCCCCTATGGGACAATGACTTGTCAGAGTACCTATCATAGTCTTCAGGTTTTCTCTTCTCATGCCTAAAAGTAGATTTGTATCTGCTACATCAAGTTCAGGCCATAGGACCCTTGATAATCTGCAGTCCGTTCTATGATTCCATGCATGATTGGTTCTATCCCGAATCCACTCTCTAATTAACCTGAAGTAAAAGCCTAGAGGTGGTCTCGCACCACTTTCACTTACAGCCCTATCCAAAGCTGAGCCGTTCCTAGCTAATTCATCAGCTACCTCATTGCTAATTATCTCGCAATGACCCGGTACCCAGCAGAGTCTAAGTTTTGTAGATATTGGACTGAAATTTTATATTTTGTTTCTAGACAAGGCCGTAGACATTCCACCTAAAAATGGGCGGGTAGATTCACTGCCATTTCCATACAGATTTTTTTTTTTTTTTTTTGTAATTTTGAATATATTTTCATAGATTTTATTAAAATAAATAATACTTTAAAGATAGGATTGGCACACTAATCTTAGTGTAATATTTGCATAAATAAATTTTAGCCAATACCTTAAAATTTTGAAATAATTCTCAGCATTTTTTTAATATTTTAAAAGATCTCAAAAAGTCATATGTTCTTTTATATAATAATCGTACTTTCAAATTGGAACTCACTATAGCTTTCTAGTTCTAGACCATTCAAAAATAAAAATTCCAAAAAATAAAAAAAAAATAATAAATAAAAGAAATACATTTTTTAATATTAAGATTCCTTCTAAATAAAAAAAATATTTTCAAAGTAGATTTTTAAACCAACAAATTGTAGCAGAATACTTTGGATACATTTATTAGTACATACCAAAATAATCATATAAATATTTGCAATATTTACTATGAAATAAGAAGTTAAAATGAACATGTCTTTACAAAAATTTTAAATAAAATTAAAATATTTTTAAAAACCATGATTTAAAAATCCGTAATTCGTGCTATAGACACTTTCTAATATTCTAAGTGTTTTTCCGTAATATATGATATGTTTGTTAGTAAATACCAAAAAAAAAAAAATCTGCAATTAATAAGATTTTATTATCGTGTATTTGTCAATCTAATTTATATAGACGTGACACTGTGTACATTTACCACTACCTTAGCTTATTAAGGGAATGGAATCAGGATTTAAAAATCGCGGAAATAGTGGATTCTGTAAAAATACATTCTTGGTATGATAAAACTCATGTGAATGAATAATTTCATGCTAAAATAAAATTCCCCTTATCGTGAATGATTTTGTTCCCGGGAGTTTTTTCACTTCTCCCTTTAATTTATTCACTTTATTTTTGCTAGGGAACAGAAAAGAACATGTAAGTACTTCTTCTTGTAATTCGAATATTAAAGTTTAAAAAATTTACTTTAAGGGCACGGTCAAGAAAATGCAAAACAATAGGACGACAGCCTGCGGATTTGTGAAGCTTTCGAAAGACTTGGATAAATCTAATACAGAGAACTAATTTAAAAGTATTTTTGTTTTATTGAATTAGGTCACTTACAATGTATCGGGTAACTCCAAGGGGTCATATGCGTCCCGCACACCTCGACGAACAATTCGCTGGTTTTGCTTTTTATTGCAAGAGGAGGAAAGCAAGCAATTTATTGTAATTCTTTTGTTTTGTTGGGTTTCCAAAAGGTAGCCGAACTGTTTTAATGCATAATAGTTAAATAGTGCAATAAACTAGCATTTCAGTCAAATTATCATTCCAATTTACTTTTTTTTAAGAAAAAAAAAAACAAAATATTTATATATATATATATATATATATATATATATATATACCGTGTATATTTTTTAACAAAAAATTTTTTTGATTTTTATTTTTTTTTTTTTTTTCATTTTCTTCTTTTTTTTACATTAACTGAGAACTGATAGCAGGAAAAATGTTTCACGGGAGATTCACGATAGCATTTTTCCCCTCGAAGGGAATAAAAATTCCATGGAGACAAAAATTCCATTTATTATTCGCAATAGGAGTGATTATTTTCTATTGGTTTTATCAGTTGTTACCTGTTTTTATCACTTGTTAGAATTCCCAACATTTCTCTTTTTTTGTGAAAAATAGTTGTTTTGGACAAACGCCGAAAAAAATATACCAAAAATAATCTTATTATTTGTATGCAAAATGTTAGAAAATAATCTATTCAATATAACAGTTCCATTAGAGTATTTAAGTGGCTATTGATTGATATTTTATTATAGCTAGATTAAATTATGCTCCACTTTAACCCAATATGCCCTATTAGTGCCATATATCATAAGTTTTTATAGAATTTGACATGAAGAAATTTCATATAAACCTAAATCAATATACAGAATTTCACAAAGAGCGGTTTATAATTGAAAATAGCTCCCATATTAGGCCTACTTATGAAAATCACTTTATCGTATATAAATCCCACATATATATTATTAGCAGAAATCACAGCAACATATTTGATAGACATCGGTTTATAATTGACCAAAGGTACAATGTAATATCTAAAATCATGAATATTAAATGAAATCACTTAGACGCTATTTCATATGGTCAGACTTGACCGACTGTAATATTCTTCAATCAACTTTTAAGAATAATGCTCCATATCTGACCATAATTTTTAAGAATGAAGCCCCATATTTAACCATATTGTGTCGACGATATGCGGAATTCTATTTAGAACACTATTGACTTTAGAACAAATATTGTAGGGTTGTCAATTATTTGACATTGAAGTTGATCGAATAAATTTTTTGCAAAAATATTTATCTTACAAAAATTAAAAAAAATGTGTTAAATTCACTATACAATTTTTAAACAATTTGTTAGTATTAACAAGTAAGTTTTTTTCAAGAACTTTCGACACATCATTTTGATGCTGATTAAATTCTATGTACACAACCTTAAAACAATATAAAACAATCTAATAACGCACCCCCCCCCCCCCTATCACCATAAAATAAAACATACAAGGGCAACTGTAACAAAAGAAAGATAAATAACTCTTTATTTCTTACTTAATTTCCTAAAACTAGGCCACAATACTTTTTTTACTATTCCAACAAAAAATCAGGCAAATTATTTTAAAAGAAAGCTTTTCTTAACAAAAAAAAAAAAAAAAAGGTACAGCAAAAACACATATAAACAACTATAAATTTGTTCAACAAAACTCCCATCATCATCATTAGGCCATAAAACAATAAAATCAAAAAGAAAATAAATAAATAAACACACCAAACAAACAACAACAATTAATCACAAAACAATTTTAGGAATATACAAATTTTTGTTTCTATTTAAGTGTTTTTTATGCAGACATTAAAAGGAAATGCCCACAACCTTTAATCAAACCCCTGCCTCAGGACTTTTTTTACAAAAGCAAACGTAACATTAACGTTCAATCAAAAATTTTCAGACTTTGTTGATGGTAGTAGAAATGGAGGCATACAATATGAGCAAAAATATTTCTATAGCAACAAATATTAATAGTTTGAGGAATAAAAATTTAATTTACCCAGAACAAAAAAACATAAATCAAACACTTAACAAAAACAAATAACTATACAAAAATGTCGACTGGTCTGTTGTATAATGAACAACAGAAATTTACAGAGTAACTAAGGTTATGAAATACAAAAAATATTAAATGTTAACTATATATTTTGAAAGTTCTACTATAAAGTGAATACTTTCTGGTGAAGGAAAATAGTTCATACTACTTACTTACTTTCTAGTCTTTACACTTCTTGTCAATGTTTCATAAAAATTGCGTTGCACTGTTGCAGACATCTTTTGTGTAGCAGATAATATGTATTTACCTACAAAATTTATCATAATAAATACTAAATGACGCTTTCCACAGATTTTCTTATTTACCGTAGTTATTAAATGTTCAAATATTGTAACCCGTAATAACTTTCTCTCTCTTTCTTTATGTCCATTAACATTGAACACACTTACCTTACGTTCCTGTTCATCTTTGGCTAGTTGACCACCGCTGACATTGTTTGTTTCACCATCGCCATCTAGGGGAGTCGGTGTTGTTGGTATATCACATTCTTCTGTTGGTGGCACAACGCAACGCAATGAATGCCTATCGAAGACAAGCATGGCTGGACAACGTTGCAAACGTGGATAACCACCCTGACATTGCCAATAACGATTGCATGATTTACCCAAAGGAACATTGCCATTAGCATCATCATTGCAAAGAGCTGTAGCAGAAATATGACGATGACATAGTTACATCGTTATGTTGTGTGTTGTTATCGTTGGCATTTTATTCATGGCCCGTTGAATAATACAAACATAGTTCCCGCATCAATTGAAGAAAATAAAATAAAAAACAAAAAGAGAAAAAAAAACAAAATTGAAAAATGTGTTTATATAAAATTTACATAAATCATGGAAATATTTTAAGGTACAAGTAACTGACATTACTTAAGAACAGAAACATATAAAGTTCTGGATTGTTGGATATAAATTGTTGAGTGTATTAATAAAATAATGCATGCTTTTTTTAAACCTTTTATTTATTTTTATTGAATTCCTTTAAAAGACTTGTTAGCAAACATGGCGTATGATTAATATTTAATATTAATATTTAATACTATAGTAAAGGATAAATATTTAAGTTAAACAGAAAAACTTAAGTGAATATTTAAAATTTTTTAACTGCAATAGTCTTCTATTCAGCATTATAGATCTAATTGTCACGATTAGGTTTTTTATCCCCATTTCCCGGGAATATTGCCAATGTTTTCTTTCCGATTCCCGAGATTTTTTGACGGAAATCCCCGGAAATTAAAAGCTATCAAAAATGTGCAATTTTACCATTATGAAAAAACAAAAACTCTAAAAAAAACTTGATTGACCATAATCAAGCAAATATAAAGTTAGAAGATAATATTGCTTTGCACCCAGTTGAATGTAATTAACTCCTAATAGTTTATTAAGATAATATCCGAATTAAAAAATACTCGAGGATATACCTATTTATGGATTCTTAAAAAATGTTCTGTTGCTGTAACGAATTATATCTAGGATTCTTTCGTAAAGTTTTCGCTGCGATGATAAATAACCAAATACTTAAATAGTAAAACATTTTTAGTCTTTTCAAAATAGATGTGGAAATGAATATATATGAATATGAATATAAACAAACAGCCTTTAAATTTAAAATGCATTTTAAAATAATTTTTCCTTGCAAATTCTTTCTCTAAATTGAATTTCAAATTTTAGATTTGCTCACGGACATGTGTACACAAAAAAAGTTACCAATCACAAAAATAATTCATTCAATTAAAAACTGTTTAAATTTGTCATCAAAATAATCATATCAATTACTAATAACTGTAAATAATGAAAAATAGAAAAATTTTTCGAATTAAAAAATTTATTAACTCGATTAAGTGGATATTTGAATGAATTAAAAATTTGTATTTTTACTATTCTTTCTTGCTTTAATATAATTTTGAAGTAAAATGAAAGAATTGTGTTAATTGAAAAATATAAGATAATAATTTTTTCTATTTTTATTTATTACTCAAGAAAAGAATTTATAAAATAACTATTTTAAAACCTATTACAATTTATATAATTATATAATTTACCCTCTTGCTGTTAAAGAGTTAATTACGTGTAATCTTCAATAGTATTAGGATAAACTATTCCAATGGTATTCCAAAATATATGTTGAAAATTATTCAAAATATATAAAACTATATGTTTGAATAAAAAAAATATATCAGAAAACTAAAGTAAAATTTTAATAAGAAATAATAATAAATTCAATGGAAAGAGGCATAACAATTATTTAAATGAATATTTCAGTATGCATCTATCAAAATTTTATGTGATATTAAAAGAAATACGTATTTTTAGATTTGGTTTGAAAATAGTCCAGCCCACGTAAATTTAAACATTCAGATGTAATATTTCGAAAATCGTATAAAAACAGATCAGTCTTCATTTCTATAAGGATATATTTGCAACTCTTCTTCGTGAGACACTTTAAAGCATATGTAGGTTAACAAGACGAAGCTATATAAAAAAATTCGTTTATTTCCATAATCTTTTAACTAATTTTACTGGGCTATTGATAATTTTTTAAATTTAGCATATAGTATTCCTTATCTAAAGTCCAAATACCTCAATAATATTTCCATTGGAAAAAATATTATCAAACAACATTACAAATTGAAGTGATTTCGTTTCATATTAAATTACTAATAATATTATTTCCTATATTAATATCTGACCTTTATCGTATAATCTACTTAACATTCTATATTTTTCTTACAGAAACTATTATATTAAACGCTATACAATTAACAAACATCAATTTATCTTATTTACAGTTAAAATAATTAAATAAATTAAAACACACAAATCATCAAACTAAGCTTGAAAACAATATAAAAACACTTTAGAAAACCATAAAAAAAATAATGGAAGTGTAATACTTACGATGTTTCTGACAACCATCAACATTTTCAGGCCAATCACAGCTGTGGGCATTCTCATTATAGAGTAAGCCACCGATACATAATTGTTCTGTCGCTGTACCATTCCAACAAGTCCAATAACGTGTGCATGACGTTTCATGACCAAATATACCGTACAACCAGTCGCAATGATCTGTGGAAATTGGACCATCTGTTGATGAAAAAGAATAAAAAATAATATGAAAAAACTGGAATCTGTAAAAAACTCATCATGCAACCAAATAGAACATTTTAAATTAATAATAAACCACTGCTTACAATTTCAAACTACCAACAGTTTAATGTGGACAATCAAACACATACTCACTATATATATATATTCAAAATTGATACATACTCATAAGATACGAGTTAGTGTGTTGAGTCTAAATACCAGCTTAATGCATTTAAAGCAAAAGTGTATTGAATGAAAGGTAGAGAACCAAGAACAACTAAAGCGCCTTCTACTTGTGGAATATCATTGGTAAACAATTAATGCCTGTATCGGTTGCATCATAAGATGTGTTCAGGTAAATAGATTTTTTTCAGACTTTTTCAGACTGAGACCACGACTAACAGCAACATCAACAACTATAACAACAGCTATTGCAACTCAAAAATATGTAATATTAGACATTGGATTTCAATGGCTACAGGGAGTCTTAAACTATTAAATGGGATTTTTTAAATTATATTTTTCACTATAATGGTAACATTTTCTCGATACTATTTGAGAACCGCTTCAGTTTATGCTTGAAAATATACCAAAACTTCTTATTAGAAAAAACACATTATGGAATATAATTCGTTTGTTATATGCACCTATGTATCTGTTCATTTCTCCTTCTAACTGCAACTGAATTCGTACGAATGTTCCTTCTATACATGCAGAGAAAAAAACATGGTCGCGGCATGGTCACATCAATAATATAATTTTCACGTATTTATATTTTACTGATATTAATATTACTGTGTTCATGATAAAAATGTTTATGTTTTATAATTAAACGATTATCCCCAATCAAAATTTTAATATGGTCGACTATAAAATATTATATTTGGCAAATATATTTTCCAGAAACAAAAATTTATTTACCATGTTTATAAATTTTTGTTATTTCTACAACCGTTATTTGTTGCCAATATTTTTATTTATATTTTGTTTTGTACAACTGTTAAATGTTTGTTTTTAGAAATTTTATGTTTTCCTCAAAACTAAAATGTTTGTTTTAAACCATTTTTTTCACAACTATTAAGTGTTTGCTTCTAAAACATATTTTTTTGGATGCACATTTTTGTGTAGTTCGGCATTTGTTAAAAATTCGTGAATATTTGTGAAAAATTTAAATAAAACTAAATACATGCAAATAAAAATGACAAAAACATTTTATGTAAATTATAAAAATATAAATATAATAAAACACATTAAAAATTAAGGTAATATATAAAACATCCGGTTTTCATTAAATAAAATTTTCTTGGTTTTTTAAAAGAAAGTTCATATATAAATGTTTTTATGTAAATTATAAAAATATAAATTAATTATAATATCAATTAAGTATTTAAATAAATATTTCTATTATTTTGTAAAATATGTTTTAATAAATTTAGTACATGAAACATATATTTTTTGGTTATATTATAATATATTGCAACCAAAATATAATATGAAAAAACGAGACAATAATATCATAAAGAGAAAACATAATATAATATAAAGGAATTATAATATGACAAAATGTATTAATAATATGATAAAATGGGATGAAGATATGGAAAATAGTGCACCATAATGATATAAAAATAAAGCTGTATATACGATAAAAATACACATTTGTATCATAAAATCGGACACAATAAATGAAAAATAGGTTAATAATATTATAAAGTCGAACCATAAAATGATAAAACCGGGCAAAGATAAAGTGGAATTATAATAATTATTATTTAATCATATATTATTTAATCATATTCTTAGATTATAGTCACCACAACCATATTTTTTCTCTGCATGTATAATTGTTCTTGTATTATGTTGTTTTCATTGTAGGTACACACGGAGAAGAAACATGGTTACGGCATTGTCACTACAGCAATATTATAATCTCATTACTAATTTTCATTAACTTTAGTAATACTATGTAATACTATGTAATACTATGTTCATAATAACAATGTTTTTGTTGTAGTTTTAGATAGATAGATAGATAGATAGATAGAGAAGGTTGACGTGACACCCATACCACAGAGACCGATCTCGGCCCATTGTGAGTCCCTTCATTTGAAAACACTACAGAGTAGAAAGAATAGGAAGAAGAAAAATAAAAGAGTCAAGAATAACAAGAATCATAAGAAGAGGATTAGCAATATCAACAATCTCTTTAGGGATGTACCCCTAACTCCCCTTAGACAGTCTATTCACACGACGAAGCCTATGATGTCTATGATGATCGTGGACAGTAGCATATAATGTGCTAAATAGACTCGGTCTCCTCGAC
The DNA here is from genome assembly GCA_932274085.1 of Protocalliphora azurea. Lineage (NCBI taxonomy): Eukaryota > Metazoa > Arthropoda > Insecta > Diptera > Calliphoridae > Protocalliphora > Protocalliphora azurea. The sequence continues at coordinate 91,261,496 of OW026523.1, forward strand.
GTCCCCACATTCTACAAAAGTCGGAATTGCTAGCGTCCCATTTAGACCTCATCATCCCTATCAAGCAGTGACCGGTTATGGCCCAATATGATCCTTAAACTTTTCCTACTCAAGCTTAGAAGAGTACCTGTACCTGTCCTGTCACGTGCCGGCCACATCGCCCTCGACACCTTACAATCCAGTCTACTTTGCCAAGCCGAATTGGTTCTGACCAAGATACAATCATTGATCTTCCCAAAGAAGAAACCCAGCGGGGGGTTTACGGTGGTTTGGTTTGAGTCCCCAATTCTTATCTATGGAGTTTCTACAGGCATTAAGCCCACGTTTGAGTCTCTCCTGAATATTCTTCTCCCAGGTCAGCTCACTATAGAGGAATACTCCAAGATATTTCGCTGAGTCGGAAAGTCTCAGTTTTGTTCCACACAGTACCGGTAATCTGAAATTCTCTACCTTGTACTTTCTAGTAAACAGAACCAACTCTGTGCCACGATCTTTCGTCCCCTGCTGTCAAATTGACGCAAAATCACGTCGACAGCCAATAGACACTCACATACTCCACCCAAGCTCGAGTTGGTAACCCTGTTTCTCAGCATAAAGATTATCCATTCGATCAAGAAGTCATGTACTTTAAGATCCACCAGCGCCTGCTTAATACCGTCAATCTTGATATTATTGAACACTCCCTCAATATCCAAGAACGCGGCCATGGCAAATTCCCTGTACCGAAGTCCTTGTTCTTTATAGCCCACTACCTCATTAAGCACACTCTCAACAGATTTACCCTTCAGGTAAGCATGTTGAGCACTAGTCATGCTGTTGGTGCCAACAGATGATCTCAGGTATAGATCTATCAGTCTTTATAATGTCTTCAAAAAAAAAAAGACGATAGGCTGATAGATCTATAATCCTTGCGATTTGAGTGACATGTCCTACCACACTTAGGTATGAATATGACTCTTACCTCTCGCCACCCCATCGGTATGGGTCTACCAATACCGTTTCAACCATCCCTATGACTGACTCTTCCTCACCTGATCCTTCCATCAATGGATCCTTACAATTCAGAAAATGGGTTTCCAAAAGCACATTAAGTGACTCAGAACTAGACTCCATCTGTTTCAGTTTTATCATTCAATATTTACATTCAATAAAATTTTAATATAGTTAACTACAAAAATTTTACGTTTTTGAATATTTTTACTAGAAACAAGATTTTGTTAATATAAAAGATATCATTATTTCTACAACCATTAATTAATATCAATATTTTTCCTTATTCTTCAACAATATGTTGCTCTCAAACAATATTTATATTATTCCCATATCAATAAAATGGCTGAAAAATTGACGACCTGTTTGTTTTTAAATATATTTCATTTTTAACGTTTGTTTTCCATATTAGATATGATTCTCATTTATCTTATAAATGAATTAATATAAGTAAACAATGTTTTGTTATATTTAATGTGATTTAATAGGTTTAGTTAATAAAAGATATATTGTATTATCTTGCACAACATATGATCGTACAAAAAATATATAAAATGATTAATAAACACTTTTATCTATTATTTTGAAACAAATATAAGGGACTTAATAAACAATTTATAAAAATAATAATTTTGAATTAATGTGCTTTATTCTAATATATGACAACATGGAATAATACTATGACAAGATGTAATAATATGATGGAATAATAGTAATATAATTAAATGAAATCATAATCTGTTGAAGTGGGATAATAATATAGCAAGATGGTATAATAACATGAAAAACTTGAATCATAACATGATAAAACCAATCATAATTATTATTTATAATCATATCTATTATTAGCTGTGAGTATATGTTTCAATCATGATATGTCGCTCTTTGGTTATGGTCATTACAACCATATTTTTTCTCTGCGTGTATGTTGTTTCCCATAAATTGTCACTTTTAATAGTTTTTGCTTTTGCTATTTTAAGCATTTGGTATTTGGAACAGCAATGACTACAACAAAATCAGTAGCAACGTCATGACATAAAATACGACCAATTTTCTGTAAACATATTTGTTGTTCCATTCTATGCCCAAACCATACTAAAAAATTCTCTAGAAATACATAGACAAAAACATAGATACCCATTTTTCTTGGATGTGTTGTCTTTTTTCACAATTTTGCTCCTGATAACTAAAAAAGAAGCTTAAATCTATTAATGCAATTGGGTTTTTGACTCTATTATAAGGTATTCTACATAGATAACTACAAGTATTCTGGCTATTCTGTATGATTTCAATTGTACAATTGCTTTGAAGAAATAACAATTTTGTATGAATATCTTTTCATATGAGGAGATACTTTTGGTTGTTTTTTATTATTTTTTTTTTTTTGTTGGTCTTATTGAATCGACCATTTAATGGCTGTGTATTAAAGAATCAATCCTATGTTTCTTGAATCTATTTACTTACTTAGTTGCTGTAGCAGCAACAATAGGAAACAAATCATTTTGTAGTAATTGATTGTGTGTTCTAGTTCTACTTTTTTATAGGTATTTGTTTCTAAGAACATGGAAATATTTTTGCCTTAATTGAATTTTATGATTAACTTGAGTTTGTTCACAATTTGGAACACTTTCGATGTTTTTAAAATAAAGAAAGTTGATTTAGTAGAAGTTTATCAATAGGAGAAAAATTTATCAAAATACTTTCGTAATTAAAAGGAAAGCTTATTGTTTAGTTGCAATAGACAAATAGTTGGAAAAAAATAGAATTTAATGCCATTTCTGTTTTTTAATCCTACAATCTTTGCAAAATCCTATTAGTTTAGAAACGAGCAATGTCTTATTGATTTGTAGAACATATTTTTAACTCAACCTCAAAAATATTTCTTAAATCCTTATTAAATTGACCTAAAAATAGTTTTTCTGATAAATGAAATTATATGAAATGATTCATTATCTTTTTTTATATCCTACACCACAAGAGGTCATTGGGCAATTATGCGTTAGTTCTGATGTTTGTGACGCAAGGACAAAAATTTCCGGCCCCCAACTTAAAGTGTACCATATAAAAATATGTCGATACAACAGAAATGTAGCTTTTAAAATTTTCGAGAAAATAAGATTTTACATAGCATAGCCGTTTATGCCATGAAAAAATATTAAGAATTGCGATATTAGATTTCTGCAATTATTCTTCTTTATATTAATACAAATATTTCAATATCCAGTAATATTGATTATTGCTCGTATATTCGTATATCTCGAATATACATATATAATTTTAAGACTATTTAAAATTTTGTCATTATGCAGTATAGTTCTGTACAAGTATAAAATTCAGGGTGTAATAAATCAAAATGCAGTATATTATGTAAAATATAAATATATGTTTATCATTTATCAACGGTCGAAGTATAACATATTTGTTTCAACTTAAAACAGTCCTCTTTTGAAAAAATGATTCGTATGTAGTATATTTCTGTACAAGTTTCAAATTCAGGGTGCAATAAAGCAGAATGCAATGTATTCTGTAAAATATAAAAATAAAATATACATGAATTTTACCTTTTAACTTGTAATTTGACAACTTAAAAAATATCCTGAAAATCAAGCCCATTCAAGGTCGTCTGGCAACCATACATACCTCCTATATGAAACCCTTTTCCGAAAATCACTCTGAGGTACATAAATTCCATACAAATGTTAGAATCAAGTTAATGTTTGACACAAATAAGTTATATGGGATAAAACAAAATTTTTCGAACAAAAAATGCTATTTTTGACCTCACCCCTCCGACACTTATTACGTCAATACAAAATTTTAAGTTCTTCAAATCCTTCAAACTCATTGTAGTTTCGTTTTTCTTTACTCTTTTCAGAAATATGTTTAAAAGACATGGACTTATTTGTCCGATTCCAACAAACTTTGTCTCAAACTGATACCTAATAAATCTATTTTCTATTTATTTTTGTAAAAATTATATTTTTCAAAAGAAAAGGATAATGAAATCAACAATCGTCCTTGTATCAAGGATATCTAAAAAATCATTTTCTTCCATTTTTACAGATTTTCTTTAAAATATTTCTTAAAATGTTGTCAATAATAAGTATATAAAAAATTTAGAGTGGGATCATGTAGGGTCAAAAGTTATTTATTTCAGAAATAATTTTAAAATTTCCAATGTTTTTTGAATGAAAACATTTGTATATGTATAAAAGAACATTAAACAATTAGGCTTATTGTTAGCATTACTATTTTATTAAGTTGAAAATTTTTAGAAAATAACTATATCTTTGTGAAATAATACAAATAACTCTAAAAATAATGGAAATATTTTGACAATAAATCGGCGATTTCTAACTGACTGTTTCGCTTGATGACGAACACCTGAGCTGTTCCAAAGAACCTGTATATGAATTGCTATTGCGAAATTGTAAAATTTTGCGATTTTTTTTTTTTAACTATTTTTAAAAACTTAAAAAATCATAAAAGTTTGTAACTTTTAACAACAATATCTCGGAGACTACTTAACAGATTAGTACAAACTGCATTTAAATTGTATTGTTGTCGTCTTCAACTAAAAGATTTGGAAAATTATTTAAATTTTGAAAAAAATACATTTTAATGCAATTGCATTTTTTAGATGCATCTTTCATTGAATGCACCACCTTAGATTTATGTTTTTTTTTAGCACTTTTAGAAAATATGTAATTTTTTCATTACATTTATTATGTACGATATTAATTTCGGAAGAATATATTCACATATTTTCATACGCAAAACAAAAATATATTCAAAAATAACAAATTTTCACTGAAATAAATGAGTTGTTTTACTAAAACTTAATTTTCTCCTTACGGTTTTACTCTAAGATTTACTTTTTTAAGATTGGTTTTCTTACTTTCTTTCAAAAATGGCCCGCTATAAAAACTAAACTACAACGAATTTGAAAATTAATGATTGTGTATTCCAAATTTCATTGAAATCGGAGATGGTGAGTATCGTCGGATGTTTGAAAATTCTTGTTTTCTCCCACATAATAAGAAATTTTAGTGCAAAATTTGAGAATCGATCCATAACTAACCATAGCGATTACGGGAATCACCTAAAATTGCATAAATCCTACATAAATGTAAGTATCAACATGATATAAAATATGTACAAAATTCTTCACATGTAAGTCCCATATAAGACCCCACATCGAATTTTGAAACAAAGTGGTGTAAAATATCAAATAGTTGACCTTGAACAACTATATCTTTCTTACTTGTTTAAAGTATCAAATAGCAAAACGTCTTTAATAACCTTGGAATTCTATAATAAGTATCTGCAACTATATGGAGTCAACTCTTCACATTCTGGTTTCTTTAAGACGATCCAGGTTCTGAAAATGCTATACGTCAAGATATCAGGATAGAACATATACTGTCAGACAAAATAAAGTGCGGTTTCCTACTCCGGTTATTTACTTCATGATAATTTAGGTACATCATGGGCTACTTTTTTAGTGTCCAGGTATTTGTCGTTTTATATTGTTTACTTTAATATACAAAAGAAGTTTTTGAATTATTTGCATATCGAGTTTGAAGTAAAAGTGTTGTGTGTTGTGCGACAAAATAAAGTGACACTTTATTAAATTCTTTAATGTGGCTTCCTATTTTCCAATTTATTGTTACCAAATGGAAGTAGATGCTTAAAAAATTAAATTCTATTCAAATTATTAACACAATTGAAGGAAAGGTAGGAAACTGCACTTTATTTTGTCCAATAGTGTATATGAGATCCTTACAAAACCTTTTATTCATTTCAACTCAATATCCGATAAAAAGAAGATTTCATTAAAGGTAGAAAATACTAAACTAAATGGGAAAATACGGTATAAAGTGACCATATCTGATAAGCCAACATATTACATTGCCAAAAGGAAGTAACTACTTATAATTCGGGTGAAAAACTCATTATCTTTATATGGCCATATCCGCGAATTCATGAGGTACCATTACTAAAGTATTTATTTTAAACAATCAAGTAAGTAGTTAACCAAACACCATAACACTAAAACTATCGAATTGCTAAATAAAAATAAAAACAAAAAGTTGGCTCAACTGAGATTTGAACCTGGGAAAAAATTTTCTTGTAATGTTTTAAAGACTACTCTCTTTCTGACCACGCCTTGTGTTCATTAAATTTGTGTGCGTTGTTCATAGTGTTAACATGCCTGTATAAATTCAAACAATTTCCTAAAAAAATATAGATTTAGATTGGGGTTAAACTGATAACCCTCTGAGTACTACGCAGTCGCTATACCGAACTGAGCCATTGCAGAACTAAATAAAGTTGTTATTTCTGGTAACTAGTTATTCCTCTGCCCAAATAAATGAAAAAAGTAATGGCAACTCATTATCAGGTAATGAGTCTAGTAAGAAGGGATATCTCGAGTTTTGAAATCAACTTCGTCCGTTAAATGAGAAAATTTCAGATTAATCCTTGCCTTTCTATTCTATATATGAAACATCATTTGAACTTTGCAAAAACTTAATTATATATCTTGGAAGGATGAGTAGAAACAGATAGAAAGTATTATGCCAACTGTTATAGTAACTACTGGCACTATATATCGTTAGATCGAAAATAAATTTTGTTGGAGGAAGTTCCTTAGTATGAGGACATTTTTCTTCTAATTACAAAATTCCTACTTGTTTTGCGTGTCCACAAAAATGAACTCAAATATGCACACCAAACTCCTAGAAGATGTTCTATAGCTGAGCTTGATAAATATCCGGATAGAGCATATATTTTTCAGCAAGATAATGTTTCCATACATTTATCTGTGAACAGTAGGAACTGGTATTTAAAAAAAAATATTTAGGTACAAAAACGAGTAATTCGCCCAAAATATTGAAATATATTTTTTTTTTTTTTTTTTGAGTTTCCGAAGAACAAAATATATTTATCAAAAACTTTCAATTAGCTATAAATGCGCATATCACTGTACTTATCAAGAAAAGAATATAATTTCAACAGATGGAAATTTTTACAGTAAAATTTGCACCTAAAATTGAAATAATTTTTTCCATTTTAGCCGATCTAATTGAAAAGTACTTCCAGTCTTTCCATAGAGAAATGAAAAGTTGCCAGCCTTAAAAGTGTTTCTTATTATACGATCCTATCAATAGTACGTCAAAAGACCAAGATCTTATTCGCAGTTTTTCCCATAGCACTACGGAAAATGTTAGGATAGCAGCTGATCATAAACATTTTTTTCAAAATTTTTTAAATTTTATAAAATTTTTAATTTACCGTAAAGATAACATGGCGTAAACCAATATATGTGTCAAAAATATTCGCTAAATTTAGTATATTTCATTTCATTCTTTTAACAAAAAGAGTGGTTATTATTTTCACATCCTAAAATTTATGGAGTGTAATTTATATAATTTAAGATTTAAAATTTTTAATCATATATTTCAGAAACAGTATAATCGTGGTTAAAATTCTGTACAGATTACATTCAAATATTTTGAGTAAAAATTAATTTTTAATAGAATGTGTTTATGTAACAATATAAAACGAAAGATTTATATCTTGTGTATAGGATTTTTAAAATTTTATTTGTGGATATCTTCGAATACTACTAGGAGATAACAAAATATTTTCACTGCGCCTGACACACAGAGGGTTGTAATTAAAGTATCATTTCAAACATGCATATTTATATGAGCCATTATGTAAAATTTTTGATCTTAGGACTTAAAGAAATCTATTTTTACCAAAAACTTAGCTTTCCAGGTAAACTAGCGGGTATAATTGGAAACAAAAATAAACTACTTATTTTTTGCTTGAATAAATATTTTTGTTCGAGTTGTCCACAAATTCACGTATTTATGTTTAAACTCTAGGGGTGCTCAAAAATATGTACCTAAGAGAAAATAAAAATAAAGAAAAAAAAAAACAAAAAAAATTGCCATCAGTGAGATTTGAACTTCGACACAAATTAACCATTCGTTTTTAATGACTAACGTCACTACTTCATCTTGCACTTAATTTTCTAAGTGACAAAAACTTTTTTAGTATAAAATATCTCTTTAGACATTTCATTTAAAAAAAAAAACGATCCCCATCAGAATGGGGTTGAACCAACAACTTTGTAGTTGTTGTTAATCCAGTGATTGAAATACTACCGTGCTATTATACACTTATTTATTCAATATAGAGTAGACAAATAATAATGACGCCTCAATACCAAGAAACTACTTTAATAAGTAGCTGTCATTACCAAAAAGTTTTTGCTGGGTATAAATATAAAGTGACTCGAGTACGTGTAGAACCAGTTCACGTTAATTTTATAGCGGTTTTAAGTTGAACGTATAAAAATTTTTTCAAACTAAAAGTTATGTATAATTCTGATAAAAATTAAGCGCAAGATCAAAACCTACTGAATAATTCAAATAAAATTTATAGTATATTCAAGGTTGGATTGAATCAGTGTAGCATATTTCAGGATTTCATAGTAAAATTTAAAAAAAATCAAAATAAAACTCGCGATTTTTTTTTTTTTTTTGATCCGCTTTTACATTTCCCCTAAGCATTACAAAAACTACATAAGTATGCCTATTATTAAATTTATGGTCCCCATCAATTGTATTTTTATTAAATTTTTTTCTTAATGCTCCTTCGGTTTTTTGTGCAACATAATTAAAAAATTAAGTTCCAACAGTAATCCATACCTTATAATCTGTGAATGCGCCTCGTGAAATATAGTTCTTTTTTTATATTTTCCCTCTTGTTTTCCCAACTTTGAGGCTATTTACTGCATTGAATATTTATAGTATATCAACGATATCTAGCTTATAATACGCATAATTGCAACAAGTATCAACATCTGTTTCAAAATTTTTATGACGTTAAGGACCCTGCTAAAAAAAAATAAAATAAAAATTAAAAAAGTTTGTCATCAAAATTCGACTACCTAGTATTTCCCTGTTGAAAGTCATACACAATAACAATGAAGGCTTAGAATTTGTTCAAAAAATCCGATTAGTTTATAAAAGATCGAAAGAGATCAAAAAGTGAAAACTCGCGAATAAAATGTGTAGAAGGGGAAAAAGTTAAGTAATATTAAGTCTTTTTTTATAATTTTTTGAATTATCATGAGACCTATGGTTCTAAAATTTTACGCTCTATTAGTTCCCTGTGGGTTCATATCTTGTAAGCCGTTCGTTTAGAATAGTATTGCCATAAAACGTATTAAGGATTTAAGTAAGTTTCAGACAGGTGAATAATTTTTAATAATGAACGATGTGAGATACAATATTATAACCGCAATAACTCCGTAAATGTTCACTGTACTATGATCACTCAATTGATTTCTGATTTACTAACAAAACTTTTGTATCTACGCATTTTTGGCAATAACTAATTATGTTTTTTATTTACTTTAAAAAGTATTACATATTTTTCTATTTATCAGAATCCAATTCATCACAATAAACATTAGTTTGGCGCTGTAATAAATAATAACAAGTAATACATCATTTACCACACATAATTATAAAATTATATGGTGGCTATATTATATCCATCGCCTTTCTGGAAAATTAGTCTTTAACCCCAAATAGTGTTCCATTATCATTTTTTAAATCAAATAAAATATTTACCATAGATTAAGAAGTAGATATTTTTGTGAGAGAAAAAAACCTTATTCAATTGTTAAAAAACTAATTCATGTAACAACAAAATACATGTAGTCACATATATTTTGTTTTTGTGTTTTGAAAAAAAAAGTATTTCTTTTTTTTTTTTTTTTGAAAATTTAGTTCGAAGTGCCTCTCACACTAACTATTTAACATAAGGGCTTAAATGCTTCTACCCTCTTTTCTCTAAATGTCATACTTTGATCAATGTCATACTTTGAAATTATTGGTGCAATTCATTGTTTATTTATTTATAGCAGTGTTGATAGCTTAACATATTTAAGGCTAAATCTAGCCTTTTTATTTTTCCTTTATCCTCAAAATTTTCGCTTTAGCTTCTAGATTTTTTAGCCTTTTTTGAATCATAAAATTGCCTTAAAAAGGCTAAAATTTTAGTACTTTAGCAAAAAAGAAAATATTTTCTTATTTATTTAAACATTTTTGTATATTAGTTTACAAAAAAAAAAACGAAATTATTTGTATTCAGCAAAAATTTTCAACTGTTATGCTTCAATCTACAAATCAAATTTTATGGTCTTGCTTAATCAGTTATTATAGGTAATTATTTTTTAATAAACTTCATTAACCGCAAAAAATATTTATGAATATAATTAAAAATATCCCATGAAAGCGAAATATCACCTAAAAATTTGGAAATAATAAATCAAAAAGGAATTATAATTAAAAAAATATGAAAAGTCTTGTCAAAATATTGGGTATCGGTTTGTTTCATAGTTACACAAGTTTTAATCATAATAAAACATAGAAATACATTCTTAGTGTCAATGAAATGAGCTTTGTTGAATAGAAAATTTTATGACATTAATGTTCATGATTTCGGCTATGTGGCCGCCACGGTTGGCGTGTATAAGGCGAAACCTGGAACACCAATTTTCACAAACTTTTCGCAACGTTTATCGACAAGTTGACAAATGGCTTTACATAAATCCAAAGAAAATATTCCAATAGGGTTAAATCATACAATCTTGATGGCCAATTATTTGAACCATTACTTGAAATTACTCTATCATCAAAAGTTTCTTTGAGTAAATTAATTGTAGCTCGCGTTGTGTGGCATGTGGTTTCGTCCTGTTGGAACCACATGTCAGCAAGATTAATGCCAGCCGTTCACCATTGACAATAACATTCTGACCATCATCGTTTTTGAAGTCATATGGACCAATGACTCAGACAGCCCATAAAGCACACCAAACCGTAATTGTCTGTGGATGTAATGGTGTTTGGACAAAAGCATCAACCAAAAATGAGCTTCATCGGAGAACAAAATTTTGAGTGGAAATTCAATACCAATATCAATTTGTGCTTCAACCCATAATTTCAACAATTTGCAAGCGTTGCTCTGTAAGTCTATCCATAATGAAATGTCAAACCAAACTAAACCAAACATTAAGCAACTATCGGCTGTTAAATCGATTTCAAATAAAGCACTGCCAACTCGAAGTTATGAACCTCTAAAAAAAAACACCCATTATGTATAACACAAATTTTATGGAAATTTTTTTACTGGCAGCCGTTCTATGTTTTAGTTATAAATTTACGACAATATTCTAAAAAAAAGTCAAACACTAATGAGAACGAAAAAATAAATAAGTTTTTAAATAAAAGAAAGCCTTATTTTTTATAGATCATTTAGCCTTTTCTGACCTTTTTTAAAATTCAATTTAGCCTCTTTTTTTCTCACCTCCTGGATTAAAAGGTTACAGACTTATGAAAAACATCATTATTTCTACTACCATTAAATATTGTTCTTAAACCGAATTTTGTTTTCAAACCATATTAATGTTTTTATTCTCTTAACGATAAAATGTATTAAATAAATATAATACTCGTACGTATACTTTTTACAAATATGTTTGAAAAATTCGTAACTTGTCAGTATTTAAATATATTTTGATTGTTTTCCAACTTCATTATAATTCCCATCTAGTTTATATATGAATAAATATAAGTAGACAAAAAAATATTATACGCATGATAAAACATTCATGATACAATTTTTAAATACAATATTTTATTTATGATCATAATTATCATACGTATTATTATTTATAACCATACAATTTTTTAAAGCAATTATATAATCCAATCATAATATTTTGCCCTTATATTATGATCACCACAACCATATTTTTCTCTGCGTGCATTTAATATACATAACTATATTTTACTCTAAAATCACATACTTCCAACTTTATATACTAAAAATAAAAAAAATTTTTACAATACTCACTTGCTAATTGCTTATCCTCACAATAGTTGGCACGCCATGGATAATCACAACCTTCCGTAACACCGCGATGTTTACCGGCAAAGACAAGACCATTTGGACAATCATACAATTCCGGTTGATTATTGACACACTCCCAATAGCGGTCACAATATGTAACATCGCCAACAACACGACCTTTAACTTTGCAAGGATCCTCTTGATTTGGTTTTAATTGTTGGGCCAGTGTTGAGGAAACTGTTAGATTAAATGGGGAGAAAAAGAAAATAGGAAATTGTTAAAACACATATAGCAAATACCAAAATAAACAGCGGGAATAAGAATCATTTTTTTAGTTTTAGTTGTAGTTTTAGTTGAGTAACAAAAGGTTACAATTTTTAGAGTCCCTTTTAGTTGTTCGTTTTTGTTTTTTTTTTTATTTTTTGTATTCACATTGTAGTTGTTGTTACAGTTTATTTGTTTGCATGTTTGCTAGTGTTGTTAAGGTCCAAGTGATGCTGGTGGTTTTTGTGAAAAACATGTCCAGGTAGTAACAATTGTTTTGAAATACATACATGTTTTTACAAAATAATATGGAAAAACGTAAAATTGCCATTTTAAACGGATTTGGGTCATATTATTGTCGCTTGTTTTCTTTACGTGTTTTTTTTTTCTCTTTTTTTGCTTCATAAAAACGGCTTCAATTGTTTTGGGAGGTCATTTAAATTTATAACTATGGGTGTTGTGAGTTGTACTTTTAATGAATTGAACAATGTTTCTGAGGTTTTTATAGAGTTTCATTAATTTTTGTTAACATTGTTTGCGGAAGCAATATTTTGAGGTTAGATTTGGTTAAGTTTTGCAAAAGAATTTATGAATTTTATAAAGTATTGAAAACAAGGTCATTTTAATTAATTAAAAACTAAGTTTAAAATAGTTTTTAGTGACAAAACTATTAACAAAATAAATGTACTTATTCCTTAAAATATATAAATTAATTCATTACTTTTTTAAGAAAACTTTCAATATCTTGAAAATTTAAATTTCTAAGTTTATTCAAATTATGCTGTTATTACTTTCAATTAAAATAGTTTTTAAGTGAAAAGAGCGTCAATGCAATAGGACCTTGACCAACTTTTATTTCTTTACAAAATCCTGTAATTTTTGATTTTTTTTATAACACAAACAAAATCCTGTAAGAATTTGACTCTTATCACACAGACATTTGTTTGGAAAATTGTCTTCCAAAAAAAAAAAAAAAAATGAAAAGGTATGAAAGAAAACAAATAAACAAAAATGTCCCAAAAATAAAAACAAAAATAATCTGTATGCCGAACAAACAGCCACAAAACTAATATCCATTACATTATATATGTTAATAATCCTATATTCCCACCCGGAAAAAGAAGAGCTAAAGAGACATACTAAAATGCTTTATATAGCAGCCACAAGGCATGTCACTCGCATTTCAACATTATTTTTTTTTACACGTCGTATTATTTGAGGCAAGGCCTTCCCTTCACCCTTTCAAAAAGAAGTGAGAAGGCAAGAACATGCTTTTAAAAACATTTGCTCTTTTATGTGAAATGCTATTACAAAGGTATCTGAAATTGAATTAAAAAAAAGACATCCGGATCATCTTAATTACCGACTCTTAAAGTAAGACTAAATGATTTTGATCTTTGTAAGTCTCGCAATTAAAAATATTTATATTTGTAACACGAAAGTTAATAATACTTCGTATCTAATAAAAGAGAAGCAAGAATTAATACCGGGCTTTTTTTAAGGAAGCAAAGGCTTTCTTTGAGAAAAGTGGAATGTGTTTAAAATTGTTTCGGAAAGATACGGAGGCATTCACAAATGCCTGCTGGGAAGAAGCAGCATTTGTGAATGCCTCCGTATACATACATATATATATAGTGCCTATTTCCTTCTGGGTAAATAGGCACTATATATATATATATATATATATATGTATGTATATAATAGTATGTGTAAAAACTTAGTCACCCCTATACACTTGTCAATTTCCTGTCAATATTAAAAATACAAATAAAATAATAAACTGCGTATTTCAGAGTTTTTGAAACCGCATTAAATTGTAAACAGACAATTTGCCCATAACCCAGCAAAAAGATGCTAAATTTCTTAAGAAATGACTTTTAGAAATGCTGAGAAGAAAATGCACTTCATAACGAGATATTATAACCAACAACTTTTTCGAAATTAGCTTTAGTTTCAAAAGATATAGATAATGAAAAATACTATTTTATGAAATATTTTGATGTTTTATAGAATTAGAATCGTGAATAAAATCGCAAATTTTCTGTATTTTGAAAAAATTAAACAATATATTTTTTGGTGATATAAAGTGTCAAAAATGAACCAAATCCGAATATCTAAGATCATTTCATATTTAATGTCTCATGACATTTATGATTTAATAACGTTACTAAAGTGACTCACAGACTGATTCACTATAGGTTAACACAAGCGCCGGAAACTTTTTTCACTAAAATGTTTTCTTTTTTTTTAATCATTCGTAAAATAGTAGTTTCCTATTTAGTACTTTTTCATAGTACTAAATAAATTTTAAAGATAATAGTAACTGTGTATGTGCTATATATAATATATAATATAAATAATACCGTTTACTGGGTTATTGTTTACTTAAATACATACAATTGTATAAATTATTTTGATTTCATAAGAGACAGCTGAAATTCTATTAAATGTCAACTAAATAAAATTGAGACCAATAAAAGTGTCTAAGAATTTAATGAACATATTAATATAAAATAGATCTTGTGATTAATATTATTAAATTTATATATAATACAATGTATATGGGGAATTATCCTTTTACGTTTTACCTTTAAAAAAAAAACTACCTTCAACCACAAATATTTTTTTTATTCTGATTTTTTGATGTAATTATGTTAAAAACACTTTGTGAAGTAAAAAAAAATACCTAAGATGGTTCCAGGTGGTACCGACAAGCACTCAAATTTAAAAAATCCAAAAAAAGTGTTTGAAAATAACAAGTCTTTTTCCAGTTCTTCTAATGTTAACTAGAAATGGGTCAACTAGTGTTCAATCAGTCTGCAATGCTGAATTATATTGTGGACAAGTGGTGAAAATATAAAAAATTTTATTTTTTTTTTAAGTTTGTAAGTTTTTTTTTAGTTTTTCGATTAGCAAAATTGCGCTGTTTCGAGTATCGCAAAATAAAAAATTGAGTTTATTGCCCTTGTAGTTATGAAACGTTTGAGATACATCTCCTAAATGTGCCCTCAATAGCAGTGCTACAGGTGGTGCGCAAACTTGGCAAGGAAAAGCTTGAATGGTTGTAAGAGGTGATTTTTCCGCGAGGTACACTCACAGCGTAATTTTAATGAAGCTGAAGTATCGAAAGATTAAATTAGGTCTCCAAATTACATTTTAAAATCGTTGTGGCGCGATAAAATATTAAATTGCAAAAACGTTATATTATATTAGCATTTTTTATTTTTTATGTGAAATTATATTTATAATAAGTACATCTATTCTTTTTTAGTTAAGCGAAAAATAGATTTCAGCAAAAAATTGGACAGAAAGTATTTATGATATGATATCGTGGTGTCTTTAATATTTCACTAGTCGTCGTGGCACAACGAAGCCGCTAATTAAAATCGGTGAAAATGTATGTAAATGTAAATAATGTAAATCTGTAGCCGTTATTATAGCTCAGCAAAAGCTTTTTGGTTCTCGGTAATGGCAACTACTTATTAAACTAGTTTCTTGGTAATGAGGCGTCATTATTATTTGCATTCTCTATATTACATAAATAAGTGCTCAATAGTATAATAGCTAGGGCGCTGGATAAACAACCAGAAGGTTCTTAGTTCAGCCCCATCTGAAGCTGTTAGTCTTTTTTTAACAAAATGTCTAAAAAAAGATTTTATACAAAAAAAATTTTGTCACTTAAAAAATTAAGTGCGAGATGGTGTACTGAGTAAGAAGTTATTAGTCATTAAAAGCGAATGGTTAATTTGTGCCCAAGTTCAAATATCACCGACGGAAAAATTGTTTTGCTTTTTTTATTTATTATTATTATTATTATTATTATTATTATTATTATTATTAAATTAGTAGTTTATTTTTATTTCCAATTATACCTGTTGGCTTACCAGCAAAGCAAAGTTTGGGTGCTTATATCGCAATTAAGTGGCACTCAAAAATAATTACGCATTTGAATTTAGTGCAACTTTTAACATTTTTGGGTGAGTATTTCTGTTATTGAAAATTTACTTTACAGTAATATAATTAATATTTGCAACTTTTTATTTGTAGAGTTTTTTGATTTTATTTAAAAAAAATATATATCAGCGAAATAAATGCAATTAAAAAAATATATCAAAAGTTTGAAGAAGTGCTCCTAAAAATATTTCGGTTCAATTATTTCGTTCATGTTAATATAGTATAGTTTTCGATCAACAGTGAACATAATTTTAAACTTTTTGTAAAAAAAAAAAAACGAAAAAGAAAGATATAGTCGGTCGGATACCCTACACCATTGTGTACGAGTATAAAAATTCGGGATGGGCAGTTATATTACACCTGTGATAAATTTTACTAAATGGAAATAAAATATAAAAATACAGTATAATGCGTTAATACTAACATCTAAATGATTCTATGCACTTTAAGGGGATTCCTGGTAGTGGGTTTACGTTGGCAATGTTCTTTCTATTTACATAAAACTTATTTGTGTCGATAATTAACTTGATACTAACATTTATATGGGATTTATGCACGATAAAGTGATTTTTGGAAGAAGATTTTATATGGAAGCTATGGTCAATTGTGGACCGATCTTTAGAAAATTTTGTACAAAGATTTACACTTCTACAGAACTTCTTTGCACCGAATTTATATAATTTAAACTATTTTATAATTTAATTTAAACTATTCTTATTTTTAAGGCATTTTTAAGTGTTTAAACACTATTCTGTTTGGACATTTTTATGGGGGCTAAGTGTAGTAATAGACCGATCACAACCGATTTCAATAGGCTTCGTCCTTGTATCATAAAATTCCCACGTGCCAAATTATATTGATGGACAGCCAGCCAGCCGTCCATTTAGCCAGACGGACGGACGAACATTGTCAAAAAGTAATTCTGGGTCAATTAGTATACTTTGAGGTGACATTCACCTCAAGGGATAATTTTTTCTATGCGTTACAAACATCAGCACAAACATATGATATTCGAACCACATATGGTGGTGTAATGTATAAATACAACATATGATAGACAAATGGCGTTTAAAACATAATGAGTAAAAAAAATTATAAATTAGTTTTCAATCTCGCGAAATTAAAATATTAGTAAAATTTTCTATGATCTTATTTTAAATACTATTTTATTAAGGTTTAAATATTTTGAACATTTTCCATCGTAATTTATATTTTAGGGCATCATTGGAAAGATCTCATTCAATAATATTGATATATGTATTCGTTTAATCCTTTAGTTGCACAAGTAATATTTTGGGCTTTCCGGTACATAATTATTTAGGTTAATTTTTATGTCAATTAAATGGTTACATTAGAAAATAAATATCACCAGAAACATGCACTTATCATAAAAACCATAAATTCGTGTAAAATAGTGACTAAATTTCCAAAATTTCTTTAGTTCTATTATTATCGCAGTTTGAAAGAAACTCATTATATTTTTTATAAATTTATCTATATTTAAATATAATAAATACTTATTTTAAAAATTGCTAATTTAAACTTTTGGTAACTAAATGCATAATATTGGCTCTCTTGCTGTTAAAGGGTTAATTGTATACGATCATAACGAGTAAAAAAAAGTATCAGAATAGACCATTTCAATGGTTGATTTAAACCTAATATATATTGAAAAATTTCTGCAATATATAAAATTATAGGTTTGAATAAAAAAATATGACAAAAGACTTTGTTAAAATGTTGATATTCCACGGCTAAAAGGAGACATGACAATTATTTAAATGAATATTTCAGGTCTTGTTATGCCTCTACTACAATTTGAAGTTAATTTTCTTTTAACGAAAATTTTGATAATGATATTGAAAGAATTATGTATTTTTAAGGTGTTTTGAAAATGATCCAGTTCATGTAAATTAAAACTTGCAGATATAATATTTTAGGAATTATATAAGAACACATCAGACCTCACTTCTAGAGAGGTACATTTGCAGCTTTTTTTCGTGAAGCTCTTTAATATACATATGAACCAAACGTAATCTATACATTAGTTTGAGAATATTTATCTGCGTCAATAGTTTTATAACTATATAAATATATATTTTTTTCTCGCACAATGCCTATTCTTATGTTATAGTTTTTGGTTATATAAATTAAAAAAAAAAACTTTATTACTGGCAGTATGTAGAATCGCTTTAAAATACTACACAAAATTTATTCTAAAAACGGGCTATCTAAGTTAATTTCATATCTTACCACACAATACAATTAACTTGGCCAATAAAGAAACAAACAAAATCTTAATACTTTGTAAGTTTTCGAAAACTAAACTAAACAAAAAAAGTTTACAAAAGACTAAAAGTAAAAGTTTTATATTTTTAGTTAGAATTTGGTCCAAATAAGTTTGAAGAAAAAAAACACCATGGTAGATTAAATATACATATGTATAAATTACAGGTAATCTAGATAAAATTACATTTGTAAATTGAGCAGAAATCCAAAAATTACTTGCAAAATTATACTAAGAAGTTAAAATAGTTAAAAAGTAGTTATTTAAGCGAGGGTAGTTTAATGATAAAAATAAATTAAATAACTAATTAAATTAAAAATCTACTAAAAAAAATCATAAAAAGTTTATATAATACAAAATTTTATAGGGTACTTTTAATTTTTAAAGTAAAACTTTTACAGATTTGTTTGTTTAACGCCTTATTGAATTATCCTCGTGTTTAAGAAAATTGTAATAACCTAAACGTGTATATTTGCAAAAAGATTTAAGTAATTCAATTAAGTCGGGTAATTTATATTAAGAGAATTAAGCAAAAAGTTTGTATCTTTGTAATAAAATTGTTTACTTTCTGAAAGATTTTCTTTATATAAGTATTTTTGTTTTATTTACAAGAAAGAAAAAATATTTTAGGCTTCGTAAATTATTAATAACAACATGAAAAGTTCCATGACCATAATCAATGTCTTGTCAATTAAATGTCACCATTATAGACACACACGCATTTTTATTTACTCACAGCTCACTCATCCTTGACATTAAGATTAGAGTAAATTAAATGTTTAACAGAAGCCTGCAACTAAATCTTCTTAAAATCTTATTGAATTTATCTTTTTTTATTTTGTCTATTATAACAGAAAGTAAATTTTATTTCTAATTTACGATCATATATGGAACTAAATTTGTATGTTGTACATCAATCAGTTTGTCAAAGCTTTTGCTTTTAAACACGATTGAAGGTATGGGTTTATAAAAGAAACCTTCTTTATTTTATTTTGGTTCTACGACAGTAATGAAAACATGTTTTTGCATTTGAAAAAAGGATTTAGAAGTAAATATTTAAGAGTTTAGGTTGAATAGACAAAGGACTTTTGAATATTTATTTAGGACTTTTGAACATATATTACGAGTAGATTTTAAAATATACTTTCACATTTATTTACTTTTATAATTTTAAAGTTTAAAGCAAATATTTATTTGGCATTAAGTAATCAAGTTGGTAGATAGGAATGGTACATATTTTCCTATCGCGTAATTTATCAATGAAATATTTAAAAAGCAATATTGGAGAAAAATATAGTATATTTTCTTCTCTATAGTAGATTTTCCCAAACATAAATAGAGTTACATTATTTTGTATACTTAACACGTAACAATTAAATATTATTTTTTTCTCAAACTAATTAACTGCCTGTTTCTCTATGTCGAACGAAAAAGCCGTTTTAACAAAATGTATGGAAAACAACAAATAAATTTAATTTTATTTTCCATATAAATTATCGAATTGTTCGTTCGACATAGGGAAATAGGCAGTAACATTAGGCAAATTTTAGGGACCATTTTCATAAAACTTAAAAAAAAGTTTTGAGTGAGACATTAAGAAAATAAGTTCGTAGTTTTGTTAATTTTAACACCTGTCTTTAGTGACTTATTGGCATAGACCTGCGATTTAAGTAAACTTTACAGGAAATAGTCCATACGCGTCAAATCGTAAACATGCTATTGTTTTTCAGTGTCATAAATCCAGCAATTTTTATATCCTACTCCACCATAGGTTAAAGTTTTGTTTTGTTCATATATTTGAAACCCACAAAAAAACAATCGTTTCAATATCACTTTCAGCGTCGACTTAACGATGTGTGTTTGTATAGATAGCTGGCTGCCTATCGTGTGCAAACTTTGTAAAAGTCACAATTTTTAAGATATACAATATTTTCAAATTTTGAAACGAAATTTTCAAAATTTTCATCTTTGCTTTATATTTACGCAAGCTGAACAGTGGGATAAAACTATTATTTGTTTTGGTTTTTTAATATTAATTGCAAGAGTATCGTATGGAAACTCTTTGAGAGGCGAAATGAAATTTTGCGACAAATTCGAATATATTCAAAATTTTGAAATTTTTCACCTAAAATTTAAAAATTTTAACCTTTTACATAAAAATATTTGAAAAACTACATTTAATATCTTTCAGTTTTTGAAAGTTCGTTTTAGTTCCAATTTTATTTAATTTTTTCAGAACCGTTTTTTATATTCATCAATTTGATATGAATTTAAATCAACAAAACGCAGAAAGAGGGACATAAAAATTTGAATGTGTTTGTGTATTTTATTTATTTACGCTCTTTGTTGCGAATGTGTTTGTTATATCTAGAACACAAATCTTGATCTAGCTTTGCTAAAAGCTAGAACACAACTGAATGATTTTTTGTTTTATTTTCATGCTCAATTGCTTAGCTTGGTTAACATTCGTGTGATGTATTTAAAAATGCCAAAATCACTCGGCTATGGGCGCGTTTGACTGATTTAAAGTGTACGTACGAATAAAACATAACAGAAAGTTTTCATAATAACTCTTAATGCCGTTAATTTTATATATCCTTCTTGATTACAATATCTTCCAGAGATATGTCAGATTTAGCAGTATATCGAATTCTTGAAATAATATAAAAAATAAAATTTGATTTCTTTGTTTTATTTTTTTTTTTAACTTAATAAAAAATGTTTGCTAAAAGCTAGAACACAACTGAATGATTTTTTGTTTTATTTTCATGCTCAATTGCTTAGCTTGGTTAACATTCGTGTGATGTATTTAAAAATGCCAAAATCACTCGGCTATGGGCGCGTTTGACTGATTTAAAGTGTACGTACGAATAAAACATAACAGAAAGTTTTCATAATAACTCTTAATGCCGTTAATTTTATATATCCTTCTTGATTACAATATCTTCCAGAGATATGTCAGATTTAGCAGTATATCGAATTCTTGAAATAATATAAAAAATAAAATTTGATTTCTTTGTTTTATTTTTTTTTTAACTTAATAAAAAATGTTGAATGAATAATTTTGACAAAAGTATTGCATTTCAGGGTAATAAAAAAGCTTAACAAGAACTTAAAGAATGAGATGAAACTTAATTCGGATAAAGGAAAAGTCACAAGAATGAATTCAAAGCCCAAAAAGTAGAGAAGCCGCTAAAAGCTAAGCCAAACATGGTCGGTCGTCTAATGGCATATTGTGTTCATTTCTTCAAAATCAAATATGAGTCATGTTAAAGCTATGCCTAAGTTTTAGTCAATCAAAGCTAAAAAAAAATTAAATAAAAAAGCTAAGAAGAAGAAAGAATGATCAAATAAAAATATTTAAAATATTTTGTATTAGCCTAGAAAATATATGTTATTTATGTTCCAAGGTATAAGTTTTGTACACCAAATAATCAAGAAAGTGGTCCTGAATAATATCGAATTAAAGACAATAAAAATTTTCAAAACAATTTTTCGTATGATCAGTTTGCTCAAAATGCAACAAGATATATGATTATTTTGCTTCTTTAGACTGAATAAACTCGATTAATCATAACAAAGAGTGTCATATAAAGACATTGTTGATACATAAAAAAATTAT
The DNA here is from genome assembly GCA_932274085.1 of Protocalliphora azurea. Classification (NCBI taxonomy): domain Eukaryota; kingdom Metazoa; phylum Arthropoda; class Insecta; order Diptera; family Calliphoridae; genus Protocalliphora; species Protocalliphora azurea. The sequence continues at coordinate 91,283,551 of OW026523.1, forward strand.
GACTAGATTTTTTTTAAATAAATCATTTTTAACTTTGAATAAAATTTTATAAAAAAAAATTTGTTTAATTTTAATAGATTACTTTATTGGTTGTAAGTTCTTTCTAAACTAATAAGAAAAACAATAACATTGGTTATTAAAAAAGAAATAAAACTATAAAATTTTTGATACAAAAAAAATATATAAAATCCATCATTTACAGAATTTCAAAGGAAAGTACCTTAATTTTCGTATTTCATAATGTAGTGATTTATTTTTGTGTATCCTTCTAGATGATTCAAAAGCATATGAAATATGTATGCATATAGCAATATATTGCATAAATTATGGAATCTAATTACGGGATATATTGCTGTATAATCCTCTATTCGATTAAACTATGTCCATTCAATTGTGTACCTAACCAGGTAGCTCCTTCTCCTGATATAATTATGCGGAAGTAACTAGATTTCTTGAAGATAATTTATTGTACTTTCATTCTTGTATTTCAAAACATTTAAAAGTATTTTGCGGGAATGATCTTTAGCCGAAATTATCCTTAACAAAGTAATATATGTTTGCAATTTTAAATTGCCTTTTTGTATGGGTTTGGCGGTACCAAAACAGAGTTTTTTTGCGCATTTGTTATATTCTATCTATTTAAATGTCATTGAAACTTAAATATTTTATTTCGTTAAAAAATCTGCCTAAACTTCAAAAGGTATGTGAGTAGAATTCATTTAGAAAATGCTTAAATTAATAAAGATTGAGTTTCGGTTTTAGATCGTTTTGGCCGCTAATGAAATTTGGAAGTGGTTTCGTGTTCTCTTTTATTTCAAATATTTCATATATATATCTCTACTCATATATGTATTTTGTATGTAATACTATACATGAATACATAAACTATTAGTTATGGTACCATTATTTTTCACCAGCATAATTATACACTATGTACACACTTTGTATTACCGTTAAACTATATTTTATCCAAACAAAGTTTTCATTAATTAGTTAGTATTATATAAAAATTTTGATTCCCTTTACTAAATTTTTAAACATACATTTACATGATAAAATACAATACTAACATTTGATCCGAATTATTGTATATATTATAGAAAATGTAAAAAAAAATATATATTAAATGAAGAAATGAAAATTGTTTCAAAATCTACAAAATAATAATAATAATAATAGTAATAAGAATAATAATTAATATTTTTTTCTTATTGAATTTCTTGAGAATTTTCTATATTCAAATTTATATATAGTAAAAATATTTTAATAAGAAAAAAATTAAAAATTTTTCAATAAAATATTTACGAATTTTAGTATTTGATTTTACTAATTTATGAATTTAATAATTGTATATGAAATTAAATTTTTTCTGTGTAATCGTTATAGTAGAAGCACCCAGAATTGGGTATAGTATTCTACTCGGTAGGAGTATAAGTTTTTCAAACTAACCAGAATTTTGGCAGTTGTAAAGGAATTGGTTCCAGATAAAAGTAAATTTTAAGAAAGTTCCAGCAGTGCAGACTTGTGATTATTAAGTTAAAATTTTTATAGAAGTAGAAGTAGAAGAACTTTTTCTTGTTAACAAATAATTTTTATGTAAGATGATAAGATGATATACCAGAAAAACCTGAAGTAGGAATTCTACAAGTAATTGATATATTCTTAATACTAACTTATTTCATTCATCTTTTATTAAAAAAAAATATATTTAATTTCAATCACATGCTTCCTAATTCAACAAAACTATCACTAGTAGAATTTCTTGTTAAAATTTTATGGCCACTGCAAACCTAATGTAATGCCTTAATTTATTCAACATGTGTCGTTTTTCTTAACTTAATCCCAGTTCTTAGATTTTCGTATTCTTAAAATTTATTTTTCTTTCTATTTTATTTTATTTTACTTTATTTTATTTAACAAATTAATTCATTATATAAATGAATCCATCAACAAGTTACAAATACACACAAACCTACACGCTCTAGATTTATTCATTCACATGTGTAATTTACATTAAAAATCACTACAGGTAAATGAAATTTAAGACACACGACTCTGTACAACCTTAAAATAATGTGACATTTTTACAATGAGAAAAAATAAATAAACAAAATAAATAATAAGATGGACAGAAAAAAAGATATACACAACAAAATTAAATAACATGTAAGAGGAGTAAATTAAAGTTTTTATAGGCTGAAAATAAGGAGAAAAAATATCTGTGAATTTAAGAAAAATGATTATAAACAAACAAATAATTTAAAGAGAAAAGAAAAAATAATACAATTCTTGAAAGGTTTATACAAAGGTCAATAGTTTAGACTCAATTAAATGCCATCGTTCAGGTGATTATTTTTCAAGTACAAGGTAATATACGGAAAATAATAGTAGAACCTAAAAAATTATTTTTTTGAAAAATAAATTTATAGAACCTTGAAAAATTTTCTTACATATTATTGTATTAATCGAATAAACTATTATTTACAAATAGCAAATTTCTAAAACAAGACCTTTAAAAATATTTTAGAAAATTTAACAACAATTTAAAAAAAAATAATATTGATTAGTGAATTTCCCGATAAAATTATATGAACCATAAAAATTATATGAAACCTTCACAAGAGGGTTTTTACATGTTTTCTTAAACAAATGAATGTGGATGTATTCGAAATTGTATAATTTTTGAACAGATAAAACATAACAAAATATCCTTAACATATGGGAAATGATTAATGGACGAACGTTGATTTAACATGTTTTGAAATATGTTTATTGTTGTATTTAACATGCATGCGCATACTAAACGCAGAACCACATATTCTTCTACCTACATTAGAATACATATACTTCCGTTAGTAAGTTTCAAAATCCCTAAAAACAGACTGGAGTCTACAAAATTTATATGCTAGCAAATTTAGGGCTGCCAGTTTGCGGTTTTAACGCCAATTTTGGTGAAGTTTTGTAGCAAAAAATTATAAAAATTTTGGCTTGGGAATATTTAAGATACTTTGGGGTCTTTTTTAGAGATTTTGTAATTTGTAATAAATAATGTTTAGTTAATAAAATTGGCATTTTGAAAAAAAAGTATATAATTCTAAAGATGATTGTCATTATAAAGAACTTGCACAAGTAGTTTTTAATAAGCTACTGATCCCTACAAATATGCTATGTACTTGAACTTATGAATGCATCTTAACTCATTAATATCCGCTTAAAACAGTTGCAGTTTTTTTCCTTTCTTATTTAAATAAGTCTCAAAAAGCGATTTAAAAGTAACATAATTTTAAATATGAAAAACTTGATTGTCAATTTTAACTTTTTCAGGAAAAAAAAGCGAAACGTGTCATTAAGCAATTTCTTAACATTTCTCAATGTTCATTCCGAATTCCACTGTTTTGGTAATATAATGTTAACGCTTAACGATAATGGTAAAATATATGATGTATAGATGTTTCCTATAAAATCTCATAATACTGATCCCAATTTAATATAATCAATAATAAAGCAAACTTTTTGCACAAATACCTTTTCCATTAACATGTTAATATCAATAAAATCTGTTGGCTAGAATTTAATCCGACAAGTTGAAAAACTTTAATTCTAAAGTTATATATAGCATTAATTATTTTGATGTACAATATGGTAAATTTGAAGTTTAATATCAATATCATGTAAAAATATTTATCTTAAAATTATTTCTTTGGAGAAAAAGCACAAATACTTGTTAAAAGCAAGCAAATTAATTATTTTGAATACTAAAACGTCTTTTTTTGTTGAATGATGATTTTTTGAGAACATTTTTTAATATTTTGGGGTTGGCCAAAAAAAGTATTTGGCAGCCCTAAACAAATAAATGAATGTAATAAAAAAATATATACAAATTCCTTTTTTAGACAATCATGATGCTACATTTTTTTTTAATGTAAAGTTCCTGTAGATTATTTTTTGCAATTATTCAACAGATACATATACACATACAAATATATATATATATATATATATATATATATATACTTACCCAAACTTTTAAATATCTTGTTGTAAGATTTATTTCAGAAACATATTATCAAATATTTGTACGCATTCAGTATTTATTCATCGAAGCAATGATGCTGAAAAAATAACTTATACGCCATGATGCACATCTATTCATTTTAATTCTTTGGCTTTATTTTATTTAGAATTTTCCTTTAAAAAAGGAGAGTATTAAACAACAGCCAGGGAAGTTTTGAAGGCAGTGAGGTAGCTACTTTCAAAATGGCAAAAATTGTCATGAAAAATTAATTTTCAAAAACAGAAAATATTTTCTATAAATAAATTTAAAAATAAAAATTTTAAAACTAGAGACAAATAACAATTTTTCTGTATATCGAAAAATAAAATAAATACATCTACTACAGAACAAAATAATACTACTTCCAAAATAGCAAAAAATTGTATTTATAAAACTTATAGAAACCTCTGTGCTATTTAAAAAATATTTATAAAATAGTAAAAATTTTCTATATAAAATTCTTTCCTACTCCCAAAATACCAAAAATCTTATATACAAAATTCTTCGCTCTTTCCAAAAAAGCAAAAAATTGGCTTTATAAGACTTATAGAAAATTCCGTGCTATTTAAAAACAGCAAAAACTCTGTGCTATTTAAAAAAATGGAAAAAATGCTGTACTATTTGAAAAATGGAAAAAATTTTGTGCTATTTAAAAAATACACAAAATTCTATGCTGCAAAAAAATTATTAAAAAAAATGTATATAAAAATTCTATGCTATTGCAAAAATAGAAAAAAAATTCTATAGAAAATTCTGTGCTATTGCGAAAATAGGAAAAATTTTCTAAGCTATTGCGAAAGTAGCAAAAATATTCTATAGAAAATTCTATGGTACTGCGAAAATATCAACAATTTTCTATAAAAAATTGCTATTCCGAAAAAGAAAAAATTTTTATAGAAAATTGTTATTTCGAAAATAGTGAAAATTTTCATAGAAATATGCTATTCCGAAAACAGAAAAAATTTTCTATAGAAAATTTTCTACAGACAATCTATGCTATTTTGAAAATAGAAAAATTTTCTGTGGAAAGTTCTAAGCTACTTGCAAAAGAGAAAATTATTTCAATAGAAAATTCCAAAATAGCAACAATTTTTTGGAGAAAATTATATGCTATTCTCAAGATAGGAACAATTTTATTGAGAAAATCCTATACTAGCAACAATTTAGTAGAGAAAATTCTATGTTATTTTTAAGATAATAACGATTTTTCAAAATAACATAACATTTTCTACAGAAAATTCTATGCTATTTTCAAAATAGCAAAAGGTCTTTGAAAATTGTTTCCATTTTTAATAGTAGTAATGAAATAGAAAAATAGCAAAAAGTTTCCTATAAAAAATTGTCTACGTCTCTGTTTAAAATAAAAGATAATAAACCACGATAGTCATCAAACTATAGTTTGCAAATTTGTACATGCTTAGGGAGTAAACTTATTTATACGAGTAGCATCACAGATATATTTGCATGATGAGTCAAATTTATATTTTTGTTTTACAACCTCCTCTATGATGAGTTTTGTTGTTAATGGAAGAAGTGACTTAACATAATCCTTAGATACAAGAGTATTTTTTTATGTGCTGTTGCATATCTCTTTTTTTTTTTTTTTTTTTTTTTTGCCTAAAGTCTGCTGAATTACATGGTTTGTGAAGCCAATAACGGTACTTGGAAAATTATTTGTGTTTATGTGTTAGTTTGTCACTCTTATCCCCCAAATGCTTTAAATGTTGAATTTTTGTGTAACTCAATTTAATTACGGTTTTTGGGATTTTTTTTTTGTAAACTATTTTTACAATGCAGAATTTTTTTGCTGCTGCGATTATGCAAAAAACATTTTGGATGAAGTGTTGTATTTAGTAGTTTAGTACGGCTATGCTTTTTTTTAGTTTCCAACTGACAACCCAAAAAAATTTGTGATGAAAATGAGAAAATTTGATTAGGAAAATAAAAAAGGATATTTTTGTAAGGAATTTTATTATTAGCTAGGATAAATTTTATAGCACTTTCAACGATATCTAAGCGATTAAAAGTAAAAAGCTATGGTTTGAACCATATGTACTAAATTTAGGAAATAAAGCAAGAATATACTTACACTATTAAAACTTATATTTCCCCAAAAACGTCTCTGCTTAATTGCAAATTTTAGAAATCCTTCAAAATTTTTTGCTAAAGTGCTTAAACTACTGATATGTATTTTTCGATATATATAAAAGAGTAACGTTACAAACTCAAACGACAGAGGGTAGAGATATAAAACTTGGCCTTTTGGTTCGTCTACCAGCTTGGACATCCTCTAAGGACGGATTCTTAGCAAATCGAATGTTTAGGTGGGTAAAAACGGGTAAACTCGGTAACTTAATATATCCTAAACTAATAGAGATACAAAAAAGTTTAAAAGTTATAGTTATTCATTTAAAAAGTAATCAGATTGGTGTCTGGTACCTTTTTTAAATTCGATTTTTTTAGGTAAAAAGGGGTAAAAACTGTTTTTTGATACTTTTTTAGTCCCTTATCTATCATTTAATCCAGTAAACATAGAAATGAAATGTGCATCATATTAGTACTTTATCAAAAATTGGCGAATACAAGTTTGGTACTTTTTGGCTATTCAAACTTTTAAGGGATAAAAGTCGTACCTGTTTTTGGTACCCTTTATAAATTTTTTTTCTATTTACTGACACATACATATGAATATTTTAACATTAGATCTCAATACAGTTTAGAAATTCATTAGAATAAATTTTTTGATGCATCTATAGGGGAAAAGTACCAAAAGGGGTAAAAGCGAGATATTACATTTTATTAAACCTCAATTACGAAATTTCTGTAACGGTAAACCTAAAAACATGAACTTATGTAGTCTTAAGTACGTGAAAATTTTCAAAGGGGAATTTATGGCACTTTCTTCTAATAGTACTTTTTGAATTTTGAAGCATGAAATTAATGATACATTTGTGGTACTTTTATGCTTTTATAATGGTACCTTTTGAGTTTTCTACAATATCGAAACTAAAGACATAAATTAAGAATACATGGTCCTATGTAAGAAAGAATTCACAAGGGTCACTTTGCGGTACTTTTTCGTTCTTCTAATGGTACTTTCTGAATTTTCTATAATATTGAACCAAAAAGCATGAAATTAAAGATATATAGTCCTAAATGGATAAGAATCCATTAAGAAAGTTTTGGTACTTTTTTGCTCTTCTAATGGTACTTTTTGGATTTTTTTATAATGTTGAACCTACAACCATTAAATTAAAAATACATGATCCTGCATTAGAATTTAAAAGGGGGAACTTTATGGCACTTTTCGTTCTTCGAATGGTATTTTTTGAATTTTTTTATAATATTGAACGTAGTAACTTTGAAATTAAACATATCAAGCTCTAAATGTGTAAGAATCCACAATAAGGGTCCTTTTGCTATTTTTCTGTTGCCACTTTTCTGAAGTTTTTATAACAATTAACCTGGGAACATGGAATTAATAATATATGGTCCTATGAGTGTTGGAAGTGTGAATTTTGTGGTACTTTTATGTTATTCTACTTTTTGAATTTATTGGATTAATCAACCGAGAAGTATGAAAGAGTTCTAGGTGAGTGAGAATCCATTAGAAGGAACTTTTTGGTAATTTTTAGTCCTTTAAATGGCACTTTTTTAAATTATGTATAATAATTAAGTAAGAAACATTAAATTAAATATATTTGGTCCTATGTGTGTGGGAATCCACAAATGGAGACCATGTGGTTCTTTTTCGTACTTATAATGGTGATTTTTAATTGAGTTGGAAATATAAATCTAGAACATTGATGAATATTCATAGCACAATTGCACTAACTGTACTCATACGTATTCTTATGCTCTCTCAAGAACAACTATCATATCAAATTGCATAATGTATACAACGAAGAGGGCGGCGAAGCACACCGGGTATTAGCTATTATAATATAAAAATTTAAAAACTTTTTTTCGAAAAAAATTTTAACAAAATATATCTTTTTTTTAAATAAAAAAATTTCCCTGAAAGTTTTTTTTAATTGCTAATATTTTAATACGATCATAACCTCGAGTAAATTAAGTTTTGCAAATGAAATTGTTTAATGGTTTTAAAGTTGTTAAACAACTGTTCAAATATGTAAGAATGTCTTTCGAGCACATGTATCCTTTTTTTCTCATCATTTCCATTTTATGTTTTATTTATTTTAGAGTTTTTCATATGAATTTTTTCCATATCTTTTTTGTGGGATATATTATTTTTAAAACAACAAAATCATCTTATGACAAGTGTTACCACAAAATTAAATTACGAAGTGTATTTTCTTCTACTCTTTCATATTTAAATATACAATATTAAAGAGATATAAAATATTTAAATATTGAACAACATTTTTTATTTGTTACAGTATTTTAAACCAATTATAAAAAATAGTAAAATAAGTCGACACAATTGCCTTTAATCTTTATAGACGAAAACTTTTAATCTAAACATATATTGTTTCACAGGAAATTTAGTCATTTGAAAGTTTTTCTGTTCAAAAAGTAAATCTTTGACAATGATATCATTCTGAAAATAAATTAAAAAATAAGAATATTATATTAACTGAAATAATAAATTATTTAAAAAAGAAATATTTACATATTTAACGAAACAAAAGTAATCCCAAAAATTTTCATTACAAATACACAATAAGCATTTTTGTTGGAATTCAAGTTGAAACCAAATGTATTTCAAGCCGTGAATCCAGTGCTAAGCATTGAATTAAACTTGTATTACACTTTAATTCAATAGCGTTTTCTAGTAAAAAGGAGTCTTAAATTAAACTCAAATTTATTTTATATTTGAATTTATGCCGAATTCCAGCAAAATTTTCCAATGCTTGAATTTTTGAAATCCGTATTGTATTATTGGGTAAATTTAAAATTATTCTGTCACATATTTGTCTAATCCTTTCATAAAATCAAATTTCTAAAAATACTTACATTACAAGGACTTGTATGATTTATATTTGAATTTTCATAAAATAAATTAAGTACAAAATTAAAACAGGATAACGATTAGGTTCGCTAAGAAATACGCAAGTATTTTGTATAATATTCCATAGCTCTTATTCGATTAACTTCATTTAAGATTCTATGTTTACAAATTGCAGATATATTTAATTCAAAAATCTAGTTATTCGTTATTTGAAAATCAAGTTCTACTCTCACCCTAATTATTGCTATTTTACAGTTAAAATTTGGATTCAGTCTTGCGACTTGCATTCCAGTCGTAAAAATATTACTATAGAAATATTAGTATCTCATTGGCTATCGGTATACCCGTATCATGTTAAATGCGACGCATGTATCTACGAAGTAATACATTAAATATCATCATCGTTTACTTATACACCTATTTGCCAGCAGAGTACTATAAAGAGAATGCACCTGTAGCGATAGCATATTGATAGAAAATTGGTTTAATTTTTTTGGTATTACCACGGCACCCACCATTGTTTATACCTTAAAAGCTCAGACAATTGAAAATGGTTTGTAAGACCTAAATTTCAATATTTTATTGATTCTGCTGTATAAAATTTACTCTGGTCCCAAATAGGGGGAGTGCAACCGTCCGTAATCCGCAACTCTACTTTTAAATCTCTTACTGCTTTTAAATCTTACTGTTTATGTTAAGCAGTAATAATTACCACGCTAAAGCAAGTTGATACTAAGGCCGTTAGACCCCTTATGATATCTTTCTATCAAAAAAACAGCCCAACTTTGGTCTTTCAGAGTTCTCAGCACTCTGAAAATATATCACCAGATTACTCAGTAATTCATCCCTGAGATCACCTATATTTTCTTGAAATAATGAAGTTCAGACAATTGAAAATCGTTTGTAAGGCCTAAATTTCTAGCCAAGAATACTTTTTTAATTCTGTTGTATAAAACCTACTTTGGTCCGCAACTCTACTTTTAAATCTTAAGTGAATCTTCTTTGGAACTTATGTTAAAAAAGTAATAAGTACCACGTTAAGGCCAGTTGACACTAAGACCGTTAGATCAAATAAACAATCCAACTTTGGTCTCTCAGAGTTCTCAGCACCAGAAAAAAATACCACCAGATTACTCAGCGATTCATTATTGCGAACACCTATATTTTTTAAAAATATCTGCCAAGAAACCTTAGTCTGAAGTCCTGTAGTGATGAAAAGGTACCTAACTTTATTCTTTATGAACTAAACAAATAATGTGATAATCATTAAGGGGAATTTATATATCCAACAAATGATAATTGTGGATAACTGTGAAGTTTCCTCAAGCATTGTCCATTATTAAAGATTATATTTCTACAAATGATTTCGTAACAAACTGACTAGATATCTTCTTAGTAGACACAAAGACTGAACGCAGATGAATTGATATCTCGACTCCGCTATATAAGAATCAGAGCATTTACTCAAGTAAAAAATCAATAGCAAAGGTTTACTTAAAACAAATTCTTTAATATTAGCGAACATCAATTTATAAATAAAACAAGAAAGAAAGATATAGTCGGTCAAGACCGATTATATGATACCCTACACCATTGCGTAAAGTATTATATAGTCGACCTTCATAAAATTTGGTACAAAGTTTTGTATGGGGGGTAGGTGAAATAATGGACCAATCACAACCAATTTCAAATGGCTTCATCTTTGTATCATAAGCTAGACGGACGGACATCGTTAGATCGATTTAAAAAGTGATTCTGAGTCGATTGGTATACTTTAAGATGGGTGTTGGATAATTTCTTCTATGCGTTATAAACATCAGCACAAACACATATTACCAAAACAACCTATGGCAAAGCAATAGAGTTGCCACAATTCTCAAAAAAAGAAAAATTCATTTTACATCCTCCTCTACACATGCACCAAATTTTATCTAAATCGGTAACCAAGGGTCAAAATTTTTTAAATTTGAAATGGAGTTATTAATTGGGCTTCTCCCAGAATAAAAATATCATAATAAATCAGTACAGAAATAAAAAAACAAATTTTTTTTATATTTTACATCAAATCTATGGCCAAAAGGAAAAACTACATGTCGTTTTCGATTTTCTTAACTTTTAATTTACAAAAATCTGTCCAATATTTTAGTAGACAGTGGTCTGAATAACAACATAATTTATTTGATTTTTCGAAATGATAATTTCGAAATGTAAAAATCGTATAAGTTAACATATGCTTCTTTTCTTATTTCTTAAATTTAAAATTCATGATTGAATTTAATATAAAATCGAAAATCTTTATATGGGCGCAGGAACGATATGCTTTTTTCCATATTTCCTTTATTAAAGTTTATGATTGAATTTAATAAACTTGTTTGAAATATGTAGTTTTTAAGACAAAAATTTTTTTCATGGTATTTTGAAAATGGAATAAGTACATAATTCAACATAATGAAGATATATTTTAAAAAACCATTTTGGAAAGAATATATAACTTGAAATATTATTTAAAAGATATTAATTTTTAAAGGGAAAAACCGTTATTTTTTGATTTATTTTTCGCTAGTCAATATTGTTTGGAAAAATATACGGAATAATTTTCGTATGAATTGCGGATAAATTTACATGGTAGATAATTCAAAATTGTACACCATCGATCTTTAATTTCAATTTTAAACCTTAAAAAACGATCTCCTGAAAAGTAATAAAAATCAGTTATTTATTTTCTCCTTTTTGTCACAGAAATAAAACCTGCCATTTTTTCTTTGTGGCTGCTTAGTATTTTAGTTCATAAATATTCTTTTTTACAGCGGATTTTGTTTATTTTCAATAACAAACCTCTTATGAAATTAATAAATGTTTCAGGTTAATTTCATTTAGTTGCAATTCATATTACGGACAATAGCGAATTTAACACAGACGCATAAAAAAAGAAAAACAAACATTTGGTTTAATTTTAAATAATTTAAACTTTATTTAAAACTAAAATATCTTTAAATTTTGTATAAAGTTGTATTTCAAAATACCACTTTTAACAAAGATAATTTATATAACTTCAAACTATGAAAAAGGGTATTTAATATCCATCATAGCTGAGTACATCTTCTCTCATTTTTTTATATTCTATTATTTTTAGGTTATTTTTTCAATACTTTGTGTCTTGAGATAGATTCATAGTTTAGAATATTATTTTTTAAACACTTAAGTGTTTTTAAACGGCAAGAGCATTTAAAGTAGATTTTAGTTCTCTTCTAAAATATCTTAAAATCTTAGCTTATTTGTTCGTCTGGCCGTTTATATAGACACCTGTGTATTTTCTTTATTTTTCCATTTTTCTTTAGCACCATCCACGTATGATGGAGTAACAAGTAAAGTCCATTTGCAAACTGTTAATCTTTAGAAGAAAAGAAAATAACACACGCATTCTCAGATACTCACATACACATACATACTTAGACTAGCATTTCTAATAAATTATTCAAAAAGACTTTCCTAGAAGATGAAAACGAAAAATGTCACATTAAAGACACAGCACCGTTGTACTCATATGAATAGGAGTACATATGAAACAAGGAATTTCTTTCAATGCTATACTATTATCAGCAAATAAAAGTGTATAGGTATGATAAAAAAAAACAAGTATTATTTCATTTTCCTTCACTTGCTAAAAGGATTCTTTAAAAAGAAAAATACTTTTTTGATTTATTTGATGAAAAGAAGAAAAATTTTAAAGTAAAAATAATATGACCAAAGAGCATTTGCTTTAGTATGGAAAAATTTATCTAAATTAAATTTTTTTTCTTTAAGGCTATTGAAAAATTGAAAGGGCAAGATATATATTCGAATTGATTTTGCATCGAAACAAGTTTGATTAAAAATTTAAATTAAAAATATGCAGCAATAGGAAAATTCCTTTTAAAAAAATATCTCCTTTATTTTTTAATATTTTTAATCACCTAAAAGACTTATGCTTATTTATAAATACCTTTTAATAAAAACAAACATAAAAAATAAATACAACACCATCACCGCTTGAAAAAAAAATGCAATAACTGCTTTTAATATGTTAAGCCTTAAAGTAGGCAATAATCATTTTAATGGATATTAATTTTAAAATCTTGCTAATTATTATGGGCATAAGTACTTAAAACACATTATTATTTCAAAATTAATTATAAAATACGATTCCAATTGAATTAACAATTAAATGAGCAAAAACAAACAAACGAACTTACTCACAGATAAAAATACAAATAAACAAAGTAGCTTAAAGTAAAACGCGCGGTTTGGTTTGAAAATTAAAGAAAATATTTTTGATGTTTTTGTGTTATTGTTTTTGTTGTTGTTTAAGAAATAAATGAAACATAAAATTGAACTGAAATCCAATAATAAAACCATTATGGTTGGCAAAATTGTAAGCATGAGTTGTATTTCGTAGTATAAGGAGTTAAATAATTTGTATTTAAAAGTATACTTATAGAACAGGCAGATATAATTACAAACTATGGTATTTACAAAAGAATATGGAATGTTTTAATATTAAATAGAATTACTTACAAAAAGTGCGGTAGAGAAAATTAAATTTCTGGTATTCTGTTAATATTAAATATTTTAAAGGATAAGTAAAAAAAAAATGTATTTCACTAAGTGAAAATAATTACTTTTTCGTTAACTTTTTTATAAGCATGTGGGGGTCTACTTTCAATTTTATTCTTTTAGTTTAGAAATTTAAAAAATCACATTTTCATTTATTTTGTAAATGATTGTGCATATAACTATAAATGTGTAGTAGTAGTTACTAAGTTATTTACGATATATTTTTAGGTCTTCTAAGGTACTACTATACCATGGAAAGCAAGCTTTTGAAAATTGTTTATCCATTTCGTTATTATTATTATTGTTATTATTATTATTATTATTATTATTATTATATTTTTTATAACAATTTTAAATAATTTTATAGCTATTTTTTTCTCGTTTTTTTATGTACAAAATGACCGTACTGTCATTTTTGTTGACGTATCTATATATGGAAAATACGATCAAAACGTGATTAAGTAGAAGGAGTGCTATTATCTTGACTTCAATTTATTACTTTTTGGATATATAAATCTTTTTCCTGACAATAAACAATTAACTAAAAAAATGATCCTTTCAGTAAGAATAAATTAATATATCGCAAACTTTGGTGTAATAATTAAATAAGCAAATGCACGATGTTTTTTTAATGTCATATATAGACCTTTACTGTATAAACCAATGTCGTTTTTTTAAATATTCGTGAATAACCGCGAATCTATGTATGTTCTTTAAGTTAAGATTTTAACTTAATATTGTTAAGGATATAAGCTATAAGAAAATATATGTAAATTCTCAAAACTTAAATGCTATACTGGAGAAAAGACATAAAAATATATGTATAATTATGCAAATTAGTATAAGAAGTTGGGAAAAACGAATATGGTTTTTTATGGATAACAACATCATAGAAATTATACTTATAAATAAATGAATTTATAAGGTTTTGTGTGTAGGCCATAGAAAATTTGATTCACTAGGAGATCAGGTGGGCCATTCTGAATTCCTATTCATTGAAAAAACCACCTCTGATCTGGATGAACCCGCTAGAATGCTCATAGTACCGTCAAGTAAGGTTTTGATTTCTTAGGGTCTTATATATATTGTTAAAGTCACCGGTAATCACGTGTGCACTACGTGATATTACCATGAACTATTAAAACATTTATATGCTACAAAATTTCCTACAATCTTTCTGAATTACTTTTTTTTATACCACCATTAGTTTCAGACTTATAGAGCATTTTAAGCTCAAGTTAGTGTTTTTAGTCTCCCTTATATTTCCGAACGACATTTTGATATTGTAATGATAATTATACCCTCATTTAGCTATACATATGTACTTATTTTAATTCCAAAAGCGTTCTTAGGAACTCATCCCTCCCAACTTTAAAAATTTCCACTTTTAATTATCCCACTTATTTATAAGTTATCCTAACATGATATAAATAAAATTAAATTTACATTGACAATTTATAAACATTCACACTGTTCCATAAGAGATACACTATGTTTCTCACAACAGGTCTAAGTATATTTACCACCAAAATTTTCATACACGAAATAAATAAAAGGGACCTTATCATTTTGCCGCACACTATATACATATACTATAAAGATTCAGAAAATAAGGCCCGCAAATGAGTGTGCGCTTCCTAACCACTTCCCATCTTTTAATTGCAGAAATTAGTCAAGACAATTTTTGATACCTTCACAGAGAACGGATAAGTTAACACAACGCAACTGAATTTTTAGCCAAACGAATGTAGTCGGTCCCATATACTATCTTAAAATTCGTTTGGAACTACCGAATTTTATAATTACCGCAATTATTTAAAAAAAATGTATTTGCTCATTACATTAGTAATAGTGAAAGGACAAGGTTTTGTTATTTTTAATATATTTTATTGTATTAATATTACATTTGTTGTTAGATGTGTCTTCCTTGCAAGCACCGATACATACAAGTTTATTGGCATGAAATTGACTTAAAAAAGTACTTTATCAGCGCTGGGCCTTAAATCTATACAAGAATTAGATCTAATAATCTATAAATGAATTTAAGCGTAAATAATTAAGTTACTTTAAACGAACTCAACATAATACTTGCCTGTAATTCGTACATTAATTGTACAATGCTGAAGTAACGAAATAAAGGGCTCTCATATATTTATATAGAATCTTAAAAAGATAAGGCCATCTGTTATATCAGTAAAATACCATTCATTAATTTCTGGGGTGTACTCAAGTCTGGATAACTTTAAAAAAGTTATTATTAATTTATACAAGTTGATATTTTAAATAAAAACACTTACCACCGAACACATATTCTTATTAAATGTAATATTATTACATTATTTTTCAAATCTACTTTAATGAAAAATTATTGAATATTAAATCATTATTATATTCGCTGAAGAATAATTTTGTTAATGTAACACAAAATATAGTTAGTGTTTAAATTATTCCCACATAAATAATATAAAAGTTTAGGCTACTGATTTTATTAGAAGTTTTTTAACCGAACAAAATTCGAATAAGTTATCTAATATTATACATGTATTATAATGTAGTAATTTCATTTTATTGTGATTATTTCCTTTCGATGTTTAAAAACGAACTCTTTCTTTTAAATTTATAAATTTTCTGTAATTACAATTACATTTTGTGTGTTGTTCTGAAGTGAAGTTTATTCCAGCTAGAGCATTCTGAATTAAACGTAACAAACAGTACTCAGAAAGTGCAATGTCTGCACTTTATAACAACTATGCAAAACTTCTCATCCACTATTTTTAAAATAGTTCTTAAGTGTTAGCAAAACATGCACACACAAAAAAGATGGGTTGGAAAATGTTTGAAGTTATAAAAATTTAATAGATTAAACTAAAATTTAATTGTTATTAAAGAAAATTTTTTAATTCAAATGTTTTTTTTCAAATAAGTTTTACATAAATAGAAATAACATTGCCAAATTTTATGAGAATCGGTCAATAACTTACCATAGCTCCCATATAAACCCACTTCCAGGAATCGCCCTAAATTATATAAAATCATCTAGATGTTAGTATCAACGCATTAATCTCTATTGGTATATTTTATTTTACATTTAGTAAAATTGGCCACAGGTGAAATATAAGTCCCCTTCCGGAATTTTTATGCTCATACGCAATGACGTAGGGTATCACATAGTCGGCCTTGACCGACTATATCTTTCTTTTCTAGAATGATGGCGCCCTAAGAGTTGTGCATATCTAGCATATTAATATATGAGTATAACTTAGTGTATAAGAATATTATTAAATTTCATGATATTGTATTTTATGATTTTTCAGCTCCTGGGGAGGGAAAGAATAACAAATAACAAGAATAACAAGAAGTACCAACCCATTTATATATTTAAGAGATATCTACTATACGAGTATATAAAATTCTCATGTCACGGTATTTCCAATTGAGCTCCTCCAAAACGGCTTGACCGATTTTTAAGAAATTTTGTATGTGTATTAGTTGGATATGAGAATAGTTCGCAAAGTATATTTCATATCGCTAGAGGGCGTAAAATAGGCCACAAGGGGTAACAGCTCCCTCTCCCTATATCTACTTAACTAATAAACAGATTTTCTTAGAAGGCAAATAGTGTAACATATGGAAGGAACTATAATGTATAATTTTTATTATTTAGGGCGTATAATAAGGCAAAACGGGTAAATGCTCCCCCTCCACCCATATCTTCTTAATTAATTATCCGATGATAGTTTCAATCTTGTAGGAACTAAAGAATATAAATTTTAACATTTAGGGCGTAAAATAAAGCAAAAAGGATAAAAGCATGCTCACCGTTATTTTTTAATTAAAAACAAAATATTCACTAGAATTTTGCAAAACAACCTTTTCCTGGTTAGCTAGTATATATATATATATATATATATATATATATATATATATATATATATATATATATATATACATATACCTATTATTAATTCTTCTCTATAATCGTAACATTTTTTATATTTAGTTTTTCATACCTATATTTATTAATATTTTTTCTTAATAATTGCGTTAAAACTTTTATATATAGGGATCGAAAAATTTGGTAGTTGTAATCGATCTATGTGATAACAAATTCGACTATCATATGCAATTTGTTTCAGTTTGTTTGTCAATGTCTACATTGGCTATGTTCGATCTTGATCAGATGCCACGCCCATATTTCACTATTTTAAAAGTTACACACGGCTGAACCGATTTGCTTATAATTTTTACAGCATCATCCTGTATACCACTGAATACAAATATGATATTTTGTTTTTCGACCGGAGCAATGAATTCAACTGACCAAATTCGTTTGCAAAAAAAAATCGGTTGCCACAATAAGACCGTTTTTTTTGTGTGTGAAGACGAACATAGTCTTGATGGAAAATTATAGACATGTGTCTGGTATTATATTCTAACTGTTCTTCTTTAAGTGCTCTCTTCCAGAGAATCTAATGTAGTCACTTACCCGGTTTTAAAAGTTTACAAGAGATAACATCCTTCAGATCTCACCATATATAGAGTGTCTTGCAGAACATACTCAAAAATACGTCCTTTAAAAATTTTTACATTAGTTAAAAAAAAGCCTTAACTCATTAACGTTTTTATTCTGAAACAGCGTTCTCATTTAATATATTAATTTAATTAAAAATTAAACAAAATAAAAAGCAGAAAAAATCAAAAGTCATAAAGTGCATAACAGAAATAAGCCTGCATTTTGCGAACAGCTAGTCTGATTTCAATGAAATCTTACACTGATATTAGAAGGGCAAAGAAGCTTCAGTTTTGAACCTTGACCAAATACACATAATGGAAGCGGGTCCACAGGGTCCCAAATTTGGATACCTCGGGTATGACAAATATTTTTTATACGTTTCATTCAAAAATTTTCGTATTATAAAAATATTCAGGAAATTATGTTTTCTTTTCAAATATATATAAAAATTTTATAATACGAAAATTTGTTGAGGACTTTTTTCAAGAAATACCGTAAAAGGATTAAGCCGACATTTTGTGTTATTATTAATTTTTAATTATGCAATAAAATTTTTATTAATAAATATTTTTTAATAAAATTTTACAGCTGAATTGAATTTTTGACGCTTAATTGGAAACTAGTTATTTTTGTAAATTTGTCCAAAAAAATCCCGCAATTCCCGATCTTTCCAAAATTTCAAAAAATAGGATTTTTACTTTTTTACTATATCCTCCCAATCGATATCAAGGAGCAAAAATGTCTATTACCAAAAAGTAATAAACCCATAAAAAGTAATTATTAGTTATTGTATCAAATGGTGTAGCGAAGCGCACTAGTAACTTTTAAAAATTTGCATATGATTGGAAAAGAATGAATTCGATGAAATTTGGAACCGCTATATGATAAAAACTTCTCCAAGGTACTTCCAAAGGTAAAGATTATAAAATTTTTAGAAACCCAATATCTCATAAACTAAACTAGATACATATACGAGGATGTTTTTTGTAACTCTCAATCAGCTAAATCGGTCAAGATATAACGAATCAGGACTCTTTTAATTATTTGTCATACCTGAGATATACAGTAGATTCAGTCTTTCACAATCTGCAGATTTATTTCCATTTCATTTCTTGAATGGTACACTGTGCTGCTTTGAAATTGTCCTTGGTTTAGAATAAGAATTGCGTAAGAATTTTATTTGCGTCTTAATCCTGTAAAGTTTCGAAATGTCGAAAAAAATCTTTTCGATATTAAGCCATCAAAATGTTCCTCCTATTGATAAGGATCTCTCATATTCAAAGCTTAAAAAACAGTATTGTGACGGCGCTAGAAAATAGCTTTAGAATAATTTTCACCGCACAGTAAGAAGCTAACAATCATCAAAATAATTCATTCAATTAAAAATAAAATGATAATATCAATCACTAATAACTGTAAAAAAAACTAATTAAAAAATTTATTAAATCAAGTAAATGATTAAATGAATTAAAAATTTTAATTTTCTTATATTTTATTTTTGCTTAAATATATTCATTACATTTTGATGTAAAATAAAACATCCGTGTTAATTGAAAACTATAAGGTAATAATTTTTTTCTGAGTGCAAATTTAGTAGTTCAAAGCTTAACCATAAATGAGCTTCATATTTTCATAGAAATACGGATCAACAGTAATCCCACTTGTCTAACTTTCAATAACGTAAATCCATGAATGCTATTGAAGTGTGTAGTGACAAAGAAAAAATGTAATCTACTCTACTGGTGTCCACTTATAGACTAAAAACTCTGCTTTGATACCGCCAAAGAGAGACAACAAGGAAATTTACGATCGCAATTTGTTAGCCATTTTAGAATTATGGTTGGTTGGTTGGTTAGTTTACGTGGTAGCCCGTAACCTTACGGGCAATCAATTAGACTCGTTAGAATCCGTTTTGATAGGACCACACTACTCGCCAGGTGAATAAATTGTACTGAGTCTGAAATGAGATAGAAGTGTAGGGAAGAACAATGCGAACATAAATTAACTAGATCCAGCCTGTAGCATTGAGATATTTAATAATGTCACTGAGTCTGGAGTCAGATATCTCACAGAGGGTGCCTAATTGGTACCTTCCCAGTAATTTATGTCTGATTGTATTCAAGGTGGGGCATTCACATAGAAGATGATATACTGTCTCCTCCTTCCCACGATTGCCACAACTACGACAATATTCATTGTAAGGGAGACCAAGTCTGCTTGCATGTTTCCCGATCGTCCAGTGACCTGTAAACAATGCTATTAGTCTCGAGATGTATTTACGTTTGTAGCCAATGAGTTGCATTGAGCGTTTTTCGTTGTAGGTAGGCCACGTTTCTTTCGCGACTCTACATTTGTCCAAATTTCGCCATCTATTTTTCGCTTTTTCTAGAAAGTGTTTTTGGATTCTGCTTTTGACTGTTACTAACGGGATTGAGACAGAAACCGATAAGGAGGCATTCATAGCAGAGCCTGCACGGGCTAATTCGTCTGTCCGTTCATTACCATAGTAATCGCTATGCGCAGGAACCCAGACTATAGTAATGTCATACAGTCGACTTAGTCCTAGCAGTTTCTCTTTACACTGTCTGACTAGAATAGAGGTAGTTTTAGGTGATTTGAGCAATAGTATTGCCGCTTGACTGTCAACAAATAAACCAATATTCCCTTGAATATTTCTATTGCGAATTAGTTTACACGCTTCCCTGACCGCTAGTATTTCCGCTTGGAATACGCTTGCCTCGTCAGGGAGTCTATATGAGTGTCTAATTCCAAGATCGTTAGAGAAGACACCAGATCCGACACCGCAGTTCATCTTTGAGCCGTCAGTGTATATCCTCGTTTCATATTGTTCAAGAAGATTTCCCCTTCTCCATTCACTCCTGGTGGGGAATAGGACTTTTATATTATTTCCGAAGTTAATCTGGGGAATCATATAGTCAGTAAATTGATTGAATTGCGGGGGAATTAAACTTAATATTCTCGCGTGCCCATACGTTCTTGATCTCCAGCTTTCCTTTGCAGATAATATGACTACTGATTCAATAACGTGTAGGTCTATAGGTTTTAGGTGCAATATAGTGTTCAGAGCTTCTGATGAACTAGTACGTAATGCACCTTCAAGGCCAATGGAAGCGGATCTTTGTATCCTGTTGAGTTGATCCACCACGTATCTTTAGAATCATACAACGATGGTTGATATGTTTTTTTCACATTTTTTTATGTCATGTCAATGGAAAATAAATATATGTATATAACACTTTCAGGTATTTGTGTATGATGAAATTTAGTTCAAATAATTTTCGTATTTTCTTGACATCTTCTAAAAATTACACTTACATTGACATACATAACTCATCAAAATTACATAGCTGATGTATTTCAAGTGCCATAAAGTTTAGAATACATACAATAAATCTGTTTCAAAAATTATTTTCTGCCTAGTCACTCAATATAAAATTTGCTATAAAAAATAAATAAATTTCAACACATTTAAAATGCCTAACATAATATAATATTTTGTTTGCTTGACACATTTTTTCAGATAAACAAACTAAAAAACAAATTTTCAAATAAATCAGTAGATTAAAAATATTTACTTTCAGCCATTTAACGACACACTTACAGCTCAAAAAAAAAAAGAAATGTGTGTATCAAAAGAGCCAAGGAGTGTGTTTGTGATTTGATTATTTAAAAGATACACATACGTGTTATTTATTCTATTTTTTTTCTGTTATTGTCATTAAGCTCTATATAAATGTTTTAAAATGTTATTAAAATATTTGCCTGCACAATAAATTTCAGGCACAGGCTTTAAACCAGGCAACAACCCATCAAAACTATATTTAACAAATCTCTGCCAAGTGTTATGACGGCAAAGGTGATGCTGATGATGATGTTGTTGCTACTGCCAAGGATGTAGGTTGAAACTACAAAAGCACTTGTTTAGCTATAAACATACTAAAATAAAAAAAAGTTACACAGAAAAAAAATATTGGCTAGGATTTTGTAGTTAACTTGCCATTTAATTTTATAACAAAATTTAATTATATTAATTATTGGTTCAATTTATTTTTTAATTAAAAAATTAACAATTTTCTTTTAAAAAAACTGATAGCTCTTATAAAAATAAAATAAAAAATATTTTAAAAAATATACAAATTTTGAATATACGATTTTTACTTTGCCTAGGCACATTTCGTGATGTTCTAAACAGAAGAATATATAGTCCAGATTGTAAGTGAATATTTTATAGTTTTAGGGATAATAATTGTGTAAATTATTCGGCAAGTTTTAATTTAAAATGTTTAATGAGATTTCTTATTATTTTAATGTTTTTTTGGAAGTTCCCATCATTGATACTAGAAGTTAAACCATGGCTTTATGAAGTGTCTAGTTATTGCTTTCAATAATATTTCTGTATTAAAGGTAAATGATATTTGAATATTGATAAACTGTTTTGACAAATCAACAGTTTGTCGCATTTCATTTTTGTTACTTAGTCTCTATATTGGACTATACCGACAAAATGATTACTGTTTTCTGAACTTAAGTTTTCCGGGATATAAATATAAGCCTTAACTGACGTTCAAGACAATTCAAAGGATTACGTACAAAGTATATAGTAAATAATATGAATTCGATATACATATCTCTTAGTATATAATATTATGTATTAACTATTATATATTATGTATTAACTTTTTTTTTTTATTATTAAAAACTATACAAAAGTATGTGTAGTATTAGTTTTTAAGAGAAAAGAAATTTAAAATATGAAAATTTATTAAACTGTCATTTAAGTTAAACTAAAAATATTTTACAAATAAAAAATATTTCCAACTGCTTTTAGTTCAATAAATATAATAATTGTTATAATACAATTTTCTTAGCACAGAAAATTTTACTACCATAGAAATAAAAATTTAAAATTTATAAGAAATGAAAATTTGAAAAATGATAGTTTTAAATTTATGAGAAACTACTTTTTTTAACTAAAAATTTCGAACTTTAAGACTAAAAAAATTACTAAAAATTAAATTAACCAGCAAAAACTTTTTTGGTTCTAGGTAATGGCAACTACTTATTAAAGTAGTTTCTTGGTAAGGAGGAGTCATTATTATTTGCCTAGTCTATATTACATAAATAAGTACTCTCCGTAATAATGCAATCACATGGATCAGTTGGCTAGAGCGCTAGATTAACAACCAGAAGATTGTTGATTCAACCCCATACTAATGCTATTAGTTTTTTTTTTAACAAAATATCTGAAAGGAAATTTTATGCTAAAAAAAAGTTTTGCCACTTAGAAGTGCGACATGGTGTACTGAGTAAGACGTTAGTCATTAAAAACGAATAGTTAATTTGTGCTTTAAAGTTCAAATCTCACTGAAGGCAAATTTTTTTATCGTTTAGATACATATTTTTGAGTACCCCTAGAACTTAAAATTAACTACATGAATTTGTGGACAAGTCGAACAAACATAACTAGTTATTCAGGTAAAAAATAATTATCTAATTATACCTGCTAGTTTACCAGGAAAGCAAAGTTTTTACTGGGAAAATGTTGTGCGCCCAATAGCAAATTTTTATAATATATATTATATTGTAGATAACAATTTTTTTGCGTGTTATAAGAATGCACATTTTAGTATTCTATTTATTTTTCTAAATCAATTAACTGATAATGGTATCAAACTGATGTTAATATGCCATATTTATACGCCACACCACCATATTATTATGCGTTTGTGGTAAAGTTTGTAACGCACAGAAAAAATCATCCAACACCCGCCTTTTAGTATACCAATCGACTCAGAATCACTTTTTTAGTTGATCTAACCATGTCAGTCCCTCCGTTCGTCTGGCTGGGTGGACCGCTGGCTGGATGACTGGCTGGCTGTCCATGTAAACCTTGTGTATAAAGTGCAATTTTGAAGATAATTGAATGAAATTTGGCACATAGGAATTTCACACAAGGACGAAGCCTATTAAAATTGGTTATGATCGTTCCATTATTTCAGCTAGACCCATATAAATGTCTTCCCGGAATAAGGACTTAACGATCATAAATCCCTTAAATATAACAATATTTCAATGAAATTAGATGTAAGGAAGTTTTGTATAAATATCAATCATTGTGTCAAATTTCATGAAGATCGGTCCATAATTGACCAAAGCTCCCATATAAAACCCATATCAGTTGAGTGTACATAAATCCCATACGAATGTTATTATCAAGTTTATATTCGACACAAATAAGTTTTATATAATTAGAAATCACAGTGACAAATTTTATGATGATCGCTCCATAATTTACCATAGCTCCCATATAAGCCCACTTTCGGGAGTCACCCTAAAGTGCATAAATTCATATTAATGTTAGTATTAACGTAATATTTTTTTATTCGTGGGATATGGTGTGCTGTATCATATGGTCGGGCTTGACCGACTACATATTTCTTAATTGTTTTAAAACTTAATTTATGTAAATTATTTCGTGAAATGGTAAAGTAGAAACATCAATTAATAGATTTTAAATATCTCTGGCAGTATTTTTTTAAATTCGTTTTTTTTTTTACTATATCTAGCTTGATTTTTTTTTCGTTTTACAAGAATTGAAAGGCTAAAGTTGCCATTTTAAAAAAATTACTTCTGCGTTTTCAAGTATTGGATAGACAGAAAATCGATTGATGGAGAATAGTACATAATAGCCAAAATTATATTTGGAGTTCTACCGACACAGGTAAGCTTAAAAATAACACTTTATTTTGACTCGAAAAATCGACACCCTCTAAATTATGTGAAATCTTCTATCTTTACAGGTTACAGTAGAAAGAGCCTTTTTCTTCAATAAGAATCATTCTCAAAAAGTCCAGAGACAAACTGAGCCTACATACCAGTATTGCCGATTTCTATGTTATTATCCAAAAATTGGAGAATTTAAAATTACTTGGATAAATTTTGGATATTAAAATATCCATGTAATTTTAGTGCAATTTCAACAGAACTTAAGTGCAAATGAGTAATTTTACAGCTCATAAAACATCTCTAAAGAATATTTTTGTAAAATAAAAATCCTTCAATTTAGAGATTTTTATTGTGCAAATTAAAAACAAAACTTCGAAAAAAAAATAAAGCTCAAAAATAATGTGGTAATCTATGAGTAATAAAAGATTGCAGCAAAAGTAAAACTTGAAAATGTGTAACTTGTAATTTCTATTTGTGAAAACTTTGAAAATCTGTAAAAACGTATATGTATATAATTTTAATATATCGACATCCATATTCTAAGTCAAAAAAAAAAAGAGTTTTGAGATATTTGCGTTTAAATTTTTTGAGGGTATAAAATACATATATTTTTAATAATAACTTCTGATTAGATGGTCCGAAAATGTTTGTCTCAGTTTGAACACAAAGCATTCAAAATTGTATAAATCCCAATAATACACTAGCTCCAATTGATACACTTTTTTTTATTATTATATACTTTTCGCTGAAAGCATATATGAAAAAATAAAAAGTTTGATATTTTAAATTTAAATATTATTAAAATGATTATATTTGAAAAAGTTTTGAGAATTTAATATATAATTATGAGACAGAAATCAATTTCTCTACTAATTTAATAGTTTTTGAATCCCTGGTTTATAAGCATTACTTCCATTTTGTACCTCAAAATCATGACATAAAATACGCTAAATAATCAATATATCTTTTACAGTACAAGCACTACATTTCCTAGCAATACAAATATTATTTTATAATATCTTCATGTTTTAGCAATTTTACAATAAATTACATGCAATTTTGTTGTTTATTATTTTTTGCAATGGATAATATTTTAATCAATTCAAATAATACTTTATTTAATGCAATAAAAATTATTAGCCATTTAACTAAACGAATTTGTTGATTTTTTTTAATTCAAATATTTTCACTTATTAAAATTATCACAATTTTTTAACTGATATAAATCAATTTCGTAAATGAAATTAATTTTTATTTTTTTCTGTGTATTTGAGAAATTTTACAATATTTTCCGTTATCCTTAATATAAACACATATAGAAGAGGAAAAAAAGGAAATTCATATAGAGAAATTGTGTATATTTGCTGTAGATAACTGCGTGTCTAAGGGAATTGCTAAGAGTATGAGAGTGTAAACCTGTATATAATCGTGTCAATAAAGACACATTCTATAAATTATGAAAATTTTAAGATTTAATAAATTCTGTTTGTTTTGAAGAGGGGGATGTGGAAAAAACTTTCACAAATAACTATACAAATTCTCTAAACACAATAAACAAATATGAGAATTTTTTGAAAGCAACATAGAATTACTTGTATTGTATACAATATATACACACTTATAAACGTTGTGATGAAAATTATGTTGAAATCATGTTAGTGTGTGTTTTACAATATTTGGTTTGTATTCCTTTTTCGCCTTTTATGTAAATATACGTGAAAATTTCAAATTCCGTTTCCGCTTAAATAACGGTAACTTAAAAAAACAACAACTTACGACAAAAAAAGTAAGTATGAAAAAAATAGCAAATCATTATGCATACACAACCATTTCAAATATGTTAGCTATGTTCTCGGAAACTAAATCGAAATATTTGTAAAAATATTCATATCATTCTGGTAAAATTTAAAGCATACTTATATGTGCTCTTACTTAGGTAGACACTCATGTACACAGAGGTTTTTCATAGTCATAAACAAATAGAAAGATTTGCGACATGTCATGGCAGTTATGTTGACAAATTTGTTGTAAGCAACTAAACTAAAAACTCGAATATTTGTTGGAAAAAAATTCAAGGATGTTGCTGAATAGAAGGAGAAGAAAATAAATGTAGAGTAGGTAGGAAAAAATTTTGTTACAAAATATTTGTTTGTCTATGACTGAAATATGTGGCAGATTTTACAGTCGAGGTATTTTAGAACATAATGCTTTTTTAAATGTTGTGGTAGTGTTGCCAGAAATATATCTCCAAAAATATTTTCTATTCAAAAATACCCAATTTTATAACGCAAACAAATTATATATAAAATTTTAATATTTTTTTTGCAAAAACTGTATCTATTTTAAATTTTTGTTTTTTATAAAAAAATCTATTCCATATTAACATTTTGAAGAAAACCGCCACTGAAAACCATATTATTTTGACGGACGTTTACGGGGACTGTGATTTAGCTAAGGCAATTATCGTTAGTAGCTTATAAGATTTAGAAGTGAAGATTTCGATGTGCATGACGATGAAGAATAGAGTCATTCCATTTAAAATCAAACAGCTTATTTTCTCACTCTTTCCAAATGTAATGATATTTGGTACAAGCATTATCTACGTCAAAACTAAGACTTGCATAAAATTTCAAATAATTTTATCAAGTGATGCGCGAAATATAGTGATTTCAAAATATAAAATACCCAAAAAAAAGTGTACAATTTTGTCCACTCAAAACAAAACTTATTTTTCAAAATATTTCTGATACGGGCCACATATTAAAAGTTACAACATTACCTTTAATATGGCATATTTTCATCAATACACAGTGGCGCAGAATTGAAAATTTTTGGAAACAAATTTGTAACTTCGGCTTACATTAAATTTCGGATTTACATAAAATTTCACATAAGAATAGCATAGGAGTGTATAATTTTAAGTTTGGTAGGGGTATCCGAATTCAAAAATGTTTATATCCTCTTAAAGCTCTTGATAAAACTTATGAAAAACGTGCTTTCATGTGGCAATTATCTCATACAATATTCGAATTAATTCCATTTTAAATATCAACTGTCTCAATTTTGCATGATCTTGGTCCAATTTTCTCCATGTATAGGCAAACATTTCCAATGGATCTAAATTCATTTTCCTGTAACTAGTTGTCGCTACTATTATCTATCAAATTTTAAATCGATATATTTTTCGAGTATAAAAAATAAAAGATTTTGAATTTGAAACTTGAACATATTAGGAGTTTTGGTCTTTTTTTGCCGAAAAAGTGTTTGCACTCTTTTTCCTCTAAAACAATTTTTTTCTTAAGAACATATAAAGATTTTAAATTTTTCTAAAAGGTATCTTCGCGGACATGATTTTAAAATTAAAAACTGACTAAATTACCCAATACAACTAAGTACTTATCCGTAAGTACATATCTGTACTTACAGATCCCGCCGAATTTGACCTATTTTGTATGGAAATTTTGACTACAAGTTCTATAGCCCCATTGCATACATTTACAAAAGGAATACAGTTTTGGAAATTTTAAAGGGTTGCAAAGAGTTTGCCGGAGGCCTTTTCCAGATCTGCAACAAATGTGAATTTTATTCAATCTTTTGTATTTCCGATAATTTTTGGGAATTGCAGGATTTATTTTACTAAATTTTAAAGTTTTTTACAATTCATCATTTCAAATGGGAAAGTCAACAATAACAGAAAATTTCGTTAAGATATCTTAACTAGCAAAGATTATATTACATATGTAATATTTAAAGTTTCTCAAAAAACCAATTTTTTTTAACATTTTAATTTAATTCCAAAAATTAGAAAAACTATTAGAATTAGAAAAACTAAAACTATACTGCAATTTTTATCAAATAAATTTGTTTGTTTAGCTCACATAATTCTTAATTACATACAAACAGACTGAATAGCTTTCATATGAACAAAATTACAATACCCTAAAAATCAATAACCTATTGGGGCTCAGAATAGGGTACCTCTGACATAGACAATTTTTAATCGCTTTCCAAATTTTTGTTTCTTATCTGATTTCAAATATTTTTACATCTTCTTAAAGCTCTCAATAAGGTCTATGAAAAACATCTATGAAAAACATATATACTACTTTTATCTAACATGCAACGCACAGTGGGGCAGAATCAAAAAATTTTTGGAAATAAATCTGTAGCTTCTAATTGGCTGGTTGGATTTGTATTAAATTTTACAAATATATAGCAGAGAAGTGTAAAATTTCGAGTATGAAAAGGGATCCCACAGATTCTTCAGGATATAGAGTAATTCTGACTTAGAAAATTTGTAATCGCTTGCCATATTTTGATTTCTTATTAGATTTCAAATATTCTACATCTTCTTAAAGCTCTTAACAAGGCCTATAAAAAACAAGTGGTCTATTTTTATCCTATATGATAAAATTTAAAGTAGCGTAATTTTGATTCTACAAAAGATATTGACTTCAATATTTTTGAATATAACTAAGGTTTATGTCAGAAAGACAATAGAATTTATTTGAAAAAAAAAAAACGAAAACTACAGTTTTTCCGATTTTTGGAGTTAAAGTAAAATTAAATATAAAAATAAATTAAATATCTGATCTGTAATCTTTGTTAGTTGAGAAAAGAAAACAAAATTTTCGACGATTGTTGATTTTATCATTTGAAATGATGGTGTGTAAAAAAATTAAAATTTTTGGAAAAAGAATCCTACAATTTCAAAAAAATGGTATCATTTTTTTAATTTTCTCTATAAAGTCCAAATTTGTTGCAGGTATGGAAAAAGCCGTTAACAAATTCTTAAAAACACATGGTTGTTCCCAGAATTGTATCCTGTTTGTAGATTCATGCTTTGGGATTTTAGAACATATCAAATAAATTCAAAATTTCTATACAAATAAGGTCAAATTCGGGAGGGTATGTACCTAGTCTTATTAGGTGATTGGGGTCGTTTTGTATTTTAAAATCATCTCCGTGAAGATATAATATAAAATTATTATATATTCTAAAGCAACATTTTGTTTCAACGAAAAAAGAGTAAATATACTTTCTGGAAAAAAATAATAAAAAATAAAAAAAAAATACAAACAATTCTATTTTATGTAATTTTCAATTTCAAAATCGTATATTTTTGGATTTGGAAAAGATAGCGACTTAAAGTTTTTTATTCGAAAGAAATTTTTTGCTTTAACTAATTAAAAAAAATACAAAATCGGGCGAAAATATTGGTCTACGTAATGAAAAATATGAACCAAGATCTTTGCAAAATTGAGATGATTGAAATTTCAAATGCAAGTAACTTAAAAACTATAAAATATAAATAGCACATGCTAGCATATTTTTCATAAGCCTTATTAAGGGCTTTAAGAGAATGTAAAAATATTTAAAATCAAATAAGAAACAAAAATTTGGTGAGCGATTAAAAATTTTCTATGTCAGAGGTACCCTATTTTGAGTCCCAATAGCTAATCTCTCTTCTCAAACTTTTTCTATACTATTGGTAAGTGACATGCTGGAACTCGCAATAGTTTATGAATTATTACAAAAAATTTCATAATAAATACAAAATATTTATTTTAATTTGTATTGTTTAGTTTATAATCAAATAGAAAAATCGTCAATTGCTTCTAAGATTCATCCAGATTTAATAAAATTTGATAAGAACATTAACATTAACACTCAGAAAGTTAAGGTTGTATAATTTGTACTTTTTGATGTTGTTTTTAAATGGAATGAATCAATAGCAGTTTTGATTTAATGAAAACTCGAGCCAAACGCAATAAGTGCTTGCAGAATTAGATCAGAAAAATGACCACAATATGAGTCCATAAATTTCCATTACGGCAATACTCGGCCTCCTGTTGTGCGAACGGTTTAAAACTTTGTAGAAAGTAGCGGATGGATAGTTTTACCCTACGCCCCTTCTGACTACGAATATTATTTGCTTCGTTTGATTCCGAAGGCTCTTGCTAGAATAAACTTCATTTCAGAAGAAAGTATAAAAATTGTCTTAATTCGTTACTGGTCTCAAGAGATCAACTTCTATTTGTTGATCTCTTGAGACTAGAAAAAATCAAATCTTTTTTATTAAAATAAAATTTTACCAAAAATGTATGAAAATTTTACATAAAGGAAAAATTATCAAAAATTTTCTCTAAAATATATTTTAAAAGGTACCTATGTTCATTTTTCCTTTTCTAATTCTTTTTAATTTTTTTTTTTTTTAGAAAGCTGTAATTCATATTCTAAATTTTATGAATTTTATTTTATGTAATTCTAAATTTTATGAATTAAGGTTGTTAGTTATTATCAGGCAATTTTAAAATATACTTTACAAGTTCTACGATAAAAATATTTTTTATACGGTGAGAATAATTTTTCGTTAAATGAAAATGAAATATCTCAAATTTAAATTTTATTATTAAAAAATCAAAAAGAAATGAGTGAATAATTTTAAAGAACGTTATGTGTTTGAAATGTTAAAAGATTTTAAAATATATTACTTTTTCAAATATTTCCTTCAATTGAAATTTTTCTATAAATTTCAAAACTTAAGAAATTATACCATTTTTTATATTATTTCACACAGGACCTAAATTAAAAATAAATATACAATAAGGACATTAGACAACTTTAGTACATAGAAAATTACCGTTCGCCATCAAGAGATGTGATGGATGCATTTTTAAATGATGTAGAAAGATTTTATTGTTTCTTCTTTTGAATTTAAAATTATAACAACTGCATTGGCAACACTTCTTTCTATGGCTTCGGTCTTAATGTAGATCGATTTTTCTAAAATGATATAGCTTATTGTGCTCTTAGACAGAATAATCTTATTGGTAGCTTCTTTAAAAGGAATTAATCAAATCTCTATGTTTTACAAAAACGTATGACAACTAAAACTAATGTTTCATATACATAAATCGATATTAAACGTACTTGTTCTGCCTTCAGATAAATGACTGGAAATTTGATCCTGTAAGTCTGTACTTATCTCTGTGTTTTAGGCTATTCAAGGGCTGATATACCAAAAACTTTTTTCAGTTATATTGTCTTTTGAAAATTTTTAAATGTACATTTAAATAGTTTTATCAAAAGTCTACAGAATTATTTTTTTCTACACAAAAAATAATTTTAATTGGAATATTGCACTAAATATGATACAAAAATATACATTTATGGCAAAATTTGCAAAAACATACATTTTCAACAAAATATACATAAATATGCACCAAAAAATCAATGCCATTTGAAAGCCAATTCCCTAAGTCGCAAAAATATTTGATATACTCTGTTCTAGGAGTAATGGCAAGAAACATGCATTTGCATGAACTTCTGGTCCTTTGTTATTACATTCAAATAATTTTTTTTTTTTTTTTTTGTATACGTAAAACATTTATGGTAATTTTTTATTGGTATAAAATTCGTCGACATTTTTCTGTAAATTGAAAATTTTTTGAAGTTCTTCAAACTAAAAATACAATAAAATTTTCTACAAATAGAAATGTTATCTAAAATTCTTATAAAAAGCAAATTGTTGTCAGTTTTTAATAAATACAATATAAATTTAAATTATTTAAATTATATTATTTGACAAATATATTGAGTGCCTATATTCAAAACTCTCCATCTTAGGTTTTCTCTAATTAATTATTTTATGATAATATAAATACATACAGCGTATATAATGTAGTAAGTGGACGGGACAAAATAAAACAGCTGGCTGTTTATCAGCACATGAAGTGGCCAGACTGACGGCGGCGCTGGTATGCTCGCTTATGCCGGGCTGGAGCTCGCCGGATGAGGTGGTTCTTGCCGCCAGAGCTGGGAGGAGGAGGAAGTTTATAAAAAACAATTCAAAGTATGTTGAGATCCGAAGCAGTTGAAAAAAAAACACAAACTCCCTGTTCCACACAAAAAAAAATCTATTTGGCTGATGGCCAAATGCCATATGTTTCCACCCTTTTGAGAAATTTTCTTTCTTTCTTTCTTTCTTTCCTATACAAATGGTGAAATGTCCCCGAAATCGACTTTCACCTTACCATTTTACTCACCGCTGTTCA
Organism: Protocalliphora azurea; assembly: GCA_932274085.1. Classification (NCBI taxonomy): domain Eukaryota; kingdom Metazoa; phylum Arthropoda; class Insecta; order Diptera; family Calliphoridae; genus Protocalliphora; species Protocalliphora azurea. The sequence continues at coordinate 91,316,487 of OW026523.1, forward strand.
CTTTCTTTACCACTTCATTCTAATGAGAAAACTTTAATAATTTCATTTCAACTTTATAAATTTTAATGTTTATTATTGTTAATTAAGTTAGTTACAAGCATTAAAAAGTGCCAAAATTTTATTAATTTACAAAAAAAAAAATTAAGTGATAAGCAATTTAAAGAAAATTATCAAAAAAAATTTAATTTTAAAATTTGATTTTATTTACTTCATTATTAATTTTAATTTTTTCAGTTTTCATTTCAGTTTCTCAAATTTCTGGTGGCATCTAATGGTAAGTATTAACAAAAACGTGAATTTATTCCTTTATAATTCAGGTGTGATTTATTCTGCAGGTGACAGCAGCAAGAAATTTTATCAGCGGTTGGAGGGCGATGACTTTGAGAGGTTTTCTGTCGTTCGCCTATGTGTTAGGTCCTGGGTATTATCGGTATTTTATTTTTTTTTTTTCAGGTTTTAATTTATATTTATTTTCTTACTTTTTTTTCTTTTCAGGAATTTTTTTATTTCTTTTCATGGTTTTTTATAGATTAAACATTTATTTTTTTTTTTCATATATTTAAGATTCTAGGTTTTTTTGATAATCCTTAGGCTTGAGCTCAACCCTAACTCCGCGCACGTTTTGCCTACAAAGATTTTGCAAACGGACTGAAATATCACCATTTATTTATGTAAGCTACCTATAAATTTTTATACCTAATAAAATTTCCCTCTTAATTTTATTTATTTTCACACTTTAATTGTCGAAAACCTTTACCTAGCATCAGTGGCTGTATGGTGCTATGCAGCTTCTCCAGCGTTGGATAAGTTACCAGTGGCAAGTGGCTGATGATTGATGGCGACAGGATTTTCTTTTTCAATGTTGTTGTATTTTTTTCTCCGCAGCCACTGGACTCATCTTCATCACCAATCCGAAGGAAAAAGGAAGGAATTTCCCTAAATTTGCCTCCACTACAACTCCTATTTTACAATATGTCCTCCTTCTCCATTTTTCTATAATTGTTTTCAGCAATATGTTTACTAATAAACATATATGCTTCTTTTTGCTTATTTTTTTTATTTTACAAGATCTTATATTTTTCCCTTTCTTTTGCCTCGCTTTGCCAACTATCTACGTTTTCACCCAACAGGGTACACACGACAATAATTTTCGACTAATTTATGCATGCTGAATAGGAATCTGGCCTAAAAATTAAAATCGGTTGAATAATTCTTTAAATATAGAATAATAAAGATGCTGGCTATTACATGCTCTAAACTTATTTTATATATTTTTATCTCAATTGTGGAAAGAAGCAAAAGTTTTGAGAATTTTACTATAACAGTTAATTAGATATGTGATAATTAAGATTTACCTTGTGAGGTGGCTAATACTTCCCCTAGAGCTGCATACATCATTTTTATTCCAATTATAAATCTTGATAAATATACTATTCCTATACAATTTTTGCTTTTATAGTATTTTTTTTATTTACGCTATTGATAAAATCAACAACTATCTTCCCCTCCTACCATCGTGTTAATTTTACAAGTTGATGAGAAAGTTAATAACAAAAAATTTTAAGACTTTCGTTGTAATAGTTTTTATACCCTTCATCACATGTGTAAAGCGTATATATAAGTATGTCATTCCTTTTGTAATTTCCACAATTTTCATCGGAGAACAAAAAATTTTATATTTTCTGTATCCTTTAAAGAAGCCATATCGACACAACGGTGTCCGTCCGTTTTTCGGTTGAAATGACATTTATAATGGCACTCCGTATTCGCGACTACCCAATATTGCGACGGCCCGGTTATCGATACGGTTTAGTTTCTAAAATTGCAGGTTCTATAATCAAGAGAGTTTACGAAAAACGATTTCTATATTCGCGACTTTTATCTGTTTTTTAAATTTGATTACAATGTCTGTAACCAAAAAAGGGAAATCCCCATCTTTTGGTAAATTAACGTTTTTGGATGATTTTGATCTTCAATTTTGTCAGTTTATTCGTGTCATTTGTTGTATAAATACATCTCTTAATATGAGAAAAGTTCAACATATTTTAAAGCCAACGATTTCTCAAAAATTAGATTAGAGAAAATTTAAAAGTGGACATTCCATAAATTCAATTTACATGAATTACAAGTTGCATAAGTCTTCTTCAGATACGGAATCGGATAATTTATACGATAGTGGTCATGAAGAAAACAAAATTAAAATTTACGATTGTATAACATCGATAATAATATGCTTTAGAAATATTATTTAAAAAAATAATTTTCCGAAAACACAATTAAAAATTTCTAATTTCTTTAAAAACGTTTAAAATTTAAATAAAATTTAATAAACATTTCAAAAAATAGTGGATACCTTAGAAAAAAGTGTTTTTTTTTTAGTTTTATTTACGACTTTTTGAAGCTTCGAATATCGTCTATATAAGCTACGGACTTCGTTCTTATATAGATCGGTCACAGAAATTTTTCTAAAATTTCAGCTTTTGGTCTATAAACAACCGAAAAAAAACTAAAAAAAATCTAAATTCTCAACTTAGAAGACAAATCTCCTCATCTGGTAACACTGTCAAGAATTGCTCTATTAAAATTTCACCTTCCTTTTTGTGAGAATTGATTAAGTATGACCGATGAAGCTTATTATTTTATCAAAAGTTCCACATTTAGCGAGACAATTTTAGTTTTCATCAAAATTTTCATTGAAGTCAATTTTATGGTATGACACATATTTAGCTTTGTATTTATTGATTTACAAAAGAATTTTAGTTTTCATTGAAATTTTGTATGCAATTTTTTTATATATAGATGATCGTAGTTTAGGTTTATTTTCACAAAAATCTACATTTATCGAGTCTAATTCCATTGAAATTATTACCAGCACTATGTTATATTTTCCCCTCTACTATCTTTTCCAAATCACTTGTTCGTTTTACACACATACGCAAAAAATATTTGCCTTACAACTGATTGTCAACAATTTTTCAATATTTCAAATAAAAAAAAAAAAAAAATGATTCAGAAAAAAGTATTTAGAATATTTGTGTCTTTTTCTATAACTACATTGTAGTTTATGTCATGGCGTACCTGTCGTCAATCAGGCATAGAAAATTGGCATATATTTTACACATTTTTTAGCTAAAAAATGTATGTATTTTTCTTTTTTCTTTACTAAATTATATGAAAATATTCATGAAAAATATTTTTATTATTATTATTATTGTTAAGGAATTTATCCGATGAACATTTCAAGAATTGTTGTCTTATATCTCTATCATCTTCATCATCATATCACATCAGAGTCATCATCTGTTACTAGAAGTGGAAATCTACTTCCTTGTTGGTATTGACATAATGTTTTGTAATATAAATCATGATTTTTCCTCTTTTTATTTATTCTCTTTTTTTTCTGCTTCTATAATTCCATTTTTGTACAATTTATTTATATCATTTTATTTCCCTATTTTTATTATTTTATGCTTTCAGCATAAAGTCACATATGAGTATTTGTGTGTGTATGTGTGTGATAAAATAAATCTTTATATCCTTTTAATAAATACACAAGCAAACACAATAAAAGTGAAATGAATACAATATGAAAATATAACTTTTGTGCCAACATGTATTTTATATGCATGTATGGACTTGTTGTTTAAGGGATAGTGAATATAAGTGTATGTGGTACAGTCTTACACACGCACAGACGTTCTAGTACAGTGGATAATAAAAAAATATAGATTTAAGAGAAGAAATAACTGCACTAGATTTAAACATATATTTTCACAAATTCATCTAGTATTTGTTGCATTTAGTATTATTATAATTAAAGCAGATTTTAATGATATTTTCCTGCAGGTTACTCAGCAGGAAAATATGATAGTCCTTCAAAAAAAAAACTCAAAATACTTTTTAATTTGCCTTTTATGAAAATTAAAAAAAGCCTCAGCTTCCTTCCCAAAAAAGTCCATCCCTAATTCTTGTTTTCCTTTTATTATAAGCAAACTAGAGGGTATATTGAGCCCTGACCGCCACAATATCAAAACGAATAACATTTTCGAAATTTTCTTTTTGATAAGAATAAAATATATAATTTAGAATAAAATATTCATCGACGCACAGTGTCCCATTCAAAAAATGAAATGGAAATAAATCTGCAGATTGCGAACGGAAATTTTACAGAATGATAATAAAATTGTATGTTTGGCTCAGCTCCGACTTTTTTTATTTTTCATAGCTGATAGTACTTTAACACTGAAAATAATGATTTAAAAATTTTGAGTGCCACTAAATAGTTTCGAAGTTATAGGCCACAGAAAACCGTACTTTCTTAAGAAACACATATTAATAAAATTTGCTGTTATTAAAAATTGGGTAAAAGCATAAATTATATAAGCGAAGCCACATACCAAGCATATAACTGAAAAAGGATTTGACTACTTTTTGTAAAAAAACAGGGAAAAATATATTTTTTTTAATCGATTCATAGAAAAATCTTTCAAGTCGGTTTTGATATAACGAATCAGGATCGCTTTAAATATTTGTCATGCCCAACTTTGGGACTCTGCCGACCCGCCCACGTTATGTCTATATAGTCCAAATTCAAAACTTAAGCTTCGCTATACTTCTAATATCACTGAGTAAAATTTCATTACATTCGTAATCTGTAGATTTATTTCCATTTCATTTCTTCAGTGGACACTGTGCAATGTAAAAAGTATTGTTTAGGATTTATAGCGAAAGCAAATTTATCTTAAGTTACATCTTCCATATAAGGACTGTGCACAAAAAATCTGTGCACGTTTTAAGGCTTATAACTTTTATTATAAATAAAAAAAAAAACTTAGCACTGTTAACTTGTTTACATTTGCTATCATTATCATGTGACTCTTTAAAATTCTCTGCATCTTTTAACAGAAAATTAAAAATTAAAAAAACTGGCCTAAAGACCAATGATGGAAGCATTTTTAAATAATGTGGAATGATTTTATTATTTCTTCGTTTGAATCTAAAATTGTAACAACTGTATTGACAACGCTTCTTCCGATGGCTGTGGTCTTAATGATGGATCGATTTTTCTAAAATGATATTAAGGGTAGCTCTATACAGTTTATTGTGCTCTCAGACAGAATAATGTCATGGGTATATTCTTTAAAAAGAATTAATCAATTCTCGATGTTTTACAACAACGTATGACAACCAAAACAAATGTTTCATATACATACCTAAATCGATATTAAACGAACTTGTTCTGCCTTCAGATAAATGACTGGAAATTTGGCGTCTTTCTGTGATTTTTAGTTTTGGCGAAATATCTTATCATATATCCGCAGTATATTTAATATTTTAAAGCATTTTTTAGCTCTACTGAAAATTCTGACGTGCAGACTTAAGTCCTTTAAAGGTATACAGAATTATTTTTTTCTAGACAAAAAAATAATTTTAAATTAGAATATTGCACTAAATATGATACAAAAATATGAATTTTTGGCACATTATGCAAAACATGCCTTTTCAACAAAATATTCATTTTAAAGCAAATTCTCTAATTCGCAAAGATATTTAGATTACTCTGTTCTAGGAGTAAAGTCAAAAAGCATACATTTGCATGTAATATTCAAATTAAAATTTATTAAATATAATTACTTTGAGAAACAACTAATAAATAAGCTAAGAAAATAATCATCAAAAATGAGACTAAGATTCAGAGACAAAGTTTTAAAAGAATCATAATTTCAATACTAAGCCAAAATTGTTTTTTTTTTCTTTCAAATTATGATTTTTTTATTTTTGAAATTAATAAAGAAAAATATTAGAAACAGAAAAACTGAAAAATATTAAGAAAAAATATAAATAGGAGGGCGGATCAATAAGACCGTGACTTTTCGAACTTCCCTCATATTTGTATGAAATGCAACACAATTTCCATCAAGTACCACCTGTTAGTAGACTACGGTCAAATTCTGAGCAAGTGTCGCTATTTACTTTGGGTAAAAAATAGAATTTTTCGAGGTCCTTAAAATAGGCATTTTTTTGGCCAATAATTTCATAGTTGGAGCTGAATCTCTTTTCACCGAGCCATTTCTTTAGGTTTGGAAATATGAAGTAGTCACTAGGGGCTAAATCCCACGTGTGCACCCGTGCATTATCTTGATGAAAAAGAACTTTTTTCTTGGCCATATGGGGTCGTTTTCTTTTTAAATCCTCATTAAATCGGTCTATAAGTTGGCATAATATTCGCCGTTTATTGGTTTTCCCTTTTGAAGGTAATCAGGACAGAAAATAAATGACGACATTTGCTCAAAATTTGACAGTAGTCTATTAACAGGTGATACTTGATGGGAATAGTGTTGCATTTCATATAACTATGAGGGAAATTCGAAAAGTCACGGACTTATTGATCCGCCCTCGTAAACATGATTGAGGAAAATTTGTAGTGTCCATTTGGGTAGTTTTCTTATTTTTCATTAAAAACTGCAACCAGTCTAAAGCTCTAACTTCCATATAAATGCATGAATTGACTACAAATGTAATCAACCGACCACCCACGTAAATTTATACTCCCGAGCACATGAAGGATAATTTCAATAAATTGATAAATTTTAAAATTAAAATTTTAATATTCATATTTGCATTATCGTTTACTGTAGATAATTTAAAAATAATATATATATATATATATATATATATATATATATATAATATATATATAATATATATATGTATATATATATATATATATATATATTGCTCTTATTTAGTCCCTTTTGTAACATATTTCGCACCTTCAATTCATCTTATTATTCATGTTATGTCAATTTACAAGTTTTTTTTATTTTTTTTTTTCTTATTATTATTTTTTGTTCCTTTGGCAAACAACAGAGTCCTTTTCAAACTTATTGTCATAGTATTTTTTTTTTTTGCTAATGTATGGGTGTATGCGTTTAAGTGTATATGAAGTGCATTATATAGGTAAAATGTTTCCTTATTTTCATTCTCTTGTATCGTTTATTATTTTTGTTGTTAAGTCACTTTTCTTGAGGGAAAGGAAACATATAGTACTACAAGCATACATACAAACATATATCAATAATATAATTTCCCGTTTTTTATTATTGTATCATAGGTGTTACACATATACTATTAAGAAATTCATACACATATAAATACGCATATAAGTGTGGCAAAATAAATGTATTTTATAAACAGCTTTATAAGTGCTATAAAAGCCACACATGAATACAAAAGCCCAGGAGGAAATTTTTAGCGGATATAATATAAGTAAGTAATAATTTAGTTTGTTTGTTTGTTTGTTAATATTGCATAAAGAACAGATGTTGGTTATGATAAAATATAAGTAATATTTATTATAATTTATGGTGTTAAGTAAAGGAAATTTTAAAAATAAATCATTGAAGAATTAAAACTTAATTTTAAGAATTAATAGGAGGTATCATTACTGTAAAATGACATCATTCAGTATCAATAGTGTCAGACATATATGTGTTCATGTCGAAAACGGTGTGTTCAATTCCACAACGAAAAATTTATATCACCGTGATATCAAATTGTAATGGAATATGTGTCGAATTGAACACAATATTGATTTCAACTTGATATCTTAGCAGTATGGATTTGAAATGCTGTCGAATTGATTTAACATCATCAATTTTTCATTAAATCGCACCCTTATTTTTAAAACTAATGAAATTATTAAAAAGCAATAAAATTTTATTGGTTATTTTTTATATTTATTATATTATTAAAAAAAGGTCACGAAAAATACGTAAATACTTAATTATCCACTATTCATGGTGTGGATGTTATTTTAGCTTTGATACAATTCCCCCATTTAACGCCTGGGTTAGTTCTGCTCTTTGGGTTCTTTCTTTTTCCAATCAATAAGTTTCCTTCTAAATTCCGCACACATGCTTACTGGTGGCACAACTCACTTCATATCATTTGAATTTAAGTATCGTAAACTATTGAAAGTGACTATTACATTAAAGTTGAGTATAAATATATGTATAAACTTACCTTTCAGATATTCGAAAATAGCTTTCTATGAAAAATCGTGCATTCTCACTAGGCTCTGGCAAAGAACCACAACTTCTTTCTTTTCAAGAACTCACAATATATATAACGTCTTCATTGCATATTTTTAGGCACAGTTTGTAATGAAGATTTCATGTTTTTTTTTTTAACTTTATCCACAGATTAATTAATATCAACTTAACAGAATAACACATTAATGAAAGCAAAGCCGAGAAAAACTTTTAGCATAATGATTCGACCCGCCGCCTTCATTTTTAATTACGTCGGTAAGTGGAATGACTGCTAATAATTTGATTTCATTTTTGTTATTTTGAAATTTGTTCATGTAATAACTTATACAATGATTTTAGAATTTACATTCAGACAATTAATATAAATGTTGAAAACTTTAAGACCTTTTCATAAATATTATTTTCTTAATAAATTAGATATACTTTATTGATTTTAAGAAATTTTAACTAATAGTAATTGTTAGTGGATAATTGCAAGCAATTTCAAAATAAATAGAAAATGGGTGCTAAGCAATTTACAGCAAAATCTGTTAAAAACTTTAAAAATAAAAAAATAGGATGACAATTTTAAACAGTTAAAAGGCAAATCAGAATATGTTGGACTCTTTATATTGATGTAAATTACCATATGTGTCTATATTCCTATATATCTACGTTTTTCGAACAAAAAAAATTTTAATATTTATAAGAGGCAGCTAAAACTTGCTCACCAGCGGAATTTGTTGTGTGAAAATTTACTGTCTTTTGTCTTGTATCATCAGCTACAGCGAATAGCTTGAATACATTTACAAGTTAAAGAGCAACATTGTAATAAAATGAAATCATGTAAAGTAACAATGTGATTACAGACGTTGTCGATTTTGCAACGTCATTTTTCCTTCAGTGTGGAAAAGGAAAAGGAGTAAAATATAAAATACTGTCTCGAAAAATTACGCAAATATTTGCAATATATTTAAATAACATGTAACAAATATTTGCAAAATAATATGAAAGTTATTTGAATTCGTATTGCTTAGAAGAAGTTTTCCCCATCAGAAGAGATTGTGCGACACAGGCGATACATCTAAGCAATAAGTAATCAATAAGCCTGGAAGAAAAATACGCAATATTGCTAGATAATCATCTGGGTGAAAAAAAAGATACCGCCAGATAATCTTGTGGAAGATTTAATAAATATATAGAAAAACAATCACTAAATAAATCTTCAGATAATATAATAAAGAAATATTTCACATCTTGTAAAGCATGAAAACTGAAACGCTCACATAAAATATCAATTTTTGCTAAAAGACAAACGAATTTATTCAATATTTTTGACAGCTGAAAAAATTGTAACTGAAAAATAAAAGTATTGCATTAATTTCCTCCAGATGATCTCAATGAGATATCATCAATTTATTGCGCAGATGATAATCACTTCATTGAAAAGAGGCGATATTTTGAGGAAAAAATAATAAAACATTTTAAATATTATATGCTTTTATTTTTTATTGCCTATTTTCTTTAAACTAACAAAAATGCAATATTAGAAAAATATTGCTTTGATGATTTTCATCCAAGTAATAAAAAGAAGTTATTGCGTAAATTTCTTCAGGGAAGATATCTTCCAAATGTTTTTAGGGAATAAATGTTATTTTTAGTAGTATTATTTGTTTTTTTTTTTTTAATTTTGAAAAGAAATGAATTTATTACACCGTGTGACAGTCATTTTCACATATAAAACTATAGGCTCTTCATAGTAAAACTGTATTCTCAGTTCTACCCAGGACGTCAAATTTCCTCATAAAAGGACTTCAAAGTTTTGAAGGATACACATTTTAAGAAATATTTAATAAAATTTTTACAAATATTATATCAACCTAATAGGAGTGCCAAATAAAAGCTAAGGATTCCTGCAATATAATAATATTATTTATTTAAATGCCGCAGTACAAACTATTTACTTTTACTATTTGTTTTCAAATATATGTTAGTCTGCAACAATCATTCTTACACGTGAAAAAATCGTTATATGGATAAAATTAGAGACCATCCATGTTAACACTGTGTACGCAATTTTTCTCCAAGATGTAAAATTTCCTCTCAAAAGTTATTCAAATCTTTATATTATAGCAAATTTTAATAATTTATGTCATTTATGTCATTTAAATTTTTGCATAATTTTGCATATGTTATATTAAAGAGCACAATTTTGCATATTTTGTACTCTATATAATTTTTGACATAACTTATTAGAAAAATTTTTTTATTTTTACTTTTAGAAACCAATTTCAAATCCTATTCCCCACTAATTTACATCTTATAATTTGATAGACATTCTGTAATTTCCTGATACAATGTATTTGCTTTAAATGTTTTTAAGTGCAAAATGAAAATATTTTTAGTAACTGATAATAAAAATCAAGTTATTTTTATCATGAGTATTCAATAGTTTTAATTTTTAATAGTATATTTCTTTATTTATTATGAGCATAAAACACTTTTTATAGAGCATATCTTTGGTTGTCCTGGTTTACAGCAAGCATGTAAATCTGAATCAAAGACCCTTATATAAAATATTATTATAAGTTTCTATTAAAATAATAAAAATCCAAATATATATTAATTTATGAATTGAAAGTATCAAAAACTCGAGGGAGTACATCGGTACTTTTGAATGATAAATAGTATTAAAAAGGTACGTTCGTATCAACTTTTCCATCCCTGATTACAGATAAAAATGTATTGGATGGTCGCAGGCAAAAATTTATAGAGTGTTTTCCGATTATGGCTTATATTGGTTTGTGTATTGTATTATATTTAAAACACATTTTCATAGTTCCTTTGTTCATACGAAAGTCTCTTAATGTTCCTACTTGGTTAATTTTATTTGTCGGGTAAACCTATGAAGTATATATGTGTGTATGTAAGTTTCCACTATTTATTGTTATAGTTTTCCTCTTAACGATTTCTTATGTTAAAACCATACATTATTATTGCTTTGCCAGTGTTGCATATTGTTGTCATAAAGTTTTTTTTTCCTTTTATTTCATTTGTTATTATGCATGAAGCATGCAACATGCATCTAGATTGAGTTTCTTTCTCTCATTTTTTCACTATTTTACGTTTCATATTTTTTTTTCTTCCTAAACTTGGCTTTTTTTGAATTCTCGTTGAAAACTGAATGATGGCTTTATTGTCATTTTTCTTGATTGACTTGTCAAATGTTCAATTTTATGTTGTATTTTTTCTTTTTTTTTTTTTTTTTTTTCTTTAAAATGGTGTTGGCTTTTTATTAAAATTTTTTTCATATTTCCTCTTTCTTGCCCTTTAAAAAGTGTTATCAAAGTCAACTCAAGCCCAACCAAATATAGTTTGCACTCTCCTTGAAATAGTGGGGTGATAAAAATGATAGAAATAATGGCAGTGATAGAAACATGTTGAATGAAGTGAGTGAAGCAAGTGAAGTGATAAGCAATTTACCAATGATGCAATTGACATGTTGAAAATATAAGAAGAATTTATAAAAATAAAATAGACCTAAAGTTTATGTGGTTAATAAAAAAAATCATACACAAAGTTTATAAATTAAAAGGAATTGAAAAATTGAAAATTTTTAAGAAACTAAAAGCAAATATATAAACATGGTCATTAGAATATCCCATTAAAAAAAAAATTGTTAAAACACCACTCAAACGGTGCACAGTAGTTCCAAAACTCTTTTCTTTAAATAATTCTGTAACTTGTGATTCGAATAAATTTTGACATGGCCAGAGTTGAGGTGTTTTTAAGTTGATTTGAAGGAGCATAGTACCCCAGCGGGCCAAAAATATATGCTTACATGTAGTGGGTGGACCATCAAAGTTGATAATCTCATTTTTTTTTATCGTCAAAATTTCATTTAGGATTTTTTTGTAAAGAAATCTTAAACATTGACAGTCCTTAAAAATCTTTACAAAAAAATATGCTTACATGTGCAGGTTATCTCTTTTCGTTTAAGAGATATTTATGTCGAAATAATTTTGTCCCTCATTTTTGACCTCGTTTTTTTTATATTCTTTTAAACCTGATGGGCTTAATTTGGGTCTTAATTTTTTCCTAAAATATGCACTAGATTCTTTATAAATTTATAAATAATATTGCTGCAAGCATCATATACATATATGGATCCTATAAAAATTTGTATCATCAGGCCAGACCATATATGTTACGAATGTGATTATCGAAACATCTGTTTGACGAAAGGTTAAATACTGTAGCGCGAAAATTGACTTAATTGAATGCTAAAAGTGTTTCAAAGCTTTCCATTTCTAATGGTATAATTTTAAAAGAAGCTTACTTTTTCTCTATCTCATTACAGAGTTCGACAAAATGAAAACTTTTTCCATAATACAGTATTTTGCAGTCAATTTGTATACACGTGATCATGGAGTTCTAAGCTTTTAAACTTTCTGAATTGACTTTAGTTTTCAATAAAAAATATTTCAGATAACATATAGACATATAAAGATTTCTGCTGGGTATTTATTATAATATTAAAATATAGAAGAAGGAATTCTGCCTTGATAATACTGCCACTGCAAGTCAACAAATAAATCAAGGAATTTTCTAATTCAGCTTTTATTTATTTCTTTATTTTTAACAGTTTTTTAATAGTATCGACTCAGAATTACTTTTTTAGTCGATCTAACGATGTCCGCCTGGCTGGCTGGAGGATTGGCTGTCCACGTAAACCTTGTGTACAAAATACAGGTCGCAATTTTGAAGACAATTCAATAAAATTTGGCACGTAGAACATTATTTTACCTAGCCTAGGGGTTTGACGATCATAAATGACTTAAATATAACAATATTTTAATGAAATTTGGTACAAGAAAGTTTTGTATAAGTATCAATCTTTGTGCCAAATTTTATGAAAATCAGTCCATAATTGACCATAGATCTCATATAAAACCCTCTTCCGAAAATCACTTTAACGTACATAAAACACATACACATGTTAGTATCAAGTTTATATTCGACACAAATAAGTTTTATATAAGTAGAAATTACAATGACAAATTTTATGATGATCGTTCCATAATTTACTATAGCTCCCAAATAATCCCACTTTCGGGACTCACCCATGTCTAATATAAGACCCCTTCACGAATTTTGGTGAGTATACACAATGGTCTGTGGTATCACAAATGTGTCGGTATCGGCTTGACTATATCTTTCTTACTTGTTTTAATTCGCATTTATGTAAATTTAATATATTTACGAAATTTTTTGTAAGTTAGTAGTCGGTACTTTATGGAAAATTAATTCATTTTTTTCTGAAAATTGGTACTTTTTTTAAACTTTTATACTTTTTTGAAAATTTTGATTTTTTCTAAAATTTTTATTTTTCTATTGGTACATTTTTCAAATTTTGTTAAATATATATTTTTCCACTATTCTAGAATTTTCATTTCTTCAAAATTGGTTATTTCTCTCGAAACTTTTTGGTAATTAATATTTTTTTGTAAAGTGGTGAGTTTATTTTTTATTTATTTATTTAATTATTTTTTTTTGTGTTTTCTAAAAGTTATACTTTTTTAATATATTTTTCATTCAAACTAGTATTTTTTTTTTTTTTCTTAAAAAGTGTAAATTAGATGTAGCAAATACAATTGCTGATACTTACATAAACCTCTAGAATCAAAAATATATATTAAATATTAATAACATACCTGTAACGAAAAGGAAAAAAATATTAAAATTAAAATTAATTTAAATTAAAGGTAAGCCTATATTTAAAAAACAAAATTTTTATGAATAAAAATGCGCTATAACCACTAATCACAATTTTATGTAAATTTTTCTTTTTTTAACATGTTCTACTTTATATTCTAAAACTGACAATGTTTTTCAATAGAAATTGTCGAAAATAATTTCTAAAGAATACAAATAATAGCTAAACTGTCAGTCACACTGTCACTTAAGTTTAAGCCTTTAACTATTTCATTTTGATTGAAAACATTAACTTTTTTAACAGACAAAAAAATGTTAACAAATTTCTTGACATTATTTTGTTATTTAAATAGAATAATACATTTTATTTTTTTTTTCCTGTTTGATTTTATGACATTAAACCACTTTTCTAGTTAAAACACTTTTAATAACACGCATTTATGTGTGTGTGCGCTACTATAACAATACATGTATGTAAGTAAATTGCACACTGGTCAAAAATCCACTTTTTCTGACATAAATTCAAAGAACATTGTTAGTGTTTTTTTTTTTTTTTTTTTTTTATGTCGAAGTAATTTTATCTAAAATTATTAATATCGATTTTAGATACTTTTGCTTAAACATAATTTAACTACAGTAGATATATTTTTTAAATATTATTTAACTTTATGCTTTTGGTATTATATTAATTATTTTGCAAGTATTTAGATTTTTATCGATTAGTAAAACTACCCAATAGGTTAGAACATAGTATTTCCTTCTACTTTTTTGTGAAAACTAAGAAATTTCTGCTCAGGTTTAGCAAAATTTAATTGAAAAAATATTGACGATTGCAAGATTTTGCCGAAAAATGCATTATTACATAATATGGACGTTTTAGCAAATACTTTTACGTTTTTTTATTAGCTCAAGTTCATGCCAAAATATAACATTGGTTATAGGTTATCTTAATAAACTACCCATATAACCACAAAACTCAAAAATAACGAAAAATACACGAATTATATATTTCAGCCACAAAAAATATGGATCTTTGACCAGTGTGAGTTGGTAAGTAGTGAAGAAAAAGCATATATAAAAAAATAAAAGTGTTTACATGTATGTGTGTCAGTGCATTGAAATCCAAATGTTATTTTAGTTTTTTTTTTTTGCTGTTCTAAGTACTTTACATTGTTGAAAATTGTCAGTATCACAAAATATATAAATACAATTTACTGGGGGCGCGCTTACAATTCATTTCATTTTCAAGATCCATTTCGATATAATACTTTTCTGTTTGATGTGATACCAAATAGAAGACGAAAACGAAGCAAAAAAACAAAATAAATGTAACTTGCCACATTTAATGTGACGAAAATAAAGGAAAAAATATGTGTATGTCTTTGATTCTTGTTAAATGAAATTTACTCTTTTATTATTATGGGTAGGTACAGCACACTGGAGAAAATAATTAAAGGGGAAAATAAATTATAGATAATAGTAAAACAATATATTTGCGATGGCTGTATGTGGGATATATCTAGATATTAAGTCTCACCGCCTGCAAACTGCTAATTTAGTACAATTAGTGGCGTTAGTGTAAATCCATGAGAAACGGAACTTGTCCTCTTTTCTAGGAGATATAAGATTCCACCTTTCCCACTTCCAAGCCTAAATGGTGTTGAACTAAAGGTGTCAGATAGTGCGAAGTACTTTGGGACTATATATATGTAGGAAGGATAACGGTAAATCCTGGGGAATAAATCCCAGAAATACAAAATGACTCTTCGACACGGTGACTAAGCCCATACTTATGTATGGAGCGATAGCATGGTGGAAGGCTATGGAGAAATCCACCTATATCGGAATCTTTGATAGGATTCTGCGTAGTTCAGCGCTATTCATAACAGGAACGCTTCGTACAACTCTATCATAAGCTATAGGTGCATGAAATAATAATGGATTCGGTCATGCGACCATTCTGGGATTCCTTAATAGCATTTCTAGCAATATTGAATATTGCATCTCCATACCCTTTCTTGGCAGAGACTTCTCAATATCAAACTCAACTACTCCGAAATTAAGAGCTGGCTTAGTTGAGGTTTATACTGATGGGTCTAAATCTGCTAAAAGGGTTGGAGGGTGTCTATATTCCCGTTTATAGGAAAAGCATTTCCTTTAAATTGCTTTCAAGCAGAAATCTCAGCCATAAAGAGGACGGTGAACTGGTTAATATAAGGTATTCGGAGTGGATATCAAAATCTGCACAGACAGTCAAACCATGATTAAATCGCACGCGGGTGTATTTTCGGCATCCAAATTAGTACATGACCGCCGGACTTCTCTGAGTAAGATGGGGAGACATTCAAATCAAGAGCTGGTCTGGGTTGGCAGTCCGTTTGTGCATGTATTATCAGATCTCTCTGATATTGACATCAGACGGATCAATTCTTTCATACATGCGTCAGGTTGATTCGTTTCGAACGCTGTTATCGACACGTGAGTTACCAACATATGAGGGATCACGTGTTTCACAACGGGACCAAATTAAACCTAAATGAGTAGACAACTGCCCTCAGAACCTAACCTATCCTAATATAATATATTTTTAATAATTTGCTTTTTAAATTTAGATGCTATAAATTGAAGTCATGTGTTGTACTAAATCTTTTAATTAAAAAAGAGACCTTAGACGATTTTAACTACTTACAATTATTTTTCACACTGTACTTTCATGTTGTACAATTTTTATTTATTTATTTATTTTTTTTTACAAAACAACATTGTTATTTTCTTAATATTCTACTCTGCACTCAGTTTATATTTTCCTTCGTTTTTATTCTTTTTGTGTGGGGAATTGCAGTTGAGAATACTTTGTTGAATTTTTATTTTTATAGATTTTTACAATACCTCTGGTTAATGTAGATTTTATTGTTTTATAAACTTGATGTTTCATAAAAATGACAGACAAAGAAAAATATAAATTTTATTGAAGTATGTCGAGATTCACACACCCTCGCCTACAAAGTCAGAATTGCAGTAAGAAAAATTGCTGTGTGTGAACCTCAGCTATGCTATATTTTTTGTATAGTAAAATAAAAAAAAAAATAATCCTGTTTTTGTAGTCATATATACATAAAAAAGTGTAATTAAATGCTGAAACAGTAACAATATATTTTTTTTTGTTTTGTAAAGATAAATAATTTCATTAAATCTAAGACATTTCCTGTACACTAAAAAGGACTTATTATACTATGGGCACCCAGTAAACACAAATTTTTGATATGAAATTGAGAGTGATTTGAAATCAAGTTCTTTCTCAGAGGGCAAACGTTTGAGAATTATTTGAAAATAACTTGAAAATAATAGCTTTCTCAACAAAAAGGGGAATTAATTGTCAAATTGAGAAAAGCTATTATTATAAAATCATTGTTAAATGTAATTTTCAAACTTTTTCAAATATGGACTGTGATCACGCACGCAGAGAAAAAATATTTAAGAGCAATATATTATGACTGAAACATATGATCACATCGAAAAATAGAAATGATTATAAGTAATAATTCCATTTTGTTATATTGTGTCCGATTTTATGATTTAGTTTTTGTGTTGTGATTCTAGTTTTTCATATAATTGAACAATGTTACTACATTATTACCACATTCTATCCGATTATATCATTATTTTACCTCATTATATTATTATACATATTGTCATATTATGATTTCGTATTATCATATTATTATATCATGTTATCTTATATTTATCCAATTTATCATACTATTATTTCATTTTGTCATATTATTCCATCTTATCATATATTAAAATAAAACATATTAATAAAAACTTATTTTTATAAATTTTGTATTTAAAATAATAGGATAGTGTTCATTAGCAAAAAAAATATATTTAGATATTATTTGTTCATTAATTATATTCATTTGTACTACAATATGTGGTTCAAAATACAAGATATTTTTTTTAACTAAACCCTTTTTAATGGTAGTTAATCAATATCTTACATTGCTTGAATCACACCGAGTATAACCAAACCATATCTATTTATATTTATTCATACATAAACGAAATTGGAAAACAAACATTAAAAACAAACAAGTTATAAAATTTTCCACTAAGTTTGTGAAAATGATAAGTATTATATTTATTTGAAACATTTTATTGTCATGGGAATAATAATATTAATATGATTTAAGAACAAGGAAAAAACTGCAAATATTTAATGGTTTTAGAAGTAATGATAATCTTCATTTTAATAAAATTTTGTTTCTGGTAAAAATATTTAAAAATATATAATTTTCGCTATCAACCATATTAAAACTTTTATTAAGTGTATACATTAAATTACTAAATTTAAACAAAAACATTGCTATCATGAACAAGGGGTTATTAAAATTCAAGAAAACACTCTATGAGAACATAAAATTGTTGTAGTGATAATGTTGTAACCATGTTTTTTCTCTGCGTGCAAAATAAAAGTAATTTGCGTTTTTAATTTTTTGTAAAGTTTTCTTTTATGTAGACTTGTAATTTTGTCCTTTCAATATACATATTCATTTGTTAGAAAATGTTTAATTAAGTAATTGTATTTATTTATTTATTTATTGATTTGTATATAATATTTCAAATATATCTTTTTTTTCATATATATTGTTTGAACAATCTTTAGGAATGATTTGATAATAATGTTCGATATAAAATTGAGAAAATACCATTCTTCAAATATTTGTTAACTTGTCTCCTTAGATTTATGAATGATTTGATTACAAAATTTAATATAATATTAAGAATACACTATTTTTCAAATATTTTGAAAGTTATCTTGAAGTTTGAAAATGATTCAATAACAACATTTGATATTACTTTGAGAATATACAGTTATTCATACGTTTTATCTCAAATTATTCCCCACCTAAAATCAAACTTAAAATTCAAACCTCTATCTACATTTGAAACAACTTTGAGAAACACATTTTATATGGTTATGGTTTGCTGGTTAGTTTTGTATTTTAGTTATATGGAATAAAAAAACACTTTTCTTGTAACTATATTTTGGCTGCATCTTCTTAATGAGTTTAGTAATATAAATATAATTAATTAATAGTGTAAATTCATCAGGGTTTTCTTTAAAATAATAAATTTTAAAATTAGTTAAAATTAATTTAGTTACTGTAAAAAATTAAGATTTTATTAAAATATAAAAGTGTTCAGTTTTGCTCCATCTAAGAAAAAATTCAAAAAATATTTTACTTAAATCCATAATATGATGTGTCATATTCTCCAAAAAATTTTTACAATGATTAAAAGCAATTTCAGTCCACTATATCTTTATACTCCTTGGCTGTAATTCAAAGTGTCCCAACTTCAATTTTTAAAGCAAATCACACATTCTTAAATGAATTTAAATCTGGACTTTTTATGGATTCTTTTATAACGTATCATTCATTGTTTTAAGCGAGACTTCGACAAGTTTGAATAAGTAACGACTTGTATTTAGACTTAAGTTTGTGATCAGTATTATTCTTTAATGCAATTTTTTCAACATTATATTGCCAGAAACTGATAAAAATTTAGCAAATAGTACAAGAAAATTTTTCTAGCACAAAATGCCAATAATTAGTATCATCGGACCGACACTTAAGTATGGGAAACTTTCCCTTCGTTTTATATTTTTCTTAGCCTAGTAATACTAGAAGGCAATTGTTATTTGAACAAAAATCATCTCTTCTGCAGGATTTACAGCACTTTTGGAAATATATAAGGTTCACTAAACTTTTTCTGATGGCTAGTTTTAATTCTTTGGATCTTTTGCCACAATATCATTTCCTAAGATATCGGGATAGAGTCCAAACACTAGCATTGTAGTTATTAATTTTAATAAGCTATTTGAAGGATTTAATTTTCCCCGATGTTAGTGTTCAAATTTGTTCAGCATCTCTGATTCTAAATATTTTTCCCTCATTATTCAAAAATTCTTTAATTATTTTTACGTTTCTTTATTTTTATTATCAACGTATAAGATAGTTTCGTGTGCTTGCAAATTTTTCTGGTAGAAATCTTACTAGAAATATATTTTTTTAATTTTTTTCAACTTCTGTATTTACACGCAGAGAAAAAAGCATTATTACAGCATTATTACTACAATAACACTGTGTTGATTTTTTTGAATTTTAATAAATTTTTTCAATAAAAATTTTAACATGGTTGACTGCAAAAATTATATGTTTTTAAATATTTATACCAAATACAAAATTTTATCAATATGAAAAATATCTTTACTTTTACAATCATTAAATATTTAAAGTCTTTTTCGTTATTCTTAAACCATATTATGCTTTTAAACCATATTAACATTATTATTCCCATGACAATAAAATGTTACAAATAAATATAATACTTATCCAATTCACAAACATAGTAGAAAAATT
This sequence comes from Protocalliphora azurea, assembly GCA_932274085.1. NCBI lineage: Eukaryota > Metazoa > Arthropoda > Insecta > Diptera > Calliphoridae > Protocalliphora > Protocalliphora azurea. The sequence continues at coordinate 91,336,660 of OW026523.1, forward strand.
CAATACTTTTTTGTTTTTAAGTACATTTTATTTCATTGAGTTTTTTTAACTTTATTGTAATTCTAATTTAGTTTATATAATAATAAATATAAATAGATAAGTTTTGGTTATACTCGTTGTGTTTCAAGCAATATAAGATATTAATACCATTTAAGAGTTTAGTTAAAACAAAAAAACATACCACATATGCTGGTGGTACAAATGAATATATTCATACACTTTTCCCCATTATCTTCAATAAAAAAATTACATTCTGCGAGATGCTGTAAGGTAAGGGATGTTAAATGATAATAATATTTTAGAAAATTATTAAAATACTATCTTTTAAGTAAGTATTACAAGGAATTATTTCTTTAAAAATGTGGAAAAGTAGGTTATCTGAGGCAGCCTAACACACAATTAAAAAAATATTTTACAGAATTCAATAATTTTTTAAAAGATTTTTTAAATTAAAATAATTGCAAATACTGATCTCAAACCAGCTTAAAAAAATTATAAGGTATTTTTATCACTAAAAGAAAATATACTAAATATATTAAATATTTTAAATTTTAGAAATTTTGAAATATAAAAAAACACGTAACTTTAACTTATTAAGAATTTCAAACAATTGTTCAATTTAAAAGTCACTAACTTTGGCTTACTATAGCACTTGCCATATTTAAAACTTAAATTCCAGTAATCGTTATTTTTATTAACGTGTTTTTAATGGTTTAAAAAGTTCTAACGAGTTTTCCTAATTATGCTTTTTGTAATTGCACACATTTCCTTGTAAAATCTACGTATACTTAATAATCAAATCACTAATATGTTTTAATTATCAATCATACGCACCATAGACGTACAGACGTATAGTATTGCATACTTTTATGATGACCAAAAAATTTAAACTTTGCGCTCATTTATTTTATTATTATTAAAAAAAAAGTGAAGGAATTGTAATATATTTTTGTAATAAATAGCAATTTTTTATAGAGTGCTAATTTTGAACATTTTTCACGTCTAGACGAATTGAGATAATCAACAATTTTTTCAGTATATTATACTCAAGGTAGTCAATTTTGACACCCTGTAGCTTATCTCCTATTAGCACTAGGAGACTACAAGATAATTTTTCCTAGAGCTGTAATTTAAGGGATACAGATTTATTAGAAAAACTTTTGCTTTTGTCTCACTATGCGTTCATTAATTCCCAAGCTATAGACCATATATTATTTATTTAGTCTATGGAATACAAATTCTTACAGACTCGCAACTTAAATCTAATTACCAAATTATAATAATTTATTTAACAGGTTTTTTAATAGATTTTTTGAATCACTAATGTCCATATGTTTATAAATATTGCCTGAAATAATTCCATTAAGAAATATTAATGAAGAAATTTCATTGATATCCACTTACATCTATTCATAATATGTGAGAGATATTAAAACATTTAAGAAGCAAAATACAAATTTTAAGAATTTAATTTTAATGTTAATGTTAGAATTAGAACTCCAAATAAATGATGCATATTCTAATATAGATCGGACAAAAGTAGAAAATAATATTTTTCTTTTGTGTGATAATCAAAATTGGAATTTCGTTTTATAAAATTTAGCAGATCGGCGAATAATATAATTTAAATGATTCACAAAAGTAATTTGATGCCCAAAAATGACACCAAGGTCTAATATATCATCTAATAATTCTAAAATTTGATTTTTCATACTATATTGGGCAATTAAGATATGTCATCATCTATGAAAAATCATAAGACTAAAAGGAAGGCCATTATCATACGATCACAAAGCAACAATATTAGTATCCTCTTGAAAATCATTTAAATCAGCCATAGTATAAATTGGTTTAAATATTTTAAGATTATCAACATATTTGAAATAATTAGAATATTTAAAATAATAATATATATCATTAATAAAGATAATAAAAAGTAATGGGCCCAAGATACTACCTTGCGGTATAACAGAAGTGGGAATTCGAGCATAATCCATCAATAGAAACAGTACAATAACTTTTGGTTATATATTGACGAAACCAACTCAGCATTTGAGAATAGAATCCAATTTTTGATAATTTTAATAAAAGTAATTCATATGGATCAAAAGCTTATCAAAATCTGTGTAGATGATATCAACTTGAACACGCTTTTCAAAGTGAGAGACAAAAAATTGAGACATAAAACCATGCTGTGCTGAAGAAATGTACCTTTTAAGGTGGAAAAATTATTAATTAATTATAATTTGTTTCAATTTGTAGTATAATTTGGAATTAAGTTCTTATTACCAGACTTTAAAATGGGAACAATGGTGATAAATTACCATTTTTAAAGAAATAAACCTTCCCATAGTGAATGGTTAAGAATTATTTTCCATGGTAACTTGATTGAAAAAGAACATTTCTTTAAAAGAAAAGCGGAAATTCCATCCATTTCATACTTAAATGAGTTAGAAAATTTAGAAATTCCTTGTAAAGATGTATTTCATTTGAAATTTCCATAAAACCAAAATCAATATATGATGCCACATTACTACACAGAAAAAATTAAAAATTAATTTTAATAACGAAATTGCTTATAATAATTAAATTTTTGTTTGATTTTGTACTAATCACCAAAATAATAATAGTAATTAAATAAACTAATTGACTTTTTGTTGAATTTCAACTAAAATTTTAATTATATTAGTTAAATTCATAATTGAAACTTTTTCGAAAATTAACTAAAATTTTAATTGACCTAACACAAAAATTAATTGATTCTACCACTCCCTTAATTAAATATTAATACCAGAATTTCCAATATTTACTATCTTTATTGCAAATATAAATATAATAGTTTTTTTAATATATAAATAAAAATCAGCTTACAATATATATATATATATATATATATATATATATATATATATATATATATATTTATTTATTTATCTAAAAGTTTAAAATATATTGACAAGTATATGTATTTATTTTAATGTATGGAATAATGGATATCACATGTACATATGTTGCTGTCCCAACAATTTAATTGCTATGTAAAAGCTTTAGAAAATTACACATGATTCTATTGAATTCTTCCAAATTATTAAAAATATTTCAAAATGCTTTAATAGCTCAATATACCTTCAATAATGCTTTTGGATCAGATTACACGTAACTGTTTTTGTTGGAACAGCGACGATTTGTTATTCAATGAGTTAAGGATCATATAAAAATAATAATAACTTTAAAAATTGCCTTGAAATTACTGCATGGAAAATATATGTTCAACTCAATATGTAATGCCTTCCAACATAAGGATTTAAAACAATATTTATATTTAATCTAGGGTGGAAGCAAAAATAAGGACATTTAACAAAAATCGATAGCTTGTTAGAAAATAGTACGATGTAAGAAATTCTACATATTGTCTACCTTGTAATTGGTAGACAATATTCTTAGAAACATCTAAAAATATGTTGAAACGAATACTAATATTAGCAAAATAGTAGATTGATTGATACTTCCCGGATAACAAAGACAAGTTTTTCACAATTAAATCCTGTTGCATTTAATTCCAAATATATTAGATATATTGCGTAAAATTATTTTTTATTTATTGATATTAAAAAAAAAAATAATGTACATATATTTTTGAAATAATTTTCTTTTTGTTTGAAGAATTGTCAATTGTTTACTTTGTTTATTTTTATTTTTTATGTAAACAATTAAAAAAATTAATTCAATTATATTGTAAAGCGAATAAACAATTTAATTTAAAAATATTATCTAACAATTCTTTCTGAGTAGGATCATATTCATAATAATTAATAGTATCGTTGAAATTACTTTGAAAATATTTTTTTTAAGGTATCAGATGTTAACCATAATATTGCATTAAAACCGGTATTGATGATTTATTTCTTTTTGAATTTATGTAATTCCAAAAAAATTTAGGTTTATATTTTATGGAATTATTTATATTCAAAATATACTAATTACAAAAAAACTTATAATGAAAGTTAAATTCTCTTTTGTAATAAGAAAATTTATTTTATATTCAATACCATTGGAGTTTTTATATTTTTTATAAAATTTATTTCTAGGATTTTAATATAGATGTAAATCTTAAAAAACCCAACTGAAAAAAATTCCTCAAAAAAGCACACGTACTGGAATTGTTTTTGTTTTCAATGAAATTTTTGCTAACCCATTTATATTTTTAGACTAATTTTTTTTTTTTTTTTTTTTTTTTTTTTTGACAACTGATTTAGGTTTTTGACAACAGAGTTTTATATCTACGTTAATCTATGCTATAGACTTTTAACTAGAAAAGGCCCAACGAATTTATAATTAAAAAAAAGTGCAAACATTTTTTGATAAAAATTCAGAAAATAAAAAAATTGATTATTATGTTAATTTTTGACGATTTTGGATCAACAAAGTAAAAAAAACAAAATGGCAAATTCAAGATGGAGGCCAAAAATTTTTTATATTTTTATATTAATATATAGTCATTTTATTAAATGTCAATTAATTTTAAAATTTAAAAAAGGCGAATCCAATATGGCGTTAATATGAAAATAATTTTTTTTATTAAAACAAAACCATTTTTAAATTATATAAAACTATTGGTATCCATGACTTAGAAAACATTAAATAAAAATCTAATTGCAAAAGATTACCAATTACAATTCTTGTGGCCGCCATATTCAACTACTGCAATATTCCAATTGTTTTTTTTTTTTTTTTTTTTTAATCATCTTTCAGTAGTTTACAATACGATCATCTACAATCTATTAATAATACATTTGCTAAACCTCACACATAAAAATAAATCTTTTAAACCTATTTTTCGCGAAGTTATGCCAGTTAGCCCTTTTTTCTTAATATATTATCAATGTGTGTTGTAAAATGTTTAGATAGCTCTTTTTATTTATAGAAAATTAAAGGTGTAAAATATTTTTTTTTTTTTTTTCTAAAAATTGGACAAAATATTAAATTTGTGATATATATCAAGTACGCATATTCAAAAAAAAAACATATTACGGTTTTACTGTTTTAGGAATCAATCAACCTACTTTAATTATTTTATTTTTATTAAATATTTCTTAAGAAATATCTCTAAAATATTGAAAACAACTTAAACTATTTCTTTGTCTTTGTTTCCAAGAATACAAATAAAAGCACACCTAAGACTTACATACGTTACATGTATTAGGTTACACTAAAATTTACAGTCTTTTGTAATTTGGCCGTAACTCTTCCTAGAATCGTTCATTGGATTGTAAAAATATATTTTGTGAAATATTAGTAAAATCGAATATCGAAAATATGGCTTTTTTACAGTTTTTAGAAAAATTTAGTTGCTAAATACTTTGCTTTATAACAAAATGTTAAAAAGTCGTAATCTACATACAATTATCAATCAAACAAGACATAAGAGGACAAAATCGATTAAAAAATGTTAAAGTAATTACGAATTCTCCAGACCATTAATGTGTTTTAGACCACTTGTGTAAAGAGAAATGTTTAAATGAAATGCTATTTTTAATTAAATTTAAATAATAATTACTGAAAAATATATTTTTGTTTCTCCAGGATAATTCAACCTCCTTTCTATGCTTTGTTAAAAATTTTTTTGTTTTTTTTTTAAGACTGCATATTGGGGCAAAAAGGGAGTTTTCGCCATTAACTAAACCGCAAGATTTTTAAAAAAGGTATTGGTATGATTGAAAAGAGAAAGATTTCAGCATCTTAAAAAAATTAAAAAAGTTATATGTCACGTTTGAAAAACCGTACTAAAAAGTAAGAATATAATAAGATTTTTTTATACACTGGTACAATTACCAAAAATGGGGCTAAAAAATAATTAAAGTGCTAAGAGTGAATTTTTTAAATTATTTATTGACTTCACTTAAAAAATTCATAATAAAAACTTAAAATATACATTAATTTTTTTCATTGTAATTAAAGTAGTTTAATTCCATTTTTTATGGCATTTTCCTATATACTCATTTAATCTAATGAATTAAATTATTAATAATGTGTTGATGAACCTATGCTTTGAATAAGTTCAAAAATTCGGTCTGGCATTGATTCGAGTCCAATAGTGTAATACTATGTTCTTTAAACCACGATTTAGATTGGTTTGCGACATAGATTTCAGCGTTATCCCCTTAGAATATGCAATCTTAATCCATTTTTTCATCCGTAAATAAGATAAGAGCATCTTTCAGTAGTACATTATAAATTTCAGTGTTCGTTTTAGTTGGAACAAAACATATTTTTGATTTTCCTGCTGTAAAATAGGCTGCCCAAACCGTTAGACCTCAAATCATGCCAATAATAAGAATGTGAATGGGAATCGTCCAAATTGAATTTTTTTTCACCAGAAAAGATTATTTTATTCCACTCATCTATCCACTTTATGTATTTGCGGGCAAATTTTAAATGATTTTCCTTACAACGCTGTTTTAACATTGGCTTACATTTTTGTTACATCCATTTTATGTTACCATCTGTTCACAAAATGTGTGCAACATGTTTGGAAGTGACAGGAAGGTCAAGTTTATTATTTTTTTTTTTTTTTTGTTGTTGTGTAGCATTTAATTTATTGCTGGTGGCTCCCTCTTTTATTTTATTAATTTGCCTTTTTGTTAATTTTTGATTACTTTTTGTTGGTTGCCGCATCCCGTATATCTGCCCTTTCTTAAGAAAGCCTAGAATAACTCCTCACGAACGGTTAATTTTTCGTACAATTTCTCTGTTAGAACAGCCTTGGTCACGATTTTTGAATTTGAATTTTTTTCCTGGTCTGTAAAAAAGTTCCTTTGGACAGCCTTTAAGCTGATGAAATTTCCCAATTAAAACAAAAATTTTTCCAGTAAACAGAGATATTGTCATCAGAAACTTACCTTAAGTGAAACAAACAAAGCTGTGTTTATAGGAATATTCCACTGAAATGATCACCAATATGTTCTGATTGCTAAATTAAAGAAAACAACAAAAGCAAGAATATTTCTTACATAAAAAAGTTATGTAAAAACTCTTTACATCGCAAGTTATTGTAACAACCCAATATTGTTTTTGGTTAAGAGGAACGAATATACCTCAAAGAAAAACAAAAATTTTAAATTCGTTTATAGGAATATGCACCAGTGTAGTTATAACTTGCATAATTGTAGGATGCGTAGTTTTATGTAATTTTCAGTAATGCCTATAAACGTGCAAAAAGAATGTTGTTTAGTGACCTTCATCTGCTTAATTTGGCACTAAATAATTTACTTAACCCATTTATCGATGTCCGTCAGTCCGTCCATTCAACCATTATTAATGTAAATGTTCTGATCAAACTATAGTTTACAATTTGCAAGATATATTAATGAAATTTTACTCATAATTTTCTTTCCAAAGAAAACTCAAGTAAGTTTCGTCGAAATCGTGATAAAAATATTTTTCCGACTTAAGTTTTTTATTAAAATGAAAATTATGATACCTATTTTATTATTGGCCGGAATAAGCGTGGACACAAAAATACTTGCACATATATATAAATGCTAGTATCGAGATCACATTTAACTGTAAATTATATCAACTCGTTGCACTATAGAGAGATCTTACACAAATTTTTTGTTGCATCTTTTAAAAATGCTAATTATAAAAATGTATATGGTCATTTAGACGATATTAGTGTTTTAGTTGTCTTTAACATTATTAAATATTCTAAAGTTAAAATCCAATGTCGAATAATTAATTTTAGGAATAATTTTGTCGAAAATTATTTATAGAAATTTCATTAAAAATTATATATTTTTTGTGAAGCTAAGTTAGAAATTAAAAAATATTGTTCAACAGGGTAAGCCAGGGCAGAACAATTTTAATATATTTTTAGTCCTGGGAATTCTGGCTATAACCTGCATATAAATTTATATTCTCTAACCTACGTCAAATACATCTTATGCATCTCGAGACATAAAATGTACAAAATTTTTTTGGTTAGAAATTATTTATTTTGAAATAAATATTTGACATTATCAAATTAATAAACAGACATTAAAAATTAATATATGAATCTGTATGCTAATAAATCAGTAACTTATGATATAAAGAAAAATAAACTAAAAACGTTATCATACATGTATATAATTTCTGTATTTGAAATTGCTTTTCCAGTAGTGCTATATTCCAGTAGTTTAAACAAATAAAATAGTGTCGGAAAAAGCTTTGATTTCGGAGGCCAGTTTAACAAACAGCATAAAAAATAAGTTTGGGGTAAAGTTGCCATTGACAGCTATTGAATTCGATATTTGGTTTTTGAACTTTTAAAATTGGACTTTCTGCCGAAAACCTATTCGAAAGACATCTCTGTGTTTCTATTTCAAAACTCCAATTTCAAATAATTAAAAATTTAAGAATTTAAGAATTAGGTTAAGAATTTTATGACTAAACCTTACCTGTGATTCAAATTTTGCGGATTTTGGCAAAAAGGGATTTTTTGCAGTTTTTTAGTTATAAAGTGATTTTTTTTTTTTTTTTTGTACTTATATTCAGACATAACAAAATTATCACACTGTAAGATATCTCAGAAAATATATTCTAAAGTTTTTGCAAAAATCAGACAAAGATTACCTTTAAAATAAGAAGGTCAAAAGTCAGAATATTAAATATTTAAAATTTTTAAGGAAAACATCACGAAATATTATTTTTTATCTAGATTTGGATGCAACGATTTCTGTGAGGAATTTTTAGTGATTTAAGATGACTTCACTTGTCAGCTTGAGGTAATTATTATTTTGTTTATCCGAGTTTTATCAATTAATAAAATTTCCTTTACAAATATAGAAATATATATAGAATAGATGCATTTAAGAAATACTGATCCCAAGCTCACTTGAAGGTTAAATTTGCTTTTTTACTGTTTGAATGAACAAGGGGGTTTCATTTATATTTTCATAAAATTTTTCCGAAGTCCAGATAAAAATAAGTAAATTTTTGTTAAAACTTTCAAGTATTCTAATTTTTGACCTTTGGCCTTCGTGTTTTAATATTATCCTTATTTAATTTTCTTAAAAACTTGACATGCTTTACATAATTCCAAAAAAATTTACTTTAAAAAAACCAAAATTGTTTGACCAAGAATAGGAAAGGATTTGAAATATCCTGCAGTAACAAGAACATATTTTTCTTTAATTATGGTTCAAGTTTAAATAAAAATAGCATTATATTTAAATATTTCTCATAAAATTAAAATTTTATTTGTATACTCTTTATACAATTGGTCTAAAACACATTAATGGCAAGCGGAATGCGTAAACGCAAAGAAAAAACATGATTACGACTTTGTCACTACAACATAATATGTTCTCATTGTTACTTTTCATTAATTTTAATAATACTGTGTTCACCATAAGAATGTTTTTGTTTTAGTTTTATCATTCAATATTTATATTCTATAAAAATTTTAATATAGTTGCCTACAAAAAAATGTATGTTTTTGAATACTTTTACCCGAAACACAATTTTATTAATATTAAAAATATCATTATTTCTACAACCATTAAATATTACCAATCTTTTTCCTTGTACTTAAATCATATCCTTTTTTTAAAAAATATTAATATTATTATTCCCATAACAATAGAATGTTACAAATTATAATACAAATATGGTTGAAAATCACATAGTTTGTTTGTTTTTGAATATATAATATAAATAAAATATATAAGTAAAATAAATAAAATTAATTAATGAAAAAATAATGGTTTAACATAATAAGGTTAATATGAAACATGTTATGAGTAATTTTTAACCTGTAATAAAAATTTTTATGGTAAATAATATGGTGAAGCTGAATCATAATATGAGAAAATCAGAGCACAATTTTATAAAACTGGATCATAACATTATAAAATATTTAAATACAAAATGCAAAAACTCAGATCATAATATGGAAAGTTAGACTATTTTGTGATTTTAATATTCATATTTATTATTTACGACCATACAGTCCAATCATTTTATGTTCTTACAACCATGTTTTTTCTCTACGTGTAATAACTTAAACATTTTTTAGCCAATTTTTTCCTTTTATGTCTTATTAGATACATAATTGCGTAGTGACATCGGATTTTACTAATATTTTATACAAATCTTTTACAACGCAATGAATGATTTTTTAACCGTAAAATTTTGTTGCAATCTAATGTATATGTATAAATATTATATAATATACAACTTGTAAATAGAAATTGAATGCTTAAATACCCGCTTGTAACACTTTGATTCAGATGCCACTTACTTGTGTAACAACCTTCATTAAAATTGTCGCACTGCTCACTACTGCCTTGTCAGCAGCAACTATTTATTTCCCTTTTTTTTTCCTAAAAAATACATACTTAAACAACATCCTTGTCATATGTTAACTCATACACATAAACACTTTTATTTCAACACTCACACAAACTACATAGTGTCAATAGTAAAATAGACGGAAATGTTAAAAGGAATCAAATGCATTTTAAATACAAACAATAGAAAACGATGTAAAATCATTTGATTACTTCTATTGTGAAATGTAACTAAATATATGTTCATATGCATACACTTGTGAAGTGTATTTATAACGTTATATATGTATAAGAAGGTATTTCGACAGACATACAGTAGCGTTTAAAAGTTTATCTAAAAAATTTTAGGTTAATCATTTTAACAGGTATAACTTAGAATATATTAATTATTACAAAAGATAAAAAAGAATTTAATATTTTTAACAAATCAAAATAAAAAGTAATACTTTTAAAAATATAGAAACAAAAATTAATTATTACTTTTTAAGTTTTGTTCTCCAATGTATACTGGTTTGAAAATCAGAATTACCAAAAACAAGTTAGAGCGCTATATTCGAATGTGCCGAATCTCATATACCCTTCACTCTTTTACCAACAATAATAATAAAATTTATGCCTTAAAGTAAAATTTTTCCCAAACTACAAAAATTCAAACACAAAATTAAACTATCTTAAAAAAATCACTGATAGCTTCTGATAAATACCAAATTTATATACATATGTTTGTATGTACATACATGCTTATACAAAAAACAACAACAATGATAGTCATTGCATTGCTTTTCATATATATGTCTGTGTGTATATTTTTAATATATTTATTTCAGATTTTTGCCTATAGCTCGGTTGTTTATGGACTGATATTGTTTGTTCAAAAACTTGAAAATTCAAAAAAATATTTACTATAGCCTTGTCAAAAACGAATTTTAAAGCTTATATAGAAGCTTCACAAAGTCTAGTAATGTATTTTGATCGATATCTCTATTACTAATGAACCGATTTTGTTCATTTCTCCGCCAGCTTGTACAGGGGCTCAGAAAAGTCGAAAACAAATACGATTTAGAAGCCTTTTCGCTTTTTAATAGTCCTATTTTGTTGACTTTTATTACCATCATTCTAAGCAATATAACTAATTTAACAGACAGACGAACAGACAGGGCATCGTTATTTCGACTTTGCTATCAATAAGGATCTAGAAAATATATTTTTTTGGGGTTTTATATGAATATTGTAGAAATTACAAACGGATTGACAAACCTAATATATACGCTTTACACCTGTGGTGAAGGGTATAAAAATCATGATTACACATTGTTCCAAGTGAAACTGAAGATGAAGCGTTTTATTTACTAAACGCTAAATTTAGCACTTACAAAATACAATGACGATTCTTATCGTTTTATGTTAGATTTTCTACTTGAAATTCATTTCATAAAACTTTTTTCATTTCATAATGTTAAAGGTGACAAACCCACACCCTCACACAATATTTTTATAGACAAAAAAAAACAATAAAAAATTGTTGATCACGATTTGAAGCAGTTTTTTTTTTGCATGAGAAAAACAATTGAAGGTTTGTACATATGTACACTAATATAATTGGGTGGAGTTTTTGTGCTAAGCTTAGTTATAAAAAGGTGCCACAAAGAGAAGTGTCACAAAATGTAAAGGTAATATTATATAGTCAAAATATCAATAAAATTTATTTGCCATATTTTTCACATTAACAAACTAATATTCATTCACCACATTCATTGTCTTATTGTTGAATATTCTGTTTACTTTACACCTCTTGTTGCTCCTCTATTTTTTTTTTTTTTTTTATGTATACTAGGTAATAATCAAATATTAAAAAAAAAAAGATATGTAACGAACATATCCATACATTCCAGGAATAGATATTTGATTGCATTCATGCAGTCTAATATTTTGGGGTAAATGTTTGTCGGGATATGCAATTTTAAGCTTGAAATACGTTTTTCGGCTTTTGTGTTTTTTTTTTTTTTTTTTTTTTGCAACTAGAGTTTTCTTGAATTCTGTCTCAAATGGCTGAATGTTACTTTTGATATTGTTATCGTTAGAAATGCAAAAAATATGTATATTTTTCTTTATATATAAAATTACACTGTAAAAAATATAATACGCTGCTACAAAATGGTACTTTTTATTTTCTCTCAAAAACGATCTAATGTGGGTTATAGACCTTCTTGATTACATTGCAAAACAATTTTCAAAACACATCCTAAATTTCGAGATATTGCAGAAAAAAAGTTTTTAGAATAGTTCCATCACTAAATAACTTATATCTTTGTTTAGGTTTCAACGAAACCAAAATGGATAAGATACCACGAATGCTGATGAAGTGTGCAGCGACACAGAAAATACGTATTATATTCTGCTGAGGTCTAATTATAGTCCGAAATTTACGATTTCAAACTTGTTTATGGTCCTTTGAACCGACTACTGAAACCACATATATGACAGCGTTTACGACGCTAGGTTCAATTTCTCTTTTACTTGCCCCAAACTCCTGGCGCTGCTAATTGAGTTCCTGATGAAGTGTGTAGCAGCACAGAAAATATGTATTCCATTCTGCTGGTGTCTAACTATAGTCTACAAACTCTGCTTTGGTATTGCCAAATAGAGAAAACAAGGCAATTTACGATTACAAACTTATTTAACCTTTCTACATATTTAGTCAATTTAAAATTTTTAATTTGATTTAGAAAGCAAAAGGACGTATATTTTTTATCTATATTACAATATTTTATATACACTCAAATAAAGTAGTAATTTATTCACCATTATAAAATTTATTTCCCTTTTCTTTTTCAAAAAGTGACTTTGATGTAAATTTTTCTGATTTTTTTTTTTTTTTTCTTCAAAACTACACACATTTGTTCACAGAATTTGAAAAGCTATTTTGTTTAGAATAAAATTGGATATCTTTATTTTAAATCGTTTCAAAACTCAAAAAGTTATTAAGTATTTTCTAAGCTTTATGAAAAAATTCTTCATGTATTTTAAGACAACGTATTCTTTTATATTTATTACTTCACACAGACAAAAAGATTTGTTCACAGAAAAAAAAGTACAAAATGATTTTAATCATCAAAGTAATTCATACAATCAAAAAATGTTTTAATTTGTGCCTCTCATTACTAATAATTTTAAAAAATTAAAAAAATAAATTTTTCCAGTTAAAGGTTTTTCGAATTTTAATTAAAAAAATAATTCTAAAAAATACAAATCCTAAATAACGTGTTAACTGAATGAATCAAAAAGTTTATTAAAAATAAAAAAAATATATACTTTAATTAAATCAATCAAGTAGATGATTGAATAAAGATGATTAAATAAAAAAAAGTTATTTGGAAAAAACTTTTTACTTTAATTTTTATTTATATTTACATATTTATAAGAAGTAGGAATGCATTTATACAAGAAATTTTTTGGGAAATTTTTAAAACTGATTAGGATGTCCTTAAGACGATAGATAAACCACGACAAAGCATTTCTCGAGCGATTTTTCACTGCAATAGTGTAAAAGTAATAAATAAATTACCATCATTAATTGTAATTTAACTTAAGATCATGTCAAGAAGTAATGGAGGAATTAAACAAACTAAAGTGAAATACTGTACAATTTCGCTTTCATATCACCGTGAAACAATTTCCCACAAATTTTCTCATACATGAAAAAATCGATATATAAATCAAACTAGAGACATAATTAAATAACGTAGTCAGTTTTTCTCCAGGATGTCAAATTTTCTCTCAAAAGAACTTTAAATTTTCGAAAAATAAACGAGTTAAAAAAAAATATAAAATATTTACCAAAATTATATCAACTCAATATTGGGTTGATATAATCTTCATAAATTCTTTGTAATATTCCTAAAAAATGCTCATCTTTCTAAATTTTTAAATCCTTTTGAAAGGATTTTTGACATCCCGAAGAAAAATTAGGTACACTTTCTTATCGTGGATGGTCTGTAGTTTTATCCATATAACGATTTTTTCATGAGTGAGTATGATTATTACAGGCTGACATACATGTGAAAATAAATACTAAAAGGAACAATTTTCAAAAGGATATTTTACTAAGTTTTTGTTCTGCAACATTTAAATTAAAAAATAATGTTATATTGTAGGGATTCTTAGCTTTCATTTGACATCCATACTGGGTTGATATAATATTTATATAACTGAATTCAAATCAGTCGGCGAAATATTTTATTAAAATAAATTTATTATAATACAATCTACAATTTCGTATGTCATAAGATAAAAATCCACATCATTAATAGTCCATCAATATGCTCGTAGGTCCATATAAAAGGTCTGACTTTTAACTAGTATTTTTGGCAATCATTTATCAATTGCTTTAGGCAAAGTTACATCATGTATTTTTCAGGTATACGATGTACATGATGAGTGAGATCAATTAACAGTTTATCGTTTCGATACTCGAATTATATACAAGTATATAAAAAAAAGAAGGAAAGAAAAAGGTAGTGAGCGGTAACCAGTTATAAAAATTTCTAGATTGCGTTCTTTCTTAAATTTGGGTGATAACGATACACATTAAAAATCGGAGAAACGTGATATACCTAGACGTGAATTTAAAATTTCATAAAGTTTCTTTTTCTTTAATCCATTTGATTAAATTTATAAAACCACAAAATTAAACAATTTTACTTTTAATTAAATCGGTGATAAAAAGATTTCTTTTTATCTGAAATTAAGAAACCCCAGGATAAACCCTTTTCTTTTCTACCAGACTATTCGTTCACGAAGTTATATAAGAGGCAAGCGGAGAGGTCTACTTCAATAGCCTATTTCCAGTTTTTAATCATATAAGGCTACACTTATCCTTTACCACTTGTACCTATGTTTTTTAAATCATTAAAATCTACACCAGCTACAATATAAGCCAAAATAACCAGAAATTATTACTTTACAACTACATTCATCATTTTTCCAATTATCAGATTGTGACCAGTAAAAGTGCTAAACTAAAAATTATATCTCACTCAACTAATAATGATATAATATATTATTCTAACACTTATCTAGGAATATATAAAACTTATAAAAATATTCTAAAACTAAAATAATTTAAAATTTTTCTAAAAAATTTATAACTAATCTAAATAATCAGCAACTTTTCGGAAAATTTTCTAAAATCCTAAATAACTATTTTTTATGAAAAAATATTTGTTCATATTTTTGCAAATTTAATATAAACTAATTATAATTTTTTTTTTTTATTAAAACCTTATTTTTTAATAATCTATAAAATAGTAATAATGAAAACCTAACTATATTTCTAATTAAACTAAATAATTTATTTTTTTTATTTTTTTTTTAATTATATATACGTATATACCATTAAATACATATTTAATTTTCTACTTCATAAAAAAACTCCCTAATAAATATAATTAACTTACTATACTTTAGTTTCATAAATATCCATAATTATTAAAATCAACATAATAAATTTAAGAGAAAACAAGTATAACATTTTAAAATGTTTCTAACTATAAAAACTAAAACCTATGCTAAATAATTGATCACTGCTGTACTACTCATCAACATGCTGGTTCTTAAAGAAATCGTAAGTTCGATATTTTATTTATTATTTTGCTGTAATTTGTTATACTTCTTCTTTTAATATTATCTTCTCTTAAACTTGCATCGTATGAAGAGATGACAAAGAAATCTTATCGCATGCTATATATTTTCTTTTGTCTTTGAATTATCACCGTAAATGAGAATAATTAAGAGTAACAATGCATAAGATCTCTTTGTAATTACAATGTACGTACAGGCATACATATATAATTATTATTATTTTTTTTTTTTAATTTTTTTTTTTTGCGTTTCATTTTACACATTACTTTTGTTTTCTTTATTAAGTTTTTTTTTTAATTCCTAGGATAAAATTCTTTATTTTTTTATTATTAACTATTCTCTGATTATAATTAACCCTAAAATTTTAATGTGAATATTTTTTATATTATCTTATCATATTATCAATCAAGAAAAATATTATATATGTTTATAAAATTTAAATGAATTTGTCAGCAATAAATAAGAAATGAAATGGTTTAGAGTAATATTTTCATGTATAACTTCCAGATCTTAAGGAAAGAGAAAATGTGTATTAGGGGTTTTCCATTAAATTTTCTTCTGGCTTTGAAGGAGTACCATAGGTGGGAGGGAAGAGAGGTCTAGAACCTTAACATCCTTGGTTTTATGAGGTCAAACTATGGAAAAATACCTTTGTAAATATTTTATACTTTCTTTAAAAAATGTGAATCCTTCTAAATTACCAAGTCCTTTTAAAGGGAAATATGACATCTTGGAGAAAAATCGAGTACGCAGTTTTACTACATATGATCTCTAGTTTTACGCATATATCGATTTTTTCATGTGCGAAAGTGTCTGTCACACTGTGTATTCTTTCGGTGTAAAATTTTAAAATATGTATAAAAGTATGTATGCATGTTAGCGCCATGGTCGTCATATGTCATCGTAGACCCACATATGAGACATTCCACAGATGTTAATTTTTTATATTTTTAAATTTCTCTTTTCCATACTTTGAGAATGAAGGGGAAGGTATCCTAACAAATTTAATGGATAAAATCATAAACAATTTTCCGAAATAAAATCCTAGATATTATCTATACTTTGGAACAGCTTTTACATTTTTAAGAGAGGTTTTATGTATCCAATTGTGAATTGATTCTTCTTATAATTATAATTTATACTTCAATAAATAATACTTGTGCGTAAAATTATGTTGATACTAACATTTATATAGGATTTATGAACGTTAAGGTGATTCTCCGAAGAAGGTGTATTGACAAGATATATAGTCAATTAAGAAACGATCCTCATTAAATATTGCTTTTTGCTTTCTACTTATGTTAGTCTTCTTTGTGACAAACACAAATTTATATGGGATTTACCCACGTTAAAGTGATTTTCGGAAAAGGGGTTTATATGGGTTTATGACCGATAAGCATGAAATAATGTAAAATGAGCTGTAATCACTTATTCCTAGAGGACATTTATATGGGGGCTAGATTAAATAATGGTGGGATCATAAACAATATGCTTGGTCCTTACGACCTCTACTTTGCGCACAAGTTTACATGGGCAGCCAGACGGACGACATCGTTAGATCGATTTAAAAATTGATTCTGAGTCGATTGGTATACTTTAAGGTGGGTGTTGGATAACTTTTTCTATACGATACAGTCTACGTAAATCTTTTGCATAAATTATGGGTCGCAATTTTAAAGATAATTCAATGAAATTTGACACGCGAAACTTCTATGATACGAGTACATGGTCCATTATTTCACCCAGCTCCCATACTAATGTCCCCCCAGAATAAAGTTTAAACACTCAAAAATGCCTTAAAAATAAGAATATTTTAATGAAATCCACTGCAAAGAAGTTCTGTACAAGTATCAATCTTAGTACCAAATTTTATGAAGATTGGTCCACAATTGACCATAGCTCCCATATAAAACCCTCTTCGTACAAATGTTAGTATAAATTTTACATAAGTAGGAGAAAAATTGCTAAATTTTATGAGAATCGGTCCATAATTTACCATAGCTCCCACATAAACCCAGTTCCAGGAATCGTATATTTTTCTTTACATTTAGTAAAATTATAAACAGGTGTAATATAAGTCCCCTTCTCGAATTTTAATGCTCGTACACAATGCTGTAGGGTAACATATAGTCGGTCTTGACCAACTATATCTCTCTTTCTCGTTATTTATGCAATTGTCAAACTCTATTGCCTTTTTAGGCCTAATTTAGGAGTACAATGTTTTTACCTCTTAACATAAGTTCAAGCATAAAGAAAATATTCCCCATATTATTGTGCATGTTAAAAAAGTTAAATCATTGTTTATGTTAATTTAATTCAAATTCAAACATTTAATTCAAATTCAAACTGGACTAAGATTTTTTAAAATTGAGATAGATGAAAATACATATGCAAATAACTTGAAAACTGTAAGAGATAAATAGCACATGCTCGAAAGATTTAAGGAGATGTAAAAATATTTAAAATCGGGGTCCTTATAGCTCCGTTCCTGAAGTGTATGTGGGGCCTCTCTTCCTAACTTTAAATTGTGCACTCTTCTGATATGCCTGTGTGAAATTTTATATAAATTGAAAAAGTCGATTAGATTTATTTCCAAAAAATTTATGGTTATATGCACAAAACTAGACACCAGCTTTTCTCCAGGATGTCAAATTTTCCCTTCCATATTGGCTTAATCTAATTTTCGTAAATATTTTATAATTTTTTTAAATTTGTGTATTTTTCGAAATTTTTAAGTCGCTTTGAGAGAGTCCTTTGAAGGAGAAATTTGCTGTTCTGGAGAAAAACTGAGTTCGTAGTTTTATTATCTATGGGCTGTAGTTTGATGCATATCAGAGCTGTAAATGAATCATTCATTTTCTAATTAATTCCCGAATCATTCATGCACTGAATTAGCAAATTTTGAATTAATTTTTTTCACACAAAAAAATTAATTGAATGAAATTTGATTCAATTCAAATGAATTTGTCAAATGAATTGCAATTCGTTTCCAATTCAAATGAATTTGTAGAATGAATTGCAATTTATCTCTAATTCAAATGAATTTGTCAAAGTGAATTTCAACTCATTTCCAATTCATTTGAATTGAATTGATTTCGAATTAATTCAAATGAATCAGAAAAAAGGACAAGCAATTCATTTCTAACTCATTTGAGTTAAATTGATTGAAATTTGAATTAATTTTGTAAATAAATCCACAATAAGCATCACTGTCCTTTGTTATTCATCTAATTTTTTATGTAAAGGTCAGCAAGCATTGTTTTCGTTTTGTATATCATCTAGTATAGTCCAAAGGCAAAAATTCTTAGATTTGATATTCCCATGTTAAACTAGAATTGTTAGGTAGAGGCAGAATAGGAATTGAATATTTTCATTTTGGTAGAAGTAATTTTCATTTTTCATTCCCCCTAGATCTGCTCTTGAATTTCATTGATTGCAACTCATTTTTGATTTCATTCATTTGAATTCCAATTCATTTGAATGAATTCAAATAAATTCAATTCAAACGAATTGAAAATGAATTGCAATTCACTTTAACAAATTCATTTGAATTGGAAACAAATTGCAATTCATTCTACAAATTCATTTGAATTTCATTCAATTCATTCAATTCAATTCATTCAATTCAATTCATTCAATTCTTTTTTGTTGTGAAAAGAATTAATTCAAAATTTAGCTAATTCGTAACGAATTAAAATCAAAACAGAATAATTCATTTACAAGTCTGATACACATATTGATTTTTTCATGTGTGAGAAATTTTTGGGAAATTCTTGCAGGACGCTATTTATATATGCAAAGTTTTATTTTCATTTTTGATGTTTTAAGTCCCAAAAACAAAAATATTTTTTTGTAAATGAGCTATTGTATGGTAAAAGTTTTTGGTCTTATTCAGAAAAAATATTAAAAATACTACGGCTTCTTGTCACAAAATAATTTAAATTACATTGTTTATTCAATATTTCAAGTTTTTAATTTATTTAAGAATAATAAAAATCGAATTGGGGAAAAATTTTCAAAAATGCTTTTAAAAAATTATTTTTTTTTTATGATTTACTTTTTAATAATGACATTAGTTAAGGACTTAATCGCTTTTCTTATCCGTCTCCTGCATTAAGCATATCTTCCCCCTATAAAATGCTGATTTCTAATATACATTCAGCCACCACACCACACGGGTTTTACAGCCATGTTGTCTGTCACTTGATTGTGATAGCTTTCGGTGAGCACATAATGATAATGACGATGATAGCGACAATGGAGGCCATTGTAAAGGTATTGGAAAAAACTAATGGCAACAATAGTGAAAAAAAAGAAAAGAAGTGATACATTTCCAACATGTATTTGATTTGATTGTAAAGTGCTTGTGAAATTCCCACGTTTTATTAGAATTGAAAATGAAACATTTTCCTATTTTCCTACTTTTTTTTCCCACTTGTTTTTGAAGACCATGTACATGCATAGAAAAAAAAGTAAAATTTTTTTGAAATTTAAAAATAAAAGGTTAAAAAGAATTAAAAATGTTGACACTTTTTGCAGTTGTCATTGTTGTCCTGTTATTTTGAAATATGCACTAGAAGAGAAATTCTAAAGAATTGCAAATAATTGAAAATGTAATCAAGTAAACAAAGTTATTTGAAACACACTAAACACAATAGAAGAACAAAGTAAAATAATACAAAAATTATATTGCATAACATTAAGTTTAGCCATGATGATAAGGGAATAAAACTAATTCTCTTAATGAAAGTGGATAGAAGTATATTTGTGAACAAGTACTAATTCAATATTTTCAAAATATCCCTGTCATTAATTATAACGAAATTAGTTCCAAGAACAAAATACACTAGCAATTGTGCTTTTGTGGTTTTGTTCTTTTTTTTTTTTTTTTTTTTGTTTTGTTTTGAAATTCTTTTGAAATATTTTCTCAGCTATTATTTCTAAGTTAAGAATATTATAAATGTAAACTTTTCTTAAAACAAAACTATAATATTAATAATATTCTTTGAATTTCTGGTAATTGTTAGTAGTGGCAAATTGTAAACTAAAGGTAAAACATCGTTGAATATTCAACGAATTTATCAAATTATTTTGATTTTTAGTGTCATGGTGAAAGGTTGCTGATTATGTACAGTTTATCGAAATATTGATGGCATTCTTAAAGCTTTCTTAATAATTGTTATTTACCAGGGAGAAGAACTGATGATGACAGAAATACTGTCGAGTATAAAACAAAGTATTAATATTAATTAGGCTTATTGAGTTTTTTTATACAGAAAAAAAAATAAAAATGGACTTCAATAACGAAATTGCTAATATTAATTAAATTTTTGTTTGATTTTGCTCCAATCACCAAAATGATATTATTAATTAACTGACATAATTACTTTTCATTAAAGTTTCACTTAATTTTTTAAATTGATCCAATAAGAATTATAATTAAATTTTCGTATAAAACTAAAAACGATAATTATTGATCTGATTCTAAAATTAATTAAATGCATCTCTTGATAATAGTAGACAAATTTTATCAAAATTAATTATTGCTTAATTACAAATATTAAAATAAAAATTGTTTTACAATTACAATGTATGTGAAGCGAAATATATGAAAATCTATATAATATAATGTATTATATGTAATGAATTTAAAATGTGTAATGTATGGAAGTATGTTTTAAATATATTTACTTGATTTAAGGGAAAATCTATAATAATCGGTCTTTATTTCGGTGGTACACTCCAAACAGGGATTATAACTATCATTGAGGTAGACTTTAAAACCTAGGTGACATTCCACTTAAAACATTAAATAGCATATGACAACCTGTCTGAAGAAATGGTGAAAGTAATCACTATGAACTTACTTTTATATATAAGTCTTCATCCAAAAAGCAGCATGTTGAAGAATACCTGGTCCTTTTTGGAAACATCTTAGTACAATAATACCTAAATGATAAATTGTTAATAATTCCTAATTCATATCATCCTTAAATCAATACATAGCACTAGCTCACAAAAAAGTCAAGCGGTTTGAAATCAACGATTTTTTACAAAACTATTTCAAAATATTTTTTTTCTTTTTTTATTTTTTAAAGAGCTATCGACTTTTGTCAAATAAAATTAGAACCAATTAGATAGTTTGTTTTATTAATAAATAATTTTTATTAACTTTAAATTTAAAATAAATTAACTAATTAATAAACAATTTTATGCAATATTTTTTTCTGTTTAAGAAAATATTCAAGGAAATTATTTCTATTGGGAGGGTACTCTTAGAAATTATTAAAATATTTGATAATTTCCTACAAATAACATCAACAGAAATGGCTGGCTACATTGAATTTAAAAAATACACTTCCTGATATCTAATCGTCAATCCTGCACAAAAGAAATTATTATCTTATATTTTTCAATTAACACACTTGTTTCATTTTACATCAAAATTTAATTAAATAATTAATTAAAGTATTTAAATTTTTAATCAATTCAATCATCTACTTGATAGATTTAACAAATTTTTAAATTGGAAAACATGTTCGTTTTTAAATTTTTTTACAATTATTAGTAATGGATATAATAATTTTGGTGAGAGGTGCATATTTAAATATTTTTTAATTGAATGAATTATTTTAGTGATTGCTGAATTTTTTCTGTGTGATTAAAAAAATTAAAACATATTTCCGTAAGTTCCATGCAAATTTTAAATTTAATGTTATTGAAAATGTTCAGTATTTCTTAAAAGTTTTATAAAATCTCAGCTTAGTTTTCTTTGCCTCCTAACAACTTTACACTCATTAAATTACATTACATTTATTTTCCCTGCTGTATTATAAATATGAAAAAAATAAATTTTCTAAAATATTTTCAGTGATACTTTTTCTACTTATTTTTCTATTTGCAACTGTTATTCTTTCTTTTTTTATAATTTTTCTGTTGGCTCTGTTGGTTGGCAGAAATGATACTATCATTTATTTTAATTAAGTTTTCTAAATACTTTTGAAAACAAATAATTTCAATGGGGAAAAAGTGTTTTTTATGAATTGTTTTTTGCAACTAATTAGCAGAACTTAACTTTTGAGTGTTTTTTCTCTCTTTTACTGTCAAAACAAAACAAAAAGCAAAACGTTTCAATTGAAATTGAAAAAATATAAAATTAAAACTTGGAAAAATAACAATCTTTACAAATATATAACTGTAACAAGAGGCTTTAAAAAAATAATCATTTATAATGTTTTATGTACAATTTTATATTAAAAAATATTTTATTACTTAATACTTATTTAAAATAAAATTAAAAGTAATCAGGTATATACTTAGCAACTTTTCACAAAAGCAATTTGTGTATGCTCTTCAACAGAAGTTTTCTTTTTTTAAGGATCCTTTCAACTAAATAATATTTTCTATGGCTAGAGTATTTTTTTTTTTTATTTTTTTAGTGGCAAACAATAGTTGATGTATTATCAAAAAAAAAAAAAAGTATCTTTAGAATTGAGGAGTAATAAATTTAGCCTGATGGTATCAGCACAATTTTTACTATCCCACCACAAAAAGAAGTTGTCACATTATATAAGGTTAAACCGAATATTAAATTCCCTATAATTTAGTATTCCAGCAAAAAATAAAAGAAATTCTTCTAACACAGAGTTGTGATTGAAAGGAATGAAGAACATCGACAGAAATTATGATTTTCATAAAATTTCGTTATTTATGATATGTTTTGCTTAATTTTTGTATAACTTTTGGAAGTGAATGTAATTATGTATATAAACTTTATTTAATCACATTGATAAAAATGCTAATTAGAACTTTATTTAAATTTATTAAAAATATTTTTAAAATAGTGAAATCTTGATTTTCTTAAAAATGATTCTTCATCTAAAAAGTTTAAATTTTTAATAAATAATAAAAAAGTAAAAATTAAATATATAGTTCTACTTTTATAGTGATGACAATTTTTTATTAATTTAAAAGTGCTGCTTTTATAGCGAGTATACAAAAAAAAACTAATTTACAAATAACGGAATTTTATTTTACTCCAGGAAAATAACGTTAAAAGTTGGCTCAACATTAGAATTTTATATAAGGATTCAAATTTTGGTATATAGTTTTCTCTTGGCGTCTTATATATATTATTAAAAGTCATCGATAACACTGGTCGGAAAAAATCCTCCTCTAAAGACGAATAGTTGGACGATATGGATTTTGGTATACTAAACGGGAATCTGCTTTCAGTTTTTTTCCATCAAGACTGGATTTTTTTTATGGGCATGTCTAATATTTCTCCCGTAATAAGTCCATTACTCGAGTATATTTCAGCGCAACTCAAGAACGATGTGTACGATTTATACAAATGACATGGCAAAAGATGAGGTCGAAAAATGTCTTCAAGCCATCCTAACATAATTTGTTCAATATTTTCCAAGCGTTTTAGAAATTGGTGTCCGAAAAAAGAATTTTTCTTGCAAAATTGAAGCTTTTTTTAAGATTATATTTTTTATTTTAAACACAAAGCTGGTAATGCTAAGAGTAAAATAATCCATGTACGATCAAAATTGATATACAAATCTTGATTTGATTCGCAGTTAAGTGAAAATATCCATGTATACCACCTACAATCAAGTGGAGCTAGATTGATGGGCAAAAAACAAATTTTTTTTTTCGTTAAACAAAATAGGTAGACTAGATGGAATTTGACAAGCTAAACAAGAATCTGCTTTTAATTTTTTTCTATCACATACTGATTTTTTTTATTGTCGTGACTAATATGATCACCTTATTCAGCGGTTACTTTTGTATAACTCAAGAAGGGTTTCTCATATTTAGATAGATAAAACTCCTATAGATACCGACTAAAATTATCTTCAGGTTATCTTAACACTATAATTCATTAATTGCTTTATTAATGGGGAAATATTTTACATGCCCATAAAAAATAAGATCTTATATAAAAAAAACCGTAAGCAAATTCGCGCTCAGCACGTTAAGTTGCAACTATTTTACTCCACCATGTATCTCCACCCAATTGTGAATAAAATCAAAATTTGTGTATCAATCTAGATGATACATGGCTTATTTCATTCATAATAATACCGACTTTTTTAACTTTTTATTTATATATTGAATCAGAGTTTTTTTTTTAATCCTCACAATGTGTTTAAATCTTAAAACTAAACACGAAAGACTAATTGATCTCTAACGAGAGGATAGGTAGATAAATAATTGGTCCTCCTACTAACGGGATGGAAAATCGGCTTTACGAAGCCTTGTGTTTGATTGAACTTCAATAAGAAGTCTTGCAAGAGGATTGGGGTGAGTCTGCAGTTTTGTATTGTATTTTTTACTGTGCTTTTTAAACTCAACTTTTACCAATGGAACCTCTAAGTCTCTATGGATATTTTCACTTCTTATATACCATGATGCACCCGTCATGGTTCTCAGAATTATTGACTGGGCCCTCTGTATAGTATCGATACTCGTATTACTGGCTTTTGTCCATAATTGGATGGCATATGTCCAAATTGGTTTTAAAACGGTTTTGTATAGGATAATTTTATTGTTAAGGCTTAGTTTTGATTGGCTGTTTATTAACCAGTGAATGCTAGAAGCTTTTAACTTCATATAAAGTCTCTTGGTTTCTGTATGACGTTGCCAAGTTAGCCGACTATCTAAATGAATACCAAGGTACGTAACTTGATCTCACTGAGATATACTTATGTCATTAAATGTAACAGGAGCACAATTTCCTCTTCTGAGGGTGAATGTAACACGTATCATTATTAAACGTAGAAACAGTCAGTTCGTCGCATATTGGTAAGTCAGAAGTGTAAATTAAATACAAGGTAGCTCCAGGAACACTTCCCTGGGGCTACCTTGTATTTAATTTCAAATTGAAATTCTTCTGTCACAAATTCGTTACACTTTACTCTAAATAAACAACCAGATAAACGCGATTCCAGCAATTTGTGGCAGTAAACATTTAATTTTATATATTAAACCTTTGTGTCATACTTTATTGGAAGCTTGCGCGACATCTAAAAAAAATCTGAACAATATTTCTTTAATTCAAAACATTTCCTTATCTCTCTAGTTAAGCGATTCAATTGTTCTAATGTTTCCAAGTTTTTCACGAAAACCAAACTGGTGAACTGGGACGACATTTCTATCATTCAAGAATGGTATAGTTTTCTTCTGAAATACTTTCTCGAACAGTTTCAACAAACAATATTGCAGGCTAACAGATCTATATGAAGATTATACCATCTTCGTAGAATCATTTCCTGGTTTTGGTGTCATTTTAATCTCGCATTGAAAATTATTGACAGCACGATTATTGCCACATTCGGTATTATTTCTGACACAAATTTTTAAATAACTCTGAAGCTGATAGACAGATAAAAAAAATAATGTTAAGATGACTTAAATATAATCTGCATCTTTTAGTTTTCCAATTCTGTAAATCGAACAACCCGTTCTCGAGTTATATTAAAATATACTCGTATATATATATATATATATATATATATATATATATATATATATATATATATATATATATATATATATATATATATACTGACCAATGTAATCTTGTGTACGTTACGCGAGTTATTCGCGGTTGGAGGTCACAAAAATCATATATTTCGCTTATTATGTATCGTACATGTTTTAATAGCATTACAATATTTTTAGAGAATAAAATTTACAACAAATTTTTCGAAGAATACGGACTTTGAATATCTTAAGCCCAACGACAGCTTTAGCTCGGAATTCTTCGGATATTCTACACTCATTCTATGAACAACTTTGCTGTCAGAAATATTTAGTAAAGCCATTAAAAGCTTTTTTATTTATTCTGTGGTAATTATAGCATCGGCATGGTGTAAGGCTTATCATAGAAAAGGAGAATCTCGAATTTTAAAATCAATTAGTTGTTTACACAAATATGCTTATAACATCCTCAAAGCACATTAAAATAAATTATCTAGTGCTGCTCTAAAACGATTATAAATTTGACTATTACTATCGTAGCTCACCTATTTTTTATAAGAAGGAAACCAAAAAAAAAAAATATGAAATAAATCTTTTCTCTATTAGGCCAACGATACAACGCTATAGCACAATGTGAGATATTACCAAATTAGCTGCTCAAAATTCTAATTTTGCCATTACTAACTGTAAACTACTGAAAGGATTATAGATTAGAAATAATATCAGGTCATACTTTAGTCTACAGCTTTTATAAATCATTCTTCTTAGAATCACTTCAGATCTTCTAAATTCTTCAAATAATTTGGTATCGAGATGAAACTCAAATAAAGTTCAATTTTAGATATCAGAAAACTATTTCGCAAATTATTATCTGAAAATTAAAAATCTTTAAATTACAAAAATTTTACATTAAAGAAAACAATTGATTTAAAGGTAGCCTTTTATAAATATATGTTTGTGTAAATTTAATATGTTTTTGTAAAAAAAATCTTCATGTTTTTGTCTTGCATTTAAACTGGAGGCCTAACAAATAAAAAATTAATATCACAAAATTCGATTCCAATAAAATTATGTTTCAAGCATAAACAATTTTCAAAAATCTTATGGAGTTTTTTAGAGTCTAAAAAAAAATATTTCAATTTGAAGGTGCCGTCATACAGCTGTTGTATGCGAAAATGAAAATTTTGCTCAAAAAAGAAACAAAAATATCCAAATATTTACGAAAAACCGCCCTCATTCAATATCTATCCATTACAACATTTTCTGGTACGAAAATTATAATGTATTAATGATAAAATTTCCAGACAATATAAACCATATTCAGAATGAAAATGCTTTTAAATTTGGCCTGGGAAGGATTCTTGTCTGTATTAAAAGGGTTTCCTAGACAGAAGCCTTCTGACATATTTTAAAGCCCGACTTCGCTAAATTAAACTTTTTCTGAATAATTTGACGCTTTACTTACTTTCTCATGCATGTTGTAGAAATTTAAAAACAAAAATAAAAAGAAAAATCACCCAAGATATCAAAAATTTATTATCAAAAATGAATTATAACCCAAAAATGAGGAAAAATCATCCCAAAATTTTGAGATATTCTCCATATGAAATGTGATCCAAATTTGAATGGGAATTTTTTAGGCGATTTTGCTTTAAGATTGAGCGATTTGCTTTTTTTTAGTTTTTGTAATCAACATACCTTTTTTCAAAAATTCACTTTTGTCGGACTAACTTATCAAAATCTCACACTAGTTTGTAAAGCACAGAAAATATGATAGAACTTCAACGTATACCGTTCGACTCGGAATCACGATGTTGCTCCATCTGGAAGGCTGTCTGGCCATCCATTTAAATTTTTGCGCAAAAAAAGAGGTCGCATGTTAAAAGATATCTTAGTCACCATTGGTCCCTACTTGACCACAGCTTCTATAAAAATTCAACATCAGACAAAATAACGTGTATAAATTTCATATAAATATTAGTATTAAGATTATTTTTGACACAAAGAAGTTAAATGCAAGTAGAAAGAAAAGTGTAAATATTCATGAAGATCGGTACATAATTGACTATATAAGGCCCACTTAAGAGAATCACCTTAAAGTGCATAAATCTTATTTGGGATCTTATGTTCGTATCAATATAATATTATGCATTATAAAACATACGTTATCCAAATATAAATCATGCTTATTACCGAAGAACACGATTGATTGTGGCGAGAACATCAGATGATAAATTATCCAACTGCTAATGAAAATTTACTTACTGCCTTTTTCATATGAAAAAAATTCTAATTCTTGATGTAAGCCAACATTGCCAGCAAAATTACCCAAAGCAAAATAGAAAATTCACTCAAATGAAAAATTTCCCAAAAGAAATGAAAAGTTGGCAAAAAAAATTTAGTTTTTTCTCAAAAAAAGTGAAAAAGTGTCCAAATATTTACAAGAAAACCGTCATCATCCAATATTCATTGTAATATTTTATGGTATGAAAATTAATACATTATAATATTTCCGGACAATATGAGCCATATTCAGAATGAAAATACTTTTAACTTTGGCCTGGAAAGGATTCTGGTGTGGATTAAGACGGTTTCCTTTGACCGGACGCAGAGGTTTTCCAACTCTGGCGTATTTTAAACCCCGGCTTCGCTAAATCAAACTTTTTCTAAATAACATGACTGTTTACTTTACTTTCTCATGCCTGCTGCAAAAAGTTAAAAACATAAATAAAAATCAAAAATTTTTTATTAAAAACGAATTATAAACCGAAAATGACGAAAAATCACCGCAAAATTTTGGGTTATTCTCCATACGAAATATGACTCAAAATTTATATGGGAATTTTTTTCGGCGATTTTGCTTTGTGATATTTTTTTGGCAGCCATAACCCAAATTTGTATATAAATTCCTTAGGCGATTTTACATTGTGTCATTTTGCTATTATTGTAATATTTATAAATTTATTGCATTATCTTTGAAAAAATAGCAAAAACTAATGAGAATGAGCAAAACAATAAGAGCCTAACTAAAAATTCTATTTTTAACTTATAAAGTTGACTATTATTTTCAATTTCTTACCATAAAACATTTTTCAAACCAAATTTTCAAATTTTGTTCTAAATTAAAAAAAAAATGATTTTTGTTTTTTGTTATTTTGCAAGCTTATTGTTATTTCTGTTCATTGAAAAATATTTTAAAATTGTTTAATGTTTGAGTTTTGAAAAGCTTTTAAAACAGTTTTTTTTAAATACTTCTTATGGTAAGGGAAAAATAATATTTATATTTTAAAATAAAATTGATTTTAACTAAAATTAAATTTTTAATTTCTTTTGTTAGGTTGTAAGATTTTAAACTATAAATAGAAATTAACTTCTATCTAGTTTTATTAGCTTTTTTGACCTTTTTAATTTTACCTTACCTCCTGGCAACACTGCTCTTTAAGCTCTGCGGCTAAACACCTATGTGTTTAACCTGTTGGAGTATAACGGCAGAAAATCTGCGTTGAAATTACTTTTCTCGTTTTATATGAAGCTTTACGATTTTTGTAGCTCAAATTAATTTGAGATTAACTTAGGGCTACCGCAAGGCTTCTTCTTTCTCGTACATATATTTTAATCAAACTTTCAATTCTATCTAAAATTTTTCAGATGACTGCAACATTTTCTATTCCCATTTATTCAGTTATAACAAGTATGTGAGAGATTGAAGCCATAATAAGCTTTTCAGTGTGCAAATATATCGATGTTAACGCTAGTAACCCCAGCAGAACTTGTTAAATTATCTGTATTAATGAATATAAAATGAAATCAGAATGTTCTGGACATGATAATACACTGTGCCATTCTTTGGGAACTAAAACATTTTTTCTGGAGATACTAGGTATCTCTTACCAATTTAGTGCTTTTGCGCTAGATTTAGCGCTTTTTAATAACGTAAAAGTCGCATTTGTTTCTGTTAGCACTTTTTTCAAAACAAGCGCTAAATTGGTGCGTTTTACTAGTGATATGTCGATTAGGAACTAATAAAAAAAAATAGTATCTTAGGGCCTGTGTGAAACGGTAAAAAATTATTATTTTTAGTAAATTTTAGACAGCTATGAGCTGAACAAAATTTAAATAGATCATAAGGCTAGTAGACATTTTGTTATTTTATATTTAAATTTTTATTTATGAATTATAATGTAAATTTATCTGTTAAATAGAAATTTGGGACCGATTATGGCCAAAAGGCTAGGTTATGAAATATTATTCAAAATAAATAAAATAAAAAGTATATAAATATTTGACATTATAAAATTTATAAAAAAATTCAATGTTGTAAAATATTTACAAAGAATATCAACATTCAATTGCATATGTCTTATGATTTCCTCATATTACATTATTTAAAATACCTCGTATTCATTATTAAATGTTCATTCCCAAAATAGAGTGTGGCTTTCGAAATGGATTTAAAATGCAATCAAAACATTTAAAATTTGTTCATTCAAAACTCTCGTTTTTCTGCTTACACATTTTTAATTTTTTAGTTATAAAATTTTAGTAAGTATATATTTTATAATTTTTCTCTAGTGAGAAAAATTCTTTACTTTTTGAAGTTTACCAAACACTAAAAGGATTTTTTCATTTCATTTCCAAAAAATCCAAAATATATCTTCAGAATTATTTTGTTTAAAGTGGTCATTTGGGGTATATATTCGTTTTCCCAATCCCATCAACTAAAGGATTTAACAGCAATTTCCTAGTTTTACAAATTTAAATTCTTGGCAAAAAGCTGTTATCGATCTGGAATTTTAAATTTATATAAAATTTTAACGCTTTGTTCTGTACCAAAAAGACTAATATTAAATTTGATTCGAAATATAATTCACTATTTCTGCTGAAGTTAAAATATTTAAAAAAAGAACAAATATGGACCATGTAATATTTATGTTGTTACTCTTAATAAAAATGAAACTTTAATTTTAAAAATGAGCTAAAAAAGCGCTAAATTGAAAAGATTCCTTTAACTTTTGTTCAATTTAGCGCTTTTCAACGCGTTTTGATTTTTTTGCATGCGCATTTTGGTTAAAATGGGTTGGAAACGCTGCTTTGTAACTATTTATAACATTTATAACATAGATTAATAACTAGATATTTATGTGAGAGGCAAAAACCTAATTCAGTTGGCAGAAACCTAGTGCATATAAGGATATTTGTGAAAAAATATAGTGGTGTTTGTAAAATACTATAAATATTCATCACTTCATTGTAAAAATGTACACAAAAAAAGTACGCACTTTTTTTCAGAAATTTTTTTGTTTGATTTAGGTAAATCATATAAAATTTTAACAGTATTTAATGTATAATAATTTTTTATAATAAATTGTCTATTATCAAATTAAAGTAAATATTTTTTGATACTAAAATTACAAATTTGTATAGTTTCTATGGTGTGTTTTAATTTAAAAATAAATACAACATATCTAATAAATTTTCACCAATGATAATTCAAAATATAAAAAAATAAATAAGAAATATTAAAATTTTATTATTTTTATTTTTTTATTTATATTAAAAAATATATTTCTATTTCAAGTGACAAAATGTCTCTAAAAATGCATACATATTACGACAAGAAAACTGACAAAATCATAGGGTTAGAGGACTACGACGACGAAAATATAACATCAAGTTTGGACACCAATGTTACGGTTTTTATAATCCAAGGTATAGATGACTAATTTTGGAAGCAACCTTTATGCTGCTATTTCGTAAATAACACTTGTAACGCGCAATTTTTAAAGAAATATTTAATCGATGTAATTGAAGGTTTGCTAAGCATTGGACCGGAACTAATTTTTTAAACTCATTTAAAATATTAGGTATTTCAGTATAAAAACCTTATTTTGGCGTTAATTCTACCAAAATATTCGTAATGCTAGACACCTTACAGCTAATGAAGAGCACTAAGAATAGTTTAGTGAATAATAAAAATACGGTTCACTTCCAGGGTCATATTGTTAGTTGGATGGATATTGAATATTTCTATGATGTAGATTCAACCCTAAAAATTCGATGTGCTCCTAAATTAACGGGTAGCCATATAAACCCGCATCAACTTCAATAAATGAAAGTTCGCTTAACGAACCCAGTTTTTAGTAAAACGGTAGTTTGTAGAATGAACACGTTATACTCATCTGGACTTATAGATTCATTGAAACAATGCCCAATACATCAGAATACCTTTTATTTTATAACAATTTATACGATATCCATAACAGTTCTAATACAAAGAAAAAAAACAATTTGGGAATGAATTATTTCCGGATTTCAAAATCAATTAGATTTGTCACGTACCGCTAGTGAAAAAAACTATGCAAATAATTGATAACGAAGATCATAATATTACAGATTTTCATTCTTAAATGGTTAGTGTATTAATAACGAAAGCCTTCGCAAATAATATTTAACTTTTTGAATGATTGCGGATTCAAAAATTTACCAACAAGACGCTTCTGTAAAGACAATTTAGAAAATTAGTTTAGTTAGAAATGTTTTTTATTTAATTTTTTTTCTAAAATATTCTTTTTTTATTTACATTTATGTCGTCAAAATTTTATGGTGATTTTTTTTTTTTTTTTGCACATTACCCGTATATGTGAAGAGAGTAATTATTTTAATGAAATGGTTCTCTTACATAAACTTCCAGTTCTAATATGTGGTTTATTATATAAAAAAAGTTGTCTCTCAAAACTCTCTATTGTAGAGTAAAGAAAAGGTCTCACACAGTCGGCTTAAATATTTTCTGCTGATTTCCCATGACTTTATATTTAAAAATTCATCAACCAAAAACCTACCAACCACTTGATATTCTCTCAAGAACTTTTCACTATAAATGATATTGATGTCATGACAAATTTCTTTTCTTTCATAAAAATCATAAAAAAAATTAAAAGAATATATTTTACTACAATATCGAGTAAAAAAACTATCGTGTACACTTCAGTTGTTTAGTGTCCAGTCATTTTATTATTTAGATTCTTGTTTAAGCAAAAAGCAGGATATCAGCACATTAACAACTTTTTAACAAAAGATAGGGAAGTTACATAAAAGAATGTTTTAATTTTAATTTCTATAGTTTGACAGGAAGCAAAAAAAAAATAAAAAATATTGTTAAAAACTTTTAATTTTCTACAATGCTACTAAACAATTTATCAAGTTGTGCTCTTAAGTAATATGTATTCTAAGGAAAATTAAAATTATAATATTTAAAGTGAACAAAAAATTAATAAAAAGTTTAAGGAATAGAAATTTGAAGCTTAAACCTGAAACTTAAAGGAAAATATCATTCATTGCCATCTACTAAAATTTTAAAAAGTTTAAGATGCTTAAGCTTCAAAATCTATTTGAATTTTCTAAAATAAAAGAGCTTAAATTTCATTGAGCTAGTAAATATTCTAAAACTATCATCAAATCGCTCTTAAACGTAGACTATTTAAGAAATTTTAAACCAAAATTTAATACTTTTTATTAGTTTATTCCATTTCTTTAACCTTAACATATCATACACTTTTTTTTCGTCTCCTATAATTAAGTAGTTTCTTTAACTATAAAATTGGCCTTCTTGAAACTTTCAAAATACCTAACACTATTTGAATTTAATTATCAACTAAACTCTTGTTATCTATTTTCTATTTTATGTTCATAAACAAGCTCAATAAAAAATTGAAGATAGAGATATAAAAAGCTTGTGGATTTTCTCATAAATGTTTGTAAAAATTGTTAAATATAAATTAATTATATGTGTAAAAGTCATTTTAACAAGTGGTAAAACACTTTGTAGTGGTTTGATATATTAAAACAATAATTTTCTTTACACATAAACACACTTTATCAACTAAAACATACCTGCTGTGTTACTATAACAAACTAAAAACCTGCCAGGATTTTCTTTCACAAACCCCTGCATACATAAATACTACATGAAGAACAGATATGACAAACTTACAAACACATTGATAAACTTATATATTCACAGGTGTATGAATATATAAGTTACACATTAGGATTGTCATTCGAACAGAAATTATCCGATTATTCGAGAAATATTTTTTTTTATTCTTTTCGAATTTTATTCTAAATTTTTCAATTTAGAATAAAAAAAAATTAATCGATAAATTGATAACGATTAATCGAATAATTTTTCAAAACAAGTTTTTCTTAAATTATTATACTGTACACAAATTCTTTTTTGAAATTATAAGTGTAAAAATTTTTGTTTAGTTGGAAAATCCTGCCGAAAATTATTGAAAATTTCATTACTCTACGTCTACACGAAGACATTTTTATTTCTTAACATTAGAAATAACGTCGGTTAATTACTTTGCAATTTTCTTTTTGTTAAAAAAGGGCAAAATTTTCAAAGAGAACTATAAATTTGATAGCTTTTGTTAAACATTTCTGCTCACCTTTACATTTAAATATTTATTGCGAAATAGATTGCGCAACAGATTCTTATTAGTTCACATGTAACACTTTAAAGAGTGAGATAGAATTTGACAATTGCTAACACAAAAATATCTACGTGTAGACTAATAGCCCATCTACACGTAATAGAATATGTAAGATTTTTCTGTCAGAGAATTTAAAATATGCTCTCTGAGAGAATAATCTCACGTGTAGATTCAAATATTAGTGTTATAATAAATATTGCGAGACTGTTGTGATGAGATTTCTCTACGTAATTATCTTATAAGATAAACTGTCAAAAAAAAAAAATACTCATACACGAAGAATTATTTCATTCGCAAAGTAGCTCTGGGTTGGGGAACAACTCTCGCGTCACCGTAATCATTTCTTAAGTACAGTGGGTTTTTGTTGTTTGGCCTTCGAGAATTTTGCGTCTCAATCCCGCATTGACTTAGTGTTTAATGTCACCTAACTGTATCGTGTTACGGTTTTTCGAAGCTTACATTTGTCCCATGCAATCGATTTTGTTAACCTAACTTTTATAAGATTGGCTTTGGCGCAGTACCACATAAAACTGAAATTGATATTAGTAGAAACCATTAAACTCTGGGTGCTGAATTCGGGAACTCTAGCTTTCTACGCGAAGGTGTATATCGAGTGGAAGTTTTGCGGAGGACGCTCCTTTGTAATTAACACCCTGGTATTTTGTTAGCCTAGCAGCTATGCCATTTTAATTTTTAGAGCCCCAAAAAAACTGGATTGTTTGTGTGTGTATGCATATGTATTTTGAAAATTACTAAAAAAAAACAATGTTTTTTTTCCTGTAAAATTGCTTCCTGTTAATGTTTTATTTTTAAAATAAAAGGGAAATATTTAATTTGATTGGACAAATTTTACTGATTGAAAATAATGATATCTCATAGGATTTATTAGAATACGTGTAGCCCTTATTTAAGATTTAACATAATATAAACAAAATGTTTACTCTCTTCTGCCGGCGTTATTTCACATATTATATCAGCGTTAATCTCAGTTGTAGATAGGGTTAGTATACATAAATGTGAAAAATACGTGTTAATAGATTTCGATTTATTACGGACATTGAAGTCACAGTATTATTTTGAAAAAAGAAGAACAGCTTTCCTAAAGATTTAGTCAAACGTCTTAAAGTTATAATAAACGGGAGATTCTTAAATTCTGGAGACTTTCCAGCGTTTATTATTTTTTTAAGTACTCAAAAAATAGTGAAACAAAAGTATGTTATATGCAAATGCTTTATTTTACAGATTTTTTTTTTCATTTATTATTTATTTCAAAAAATATTTTAATGGTTCAAGTTATGTGGAAAAATCTGATAATTCTGAAATGAATGGCGATAGTTTGTTAACTGAACTCAATCAATAAATAATAATAATAATAATAATAATAATAATAATAATAATATTAATAATAATAATAGTAATAATAATAATAATAATAATAAGTTCATGCAAATGCATGTTTTTTGCCTTTACTCCTAGAACAGAGTAAACTAAATATCTTTGCGAATAAGAAAACTTCCTTTAAAATGGCATCGATTTGTTAGTGCATATTTATGCATATTTTGTTGAAAATGCATGCTTTTGCATATTTTGCCATAAATGCATATCTTTGTATCATATTGGTATTTAGGACAATATTCATTTTAAAAATATTTTTTCTGTAGAAAAAAATAATTCTGTAGACTTTATTAAGTCTACATTTCAAAGTTTTCAGAGGAACTAAAAAATATTTTAAAATATTAAAAGTAGCAATCACAAAAGACCGTTGATTGTTGTAAAAAATGTGTCGTCAGAAGGTTCCATATTTACACAGAACACATAATTTCGTTTCGGAGAAGTATTGTCCTAAAATATTTCACAAAACAATATCAATGAAAAAAATTATTGGTATATAAGCCCTTGGACCATAAACCATAGACATAAATACGGACTTTTAAGGGTCAAATCTCCAGTCATTTATCTGAAGGTACAACAAGTTCGTTTAACATAAAGTTGTGTATATGAAACATTTGTTTTGGGTTGTTATACGTTAATACTGAATTTATGCACTTTAGGGTTATTTCCGAAAGTGGATAAATTATGGAGCGATCCTCATAAAATTTGTCATTTATGATCGTTAAAGGACATTTGTGTGGGGGCTAGGTGAAATAAGAGAACGATCATTCCCAATTTCAATAGGTTTCGCCCTTCCGTCATGAAACTCCTACGTGCCAAATTTCAACGAATTATCTTCAAATTTGCGACGGCCAGCCAGCCGTCCAGCCAGCTAGACGGGCATCGTTAGACGGACACTAAAATTAATTCTGGCTCGATTGGTATACTTTAAAGTGGGTGTTGGATGATTGTTTATGTGCGTTACAAACATCAGCACAAACGAATAATACTCCAATCACATATGGTTCCTACAAACATTTGGAAGATATCTTCCAGAAGATATTTACGCAATATCTTCTTCTTATCATTTCGACGAAAATCATCAAAGCAATATATTTCAAATATTCTATTGTTATCATTTTCAAGAAAATTGGGCAGTAAACAACAAAAAGTATATAAAATTTATTTAATTTATTCATTTGTTTGTTAATTTTATCCTCAAAATATTGCCCTTTTTTCAGTATCACCTACGCAATAAATTGATGATATTTATTGAAAACATCTGAAAGAAATTAATCAGTTGTCAAAATATTATCTTGCGGTATCTTCTTTTCTTAACTTAAATGATTATCTAACAATATTGCTTATTTTCAATGAAGGCGTATTGATTTCTTATTGCTTAAATATATTGCCTGTGACGCACAATCTGTCTCGATGGGGGGAAATTTCCACAATAAGAATATGAATATATATATATATATATATATATCTTCTATGCAATATGAATTCGAATCACTTTCGTATTATTTTACTTGTAAGGATTATATTTTTTATGAATGATTATTTTAAAAAAATTTAATTTAATTATATAATTTGGATATAGTGTCAATTTTATATATTTCTATTTATTTTGTATTTCTGTTATGTTAATAAAACCTAAAATTGATTCAAAAAGTAGCAGTAGTTTTTAATTTTTTTTAACTTGTAATTAATTATTCACAAAGAAAATATATTTTGTTTTTTATACGTTCGATTAATCGAAGAAAATTTTATTCGTTCAAACGAATAATTAAAAAAATTATAAAATTTTATTCGATCAACTTCAGTGTCGAATAACTGACAACCCTATTACATATACATACATAATATATAGTTTGGAAAACCCACAGTATATTTTGTTCACAAAAAAAAATTATAAATTCTTTAGATAAATGAAATTATTTACAAAGTCTATATAATAGACTTGAACTAATGAAACAGAGTAATACACAAATACCTACAAATACATACTCATCCTTATACCCACTTGATCACAAATATCGTCTTCGAATTATTCGCAAACATTTCTCTAACAAAACATTTGATAACGACTATCGAAGGTATTTCGAGAGCTCATCTGTCGTTCAGTTTGTGTCAGCAAATTGAACGATATCAAAGGTTCGTTTATGAATTCGAATCATTAGTGATATCTATAGCGAAACGAGAAAATTTTCATTAGCGGTTCATTTTCGATATTAAGCAAGATCGATAATTTTTCGATATCGATATTGCTAACGAATCTTTGGCAAAGGTTCGAAAACGATAGTATTTTACTTTGTTTCATTTTCATTTCGTTCTCAATTTAAAATTAAAAGCTGATTTCATTTTTAAAGTTATGTTTTATTTTCAACTTAACCACATGTTCAAAAAATAAAATTAAATTATATTTTAAAATTAAATAACAATATATAAATAATTAAAAATTTCAACTTTCTATGACAATTAGAACATTTTGATGGTCTCAGAAGAAGTTATCAAACATGATTTCTCTCAATAATATTAGTTTGTCTGTTGTTCAAATCCTCATTTTTTAAGTCAAAGTTTACTGAATTAATCTGCAAAAAAATAAATTGATCATTTAGATAAATATGCTATTTTACAAATATTTTTAGGAAAGTAATAAAGTTACTTACTGTTTTTTTAAAAATAGGATATTGTTTTTTACAAAAAAGTTCTTGAAATTAAACTAACTTCAAAAATTATAAAGAACAACAATTTCCAATCGATATGAGCTATGACTCAAGAATGATATGCACAAAGAAGATTAAAGTAACAAAATATCAAGAAAAATTAAAAAAATTAGTATCGCGATAATCGACATTTTAAGAATTCTCGAAAATTACTGGAATCTCTTCTATCGAGAAATTATCGAGTAAGTTGCGGTGCTACAAACATTCACATGTTATTTAACGTCCAATAATTTCTCGAACATATTTGTTTCTTCTTATCTCAGGTCAAGCGGGTAATAACAAATACACATACATACGTATTCATAGGCACATGAATACAGTCTTGATATTTTAAAACAAATTTCTTAAGACACAGAAAATGAAGGAAAAAGCGATTTTCATACTCTCACATCACCAAGTATATGGTACATGTTCACTATTGTAGAGAATTTTAATTTTTTTCCATATGTTTTACTCGAGTACTTGTAAATACTAGTGAGAAAAGTGTGTGCGAATGTAAGAAAGTTTTTGTTATTTTTTTTTTTATAGAATAAAGGTTCTTATAATCATAACAATATACAATGTTTCCAATAAAGATACTTTGTATTTAAATAATTTCTAATGGAAATTGCTAGCATATAGAAAGGTAAAGAAACTAAAATTTTTTATCACTTTCGGAACCACAAATCACTAATAACAAGTTAGGAGGTTATAATTGGTCAAGCTCGACCATATGATACCCTATACCATTGTGTATTTATATCAAAATTTAGGATGATATCCTATAAGGGACATGTGGTTTATTGTGGATCACTACTAGTATTAAGTGTAATATATATTTCTGTAAAACGTATGTACGTATGCATTATATTATGTTTCTGCTAACATTTATAACGAATTTATGCACTTTAGGATGATTTCAGAAAATGGGAATTATATAGAAGCTATAGTCAATTGTTGACCGATCCTCATAAAATTTGGCACTGTGGTTTCTTCTAATGAACCGATCGTAGCTAATTTCAATAGCGTTCGTTCTTGGGCTATATAAGGCATATGTACCAAATTTCATCGAATTAACTTCCAAATTGTGACCTATAGTTTGGACGAACATTGCTAAATCTATACAGCTATTGATTCTAAGCCGATTGGCTACCAGTATTTTTGGGCATTACAAACATCCGCACAATCATCTATATTTGTGTAGGGTATAAAAAGTAAGACGTAGATGAATTTTAATGATTTGGATTATATATAGAAAATGAATATGTCCTCTTTAACACAGTCATTTAAAAATAATATTTTTACTTAAGAATACACTCATAATACAAATGCAATTCTGATAAATTTTTGTCCCACTTTGATATAATAAAGATTATTATGTTTACTAAAAATTGCAAAAGAAATTGTTCTTGGTGCACTATTTAGAATTTTTTAAAAAAATATTCCAACAGATATTTTCATGCAAATATTAAATTTTTTTTTTAAATATTTTTTTTTTTTTTTTTTTTTTGAGTTTATTTTATAATTCATTTTAGCCAACACATTTCTTAATATAGCGGTAGACAATCGATTGCATGCACTATATATATCATTGTTAATCGAAAGAAAAACAAAAACTTTTTTTAAACTATTGAAAAATCTGTTTAATATATCTTTTTAACTGTATTACTTACATAGTTAAATAACAAAAAATAACAAAAAAAAGCTTGTTTCCATTAATTTCTCAAAAAACAACTAAAAATAGTATGGAACATTCGTTTGTAAGCATTTTGAATAGTGTTAAAATATTATTAGGGAATTAATTAAATTAAAAATTAAGTATTTTGTATGTTTTCGATTATAGTGAATTACCGAAAAAATTAAGTTCGGCTTTGATTTTAGTAAGTTTTGTATAATATATATAATAGTATATATAATATTATTAACCTAAAGAAACCGACATACTTTTACTTAAACTTTTTCAGTAAAGATACCTCACAAATTTTCCATTAGATGTTAAGATATTTTTTTTTTTTTTTCTGAAAACCTGTCCGTACTATGTATTGATACGTTTAAAGTGTGCGTTAGAATAAAACATAACACAAAATTTTCATAATAACTATTACTGCCATTCATTTTAAATATTTTTCTTGATTAGAATATTTTCTAGAGACATATCAGATTTAACAGTAAATCTAATTCTAGAAATCTAGTCTTTTGTCCGAATGCAGATGGCAGAAAAAAAATTTACAAAATAAACTTGGTTCAGAAAAAAAGGAGTCACAAGAATGAATACCAAGCCCAAAAAGTAGAGAAGCTCCTAAGAGCTATGAAAAACATGACACGTGATAGGTGATTATTTTGCTTCTTTAGTCTGAATAAACTCGCATAAAATGACATTAATTGCACTTGTAATATGAGATATTATTTTTAACATTTTCTAGCCAGATTTATAATTTTGTCGTTACAGTAGAAACACTTGGAATTGGGAATGTCGTTGTATTCCCACAGAGTATTAGTTATTTAAACTACCCAGATTATTGCCATTGTAGCGAAATTAGATCCAAACTAAAAGCCCATTAAGAAAGCACCACCAGTGCTGAATTGTGATTATTAATTTTAAATTTCTATAAAGAGATACCGAGAAAAATTTCGTAAAATATTTTAAAATTTTTTTCAGAAGTCATGCCTAAAAAAACTAAATTTAATCTTGTTAGCAATTAAATATTATATAAAAAGATATACAAGAAAAAACTGGAGAAGAAATGATTTAAGCAGTTGACTTAGTTTTAAGCCTAACTTATTCCGCTTATCTTTTATTAAAAACATTATATTTTATTGCGCCTTATGGAAAAATTATCTTAATAAAAAATGTATTCTTTATCCGAATATTCATCAAGCTGAATTAACCAAGCATCTTCTAGGAGTTTGGAGTATATATTTGAGTTAATTTTTGAGGATACAAAACAAATAGGAAGCTTCGACCAACAATATTGTGCTAGTTAATATCATGTAAATATTCATTCAGATTTAACTTCTTATATTATCTGTTTCCACTCATCCTTTCTATATATATAGGAGTTTTAGCAAAGTTCAAAAGACATTATTTATGTAAAGGATTTCCAAAAAAAAAAAAAAAGCTATAAGTCAGGTCACTTCGTATCTTATTTTACCTCTATGGTGCAATGATATTTTTAAAATGCTTTCAGTTTTAAATTTTGTATCATATGATTTTCCATTTTCCGTATAATTTCTGATCACTCTTTCAGAACGCGCTATGATGAGAACAGTTTAGCGATTCAAATAATTTTTTTTTTTTTTTACTATCAGTCAGATTTCTTTCTATTTGATTCAAACGCGTTACAGAACCCATTATTTCGGAATGACTTTAGAGAATTTGTCTAAATTCACAGACAGAAATTTTTCTTTCAGATTTTGATTTTATTTATTTACTTATTTTTTTTTTTTTTTTAACTTGCACTTACGTTCACACAGAAAATTTTACTTCAGCAATTCTTGCTTTAACTGCCTTGTTTTTGTTCTGAAGTACAAAAATTAAACAAAACAAATTTCGAATTATAGGCAACTTTATACCCTTTTCATATTCCCTCTCGCTCGCTCTCACACAAAATCAGAATTTCAACAAGAAAAATTGCTTGCATGAACTCAGACTTTATATTTTATTCAGAATTCTATTTAAACAGAATATATTCCTTCATTATAAACCTAAAATTTATTAAATAATATTCAATAAGAATATTTCGATATTTTTTGTTACTGAGTATCAACAACAAACATTTGTTAGAACTAAGCAACAGATCACAGTGGGGCCAATTGCAAAATTTTTATTAATAAATCTGTATCTCTTAAATTACCATATTTTTACTATTATTTCTTATATATTGTATAAAATAAATATCAGACTTTCATTTCTCGAAAAATCGTTCAAAACGTTTCAACAACAAAATTTAGGCAATTTTTCAAAAATAAATAATATTAAAAAAAATTAAAAACCACAAAAAATAATATTTTTTACTAATATGTTTACAAAGGTCGTTTTAAAAAAGATAATACAAGGCCACTGATAATTCATGTCAAAACTCGCTAAATTCATTATTTTATATTCTATTGCGTATTTCCATATGTGCGTATAAGTAACGCACAATTATTCGATTAAATTTATTAAATATTGTTTATTTTTGAAAATTTGCCAAAAATTGGTTTGTTAAGCTTTTCAAATGATTTTTGCAAGAACAAAAGACTGAAATGTGTTTTATATACTGCATAAAAAAATAGTAGCGAAAATATTATATTAATATGTTTTTTTATGCAATTTAAAAAAAGTAATTTAAAAGATTTTCTTTTTTCATAAAATCTGCACTTCTGAATTCGTTTTTAGCTAGGCAGGAAGCAATTTTGTGTCAAATAGATCTATGTCTATAACTATTGTCAAAATAAAGAAAAAAATTCACGTTATATATATATATATATATATATTTTTTTTATTAATCATTGAACATGAAAATTTTTTCTAAAATTTACCATTTTCGAACAATGCTGGATGTAGAGTGCAAAGCTAAATCAATTTAAAATTTCTTGATGAAGACTTGTCTTTTCAAATATCTAAAGAAAAAAAATTCTTAATAAAACTTTGAAAAAAAGTGAAGGAATTGTTCTACATATATTTTTGGTAAAAAAAAGTGCCATTTTCATTCCAATTTCAGAATGCTGACTTTGAATATTTTCAAGGCTAGACGAATTCAGATAGTCGAATTTTATTTCGGAATGTATCGGAAATTACGAAATATTAAAAAATAAATTCGCTCATAAACCTCAGGAGTTATTCCTGAAAAATGAAAGAACCTCGTGACATAAAATCAAAAATTCAAAACTAAAGAGATATTTACTTTCTAACTGTAAGAGATAACTTAGCTGAGTAAACACGTTTTTTTCTTTATCTCGCCAAGCACTTTTTACAAATGTAAAAATCTTTCAAATCGAAATTGGTTTATAAAAGTTTCGAGTTTTTGAAACTGTTACAAACTCGAGGTGGTCAACTTTCCCAGCAAAAACTTTGTTTTCCTGTTAAGCTAGCAGGTATAATTGGAAACAAAAATTAACTACTTATTTTTTTTCTGAATGTTGGAGTTATCTACAAATTCATGTAGTTATTTTTAGACTAGGGTTACTCA
The DNA here is from genome assembly GCA_932274085.1 of Protocalliphora azurea. Taxonomy (NCBI): domain Eukaryota; kingdom Metazoa; phylum Arthropoda; class Insecta; order Diptera; family Calliphoridae; genus Protocalliphora; species Protocalliphora azurea. The sequence goes on from OW026523.1 coordinate 91,380,867, forward strand.
AAATTATATGCCTAGACGAAAATAATAATAAAAGAACAAAAAAATTTTGCCGTCTGTGAGATTTGGGCACAAATTCAATATTCGTTTTTGATGACTAATGCCTTACTCAGTACACCATCTTGCTCTTAATTTTATAAGTAAAAAATACTTTTTTTATACATTAAAAAAAGAGCATTAGAATGGGGTTAAACCATTATTAACCTTCTGATTATTGTTCCAGCCCTCTAGCCAAATGATTCATTACTATGCTATTATACTACTGAGTACTTATTTATGTAACAGTGTAGGCAATTAATAATGACGCCTCATTACCAAGAACTACTTTAATAAGTAATTTCCATTATCGAGAATCCAAAATTTTTTACTGGGCTGTAACTATTTTTGCATTACTAGGCCCTTACTATAAATTTCAAAGTAGTTTAGGAGATAGAGATTTATTACAAAAAAATTTTTGCAATTTAGCTTTTTTAAGGCTAAATCTCTTCTTTTTATTGTGCTTTTAGCTTTATAATTTTTGGCTTACCTTCTATTCTTTTTTATTCTAAAAATTGCCCTAAAAATACTAAAATGTTAGTATATCAACAACGAAGAAAAGAAATCTTGTTTTTAGATATTATATTTATTCACAAAATTTTTCATTCCTGAAATCAAATAACTAAACAAATTTATGGACTTTGTAAATCGACTATAATTACTTTTTAATGCACTTTAGTAACCTTAAAATAAATAAATATAATTAAAAAAATATTCCTCACTCTTTTAAAAATTAAAAAATACTTATAAAAGAAAACAAAATCACCCATAAACGTGGAATGCTTAATTTTTCATTAGGTCATTTCGTTGACAGATGTTCTAAGTTTTTTTTACAAATTGATTACAGCATCTTTAAAAGATATTATATACTAATGAGAACGAGAAAGTTAAGTTTTTAAATTCATATTAATGTAAACTTTTTTCTGGCATTATTTGTGATCAAGGACTATTAATTAGGAATACCCAAAATGTACCATTAAAAAATCTATAAATTCCTGCTTCCCCTATAATCGTCTAGGTCAATGTTATATTTCTTTTATAAATTCCTACATCTCTTGTAATCATCTGTGTCAATTTTATATTTCTCTTTTATTGGTTTAGAAAATTCAAAAGGTTTCATTCAAATGTGAAAAAAGTATTTCATTTTTATGATCTTAAAATTAAATTTATAATTACACTGGCCTATAAGCCTGTCAACGCGAGGAAAAATATTATAATAAAAAAATTTTTACAAATATATCAAAAATTCTTTTAAAAAATATATTAACACCATTTTAACACTTTTTCTCCATCTAATCGAATTTACATGATTTGAAGCCGTTAAAATTTAACAGGATAATAATTCATAAAGTAATAAATTAGTAAACTTCTTAAAACCAAAAAATCTGTGTAAATGTTCTCCATGATCGAAATACAAAATCAATTTCAGATAGAATTTGGAAAGCTAACAATGAGTATGCAAATTTAAACTTCTTTAAACCACTTTAAGAAATACTACATAATATAAAAAAAACAAATCTACGTATCTCCACTCTCTGAAAGAAATTTCAAAATCTGGCTTCGTTAGGATTTTTAGGAGGAATAATATTATGAGTAAGCCGAATTTTAATTCTGTAAGTCATCTGGGAGCTTCAAAAAGTTCTGAAAGGAGAAAACATGTTTATATATAGATTATCTCCGCTCCCTGATAGAAATTTAAAAATCAGGCTCCGTTAAGATTTGCAAGACGAATAGTTTTATAATAAGCCAAATTTAAATTTTGTTAATCTTCTGGGAACTTCAGAAAGCTGTGGAAAGAGAAGACACGTTTAGGAATTTATATATATATAGATATATCTGCAAATCTCCGCTCCCTGATAGAAATTTCAAAATCTGGTCCCGTAATGATTTGTAAGACGAAAGATTTTCAATTTTCTACGTCGTCCTGGAACTTTAGAAAGCTCTGGAAAGAGAAAAGGGGCTTAGAAAATTATATATATAAATGATCTTTGGAGAATTCTCTATGATCTCATCAAAACTTAGTTTTCTATCTGAGCCTGCGACACAAGTTCAAATTATTCTGAAAACACTTCTTAACATTAGTTTTATTAGCTAAACACCTTATGATATTTTGTTATTATACCCTATACCACTATAGGTTATATGGTATTATGCGTTTGTGCTGATGTTTATAACGCACAAGAAGGTTATCCAATGCCCACTTTAAAGTATACCAATCGACTCAGAATTACTTTTAAAATCGATCTAACGATGTCCGTCTGTCCGTCCGTCCATCTGGCTGTTCGTGTAAACTTTGTGCACAAAGTACAGGTAGCAAAGTTAAAGATATTTCATTGAAATTTGATACGTGGGACCTTTATGATACAAGGACGAAGTCTGTTGAAATTGGTTGTGACCTGTCCATTATTTCATCTAGCCTCCATACAAATGTCCGCCCGGAATAAAGTTTAAACACTCAAAAATGCCTTAAAAATAAGAATATTTTAATTAAATTCGGTGCAAAAAAGTTCTGTATAAGTATCGATCTTTCTACCAAATTTTATGAAGATCGGTCCACAATTGACCATAGCTCCTATATAAACTCCTCTTCCGAAAATCACTTTAATGTGCATAAATTCCATATGCATGTTAGTATCAAGTTAATATTCAACACAAATTAGTTTTCCACAATTGACCATAGCTCCTATATAAACCCCTCTTCCGAAAATCACTTTAATGTGCATAAATTCCATATGCATGTTAGTATCAAGTTAATATTCAACACAAATTAGTTTTCCATAATTTACCATAGCTTCCATATAAATCCACATCCAAGAATCGCCCTAAAGTTCATAAAATCATCTAGATGTTAGAATCAATGCATTATTCTCTATTTATATATTTTATTTTACATTTAGTAAAATTGGACAGAGGTGTGATATAAGTCTCCTTCCTAAATTTTTATGCTCGTACATAATGGTGTAGGGTATCATATAATCGGTCTTAACCGACTATATCTTTCTTTCTCGTTTTTTATTATTGAAGAACAGTGTAATGGAAAAATGTACCAAGAGTAAGGAGTACTACTACAAAGTTGTCGATAATTTAGCAAAATAAATATAAACATTTTCAATTTAGATAAAATTGACATTTCGAGTCGAATTCTTATAAGTGCAGCCAATTCTATAGTCTATTATCTATAGAAAATAGAATACAATGAATTTGAGAATTTTTTTATATTTATAGTTTTTATACGTGATATATTAACATGTCACTTTCTTTTGGAACCAGTGTAATTTACCTTCAAACATTTGTCACTTATAAGAACTTAAAACGCTGCAAGGGTTATAAATGACTTTACAAGGATCTCAAGTTGCATGTTATACGTTTATTTTCTCAATGGCTCTGTGCTTTTGAGTCTTCGTCAAACAACTACATACATACATACATACATCAGCATAAGAGTGTAACAAGGAGATTCATAAGAATATAATGGCAACTTGTTGTCGTTTTAAATGTTCGTCTGTACTTATTTTAATTTTCTTGTTTTTTTCTCTGTCTTACCACAGTTTATGATGAAGCCACATGTAGCAAGCAAAAACATGTATTAAGGTAGACAACACAAAACTTACCTGTAAAAAAATTACAAAAAAATAAAGGAAATATGAATAAAAAATGATTTAAAATTATAAATAAGCAAAAAAATTATAAAGTTATAAATACTCGTACTGCAAAAAAAAATAAAAAATATGCGTGTGTTTTAAAAGTAATACTTGTAAATAGTTATAATGAAAAGAACATACATATGTATGGATACTTAATATATTTGCTTTGCATATGAGAAAACTAATTCTCATGGAAACCTTTATGAAAATGTAAAAAGATTTAAAATAGTTAAAAAAATAAGCTTCATTAAAGAGATAAGTCTCATGAAATTAATGATTGTAATTTTTAAGTACAATATATACTACTCACTACACTACTTAAGCATGACTTTCATATGACCCATTATTTCGGTTCATATGTCATCGGATTTAGATTCTATACATATCTTAATTTGATCACTTTGCAAAATTTTTCATAAAAGTAAAATCATCAAGTTAAATTACACAATTTTTAAGTCAAATTGAGAGCATTATACATAAAATTGAGAAAATTCTAAATAAAACTAATATGTTTTATTTGATATTGAGAAAATTTCAAATGAAATTGCGAATGTCTAAATGAAATTGGGAAAAAGATTTCTTAATTTCATTTCGATTTTTAACAATTTTATATGGAATTTTCTTAATATCAAGTAGAAATTCTTCATTCCATTTGGAATATTCTCAATTTCAAATTAATTATCTCGTTTCCTTTCCGCAATATTAATAGGAAGTTCCCAATTTCATTTGGATTTTTCTCAATATTAATTGAAAATTCTCAATTTCATTTAGGATTTTATGACTATTAACATGAAGTTCTCAATTTCAATTGGAATTTTCTCAATATTAACTTGAAATTATCAACTCTACTTGAAATTTTCTAAACATAAAATTTAAAATCTTAATTTTGTTTAGAATTTTCTCAATATTAAATTTAACATTTCAATTTAAAGTGGAATTTTCTCATTTTCACTTAAAAATGGTGTAGACGCTAAGACACTATAAAAACTATGTTATTGAGCACATAATCATGACATAGTAACATGATCAGAAAGAATATTTTGGTTCAAATTTGGACAAAATGTTTTATGTTCTTTAGATTGTTCTCCATTTGCCTGTTTCATCTTATTAAAAACTAAACATATCTTCACTAATGACAAGAAATTTGAAAAGAAATATGGAAGAGAAAAGTCCTTCCTAACCTGAAATATAAAATTAAATTGTTGCTGCCGTTGTTTTCAGTTATAAAATTAAGATTTTAAATATTATACGTTAGATACTTTTATTTATATGTCAGTTTAAGTATGTGTTGGTACATTCCTGTATTCATAAGTATGTGTGTGTTTAATTGTATTAGTGTTCGCTTATGTTATTTGAAATTAAATAAGGTTGTAAGTGGCGGTTGTAATACACAAAGCTAAAAGCTGAAAAAAAAAGAATATTTTCAACTATATTGTAACAATATTTTCTTTTTTAAACTCATGCCACAACAAAGTTATCTCCATAAAGGGAGATTAAGCAAGAGATGTGCATATGATTTGTATTTATTTCAGTGACTTAAAAAATATACCAAACTAAACGAAAAATTAAATAACTTGGAAATAATTTAAGAAAAAATTAAACCGTTTGGCAATACCAAAGTGGAGTTTGTGGACTCTAATTAGAATCAAGCAGAATATAATGGGTGTTTTCAGTGCCACAACACAACTTATGGTGAATTTTCTACTCTATTTTCGTTAAAACCTAAACATGATGCCTGTCTTGCAATGTTACAATGTACAGCAACTTAGTTTACAACACTATTGTTGCAATCAGCACTGAATGATAGCTAACGTTAAACACAAAACATTTGAAATTCTTAAAGCCGCAGAAAGAACTACTAGTACGAAATTTGAGGAAAAAATTATGAAATAAAAATTTTAAAAAAGTTTTAAATTGAACGAAATACACAAAACTGTCAAGCGTTTAAAAAACTGTGCATGTCATAGGTGCCCCTTATGGAACTCCATAGCTGCTCTTCTAAGGGAACTGTGGGGACTACAGATACTCCTCTGGTACGTAAAAAATAGACAGGCCAATTACAAAGTATAGATTTGTTGCTCTATGATTAGGATATAAGACGTAGTGTGCGAAATAAGCAGACTGAAATTTGGACTGCAGGTTCATCTCCCATCTTAGAGTTTCACTAAGGACTAAGCATTTTTCGAAATTCAGATATTAGGGTAAAATGTGTAGCCCTATATCTTTCATACTACAAGATTTAGGCCACAGATTAACAGATATGAAGCTCAAAAAAACAATTGAAAAAAATACTCAAAAAAGCACACGTACTCCACCATTTTTACGTGAAAATGAAAAAAATTAGTCTAAATTGAGAAATTAAATTTTATATTGAGAGAATTCTAAATCAAATTAGGATTTTTGAATTTTATGTTGAGAAAATTGTAATTGAAGTTGAGATTTTCAAGTTAATATTAAAGAAATTCCAATTTAAATTGAGAATTTCATATTAATATTGAGAAAATTCCAATTTAAATTGAGAATTTTAATTAATATTAAGAAAAATTCAAATGAAATTGGGAATTTCATATCAATATTGAGAAAAATTCAAAATAAAATTGAAATATTTAATTTGGTATTGAGAAAATTTCCAAATGAAATGGAGAATTTCTACTTGATATTAAGAAAATTCCATTAAAAGTAGAAAAATGTAAATGAATTTGAAAAATTTTTAAATCAAATTGGATAAATTAATATAAATACTCAATAAAATTTTTATTAATAATCTCATTTAAAATTTTTTTCCAAATTTCATTTAAAAATTTTTATTTGGACTTTTCTAACTCTTATTTGAATTTTTGTAAGTATCGTAATGAAATTCTTAATTTTATTTGGAATTTTCTCAATATCAAATATAAAATCTAATTTACATTTGGAATTTTCCCAATATTAAATTAAGTATCTCATTTTTATTTTGAATTTTCGCAATACCAACTTGAAATTCTCAATTTCATTTGAAATTTTCTCAATTTCAAATAAAAAATCTCACTTATATTTAGAATATTCTCAATTTTAAGTAGAATGTTTTGAATTTCACTTAAAAATGATGTAGAATTTTCTTTGTTCTCAATGAAATTTTTACTAACACATTCTTTGATTTATGTTTTTTTTAACGACGGAGTTTCATATCTACGTTAATCTACGGTTTAGGCACTAAAGTTTTATTTCAAAAAGGAGCAGACAAATGTTTGGAACTTTTTTGAAGCGGAGACATATAGTGAACAAAAATATGTACAAACTCGATTTTGCTACCTACGAAAATCCTAAACCAATAGAGATAGAAATAACATTTTGATCGTATAGTTTTCATATCTTTTTCTGAAACTCGAACATTTAGGCGTCAAATAGCTAATGAAATATCAGGATATAAAATTCATCCCTTCTTCAATATGTATGTGTTTGAATTAGTTAACTGAATTAAAAAATCAATAAAAAGTAGCATTTAAAAAAAACTGATCATACCGGATTATAAGTAACTACTAAACTACTTCTATGTACTGCAGACAGTATGTTGTCTTCGAAAAGTAACTACATCCGTAAGTACCATCATTACCAGGTTTTTGCTGGTAAATTTTAACTATATATTTATTTCCTCGTATATATATATATATATATATATATATATATATATATATTAAAGTTGTATACATTAAAACTAATGTGACGGTACATTTTGTGACTCATAGTATCTATTATAACCATAAACATGGCAAAAACTATAACCCCGCTCAGAAAAGAAATTAACACTATTTTGATACCTTTAAACCAATAAATATAAACATAACTTTATTTCCTTATCACAAAAGTATGAAATATGTCGGTAATACTTTTTAAAAAATTTATGATTGAAGGGACAAAAATTGAACCATTTTAGTACTTTTTTAACCGTAAATTTAAAACAGTTGCTAAACTCATCAACATAAACATATAAAATTTATACTCTAGATTTTTGCACTCCTGCATTTTTAAAGAAGTGTAAAACAAACATTTCGTGTATATTCTAAACTTTAAAATGTACGAACACAGTTTAAATTGCCTCATTTTCTAACCACAAAAAAAAAAAAGAAAAAAAGAAAAAAAACAAATTTAATCACATTTTTTCTAATCAATAAAACAGCGGACAAGTGTTCGGTACTTTTTAATTTTTTTATTTTACTTTTATGGGATAAAAATTTTATTTGGTACTTTTTTGTACCTTTTATACTTATAAACATAGAAATAAAACTGTAATCGTGAACCTTTCTTATCAAGGAAATATTAAAAATTAAATTAAATAGAACATGTTCTTTATTCTTATGGTAAACTTTTAACATTTTTATTGATGAAATAAAGAAGTGAAGTAAAATTCTTCATTGCCAAATACAGAAAACGAAAAAAAAAATTGCCTAAATAAAAAAATAAATAAAGAAAGAAAAAAATCCTCTAAATTAAGAAAAACGACCAAAACGAAAAATAAATGGACAAAATGTTAAAAAAATAAAAATTTCAAAAAATCCACAGGCGAATATGGAATAATTTTACTTTTTTTTTACTTTAATATATCTTCATGAAAACACTTCCTGATTAAAATACTCTGTAGCATAACAATATGACGTTCCTTTTATTATATTATAAAAACTTAATAAGAGCAACAACAATATTATTAGCGAAACTAAAAAAAAACGTAACAAGCATATTGTTTTCAAAAGTTACAAAAACAAAAAAAATACCTCTGTATGTATATATGAGTAAGTAAGTAAGTAGTTGACTAGTTCCATATATTCGAAACAGAAATAAATCTAAATCTCCTAAACTACTGGTCGGATCGAATTAAAATGTATGGAGAAGTTGTAGAAGGAAATCTAGGCTTTCAGAAAAGGTATCTTATAGTCACCCTGTAAGTAATTCGAGTAAGTAAAAATTTAAAAAAAATCGTTACTTCTATAAATCAAGTTCGATTTTAAAAATTTTTATATTTCTGCAAAGAGGTTAGCGAGATAATAAAAACACGCTTTCTCACTTAAGTTATCTCTTACATTTAAAAAAATAATTACGTTTGAATTTTTAGTTTTTGATTTTTTGCCTCGACTTTATTCCGTTTCTCTGGAATAAATCCTGAGGTACATATATAAGGGAAATTTTTTTTAAATATTCTCTTATTTGTAATATATTCTGAAATAATATGCTGAAAATTTCTAAAAAAAATTTCAAATTCTGCGCTCTAAAACTAGTATGAAAGATTGCCATTTTTTACAAAAATATGGTACAAGCCTTTCATTTTCTTCTCAATGTTTTGTTAATAGAAATTTTGTTTTTCTTTACACATTTCAAATGGCCAGGCTTCATAAATGGTTGATACAGAAATTTTGAATCGATTTAAATTTGTACCCACGCAAGTGGTATTGGTCGAAAATGATGAATTTAAAAAAAAAAAGATTTTTATCGATTAATAAAAAAAAAGAGTCATGCGAGTTTTTTAATTTACTTACGCTGTTTAGATCGATTTGGCACTAAATTGCTTTCCGCCCGGCCGTCTAAAAACGAAGATTTTATAAAAAAAAGTCAACTTCTTAAAAGATTTTTTTTAAATTGCACAAAAACCATATTATCATTACATTATTACTTTTATTTCTTATGTATTTTATAAAATAAATATCAATCTTTCATTCCTCCAAAAATCATTTATAAAGCATCGACAACCAATTTTTGAAAATTTTTCAAAAATAAACAATACTTAAATTTATTAACTATTGTCTATTCTTACGAATATTATCTCGTTGGACAAACAACACACACCAACACATATGGAAATATACAATAAAATGTTATAAAATAGTGAATTTTGCAAGTTTTGATATGAGTTCTCAGTTTTGAGGCCATTATATTATATTTATTAAATGACCTATATAAACATGTTATATATCAGCGAATTGGTGAATAAGTTCACTTTTATACTCTTTTAATATTTTAAAAGCTTTTGAAAAGTAATCACAGCTTTGCTAAAAGAAATATTATTTATTTGTTTTTTATTTTTTAACTTTTTTAAATATTATTTATTTTTCAAAAACTGGTTATTGAAGTTACATATATAAATGGCTTTTGGAGGAATGAAGACTTTATACTTATTTTATACAGAACATGCAATTTGAAAAAAGTCTTTTCAAATATTGGCTTTTTCATAAAATTTTCACTCCTGAATTCATTTTTGGACAGACGGAAAGCAATTTATTGCCATTTGATATTAATCTCTTTTATAATTAAAAATCGTCAATAAATTAGAAAAAAATGCTTCACATTTTTTTTATTGTGAAGCCTAGTCTTTTGAAATACGTAAAGAAAAAATGTTTTCTTAACAAAACTTTTAAGAAATAAGCGAAAGAATTGTATTATTTGGTTTGTACTATAAATAAAAAAAATGCCACTTTTCATACTATTCCAAAAATTTTTTCGACGTACTATTTTTTTTAAAAAAATTTTCCTTCATATACCTCAGGACTAATTCCCGAAAAACTAAATAAAGTCGAGACAAAAAACCAAAAGTTCAAAATTCAAACGTAAATATAGTTTTAACTGTAAGCGATAACTAAGGTGAGTAAGCATGTTTTCTTTATCTTTACAAAAATATAAAAATCTTTGAAATAAGACTTAATTTGTATAAGTTACGATTTTTTGAAACTTTTATTTACTCGAGGTGATTAACTTTAACACCCTGTAGCTTATCTTGTACTATTACAGAGTGACTACAATATAATTTTTCTGAAAGTTTGGGTCCTCTTCTACAACTTTTCCATACATTTTAATTCGATCCGACCAGTAGTGTAGGAGATATAGATTTATTACCAAAAATTTTGCAATTGGCCCCACTGTTCAAAGCTAGTAATTAAATTTGGTTTAAATATTATACTAAAAATAATTTTAGTACAAAAAAAAATAAAAATATTTATCTTAAATAATTTTAAGATTAAGCAACATATTTGAAAAGTCCTTCGACATATATTAAACATAAAATTTTTATAAAAAAAAAATTTTAAATTTCTGAAACCTCCTTAATAAACTAACACAGTGATACCTTTAGTTTTTAATCTTTATATTTTATAGATAAAATTAAAAAAAAAAATAAAAGAGTAAATGTGTGTGTCTCGAACTAATGGTATTCTCACTCATATAACATTGCTAGTATAACGATATACATATTAGTTGTTTCTGAGGCCTTTTTTATCCTCTTTTATAGTTACGACAACTACTACTACTCGCAGATAAACATGTATATGTATACATGTGTGTGTGTAGTTTTTTTATAGTTAAATTGAGAGTAATAGTACTTTTAATGATGTTGTTAAAAGCTATATAAAAAAGATATTTCACACTCAATGCAATATGTTGTCAATAAATGAAATGCGTAAAATTTAATTACGTAACAAAAGAAGGGACGTAACAAAAGAAGGGACAATGCTTTTGATGAATTTTATTGTTGTTTCTAATAAAACAAAAGGTGAATTCTAAAAAAGGTGAAATAAGTATTGAAAAATCTTAAGATTAAAGTAAAGAAACAAATCACTACAACAAAAGTAATGTGACACTGAAACGATGAGTATGACTAATGTGACAACCTTAATAATGCGGTCACACTAGTATAACTCGAGTACATATTGTCCAATTCAAATAAATAGAATTCCAAACTACCTTCAAGATATCTTAACTTTATTCTTTTAAGCGCTTAATAGAATAGTTATTCGTAAATTAGTGGCAAAAGAAGTCAATTTTTCATGCAAAATTAAAAGAAATCACTTCTTAAAAATTATTAAAAAGTCATAGGTGGCTTTAATCCTTTATACTACAATTAAAATAAGCCATATGTCATATTAAGTGAATTAACTATGAACTAAATCAAGGTTTGTGCATCAATTGTGGTGATACATAGATTATTTTATTGGCAACATTACCAGCTTTATGATTAAGTATACAAAACTTTACGCCTTTCATTTTTTAAAAGAAGTTTTAAGGAAAAAATTCTTCAACTCCTATTTAGCAGGTGAAAATATAATATTGAGATAACTTGCAGGCAATTTTGTACCACATCTTTTAAAGTTTCAATTATCTAAATCGGAGTAATCGTTCTGAAGTTATATTCCACTTACACCGGACAAAAACTATTCGGTTTTTGTTAAAACTAAATTAAAAAATCAATTCATTTACATACCTGGTTTTCTCTCTATTTGGTTTTTTTGACATGCTTATATTTATGTGTAAACTTTTCTTTAAAACTAATTTGGTTTATTTTTATTTTTTTTTTTAATATTTTAAACAACATTTGACAAATTATTGGTGAATAAAATTTGTATAACAAATGAAAAAAGTCAAGAAAAACAAAAATATTTTTGTCTACATTATAAACAAAAGCCTACTGTCCTGAAATCAATTGAACAGAATTTAGTTTACACCAAAATAAAAATAATTGGTTTTTGTGAAAACTAAATTTCAAAAATCAATAGGTCTACATATCTGTTTTCATCCCTACGTAGTTTTTGCTGACGTGAATAATTTTGTATTTATTTGTTTTATCTTTATATTCGACTTTGTTTTATTTTTTAAACGATTTATAGTAATATTTAGCAATATTATTATATAGTTATATTTAATAACTGATTAAAAAATTTTAAAAAATGATGATTTCATTTAAAAAAATGCAATTTTTCTGTCCTATATTAAAGCTTACTATTGTGAAATCTTTTGAACAGGATGTTTCATAAATATATATTTTTGCAGTTTTTACGTAGTCTTTCATAAGAACTAGTTGAAAAAGATTTTTGATTTGTGAGGAAAAACCAAAAATTTTCTACATAGTGTCTATATTAGAGATTTTTTTATCAAGACAAACGTCAAACTTAACGCGAATTTGTGGAAGGTGGCAACAGTTGCACAAAAACAACAATATGGCGTATTCATTATTGTTTTTTATAAATGCAGTTTGACAACTGTAACAACCAAAATAATAATCAACTGTTTAACTAAGGTTACCTTGTATATATTCGCACTGATTTTGACGTTTGTTTTGATATAAATTTGCCTAATGTAGACACTAGGTTATAGTTGTTTAATCGAAAACCGAGTGAGGACTAAAACTACTACTTTTTATTTGGTGTAAACTGCATGTTAAGAAAAAACTGAATAGTTTTTTTTTGCGTAAATGGAATATAAGAAAATTTCCAAAAAAAATTTTACAAATTGAAAATTTAAAAGAAAATTTAAATAATTTTGTTCAAGCCTTTTTTTGATTTTATATTAGATTGCTCCAAAAAAGCTGACTTTAGAATTTCGACTGTAACTCCTCCTATGATTGTTATCTTTTATAGTGTGCAAAATATTAAAGTGATCGGATGTCGCTAACACGTGCTGTATCGACTCTGAAATTTGTAGAATGCATTGGAACTATTATTACTTTTTAAATAGTTTTTTTTTTGATTTGCTAATATCAACTCTTTTGCAACTTAATGTAAATGAACCGCATTCTAGACATAATTATCTACCAAGCAAGATAATTATGTCTAGAACAAATTGATTAAAAATATTACAGTTATTAGTTATTAGAAGTTCCCCAGACCATTAACATGTTTTCCAACAAGTGTGTAAGCAACGTATAGACCAATTTTTCTTAGAAATGTTGAAATAAAATGTTATTTTAAGGAAACTTTGAACCATATTTACAGAAAAAAGCTTTGTATCTTACAGAATAATATAATTCAATTTTCATGCTTAATTGATTTTTATTATGGATGATTCAAATCACCAATTTTAATTTTTTCAAATTTTGCAAAACAAATTTCAAAAATGTTAGGAAAAAAGACTATGCTCTTTTATAATAGGGCGAATCAATAAGTCCGTAACTTTTCGAACTTCCCTCGTAGTTATATGAAATGCAACACTATTCGAAATAAGTTCCACCTGTTAATAGACTACTGTCAAATTTTGAGCAAGTGTCGTCATTTACTTTGCGTAAAAAATAGGATTTTTCGAGATCCTTAAAATAGGCATTTGTTTGGTCAATAATTTCATCGTTGGTGCTGAATCTCTTTCCACCGAGCCATTTCTTTAGGTTTGGAAATATGAAATAGTCACTAGGGGCTAAATCCGGAGAATTTGGCGGATGAGGTATCAGTTCGTAGCCCAATCCATAGAGTTTTTCCATTGAGACTGCACACGTGTGCACCCGTGTATTATCTTGATGAAAAACAACTTTTTTCTTGGCCATATGCGGTCCTTTTCTTTTTAAATCCTCATTAAATCTATCTAATAAGTTGGTATAATATTCGCCGTTTATTGTTTTTCCCTTTTGAAGGTAATCGATGTGAATTATCCCGCGTGCATCCCAAAAAACTGTTGCCATCACCTTATTGGCCGACAAACTTACCTTGGCCTTCTTCGGAACAGGTTCAGCCGGAAAAACCCATCGTTTAGACTGCTGCTTTATCTCCGGAGTACAGTAATGGATCCATGTTTCATCCACAGTTACAGAATACCGCAAAAACTCATTCGGATTGCGGTTAAACAACTCCAAACAATCCTTTGAAGTTGTCACATTTTTACGTTTATGCTCAACTGAGAGCATACGCAGCTCCCATCTTGCAGACAACTTTCTTAAATCCCGGTGATCATTTAAAATCGAAACCACACTGCCATATGAAATACCTATGGCATCAACAATCTCACGCACTTTTACTCTTCGGTCGGCCAACACCATATCGTGAATTTTTTTTCGACATTTTTGGGTGTACTGACTTCAATTGACCGTCCAGAACGTTCAGCGTCATTTGTACTTGTGCGACCACAACGAAAGTCAGTAAACGAAATTCACTTTTTTCCATTTTTAGAAAAATAAACGAGGTTGTATGTTTTGAACAGCTGTTAAAAGCAAAGTAAATGACGACACTTGCTCAAAATTTGACAGTAATCTATTAACAGGTGGTATTTGATGGAAATAATTTTGTATTTCATATAACTACGAGGGAAGTTCGAAAATTCACGGACTTATTGATCCGCCCTCGTAGACAACACCATAAAAATTAAAAGTAAATAAGAGTTATGAATTCGCTGTGGAGTTTTTACAGAAATAATTATAAACTAGATTTATTAAGCATTAGTTGAGCGGACAAATAAGACCAAAGATATATGGATTTAAATTTCATGTATTTTGAAAAAATTTCTGAAAAAAGTGAACTTTGAACGGCAATAAAAACTAAACTACAACAAATTTGAAAATTTTGCAAAACTTTAAGTTTTATATTGAAGTAGTGAGTGTGTATAACGATATTAATCAAATAGTGACGTTCTTCTGCTGGATAAATCGATTATAAAATCTGAAATTAATGTCAAATTTAAGGAGCTACGAATAGATACGAATAGTTTTTCGCAATAACTCAAAATCAAAGGGGGTTTCAAAATTTTTTAAAATTATTATGTAAGATATGATTGACTGAAGCAAATATATTATAACTAAAACGAAAGAGTTATGCTAAATGGAGATTATGTTTAAATTTTAAAATATATTTAAAACTTTTCCGTTTCCTTTTTGACTACCTAATTCACCATTAAATCATATCTTTTGTAACATACGTCAAGAAAAGCTTTTTACCACACTTAGCCGAGAATGCTTGTTTTTTTTTTAAACAAATATTTGTTTAAATATTGTTTTATGACTTTTTTTAATTAATATCAAAATTCCATTTAAGTATTTCATTTATGAGGACGCGTTGTTAAAAAACTTTTGTTTTTTTTTACTTTTTAATCTGTGGATGGTGTTTTGTCTAACGTTTAAGTAAAATTTTATGATGCATTAACGTAAAGTCATAAAAAGTTAACAAATTTTATCACCTCATTTATGAAAATAAAAAATAAAATAAATGTATGATGCGAGTACATGTCACATAAGGTCACACATACACAAATATATATATATACACTAAATAAATAAAATAAAGTTGTGGTAGTTTTATAATTACCCTGCAAGCAATTAGGAGATATGTTATTAGATGATAATATGCTTTTTTATCCAAGAGAAAATAATCAAAGTAATATTTTGCATTTTCAAATACAAACATTTTAATTTTTTCTCATATTTTTTTTTAATTTTTTAATTATATTTAGTAATTTTGGATATTTTATTCGATTGGCTTACAAAAGCATACACAAAATTCCGAAGGTAAATTGAGTTATAAATTTTTTTGCGTTTACATAAAATACATTTATTTTTTGTTTTGCTTTTATCCAAGGCTCCAATAGTTACAAGAGATATCTCACAAAATGTAGCAAAAAACCAGGGACAACCTAATAAATTATATTAAAAATGCTGCGTGTATTGCATAAAATGAATTTAATTAAATATAGTTTAAATAATAAAATCATATTTTAGTCCTCCGAATAACATTTTAGCTATATGTTCCAATTATTTTCTAAACGATTATCTGTCGATATTTCCAGATTATCATCTATAAGAATAGATTGCTTAGAAATATTGCTGTTGAGACTCGTTTTCTCCCCAAGGAAGTTTCTTCCGCAATACAAAATCGATTATTGTAACATTTTTATCCAGGCAATACGTTTGGCGAATCATTTTTTGCATTACCGTGTTTGCTGGGTAATATGTTTAAAAGGGTTTCTATAACTAAGAGTTAATCATTTCCGGGGGATGAGAAAAAATGGTTAGAATTTTTAAACTGACTTTATAATACCAAAATTGAATTAAAGTATATAAATAAACAAAAGTAAATGAGTTGCAATCGCTGCTTAGTCAATTGGCATCCGGCTCGTATGACCTTAAACTGGGTGGAAAGAAATTGTTCGCTTATTACTTTGCTTTAATTTTTTTTTTTTTTTTGCACAAATATACCCTCAAGTATAGCTTAAAAGTTTTACTAAAATATTAATAAAATCATTCAAAAATCTGCTGTTATTTTATTTTCAATTTTATTTATAATTTTATATCTATTTAAAAAAAATGCTATAGAAATTCTTTAAATTAAACTCTACAAAAAACCCTATATAGTTCGCATACCGTACACTACCACAAATATGCATATATGTATCTAAAACTTTTCAACCATCGGCAGTGGTCTATCGATTTATAAAGTCATAAAAATTTTTGGTGCTTATTTTTTGGCTTATGATATTCGTAAAAACTAAGCAAATTATTCTGGGTGTGAAACATGGAAGAAAAAATAATTTTATGAAATTAATCGAAACAAGATTAGTGCTTCTCAACACACACACACAAACACACAGATTCTTAAAACGAACTCACACAGATTTATACGCTAAATGATAAAGTTTGCCATAAAGACCCTTTAGAAAACACCATGCCATACACCCACAGGAATACACCAGTAGATCATAAATTTGAATGTGAGCTGCATATATGACGGGATTATACAAATACACAGAAGAAAATGGATTAGTACAAATTACAATAAATAAATTTTGATTGCAAGTGTTTTAAGGGTTTGAGTATAAATCAAAAATTATATATATTTATATAAATTTTTGAAGAAGAAATTCTGCAAAAAAATGCACTTAAAAATATGTAAATGTATTAATGCATTTTCTAACTAATCTTGCACTTTTTACTAATTTAGCTGAAAGCGTATAAAAGCACGGGCATCTTCGTATTAAGTTTTATGTGTTTATAGTGGATCACTCTTTGCGTTAAACGTAGAAAAGCTTAAATATATATTAAAAATAATAAGGGTATTCATTTAAGCGCTTAAGTTTCCCATTTGTGTAATTGTGCAGATTTACGCTACATGTTTCATGTAGCTATTTTTCAAATGTTGTATAATATTAAGGATAAGAAATTATTGTAAAGAATTTTAAATTTTTGTTAAAATCAAAAATACATACAATGATTTTATTTTAATTAACGTAACTATAATCTTTTACATCGCAATTATTTATAATTTTTAAATGTAAACAAAAGGCAGCTGATTTACAACTGCATAATTGAGACTAAATAGTCGCTGAAACTTATAATTGTTGTGCAAATGATTTTCCATACAATTTTTGACAGTTCATTTGTGAGAGTACAAACTTGCAGACGTTGCTCAGTTTGTCAGGGCTTTGCATGAGGACTCCTAATATTTTATTTGGAAAAAAGTGATGGTATTTTGTATAAAAAAAAATTAAAATAGCAAACATTTTGAACACAAAACAAACCTAAATTAAATTGTTGAACCAATGAATCACTTTTTTAAATGAAAGTAAAAAATTCAAAAATCGATGAGAAAATTTTCAGAAGTGCATCTTAAAAATCTTGTTTCATTATTAGTGCAGTTTTTTAACAATATTATTTTTTTAAATTATGAGTTTTTAAGAGGACATAATTACTTTCTAGCTCGTTTTTATTTCACTGAAATATAATTGCAAGTTAAAAAGTTATAAATAATTAAACCTAGATACTCGGTATATTCTTGACCATTTTCTATAAACAAAAATCGCGAATAAAGCTGCAAGTTTTTCGAGAAAAATAAAAATGAATATATCCATTTTATTCCCTAGCATAAATGTCTGCTTAATTTCAATTCATGAAAATTGGACGATACAAAATCAAAAATCGTAATTTTTCAGGGATTTCTCCTGTAATTCATGATATATAAAATTCTCATTCTATATAGAGCTCAAACAAAAGAAAGATTCAAATTATTATACTCTTCTCTATTTAAGTTCTGATACCTAGCAGACAACTTTCTCAATTCACAACAGTGTCATAATAGTTATTTGTATACAAAAACAAACTAGGCAAGTTGTAGTAATATAAAAACTGCAAGTTAGAGTTTTTCCCACTTTTAAATGAAAAAGTTGTAAGAGAGGAGTGATAAAGAAAATAGTAAGGAGTACTTTGCTTTTTACTTTTTATTTGAGTCTTATGCATAATGGGAAACAAAGTGGAAAATGTAATCAATTTAAGTTGATTTTTGAAAGGTGTTTTGTTTTTCTTTTTTCTTTTTATACCGTTATTTTTTATTTTGAACAAATGTACATTTATATTTAAAATTAATTGCATTATCAAGATAAGTTCATTTCATTGCTCTTTTATTTTTGGTATTTAAAATTCAGAGGATTATTTTTCACTTTAATTCATTTTTAGTAAAATAAATGTAATTTTATGATTTTTATTTTTTCGAGCAGAAATTTTTTTTTTTTTTTCTAACTAATGTGAAATTTAGTTTCTAAAATTATATTGATAGTAAAGTCAAATCACCAAAATGAAATAATTATCAAAATAAATATAAATATCCAAAATAAAATAATTGCCAAAACTTTAAAAGACACCAAAAGGAAAAAAATCAACTAAAAGGAAAAAAATCCCAAAACCAACGAAAACTGCCAAAATAAAAAAGTTATCAAAAAAAAAATAATAATAATAAATAAAAACATCTGCAAAAAATAAGAAAAAAGATATTTTAATCGTTTAAATTCGAAAACAAAAAAAATTTAACAAAAATAAGCTTTATTTACACTAAACTTTTTATTGCAGTGCGATAGGGATAGCGAAGCACCCTATGATATATAAATTATAATTAGGTTCAAATGATATGATTACAAGTAAATGGAATTTGACGTGCCACAGTGGTGCCAAAATGAATTTTTTGGAAATAATTCTGTAACTTAAGGGCATCTAAATAAAATTTCACAAGGATAGAGCTGAGGTGCTTTTCGGTTGATTTGGAGTAGCACAGCTCAATCGCGGGTGTAAACTTCCAATATGCATTTTTTTTTAATTCGCATTAAATTCATTTATGACTTGAATCTAAAAAGAAAAAACACATATAGATAGTCATTATAAATCTCAATAAAAATCATGCTTAGACATGACATTTATCTATTTGAGTTTAAGTGATATTTGCATCAAAGCAAATTTTAGCCTCATTTATGACCTAGTTTTTTTAAGTTTTTTAAATTGGCGGCTTTACTTTAGGCCCTAAAATTTTTTGAAAATATTAATCTAGGATTGAAAGTTTATAAAATATTTACATTTTTGAGGTTATTTTTCAAAAAAATGCTAATATTCTCCCACTTTCAAAATATTTTTTTTTGTCCCGAACTATTAAATTTTTGTAATGGTTCCAAAGAAATATTAAATGTGTGTAAAGCAAAATTGGAGGCGATTTGAACAAAGGTTTCCCCCAAGCTCTATCCAAACTTTGTCAGTTTTGAAAAAGCTTTTTAATTTCTTTGCATAATTCTCAAATATCGAAGCCGAGATCTACAAAAAAGGTATATTGGCTATATAACCCCATAGGTTAGGTTAGGTTGGAAAGGGTGGCGCATTCACGCCTACACCCAGAGGCCGAACGGCTCATTGTGTACCCTTTATGAAAGGAAGAAAAAGAAAAGTGAAACCTATACCCAATCAATCAGTTATGATTGTTCCTAAGCCATTTTATTCCCATTACAAACCCTATGAGGTTGACAAGTTCTTTGCCACTAACCTCACCTAGTTCATGTAGTGAATGGCTTCCAAACCACTTCAACCTATTACGCTGAAGCCCTACGCAGTGACAGAGTATGTGCTCCACTGTCTCTAGCTCCTCAACATCATCGCACGTTCTACAAAAGTCTGCTGTGCCAATGTCCCACTTACTCATCATATTCCCTATTGAGAAGTATAACCCTATATGTTGGTTAAATATACAAAAAAATATTGACTTTTTCATTAAAAAGCATTTTAGGACCACTGTCCGTGCTATTCCAGATTCTGCTTTACTTTATTTATTTTTTCACGTACTGAGATGGGAATACTAATATAACAATATTATTAAGCCGACACATTAGTACAACTCGACAACTATTTGTTCAGTTTAGATAAATAAAATTCCGCTTATCCGCTTAATAGTTTTTCATGCAAAATTGGAAAAAATTTGCTTTTTAAAAGTTATTATAAAGTTAAAAATGGTGGAATATATATCATGAAAATTTATAAACAAATAATAATTTTATTCACAATTAACCAAATATCTTTAATACAAATTTTATGCAAATTGTGTTCGTATACCTAATATTTATAATATTTATTTACTATACGTAATATTAAGTGTACGTAACATTTTTTATATACGTGTCTTTAATTAATTATGAATAAGATTAAGATTTATGCATCAGTTTTAATGATAAATTTCTTGTTTTATTCGTAGCTCTACTAACTTTATGATTAAATATAAAAAAACTTAACTCATTCAGTCAACATTTATTCGAAAGCATTTATCTCTTTTATAAGAACTCAAAAAATTTCTTTCACTGTAAGCTCCATATTAAATATTAATATCCTTACATTTATGTATTTGCGTATAACGTATACATATTTGGCCTTGGTAACATGAGAATATATAAACAAATATGTTAAATATGATTTCATTACTTTTTACTCCCATGCTACGTTTAGCCAAATCATGTTGGAAATTTGTTTTCTTATATAATAAATACATGAGAAAAATCAAAAATCTCCCCAAGAAAAAAACAACACTAAAAATACCCTTAAGGTTATTTTATGGTTGATTTTCTCATTTAGAATACAAGATTTCTTATCTAAATGAGGTGCTTAATATAGTCAATGAAAATATTTTATCATTTATGTACGAAAAGAACATTAAAAAAATACCAACATACACAAATAATGAATGACTGGAATTGAGAAAAGTGAATTTTCATATTTATATGAGCAGATTTGTTAGTAGTTTGTTTTGCCACCATTATTTTTGGGACCTTTTTATAGAGGATTTTAATTAGGGTTTCATTTTTTCCCTCACTATCTTTTTTGTTTTTTTTTTTTTTTTTTTTTTTTTGCTCTTTTATATTTTAACATTTATGTGTTCGCTTAATAATTGGTTTAATAAAGTAATATCTTGGTTTATTGTTAATGTTTTTAGCTTAAAAGCTTTAACGGGCAGCTAGCTGTTATTAGAGTAGTATGAAAAGTATTGGTATGAAAAATAAAAAAAAATATTTAGAGTTTGAAGAAAAATACATTAATATTCTGCAATTTTCTTTAATTATAGTTTATTTATAATGTTATTATAGTATTCCTTTCTATTGACTCATTAATTTGTTAATATGTATATAAATACGCAATCATATAAATATACGTTGCACAGTGGTCCCAATTTTTTTTTTTTTTTTTTTTTAATAAATCCGTAACTTGTGAACTGTTTTAGATATCTAAATAAAATTATACATGGTCAAAGCTGAGATATTTTCAAGTCGATTCAGAGGAGCATAGGCGCTTAACTGGTTATGGGTGGTAGAGGATAGACCTCCAAAGTTAATCACCTCGGGTATGTAATTTTTTTAAAAATTCGCCAAAAATTCATTTATGACTTGAGTAAAAAAAATTTTACATATAGGTAGGTAGTCCTTATAAATCTCTACAACATGCTTATATGTGGAGATTATCTGTTTTTGTTTAAAAAATATTTCGGTCGATGCTAATTTTACCCCCATTTTTGGCCTCGTTTTTTTTTAAAGTCTTTTAAACTTGTGCACTAAATTACGGTCCTAAAATTTTTTGAAAATATCCACTAGATTTCCAACAAATCATAGAAAACGTAAATTTGTGTAAAGAAAAATTGAAGGCGCTTTGGGTAATGGTTTTCCCCAAAACCTATTCAAACTCTGTCAATTTTGAAAAAATTTTTAAATTTCTTTTTTTTTAATTTCTCCAGACCATGACCTGAAAAACTTAAAATTTGAATTTTAAGATTATTTTTGAAAAATAATGTTAATTTTTAAACCTAAATGAAATTTAAACGAGCAGAGATATTCCAATGAAATTTTTGCATAATATAGATAAACTTGCTTTAAAGCAGCTAATTGAAAAAACCTTCACTTTTTCGTACCAAAATTCTAGAAATCCCTTCCCGGTGTAAACTTGTTTCAAAAATTGACTTTGTTTATTAAAATTAAGGCATTGTAAATGGCGTGGATCAGAAAATAGTTTTTGTGTGTTCCACCAATATATGAGGGTCATAGCCAATATATTTTTTGTTGATCTCGGCTTTGACATTTGAGAATTAAAAAAAAAAAATAAACAACTTTTATTAAAAATTGACAAAGTTTGGATAAGACTTGCTTTACACGCATTTAAGATTTATTTTAAAAATATTACAAAAAATCAATAGTCCGGAACAAAAAAATTTAGAATTGAAAGAATTAATACCACCTTTCTAGAAAATAGTCCCAAAAATTTAATTTTTATTAAGTTTCCACTTTAGATTTTTTGCAGAAATATTATTTAGAACTTTGTAAGAAATCTAGAAGATATTATTATTTAAATATCTATTAAACTAAAAGAGATCACCTACATATCCATATGAAATTTTTTTTTTTACATTCAAGTCATAATTTTTTGCGAATTTAAAAAAAAAATTACATACCCGAGGTATCCAACTTTGGAGGTCTAAACTCTATCACCATGACCCACTAGGTTCCTGTGCTTTTCTAAATCGACTTAGAAATACCTCAGCTATGACCAACTATAATCTCGTATAGATATTTCCAACGGTTCACAAGTTACAGAATTATTTCCGGAAAAAAAGCGTTATAGGACCACTGTGCATTGGCTGTTAACAATATGATATAAGACATTTTAATGTATATTTACAAAAATTTATTAGCTTTTGTCAGCTAAGGACTGCACTCGAACAAATCCGTGCACACTTTAAGGCTTATAAGTTTTATTGTACGTGAAAAAATTAACTAATTAACATTTGCTATTATTCTCAGTTACTCTGCCATATAATTAGTTTTTCTTTAAAAAAAAGAAAATTTAACAAAATTCATGCAAACAAATAATTCAAATTTATATTCCAAACACATTTCGACCATGTGAAACAATTGTTAGGAATGGAGCTCAGTTGGAAAATTCAGTTTTTTGAGTCATAAGAAATACAAAGAGTTCAAAAGAAGCCCTGATAACTAAAGAAAAAGTTGATTTACCGACTACAGAATTACAGAAAAAATAATAGGAATTTTAAGAGAAAATCCCTACATTTCTCGATGGAATGTGAGTCATTCGCTGGAAAAAATCTGAAGGTAAAAGAGACGAAAATTACTGAAACTATTTTTTTTTTTTTTTTTTTCAAAAATATGAATGTTGCCAAAGGGTGATAAAAATTACGTACTAAAAGACTTTTTACAACATCTCGATCATGAATTTCACATTCCGCTGATGTTATGTGATATCCATAAGATAAATATGGTGTAAAAAAATATACATGTGAAGAAAAAGATACTTCATTCATAACAAATGATACATTTTACAGGGAAATGGAGAAAAAATTCCTTCCTCTCAACGCAACGAATTCCATTTTGTTTGGTATCAACTCTTTAGTCATTAATACAACAATAAAATTAGTGAGTGATATCAAACAAATGGTGCTACTGTATAGTATGCTAGTAGGTCAATCCGTTTAACAGTCCACAACTCTATCCATTTTAAATGTATTGTGTCGTAGTTAAAAAATATTTGAAGAATACTTAAGTCGGACTAAAAAATTAAATAGAGTTTAAATAGAAGTGGACACATTTCAGCAAAACAGTAACCGAATACTCCATAAGAATAATACAATAAAGCTTATATTGAGGGTATTCCAGAAAATATTAAATATTTTACTAAAAACTAATAAGAAAAAAACGAAAAAGAAAGATATACACTATTGTGTAAGAGCATAAAAATTCGGGAAGGGGACTTATATTACATATGTGGTAAATTTTACTAAATGTAAAATAAAATATACAAATACAGAATAATGCGTTGATACTAACATCTACATGATTTTATGCACTTTGGGGCGATTACTGGAAGTAAATTATGGTAAATTATGGACCGATTCTTATAAAATTTGGCAATGTTGTTTCTACTTATAAAACTTATTTTTATCGAATAATAACTTTATACTAATATTTGTATGGGATTTATGCACATTAAAGTGATTTTTGGAAGAGGTGTTAATATGGATGCTCTGGTCAATTGTGGACCAATCTTCAGAGAATATGGCACAAAGACTGATACTTACACAGAACTTCTTTACACCGAATTTCATTAAAATATTCTTATTTTTAAGGCATTTTTAAGTGTTCTAACTCTATTCCGGGGGACATTTGCATAGGGGCTAGGTGAAATAATGCACCGATCACAATCAATCTCAAAAATCTTCGGTCTCATGTCAAGGAGTCCTACATGCCAAATTTCATTGAATTACATTTAAAATTGGGACTGGTACTTTTTGCTCAAAGTTTACATGTACAGCCAGCCTGCCGTCCACCCAGTCAACCAGACGGACGGACCGACATCGTTATTTAAAAATGGATTGTGAATCGATTGGTATACTTTAAGATGGGTGTTGGATAACTTTTGCTATGCCTTACAAACATCAACACAAATGCATAATACCCCAACAACCTATAGTTATATATTCCATGAATATCCCTAATACTTTACATATATTTTCTTTCAACAAACACATTTATTAATATTTTTTCTTTTATTACACTTTATCAAATATTTTTAATATTATCATTATTTTACTCTCTGTTTAATTATTAAACATTTTATTTCAATTATTTTTATCGTTCTTCCTTAAATTATCCTAAACTAGTTCTTACTGTTATATCTGCGCAATATTTCAATCGTCCAACTAGAAATTATACTTCTTTAAAAATCAAATATTTTCGAACCAATTATGCCAACTTTGATCCCATGAGACGTACATGATGTCAATTCAACAGCTTTTATCGTTTTTTTTTTTTTTTTTTTTTTTTTTTTTTGTTTCTAAGTAAATCCAATTCGCATTAAGAGGAGTATTTTTTAACTTAGTTAAATAATAAGTTTTTGTTATTGAATGATTATGAAAAATATTTTATTGTAAATAGCTTTAAGAATAATATATGTGCTAGCCTGTAAGAAATTGTAATTTCATTGTCTATTAAATAAAATAAATAAATAAAATAAAAAATAAAAATAAAAATCTCTGATATCTTTCAAATAAGAAAACAAAACCTTTTCATGACATATATACATACATACATACATGCATAGATACATACATACAATAAGAGTAGTGATAATTATAGTTTATAATTCGGAATCCAGGGAAGTCGAGAATATTTTCCTATTGTCCCGGGAAATTTAGATCCCTATAATTATATATACTATATGTTATTACATATATATATATATTTTATTACCATTTTTTTTAAAGAATTTTTTTAAATGAAAGAAAATATTGTTGGAAAATACCGAGTTTTACACAACTGCTGACCCCTTATCACTAGTTAGCTGGCCATTTTATTTACAATATTCATACATGTCATTTACATCACAATAAAGTTTTACCACTTTTAAAAATCATATCCTCGAAACACCACTACCAAGAGTATGGAAAACAATAAAAAAGCTGACGTCGGAGTGTTATTCATTTCTTTGTTATTTTGTTCATGAAATGTTAACAATGCTTTAAGCGGAAATTTCGTTTCATTGTTCTACAGACCAGCAATGTTGCCAGCAGCCGAGAAAAGAAGAGATTAAATTCAACTTTAAAAAAGGTTAAAAACGGCTAAATATCCCAAAAAATAAGGCCAGAAAAAAGTTAACATTTTTTCTTCAATTTAAGAACTTATTTTTTATTGTTCTCATTAGCTTTTTTATATTTTTTAAATATATTGTAACAAATTTATAAATAAAACATAGAACAACTGTCAGTAAAATGACCCAAATGAAAATTCGCACAAAAAATTCTCATACAAATTTGGGTTATATTTCATATGAAAAATTACCTAACGTTTTGAAGCGATTTTTCTAAAATTTATACTATAATTCCTTTTTGAGTAAGAATCTTTAAGTTTTTGGGTAATTTTTCGCTCTTATAAAAATTTTCTAAAATTATGTTTATAAATATTTTTACGGTTAATGAAGTAAATAAAAAAATAATTATAATAATCAATTTAGTAATAATTCCATCAAATTAATTATTATTATCATTTTAATATATTAGTTGTTCTTGATTGGGATAATGAAGCGCCGCAGGCGAAAATTTTTGTTAAATATAAAAAATATAGATTTTTGTGTGTGAATAAGTACCCAAAAATGTTTAAATTAATAAATCTGTAAAAATAAAATTAGTAGCAGATAATAAGAAATTATTTTCTTCTTTTTTGAAATAGTAACATTTTAGCATTTTTAAGGTAATTTTAAGAATCAAAAAAGGCTATAAAAAAGGCTAGAGGCTAAAACGAAAATTTTTAGCCTAAAAGCAAAATATAAAGGCTAGATTTAACCTTAAAAAGTCTAAACTGGCAACACTGCAGAAAAGTATGTGTATGCAATTGTGAGAGAGTGTAAGTATGTAATATTTGACTTTATTTCTTCTTTTGTAGCCCTTTGGTAATTTTTGAAATTTAACCTTTTATTTACAATGTTTAAGTAAATAATGCAATACTTCATTTTTTATTTTTCACGTTTTCTTATTTTACTTGTGTAAGTAAACACAAGAACCTGAAAAGAATAAAATAAAGAAGTTTAAGGGCTAAATACAAGTTAAATAGAATATCAAATACCCTTAGTTTTTAATACAATATTTAAGACAAAAGAAAGGGATTACAACTGAATGATGGTAATTGTAGTGCGGAAAAGAACAAATTTGGAATATTAAAATTACGGATCGAAAAATAGCCCATTTGTATTACGTAGTTGTGCTAATGGAATGAGCCTCAAAGTCAATGGTTAAATTTTCAGACAGATATATAGGCATAATTAAATCATTATAAAGTTTCAGTATAATTGGGTTCTGAATTATTAACAGAAAATTTGAATAAGTAAAAAATTGTATTAAGTAATATTAAAATTTTCGAAATATAGAAAATTTTATTTTTATATTTTAGAATTAATTTGAATTAATTGTACAAATTTAAAGTCCATAATGTATATAATATAAATATTTGTGACACAATTTGGAAATATATAATGGTATAATTATATCCGTACGCATGTCCGCATGGACAGATTAAAAAAAAAATACTTTAAAATTAAAAGGGTTTTTGAAATGTATTGAAATCATTGATCGGCACCCATAGTACTTATAGGCCGAGTGTTATTCGGCATTTTCACATACACAATACGAACAAATAATGAGCGTAAGAAATTAAAAATTTCATTCAATTGTCTGCTTGCTTTTAACAAATCCCTAACTGTCTTAAATTTTAAACAGACACACAAATAATTTCGAATTTTATCATCCTTCCTTTGTGCCGATCAATGGCTTAAATCAACGGGATCGAATATAATCGGCTATTTTCAGAGATATGACAAGAACATTAATGAAACATTTATCTTTGAAAGTGAAACCGATAAAGAAATCATTTAGTAGCATGCTAGCATTTTACAAAGCAGTCCATATTGCAACGCTTTATAGAAAAAAGTTAGCCATCTATTTATTTGATTCAATTAGAAATTTTTTTCAAATTTACAACTCTCACAAAAATGATTGTACAAATTTTTCCAATTAAAAAATTTATTAAATCAATCAAGTGGGTGATTAAATCAATTAAAAAAGTAAATGAGAAAAAAATGTTACTTGAATTTTATTTTTACTATTTCCTTTATTTATTTTTGCTTCATTGTATTAATTAAATTTTGATGCAAAAGTAACACAACTATATTAATTGAAAAATATTAGGCAATAATTTTTTCTGTGTTTTTAGAATAGGTACAATGTGAATTTATGTGAAAAGTAGTAAGAATACTAGCCACTAACACATTCTTATTTAAAAGCCTCTCTTTCTGGTTATCGCTGTTTTAAATGCTAGTCAGTGTTTTACAACAATATTTTGTTTAGTTTTAAAGCAGATCTGGACTAACAAATAACTCGCGCTTCATAGTCATTAGCTCTTAAGGATGATCAGGACCAGTGCTGGCGTTTGGTTACATTTGTTACATTTTTCGTAACTTTTCAACGCTCCACGTAACATGTATATTTTTTGTTTTTGGCCTTATTTTCGTAACTATTGATTCTTTCAATAAAATTAAAGACTATGTGTAATAATTATATCTTAAAAGTAGATAATGTAAATATAAATCTAAATTTAGAACAAGTAAGAAGTATTTCGTGACTTTTTTAACATTAAATCTGTTAAAGACAGCTAAATTTGAAATATGCTCTTTTTCAGTCCCCAAAATTACATAAAAAGTAACCTTACTGATATTTTTATGAAAAAAATTATATTACAAAACGTATTTCTCATCTTTATGAGGCAGACTTTGGAAAAGTAAAATATTGAATTGTGTTAAAACTAACTAGTTATGAATTTGTCGATTGCCATAAAGTTACAGCCTGTCCCACGTTAAAAGAACAATCAACTTATAAAATTAGATCATCGCACAGTGAAAAAATATTGCCACTTTTACCTTAAAATATTTTCGTCATATATTAAAGCCAAGAGTTTTTGTATTTTGAATATATATTTTTGTTTTCATTATTTTTACCATTGCAGTAGTTATAACCTTGCGAACTTAAAGTTTGGAAAACAAAATTTTTGTTGTTTTATATATTGTACAAATAGAACTCAAGAAAAAAATCCCCAAAATTACGTCCTTGTCCGTAGGACAAGTTTATTGCTGATATATTATCTATTATAATATGGTGTATGTTCTAATTTAAAACACTTAAAAATATTAACAAAAATGGATCAGGAATAACAATTAAAAATTTTTGTTTTTTTTTATATTTATATTTCTTAAATATTTTGTAGAGTTTTGCAGTCTTGCAAAAAAATTGTATTATCGTATTTTAACTCTTTTTGAATATGGTATCCATATCAACTTGCATTGAAAGACACATTTTCATGACAAATTTTACATTTTTAAAAGTATCCATTTTTTTATTTTTTTGTCTTTCTTAATTTATATGGAAAAATTACCAATATTTAAATTTTACTCAAATTTACTGGACTTTAGAAAAAAATTCGATAATACGATAATCGTAAAACGTAACTATTTCTATGTAAAAATTCATAATTTGCGAAGCATATATGTATGATTTTTGTAAAAAAAAAAAAAAAAAAACAATGCAACTTTATTTGAAAAGATCGGAAAGCAATGAAAATTGGTGTAGATAAATTTTTTACATTCTGATTTAAATTTTAAATGTTGACAATCTCTAAATCCTTTGTTCAGAATTTATAAAAAAGTCTAAGTATAAAAACACAGATTTCAAGATTCCGGTGTAACTAAAGATATTATTATTTCGAAAATTCTTGGACGTCAAAAGTAAGAATTTTTCATCTGGTATTCCATACACTGAAACATATTAGAAGAAAATAATAAATACTCAACAAAATGTAAAAAAAAAATTTTTTCAATAAAGGACATATGTGAAACGGTAGAAGTTTTATGGTAAAAAATATTTTTTCTATGGTGAGAAAATATGTTCATTATACTGTGTGAAATGAAAACTGTAAAATATTGACAAATTTAATTTTCATTAAAATAATTATGAAATATAAAAATAAAAAATGAGATTGAAAGAATAAAAAATGTTTTATTTGAAATCTCCTTTATGAAAGGAAATCTGAAAACTAACCCCAAATTTATTTGTTGTTTTCCATATAAATTGTCGAAATGAAGTTTTCGTTCATTTTATAAAAACAGGGAGTAAATGTAAATTTTCTAAGTATTTTTTGTTATTGAAATGCTTTCTAATATTTTTTCAACGTCCAAAATTTATATGCGTTTGACAAAAATTCCTTTAGTAAAATTTTATGCACCACATACCAATCAAAAATCTATTAACAAACATACTTTTCTATCGCTTCACAAAGGCCCAAAATAATAAAAATAGTAATAATAAAAATTTAATCTGTTTCACTCATATGGCAACACTGCTAAATGTATACATTAAATATACACAAATTTCAGAAAATACTAATTACATCACTTATGTGGACATTTTGAAAATTTATTTTCCCCATATCGGAATAAAATTTAATAATTTTAAAAATCTGATTTTAGATTTGAAATTAGCGAAACAAATTACATATTAGTTAAAATATTTATAACTGAAAAACATCTCCTTCTATTTTTTTTACACATTTTTATTGGGGTCGAATCGATGTTCATTGTAACCAGTGTTGCCAGTTTAGAATTTCTGAAGCTAAATCTAGCCTTTTTATTTTGCAAAATTTTAGTTTTAGCTTCTAGTCTTTTTTTCTAGTCTTTTTTTAATTCTAAAAATTACCTTAAAAAGGCTAAAATTTTAGTATTTCAACAAAGAAGAAAATAATTTCTTATTTGCTTTTACTAATTTTATTTTTACAGAATCATTTATTTAAGCATTTTTGTGTTTTAAGTCGCACAAAAAATCGAGATTATTTATATTCAATAAATATTTTCGCCTGCGACTCTTCGTTCTACAAATCAAACATAACTTAACTTATTTTATTGATTTGCTTAATCAATTATTGTAATTATTTTTTAATAAACTTTATTAACCACAGAAACTATTTATGAATATAATTAAAAAAAAAAAAATTATAAAAGCGAAAAAGGAATTATAATTCAAAAATTACGAAAAATCACTTCAAAACATCAGGTAATTTTTCGTATGAAATATATTCCAAATTTTTATAAGAATTTTGTGTACGATTTTTCATTGATTCATTCTGTTGGCACAGTTTTTCTGTACTTTATTTAAAAACTTATTTACAATATCTTAAAAATATATATTCAAAACTAATAAGAACAAAAAAATGAAAAATAAAATAAGTTTTTAAAAAAATATATCAGCTTTTTCCTGGCCTTATTTTTTTTTTTTTTTGGGGCATTTAACCTTTTCTGACCTTTTTTAAAGTCCAATTTAGCCTCATTTTTTCTTACCTCCTGGCAGCACTAATAGTAAAAAGTTGGTGATGACTAAAGAAGAATATCGTCCAAAAATATGGATTTTCTAAAGCATAATATATATATATATATATATATATATATATTAGAAATTTTGAAAAGAAAATAAATACGTATTAACCATTTATTTTTTAAAGTTACAAATGTAACTTTTTTGCCAAAAACCTGTAGCTTTTTTCAATTTACCCCTGGTAGCACTGGTCAGGACGACAACCCTTGTTTTTTCAAGAGTTTTGTGTCCCACTCTCGCTTTAGGCTGCTCCTAACTATACCGAATTACAGTTTTGAGGGGTTTACGCATTTGGACTAAATTAACTTCAGACTCAGGAGCCGATTTCGATAATTTTAGCTATCCATACGAAGATATAGATTGAGTGATAGTTCTCGCAGGAGACTTTTTTTGTAATCAACACCCTAGAAATATATTACATTTCTAAAGCTCAAAAATATTTTACAAATGCTGTAACTGTCCGACATATATCCGTATATCATTTAGCAAAATCTGTGAAAGTAAATCTCCACTCTATATATGATTACAAACATATATATAAATAAATGTATATTTACCCAACAGTTACAGTGACTATCAAGCATTATAAAAAATGCAGCAAAAAATTCGAACATCAGCACAACTGTTGGGTACTTTAGCTTTCAGCCCTAAATGAACGTGAATATATGTGTGTAAAAATAAAAAGACAAAGAAAAAAATCCACTTAAAACAAAAACACAAAAAAAACTTTTGGCATTTTAGCCAAAAGTCAGTTGTTGTGGTTAACCATTGTTGCATGAAGTGGCACGCTATTTTGCTAATACATATATTTTTTACACATTTTCGCAAAAATTTAATTTTATTCTTTAGATTTTCTTGTGTTCACTGTTTTATTTCTTCTATTTTTTCTTTTTTTTTTTTTTTGTTCCTCTCTAACATTCTTTATAAATGTTTGCACCACTGATTGATGATCACGGTCAAGTGCAAAAGTAATTAAAATTGTGTTGGTTAATTAAAATTTTATTTTATTTTATTTTTTTTTAAAGCTACTTATTTAATTTGTAAATTTTTCTTTTTTTCTTTGCATACCTGACTAAAAGCGCATAATAAATATTGCGTTTACTATATAGTTTTTTAAGCGCATTATTAATTAATTAAAACTTGACTAATCGATTTATGTAACTTCAATTTAAATAGTTTTTTTTCACAGAAATTTTTATTCAATTATAAATTTAATGGCATATGTAATAATTAGCAGCTAATTAATTATCACAAAAAATACTATGAGGATTTAAAATACGAAACTGAATATTAGAATATTATTTGTTAAACAATTTAATATAAATAATTAAAT
This sequence comes from Protocalliphora azurea, assembly GCA_932274085.1. Classification (NCBI taxonomy): domain Eukaryota; kingdom Metazoa; phylum Arthropoda; class Insecta; order Diptera; family Calliphoridae; genus Protocalliphora; species Protocalliphora azurea. The sequence continues at coordinate 91,413,836 of OW026523.1, forward strand.
ATCAAATGTTCATATTTTAAAAACCTTGAACTTTCGCATATAAAATATTATAACATCGTGCAGCAATTTCCCCAACATTTTTTCACACATGTAAAAATTTATATATGCATCCAACTAGAACCCATACTTAGTAAAGCTACGTACACTTCTAAATTTCGAAAAATAGACTATTATAAAAAAATTATAAAATATTTACAAAAGTTATATCAAATCAATATGGGTGTCAAATGAAAGCTAAGAATACCTATAATATGAAATACTTTTCTACTAAAATGTTCCAGCATAAAAATTTAAGAAAATATCCTTTTCAAAATGTTACCTTTTAATACTTATGAATCAAATAAAATTAATTTAATAAATACTTTATTTTTTAATCCAACTATTTAGGTAAAAACTATCATATATTATAATATGTGATGCATATATGAAAAAAGTATTTCTGTATACGAAATATATACAATATATGGATTCATATATAAAACCATATATGAAAAATATTATTACCATATATTGAACTATATATGTTAATTCATCATCATGTTTACATGGATTTTTCATATATGATTTGCTTTCATATAAGAAACCACATATTTAGATTTCCCAAGATTTGAATCAGAGTACCAGCTGCAGATGTTGTAGGATCAATGCCTTCTGTAAAAAGGTATTTCAAATGACCGTGGCTCTTCATTGTTATAGATTCAAATAGAAAAAAAATTCAATTAAATGTTAACGTTTAATAGTGCGATTTTTTACACAACTGTATCTAAATTACAACTATTGTAAACTTACTCACTAATTTAAACTTTTTATTTAAAGATAATTGAATAAATAAAACAATTTCAATGTCTGATATTTTTGACAAGTAAATTAAAAAAAGTAAAATTAAATTAATTAAAGTAAACAAAATATATTTCCAAATTAAGTAAAAAATTGTGTGACTTATCGTTAAAGATCTTCGCCTTACAAAAAGTGTGGAATTATCTTTGCAAACATATGTATGTAGATTTGATAATGTAGTTAGACACCACACCACCATAGGTAGTTGGGGTATTATGCGTTTGTGCTGATGTTTATAACTCACAGAAAAAAATCATCCAACACCCACCTTAAAGTATACCAATCGATTCAGAATCACTATTTTAGTCCATCTAACGATGTCCGTCCATCCGTCTGGCTGGCTGTCCATGTAAACCTTGTGCACAAAGTACAGATCGCAATTTTGAAGACAATTCAATGAAATTTGGCAAGTAGGACATAAGGACAAAGCCTATTGAAATTGGTTATGATCGGTCCATTATTTCACCTAGCCCCCATACAAATGTGCTCCCGGAATAGGGATTTAACGATCATAAATGACTTAAATATAGCAATATTTCAATGAAATTCGGTGTAAGGAAGTTTTGTAGAAGTATAAATCTTTCTGCAAAATTACATGAAGATCGGTCCATAATTGATCATAGCTCCCATATAAAACCCTTTTCCGAAAATCACTTTAACGTGCATAAATCACATAAAAATGTTAGTATCACGTTCATATTCGACACAAATAAGTTTTATATAAGTAGAAATCATATTGACAAATGAGAATCGCTCCATAATTTACCATAGCTCCCATATAAGTCCACTTTTGGGAATCACCCTAAAGTGCATAAATTCATATAAATGTTAGTATTAATGTAATATTCTATATTCGTATATTCTATTTTACACTTAGTAAAAGTATCGGTCAACAACAGTTGTCCACATGTCTAATATAAGACCCCTCCACGAATTTTGATGGACATGCACAATGGTGTGGGGTATCATATGATTGGGCTTGACCGACTATATCTTTCTTACTTGTTTCTTTATTGTATTTAATCAAAAATATTTATAAACAAAGTAGCTATACGAGATATCATAATTTTCTTCTTTAAGCAACAGACATGAATCAAATAAATTTGGATTATATATTTTCGACATTTGCATGTTCAAAAGCAAAGAATAATAATACATTTGAATCCGGAGAAACCGTTGCCTAGCAATTGGCGTGTTCAGTTTCTGCTCGTGTTTTTAGATTGTGTTTATTGCTACATTAAAGAGGCGTTATTGTTAATGAAGAAGTGACATGCCGATTGTTTGTTCCCGAAAAGTAAGCTAAATATGTTATGAGGAAGTTTTTAAATTGAAAAATCTATTAAATCCAACATGTAATTTATTTCAAATTGTTTATATAATTTATTGTGTAACCTATATTGTTAAAACCAAAATATTGAAGCAAAATATATTTTGTATTCAAATGAATAACAACGATCCGATATTAAAATTTGCAAATATACAGAAAACTATAGATATATATGAAAAAATATATGAATATATATGACCATATACCTTCAATTTTTGGATCCAAACGTATATGGAACAGAATATATGTAAATACTTATGATCCGTATATATTCTTTTTAGCTGAGTAATTAAAAATAAATAATACATAATTTTTAATTCAAACAAATACATTATTAATTAAATCAAAAACACACAAGTAAAACCACTGAAAAGTGTCAATTATTATAAATTTTAATTAACAACATTTCCTTATTTTCCACCTCAATAATAATTAGCTATAGTTTAACCAATCCCCTCTAGGCAAAAACACCATAACTTCCCTTATTTCGTAAAGTACTTATTAAAAAAATTTAAAATTCAGTGAACAAAAGTTATAAAGGGTTGATGAAAACAATTGCATGACAAAAATTATGTGCATTATTACAAATTTATGCATTTTACTTGAATTGTTATGCAATCTTTTTTTTTTATCAGTATACCCATAAACATATGATAAAATCTTTTTTTTAATTTGTACTTACACACTTGCATTTTCGTGAACATGAGTGTGCATGCACTTGTAAGAGTAATAAAACCTTAAGGGCATGCATGTTTAAATACTTTGGTAACTTATGCATAATTTATATGTGTATGACTTCGTTTTTGCAGCAAAAATAGCAAGAAAATCAAGAGTGGCAAATATTAAAAAAATGGGTTGGTGAAAAATTACATTTCGATTAGCTAGACTATTTTTAAACAGTTTAATTAATTGATTGATTATGATAATGAAAAAAATTGTATCAAAAAAATATTCTCATAAAATTTCACTTTTTAAAACGTTAAAATTCGAAAATGTTTAATTTTTAAACTTTATCCTTTCATTAAAACTTCTTTAAAATTAATACAATTACAATACAAATCGCATCAAATATTTCTTTTATTTATTCGTTTCATGAATTTCTGAAGCAGTGTTGCCAGTTTAGCTTTTTTAAGGCTAAATCTAGTCTTATTATTTTGCTTCAAAATTTTCGTTTTAACTTTTTTTCTAGTCTTGTTTGATTTCTAAAATCGCCTTAAAAGTACAAAATGTTAGTATTTCAAAAACTAAAAAAAAATAATTTCTTATTTGCTATAACCAATTTTATTTTCACAAAATCATCCATTTATATTTCTTCGCATTAGTAACGAGATTAGTAACATGTAACAAAATTAGCTAAACTAATTTTATGGACTTACTAAATCGATTATAGTAATTTTTATGTACATATTTCACTAACAATGGAAATTATTCATGAATATAATTAAAAATAATCATATAAAAGCAAAAATCGCCCAAAAAATTTAAAATGCTTAATCAAAAAAGAAAAAAGTACTAAAAAATTATTTTAAAATGTTGAATCATTTTTCATATGAAGAAAATTCAAAGACTTGATATAACCCAATTTGTGTGCATATTTCTTAGACAATTTGTGCCGTTCTATGTTTTATTTCTAAATTTTATTAAAATATCAAAAATTAATGTCAATGAAAAGAAATAAGTTTTTAAATTGAAAAATTAGCTTCTTTCTGGCCTTATTTTTTGGGGCATTTAGCCTATTTTAACACCTACTGGCAACACTGTTCTGAAGTGATCAAAAATGGTGTTACTATCCCATGAGAGTTGGTAAATTCGCCAAATGGATGGGTCAAAAATAAAATAAAATAAAATGTATGTACATACAATTGCGTAAGATGGGAGGTACATACATATACTGGATTTGCTATTCCGAAATATTTATCTGAGACCACATAAATTATATATACGGTATGTCAAGTTATTGTTTTTATAATGAACAAAAAATGATTATTTCAACTTTATTTTACAAAATTCGCAAATGTTTTATATCATTGAAATTTTTTTTTTTTTTTTTGTTATATTTTGTTTTATGTATATTTCTTTAAAGCGTTTTACCAAAAAAAAAAAAACCTATTATTATTTTAATTACGAAAGTACAATAACAAAAAATATGTGTATTTTTTGTTGTTGTACTTTCTTTAAACTACCTGTCAAGAAATTATTTTTAAATATACATTGTTATTGCTATTTGAAACAATTCTTGGACTCTTTGAATGAACCAAGGCTTCAGTGTGATGTTTGTAATCACGTAATACAAAACTGTGCATTCTAGTTTATAATATATATCACCAGTGATTCAAAAATTATATATCAAGTCTGTCAAGTGAAAGAAATGTTAAGGATAAACCTCTTTGGGTTTATTATAAGTCGCAAGTCGGAAAAAGTGTCAAAGATATTGCATAAATATATTCCTTATTAGGACAAATATTTAATAGTGTTTAAAATCGCTCCAAGAATAACTAAACTTTAGAGCTTAAATCTAGTAGTAGCCGTTTGCATAAAAACGAAACTTCGTAAACATGTATCAAGGCTCTTGTTAAAGGACACCAGGATGAGTACGTCATTTTTGTCTTTCAAGAATCAATAAGAACGAGAAAGAAAAATATAGTCGATCAAGTCTGACTATATGAAACCCTACACCATTGCGTACGAGCATAAAAATTCGGGAAGGGGACTTATATAACACTTGTGACCAATTTTACTAAATGTAAAATAAAATATATAAAATACAGAATAATGCGTTGATACTAACATCTAAATAATTTTATGCACTTCAGGATGATTCCTAGAAGTGGGAGCTATAGTAAATTATGGACCGATTCTCATAAAATGTTATTTTCACTTACATAAAACTAATTTGTGTCGAATATTAACTTGATACTAACATTCGTATGGGATTTATGCAAGTTAAAGTTATTTCTGGAAGAGGGGTTTATATGGGAGCTATGGTCAATTATGAACCGATCTCCATAAAATTTGGTACAAAGATTAATACTTGTACAGAACTTCTTTGCACTGAATTTCATTAAAATATTCTTATTTTGAAGGCATTTTTGAGTGTTTAAACCCTATTCCTGAGAGACATTTGTATGGGAGCTAATTGAAATAATGGACCGATCACAACCAATTTCAAAAGGCTTCATCCTTGTATCATAAGAATCCCACGCGCCAAATTTCACTGAATTATCCTTAAAATTGCTATGCAGGATTTATATGGACAGCCAGACGTTCAGCCAGCCAGACGGACGGACGGACATCGTCAGATCGATTTAAAAGGTGATTCTGAGTCGATTGGTCTACTTTAAGGTTTTTTACAAATTCATAATAACCCAACCACCTATGGTGGTGTAGAGTATAAAAACACTGAACGAATAAAATTAGATGTTAAAACTACGGGGAAAGAATCACTCTTATTGGGGCAAAATGTTTAAAACTAATTTTTATTCGCTATGATTCATACTTAATTCTTAAAAATTAATGGCGCGAATTCGTATTTTGAGGAAATGCTAAAATTATGTTGTAGTATAATTGAATCCAGGCGGAGTGTGACAGAAACCTTCAAAAGTCTTTAGAATTAAAAAAGAGATATTCATACCTTCATATTTAAAAGATAAATACATACATACAAACACGTGTATGTATTTTGTTCAAAGTAGTTAGAAATTTGGTATTTTTTATAAAATAACATAGATGTGTAACAATATTTCAAGGCTTTAAAAACTCGTTTAATAAAAAGCGGTAATAAATCTGACTTTAGAAAGAACAACAAGCCAGAATTCAAGTTATGTTGAATTAATGACTCCTAGTATATAGTGACAAAGGATGATAATTTGGCTATTGTTGAATTGCAAAAAGGTTTGAAGATAAGAACACAGAGTCCACACTTGAGTTCTACTTTGAACTTGAGGCCGGCTATACAACACCATAATGAAATAAAACACCGCAATATTGGTAGAATATATAAAACTCCAATTGACTATAACATCCATTAATTAATTTATTTGATAAAAAAAAAAGATTCCCCAAGCAGTTATACATGCCAACTATTGCCATATTAAATTTTAAATCCCGAATCCCGTTTAATTATATGTTATTTTTCTTTGTGTTATATATTAAAAAATATATTAGTTAACATATTCCTATTAAAAAAAATTGCATTAGCTGCCAGACAATGAAAATATCTTGTTTTCTTCCAATGTAAAAACACTTTCTTGGCATACTGTATTTTATGTCTATATATCTGCCCGTCTGTCCAACTGTGTGTCTATTGAAAAAAGTATAGGGTTTTACTTGCTATTGAAAATGAGCAAAATCGGCTCATAAATAATGAATGTTCCAAATATCAGTGTCAGTCGTAGTCCGCCACGGCGACCTGTCTTCTTGGATTAAATATTTTCCTTGATGTATAGCTCATACGTGGTAGAGAAAATCCTTCCATGTTGCACTCTAAGATAACTTCGGTCTTAGAGAGCGTAACAGTATGGCAGGTATAAAAAGGTGCACCATTGCCTGGACTTGTCTGTGGGTCTATAATGGGAGAAAAGGACCTTCGAGACTTAACACAATCTAGTACCACGGGAGCCAGTAGCCCCTGGTACGACAACACCTGCTTGTCGGTGTTGTAGTACTGGACTGGCTGTTGGAGAGGCCCTTCTGGGAGTCACGTTGTGGCTGTGGTTTAGACCTAAACCGCAGGAAGGGGTTTATAATCCCGATGTGGTGTTAGAGAGGTTAGATAGCTCTAACTCCTAATTTCCACCTTTGTGCTCTTGTAGGCGCCCCTGTGTGTTGGTTGGCGCATTGTAGCTCACCCAATGGTAAGACCACTGTGGGGTTAGGCCGTCATGGCAGGTACCCACGTAAATCTTGACAACATCTGTCAGTCGTAGTAAAATAACGTTTGCAAATATGAAAGATTTTTGTTCTCATCTTCAAAGTACTACAAGCCATAAAGATGCAACATAAACATATAAGTTAACGAAATTTTTCTCCAAGGATTCAGAAATAAATGTAAATTTAGCCTATCTTCCAAAATTAATGTTTTATTAATATGTTGTAAATTTAAATTTACAACGATCCAGAAAAAATGTTACAAAAAATAAGGCCGGAAAAAAATTAATTTTTTTCTTTTATTTTTGATATTATTTTTAAAGATATTGTAAAAAATGTATAAATAAAACATAGAACAGCTACCATTAAAATCACTCATTGAAAAATCGCCCAACAAATTCCCACTCAAATTTCGGTTATATTTCATATGAAAAATTACCTAATATTTTGAGTGATTTTTGGTAATATTTAAACTATAATTCATTTTTGATTAAGTATTTTTGTGGGTGATTTTTCGCTTTTATAAAAATTTTAAATAAAAATAAATAAAATTGATTTAGCAAGTCCATAATTTTGATTGTTATTTTTGATTTGGATAAGGAAACATCGCAGACGAGAATTTTTAGTAAATATAAATAATATAGATTTTTTGTGTGAATAAATACACAAAAATGCTTAAATGGATGATTCTGTAAAAACAACAATTAGAAATAGGCAATAAGATTTTTTTTCTTCGCTATTGAAATACTAAAAATCAAAAAAGGCTAGAAAAAAGGTTGATAGCTAAACGAAAATTTTGAGGCTATATTCATATATGAATATTTATATAATTCATTTAAGTTCTTGTAAAGAATATAATAATTAAAAAAGGACTTGTGTATTTTTAATTTTACAATAACTTTACATCCAGAGTGATTTTGTGGACGCTATGGCTATGATTGAATATTATGCGCCATTTAGCCTTTTTATGGCTAAATCTACCCTTTTTTTTTACTCAAAATTTTCGTTCTAGCTTCTAGCTTTTTTTTTAACCTTTTTGAATTTTAAAATTGCGTTGAAAAGGCTAAAATGTTAGTATTTCTACAACGAAGAAAATCATTTCTGTTTTCACTATTACTTTAAATATATAAAGACTTATCTTGCATATTTTCATATATTTTTGCAAATATATTTTTTAAAAATTTATGAAATTAAAGTGAAATGTGAGACGGGTAATTATATTTCTTGCCTTAAAGTATATGCAAAGACAATTTAATTAATTTAAACAATGCTAATAGAACACTAATTGCGCTCAAAAGTAAATTTTGCTTAAAGATACCGAGTCGGCCATTATACGCTCATCTTATTGTTTATTAATACCCATAGTGAATAACATATTTGGTGTTGTGTTAACTAGATTTCTATAAATATTTTTATGGCGAGTCAATTTCTTTCTAAGATAATAATCAAAATTTTCTAATAAATAATTCATTTAATAATTATAAATAAAATATTTTTTCAGTGATTTTTTCAAATAAAAAATTTAAATATATTGTTTAAAAAATTATAGCAAAATATCAGCATTTCTATTAATAACTCAAAGACTGATTGAACAAAGTTGTATGACATACATATTATGATATAATAGTGAATCACATATTTTTTTCCTTTTCCCCTGGTTGCATCCGCAGATGTTCGCAGACCTAATATTAAAAATCATCTATACAATATTTTTAACTTCAATATATTTAATTAATCGTGGAGGTAAAGGGAGTGCAAAAGTTGTATTCCATTGAAATTAAATTTTTCTTCCAAATATCTTGTATGTAATTTTTACAAGGATTTTAGAATCAGCTTGCATTATGACGTCATTACATAGAACAAAATCTACACAAAATTGATTATTTAAAATATTAGCAAAAATTGAAAATGCGAAAATAACGCCCTTTTAAATGTTGTAGTTTTATGATAAAAAACTACTTATTTCAAAAGTTCTACATTTGGTTAATATTTCGATATATTTATACTGATTAGAATTTTACATTATTTATACGCAATTTTCTAACCTTTCGTTCAGGCCTTTTTTCACCTAGTTCCCAAGCAAATGACCTCCCGGATTAGGGATATAATGCTCATAAACACCTTTGAATGAAAAGAGATATCTGTCTTTAAAATTACTAAAAAAAAACCCAAAAAGTTATTAAAGATTTTCTAAAGCATTTTATATTTTATATTTTATTTGATTCATAACTCTTTGGAACAGAAATGAAAAATGTATGAAAATTTGAAGTATTTTATTACCAGGGCAATTAAAAATTTGCCAAATCATTTTTTTTTCTGGACTTTAAATAAAGCAAAATATTAATTATTTATTCGTTTCATAAAATTTTAAGAAATTTGGCATCGATCTGTTACAGTATATCTTTGCATATTTTGGTCTTAACAGCATAATATGGCATATTTTGGACTTAGCGGCATACTTTGTAATATTTTAATTATTTTAAAACATATTTTAGTTATTTAAATGACTTGTTTTTGCATATTTTACAGTTAAGAGCATAATTTTGCATATTTACAATTAAGAGTATACTTAGATTTTTTTACATAATTTAGCATTTGTGAAATGTTTCTTTTTACTGTCACATAGATCTTTTGAAAATTTTTATCTTATAAATTGATACACATTTTGTAATTTCCTCATTCAAAGTATTAGTTTTGAATGTGTTTTAAATGCAAAAGGAAAATATTCATTAGCAATTGAAAATAAAGGTATATTTAGTTTTACAATGAATAGTAGATAATTTAAAATTTTGGCAGAAAAATATTATATTGCAAAGGCATATTTTCCGATTATAATAGCATAATTTATATGCATAAAACACTTTTTAGAGCATAGTTTTGGTTGCCCTGGTTATTACAGAAAGAATCACAGTTTTAGCAAAATTAAAAAAAAATCCTGTAATGTTTACAACAAAACTGTCTTTCAAATAGGCTTGTATAGAAAAATGTATAAAGCTACGTTCACACTAGTTAAGTATACGACGAAAAAGACGCAACTACTAAAAGAAGTAACTTTTATTCCCTTTTTAATTAGTAAAACATTTTTTACATATCATAAATTACGGCTGATATTTCGATGAATTTCGTTTGACTCTGTTTGCTCTTACAAAGCATTTGCAAGATCAAACAACTGCAAACTATTTTCTTGCAAAATTAGTGGTCACGCAAATTTTATCAAATATTTGCCTAATGTGAACATAGCTTAATAAATTTCAGTTAAGCACAATTTTTTTTTAATATTGATTTTTACATAACATTAAAAATTAATATTTAAATAAAACATAAACAAAATCAAAAGTCTCAATTTTAAGAAAAAAAAATCAGCAAAATAATAAAAACATGGGATACATTTATACAGAAATATACCCAAGAACTTTTTTTGTTCCCACGAAGGAGTAAAATGTTTGCCATATCATTTTCAGAGTGATTTTTTTCTCTATAGCTGAGTGTAACCAGACCAAAAATTATGGTGAGTTAATGTAAAAAAAAAAAACTTTGACACAATTAGAAATTAGAACTTTAGTTTTTACTTCAAAGCTTTGTTGCTATAAAAAAATAAAATTAAATTATAAAATTTTTTTGGAATAAAAATATAAGGGTATAAACACAACAAGCCCGGTCCGGTAATTTCCATACAAATTTCTAAAAAATGCGCAATGCGGCTTGCTTTAAAAATAAATTTTATTTTAAATTATTTCCGGTTTTTTTTCACTTTCTCATAAAAAATATTATGATACCTTTTTTTAATTTGTGTGAATTTCGTAAACAAAATTGAAAAATGTTTGAGGTAAAAAAAAGAAAAGAAAATAAATAAAATGTTAATGTTTTTGTTCAATTTAACTATGCGTGCTATGTAAAGTAATCCGGATATTCCGAATTTTTTCCCTACCCAATAACTAAATATCACATACTTGAAAAAACATGAACTGAAATTTCATTTAAAATGCGTATCTAAAACACATAAACACAAATATTCTTACATATATTACACATACATTCAAACTATTGCACATTTCTAGAAAAGACGAAGAATACTAATAACAAGTATGTAAAAAACAAAAAAAGGAGCAAATGTACAAAATAATTATTTTGCAATCAAAACATTTGTCAAGTGCGCTTAAGTTTGCATAATGCCAACACCGTAGGTTCTGACTCAATTGGGTAATTGAAGGTTTCATATACAACAATAAGAAAAACATTTAAACAGTAAAATTATGGCTGCAACATTAGACTGCACCAAAATTTACCGACTTTAGAATTTTGGCCGTCACATCCCCTAGAATCGTTCATTGGATTGTAGAAATATATTGTGTAAAATATCAGTGAAATTGTATACCGTTAATCCTTGTCGCATCGGACCTGAAGTTTGTATGGTGCTTTTATATGGAAATCTATTGCTTTTTTACAGTTTTTATAAAAAATTAGTTATTAAATAATTCGCCTCTTAATAAAATTTTCTAAAATCGTAATCCACATATAATTATCTACCAAACAAGACACAAGAAGAAGAAATCGGTTGCAAAATTTTTAAGTTATTACGAATTCCCCAGACCATTAATGTGTTTTAGACCATTTGTGTAAGGAGTGTGCAAGCAAATGTTTAATTTTTTAAGAAATGTTTAAATAAAATGTTATTTTCAATTGAACGTTTGGTTAAAAATGGTGACTTTTTTAAGACTGTTTCAAAGCACGAATTTCAAACTTTTAAAAATATTGTTAAACAAATTTTAAAAAAGTTGAAAATAAGTTACGCTAGGCTAGGCAATAAAACTGAAAAAGAATTAGGTCAATAACTTGTATGGCTAAGCCGTACCTGTGATTTGCTTTTTGCGGATTTCGCATAAAATCAATGCGGATTTTAGATATAGTCATTTTTTTTTTTTTTTGAACTGATATTCAGATTAAACAGAATTATTACAGAATGAAATAAAGAATGTCCAAACAAATATATTTTGAAGTTTTTAGGATAATTGGACAAGGATAATATTTAAAACTCGAAGGTCAATGGTTAAAATTTGGAATATTTGAAAGCTTTAAGGAAGACATAACGAAAACTTATTTATTTTTATCTGGTTTTCAATAAAATTTTACGAAAGTATAACAGCAAGTTCTTTTTGATATGAGTACTAACAAAGCAAGTTTAACCCTCAAGTGAGCTTGGAGTCAACATTTTTTTAACGCACCTTTTTCTTAGATATTTATGAAGTAAATCGAATTAATTAATACCATGGACAAATAAAAGGATAATTACCTTATTCTGATAAGTAAAGTCATGCTAAGCCATAAAATTTCTCATTGTATCCAAATTCAGTAAAAAAAAAAAATATTTTTTCGATTTCTTAAAAAATTTAAATATTAAAAATTTTGACCTTTGACCTTCATATTTTAAAGGCAATCCTTGTACAATTTTCTTAAGAAGTTCAGAATATATTTTCTGATATATAGTTTATCTTATCGCACATTAATTTTGTTTAGTCTGAATATCAGTTCAAAGAAAAATTACTTTATAATTAAAAAAATCCTTTTTTGCCCAAATCCGCAGAATTCAAATCGCAGGTATGACTTAATCATAATTCTTTCCTAATTTTATTTCCTGTAGTGTTGTCTATAAATCTGCATAATTTTACTGCAACTTTTTTGAAATTTTTTTAACAAAATTTTTTTTTAAATTTGAAACTGGAGTTTTGAAATAGTTTTAAAAAATCAAAATTGCTTAATCAAGCATGGAAAGGGGTTTGAATTATCCTGGAGAAACAATTTTTTAATATTTTGTTACAAAGCCAGATATTTATTAGCAAAATTTTTCTAAAAACTGTAAAAAAAAGGAATATTTTCCCCATATAAACGCACCACACAAAGTTCAAGTCCAATACGACACGGGTTAACGATGTCCGATTTCACTAATAGTTTACACAAAATATGCTTACAACACAACGAACCATTCTAGGGAGAGTTACAGTCAAAATTCAAAAGACGGTAAGTTTTGGTGCGGTCTACTACCATATACATACGTATAACTGAGCGTGTGTGTGTGGGTGTTACAATCTTAATGCATGTAGAAATCTAAAACAGTGCAACAATTGATATGAAATATTACGTGTAAATGTACACAGAAAAAAAAAAGAAAATCCATAATAGCCAACAATTTCGTTTTATCAATATAAAAATATATTTGATTAAAAATATACTTTTGGTTGATGAAAAAATTAGTAAAAGAAACGTGTTGCGATAAAAATCAATCGATAATTTCACTTGAAAAAAGTTTAATGAGTTTTGGATTAAAAAATTGATTATCGAAAATAAAAATTGTTTAATAAAATATAATTGAATTGATGAAAAAGATTTTAAATAGCCATCTTGAGGGAAAAAAGCAATCAGCAAATAATGTTGATTAAAAGATTTTCAATTTTAAATTGGTTATAAATAAAAAATTATTTAGTGAGATTAAATAATTAATGTTAAGCATTTTTTTAATATATGTTTTTTTTTTACTATCCAAAGTATGTATACTATAATCTAAACAGAGGCTACAATAAAAAAATATATATATATTTCTAAAATCATGTCAAAATAAGATGAATATAAAATGATTAATTTCCGTTTTACATTTGTTTATGTTTAGTGTTCTTTTGGATTAATAAGACGTCAAACGTATTTTATTGAAAGTGAAAGTGTTACAAAAAAATAATAACTGTGTTATTAAAAAGTACTGAATGACATATTTTTCAAATATGTGATTTCTATTTTCCAATGTTTTGAACTTGAAAAGGAAATATGTTCTATTTACACTTCAAAAGAATTGTTAAGTAAAAATTTTAGGCTGAGAAATAATTAAAGTATTAATTTGAAATCATATAACTCCAAGAATGCTAAAATACTGACAAAAGAGGCAAAATATAAATCAACATTTTTAATATAAAACACTTTTCAAGAACTATTTTCAAGTTCGAAAAAATCTATAGCATTCATGAGGAATATATGTAAAAATATAAATTCAGATATTTTTTTTATTTATTATAGAAACACAAAAGTATTCTGGAATGAATTACATACTTGGAAGTGGAAATATAAGAAGAAAATTAAAGAAGTAGATTTCCACTGGAAAGAATTCACAATATAGATTCCAAAAAATCAAAGACCCAAATGCAACTATAACTCTACTTAATTTTTTTATTATTTTTTTTTTTCTTTTTGTTTTTAACCTGGAAATTTATAGTCAAATTTTTTTCAAATTCCTACAACATGTTTTATGTACTTATTTTATCCAAAAATTAAAAAAATTTAAGGTTATAAATAAAATTTTGAATTTAAAAATGTGGTAAGAAAAATTATAGATCATATTTATTTAACATTTTAATATATACTTTAAATCTAGAGATATAAATAATATTTAATAATTTGATAATTTTAAAAATAAATAGTTAATTTACAAAATAGTTATATATTAAAATAATATTTGCATATTAACTGTACCCTACACCACAATAGGTGGTTGTGGTATTATGCGTTTGTGCTAATATTTGTAACGCATAGAAAAAGTTATCCAACACCCTTCTTAAAGTATTCCAATCGATTCAGAATCCCTTCTTAAATCGATCTAACGATATCCGTTCGCCCGTCTGGCTGGTTGGCTGTCCATGTAAATCTTGTGCACAAAGTTCAATGAAATTTGGCACGTGATACAAGGACGAAGCCTATTGAAATTGGTTGTAATCGATTCATTATTTCACCTAGCCCCCATACAAATGTCCCACCGTAATAGAGTTTAAACTGTCAAAAATGTCTTAAAAATAAATATATTTTAACGAAATTTGGCGCAAAGAAGTACTATATAAGTATCAATATTTGTTTCAAATTTTATGATGATCGCTTCACAATTGACCATAACTCCCATATAAAACCCTCTTCCAAAAACCACTTTAACTTGCATAAATCCCATACGAATATTAGTATCAAGTTATTATTCGACACAAATAAGTTTTATGTAAGCAGAAATAACATTGCCAAATTTTATGAGAATCGGTCCATAATTTACCATAGCTCCCATATAAATCCACTTCTAGGAATCATCCTAAAGTGCATAAAATCATCTAGATGTTAGTATCAACGCATTATTCTGTATTAGTATATTTTATTTTACATTTTAAAATTAATCACAGGTGTAATATAAGTCATCTTCCTAAATTTTTATGCTCGTACACAGTGGTGTAAAGTATCATATAGTCGGTCTTGATAAATTGATAAACTTTTCTTTCAAAATTGATAAAATTTTTAGTCAAATAAATGTAATCTTTAATTGAAAAAATATAAAATGCAACAAAGAATTTGTTAATTTGAATAAAATTTTAATCAAAACGCTGTTAATAGTTAACAATTATCATAATCAAGCGAATGAATTATTTTAATATAAATTAATTTTTATTCAACAAAAACCATGATTAGTTTAACAATAAAATGAAAACTATAATAATTTTTTAATCAATTTCTTAGCTAATATGATATTTTTTATCAAATATTTTAACTTTGCAAGTTTACAAAAAATTACAAATTTATTAGTCAATACGACAAAAATCTTTATAAACTGGAATTAATTTTTTTTGTTGTTGCTTTTTGGTTTTTACTCTTTGAATTTTTATTTATTTATTTATTTTTTTTCTGTGCACGTTTGAGAATTCGTAATATGTAAATAAATAAAAGGGTGGTTTTGCAATATGGTTGGGGAAATAATTTCAACTTGTGTTTATATCATCGTAATCATCATCATAAACCAATGAACACATCATTATACAAAATATGAATATTGAATTGTGCAACAAACATTACAACTACTACAGACTGTCTTGACATAATGTCATTGTTTGATTAAGTGTGCTTGTTGTATGCCAATTCTATTTAAGAGGGTAGGAAAACGATTGCATAAAATCGAAATAAGCTAAAACTCAAGGTTTTAACCAACAAATACTTGAAACTTACACAACCACTCAAGTGTTCATATTTGGGCACTTAAATATTATTAAAATCTTTTTTTTTTTTTTTTGTTTTTGTGGTTGCTACTTGAGTACAAAAAATGAACATTAAGTGACTGATTACGATGTAATAATAACATTTGAAGAGTTTTATGCAATCAACAAACTTCTCTCATAAAAAAATAAATCCTTTATTTCTTAAATATATTACAAGCTTTAGTTTTAAATATATTTAAAAGATTACTAGAAAAAAAATTAATTTAAAATTGTTTATTATTGTAATTATCCTCTAATTATTTTAATCAATCAATTAATTTAAATGCACATATGTGCATGTATATTTGAGTATAAAATTAATTAAATTTATATTTAATTTTTAATAGCTTTTTTCATTTACCTTTTGGGCACTACAAAACAACTTAACATACAAATTAATTAAAAATAATAACATATGTATATGTATTTATAAATATTTAAATATATCATGCTTTTGTGAGTTTAAATATTATTTTATTTATTTATTATTCTTTTTCAATTAACTAAATTAAAAACAGACACAAAATTTCTTTAAATTAATATATCAAAAACAAAAATTTTAATAATATATTTAAATAACTATTTTTTATTTGTATATTAATATTTACTTTGATAGGAAAATACACAGGACAACAGCAATATTAATCGTTTTCAAAATTTTCCTAATATTGGGAAGATAATTTAAATTAAGGTAAAAATTGAGTTTTTAAGCGAAACGAACAATATTTAAAAAAGCTAATTTGTCTATAAACCACTTAATGAGGCCTACTAAAAGTCTTTTTTGAATATAATTTAGAATACAACACATTGAAACTATTTTTCGTTTGACAAGTTAAAATTTTGAAACAAAATAGGTCGAATTCAGAAGGATATCCGTCTGCCTATAAAATTTAATTTTGAAATTCTCCTAAAATAACTTAGGAACATCAATATATCGTTTATAGTCCTGAAAATTTTATTATTGGAAATTCAATGGTCCAACAAAAGACCAGATTTTCAACATAAATTTTTTATCAAAAATTGGGTTTGAAAAAATAACCGTTTTTATTAAAAAAAAATATATTTTTTATTTTTGTTAAAATAGTTTCAAAGAAATACAATCAATACAAAATTATTGGAATCATGTCTGGGGACAAATCGGTCTATAAATGGCGGAGATATAAACTCCCATATAAACTGTGGGCTTCGTTTCTTTAGAGATCTGTTAGAAATTTTAAGAAAATGTAAATAAATCCCTCTAAAAAAACATATTCGAAAATATAATATCGAACTTGGTACATTTACCAAGTTTTCAAAATAGCACTGATTTTGAAAAACATTAAAAATTAAAAGAAACAGATACCAATTTAAATGAAAAACTTACGAACTTTAAAAGATAATTAATAATTCAAAAAGTATTAGATTAAAAAAACTACAAAATTTTCAATAAAGTAATGATATTAAAGAAAAGTACCACTAGCGTTCCTATTAGAAAATTTTTTACTTCATGCATCTTCAGGCCAGCTTTCTTAAACTTTTTTGCTAAAATATACAGAGCGGTTTAAGAATGAGTCACATTCTATCCGGAAATGTAGATATTTTCTTTTTAAATTCATATTATCCTACAATCTTTAATAAACTTTTTCTTTGGTTATCAGAGATCATTTCGGCGATCATGAAATCTTTTTTTTTTATGACTCAATAAACTGTACTTTCCAACTCACTTGCATTCCTGATAACTGTCTTACATATTAGAAAAAAATTTATCATATAGTTACGTAGATTAACAACAAATGTAGAGAAGTTAATGGTGCTAAATTTCTTCACGTATAATAAAAGTTATAGGCATTTTTTCGTGCACAGTCCTTATGTACTAATTTTTAAATAAAGAACCAAATCTAAGGCAAAAAGGGACAAAAAATACCGACGATTCAAAAAATACTATTTTTGAAAATATTAAAACCAAAAAAAAAACCTTTAAAAAATATATTCAAATTTTAATACTTTTATGAGGACCTGAGATTTGGCATATATTTTTAATTGAATACTGTAATTAATGGAATGAACCCTTGAAGTAAGCAAGAATTTATTGTATACGGTCTCCAATGGACCAAAATCATTACTGTGTCTCAAAGAAAAAACCTGAAAATATTTACGGGATTGTTTACTGGATACTATGATCTTGGATATTGATCTTAATTTAAAAACCACATATTTAGCATAGTTACTCAGGTTCTTGGACCGGTCGTGAACATAAGACCTACATAAAATATTATTTCGGTAATCTATAATAAATTTGATTTTACTAGAAATTGTTCAAATAATAAATGCACATTTTTGAGTAATAATTTATTATGATGAAAGAGCTCAAATTAAAGCTTATATAAATACTACGTGTCATTTATGATCTTATTAATATACTATGATTAATTTTGATATTTTGTTTTAATTTTTAAATAACTTACACATTAACTTTAAACCTTAGAAAATAAACAAATCGAACATACCTGAAAATAAAGAGAAAACAATAGATATAATATAAAAATTTTGATTTATTAAAGGATATTTAGTGGAAAATATGAAAAAGAATTTTCAAACAAAATATCTTTTTAAACTCTAAAGAACTGTAAAGAAGTTATTTTTTAATGATTTAATATTCTTAAGTGTTTAACTTAAATTATATTACAGCAATATCTTCGAAACACTTAGTAAAAAAATTCGCTAACTTTCATAAGCTGTAAACATTTAATTAAATGTATTTTGTTGACATATGTTGCAAAATATCGTATATCAAAAAAAAATCTACATTATTAAAATTCCTGCAATTTCTTTCACATTTAATAAATATGCAAACGCAAATAAAAAAAATATATATTTTAAATTATCACGAATGGTACCATGAAATATAAGTATATAACAAAAAACTATAGTAATTCAATTGAAATAATTTAAATAGAATCGATCTAAATAAATTTTTTTTTATAAAATTTCTGTAATCACAAGAACAAAATTAAATTATTGAACTAAATTCTGAAAATTAGCTGCATATTGACCTTTGACAACTATACAGTTTTCTTTGGAGAATGTGTTAGTGAAAATGTAGATGTAGTATTTTTATATAAAAAGCATAAATTTAACAGCTATATGAAGCCATAACAAACATACCCACGCTTACAAATAATGCACTCAATATTAAATTAAAATATATTTATGTATTAACTTGTGTGCTGAAAATAATCAGGATGCTTAAAACAATATGTTACACTTATTTTTTATAAAAAGCAATATAGTATAAGAGTTAACCTGGCTTAGACATATATTGCAAAAAAAATTACACACACACACACATATATATAAATCATTAAAGGTAGAGAAAAAAAAATTCTTAAGGCAAAAATCAATGTTGTATATAATAAAATATTAACATTTGTTTTACTTATTCAAGTATGTTTGTGTATATGCATGAGTAATATACCAAAATTATAAACATACTAATAGCCATTTAAACTTATATGCATGTGTACATGTATATAAATACATACACATACATATAAAATAAATTAAGATCAGGAAATGTTTTAATTCAATTAATTTCGTTGTGAGAGCGAAAAAAATGGTAATAAAGCACGAACCAGAGGAAAGAATATAAAATGAAAATGTTGTTACAAAATATAAGTAAAATGCAATTTTAAAGTCAATTAAATGAAATAGCAGAACGAAAACAAAATATATATTTTTCAATGTGTAAAGAATACATGAATTATAAAGATATTATTGGTCTGTTAGTTGGGTGGTGGTAGTAAGTTATTCCTGGGAATCGATGTGTTTACGTTAAATATACTATAAGCTGCAAATATATTGTTTCTTCCTGTATATTGTACAGACAACGAATATTTAACACACTACTTAGTTAACGGAAATTATTAAATAAAACTCTGTTCTTTCTTTACTTAAATAATAGTAATAGTAATAATAATAATAATAATAATAATAATAATAATAACAATAATAATAATAATAATAATAATAATAATAATAATAATAATAATAACAATAATAATAATAATAAAATAAATGAATATTAATGATCCATTTCGAGGTTCCCTAATTTTTTAAAGAAAAAAACACAGAAAATTAAAATCTAATGGGGAATGCTTATTATCATTTGAAATACCATTCTTTGGCATTTATTTTTTGAAGATTATGTCTATCAAATGTTGGCCATTGCTACGTCGCAGATGGTCCATCCGTTGAGTCCAATTTTCGATGACTCGTTCGAGCATTTCGACTGGTAACTGGCGAATGACACGCGTGATGTATTCCCCCAAGGCCTGAATCGAAGCGGGTTTGTCCGTATAAACTTTAGACTTTACATATCCCCACAGGAAAAAGTCTAACGGTGTGATATCACACGATCTTGGTGGCCAATCGACCGGCCCAAAACGTGAAATTATGTGCTCACAGAAGTGTTCTATCAATAAATCCATTGATTGACGCGATGTGTGGGAATTAGCGCCGTCTTGTTGAAACCAAATGTCGCCGAGATCACGAGCTTCAATTTCAGGCATCAAATAGTCGGTTAACATGGCACGATAACGGTCGCCATGGACGGTTACGTTCGCACCGGCATCATTTTTACAGAAATATGAACCGATGATTCCACCGGCCCACAAACCACGCCAAACCGTTGTTTTTTCTGGATAAAGTCACAGTTCTTGAATCTCTTCCGGTTGTTCTTCGTCCCAAATGCGGCAATTTTGTATGTTTACATATCCATTCAGCCGGAAATGGGTCTCATCGCTGAAAAAAATTTGTTTCGAAAACGTCGGATCTTCTTGGAACATTTCAAGTGCCCATAGAGCGAAGCGATGTCATTTGGGAAGATCGAGCGGCTTCAGTTGTTGCACAAGCTGTATTTTGTACGCTTTCAATTTAAGATCTCGATATAAAATGCGCCAAGTCGTTCCATACGTCAGTCCGAGTTGCTGTGAATGGCGCCGAATCGACTCTCCACGGTCTTCGTGTACACTCTTAGCTACGGCCGCTATATTTTCATCACAGCGTGCTAGACGTGGTCTATTCGGTCGAATATTATCCAATAATGAATGCTGGGTCTCAAAATGGGTGATGGTGTTGCGAATAGTATGCTCTGTAGGCCGATTATGTTGACCATAAGTTGACCGAAGCGCACGAAACACATTCCTCACAAAACGTGAATTTTCGTAATAAAGTTGAACGATTTGTAAACGTTGTTCAGGCGTAAGTCTTTCCATTATGAAATTCCACTAACAAAACAAAAATAACATGACACGACTCAAACGTGATCTGTCAAAAACATGCTATTGAAAAAAGTATTTCTACTTGAATCACCCATTACTATTAAATTAGCCCATTTTTATCAATTTGTACCAAATTAATAATAAAATTAGTATATCCATTCGTAATAGGGGTTTAATGCTAACAAATTATATATAGCCGTATTTTAATCAAATTCGACAGAAATCAGTGTTATATAAGCACAAAATAATGTGTAAAATTAATTAAAGATTTTTCCATAATTTACAGTAGCTACCATTTTTTTCTTGTAAAAATATGGTGAAAAATATTTATACAAAAATAAATAAAAATAGACATTAAAGGATTAATTTTTAGCGTCAATTTTTTTAACATCTTAAATATACACTATGTTTCTAAATGAATAAGTATTTAATAAAAAAATATAAAAAAATATTAATAAGAGATCTTTAAAGAGTTAACAATTTATCATAACAAATATGTATTCCCACCTAAACGTAACAGAATATAAAAATTTTTTTTTGCCAGAGAGTGTCAAATTCACTCTCTGAGAGAATTATCTCACGTGTAGATTAAAATATTAATATTATAGGCATGGTTGTCAGATTATTTTGAGCCTCTGCCGCCATATTGCTAATCAGAAGTCGCCAAATTTAAATTTTGTTTTGGTTTTTTAAACAAAAAATAAAAAGTTAACAAAAAAGTTTTAGTGTCGTATAATTTTTAATGATTAAAATAAATTTAAAATAATTTATATATGTAAATTTAACTTCAATAAAATAAATGATAATTGCAGTAGCTAAGAGTAATTGAATAGAAAATTAAATAATAATATAAAATGTATTATTCTGACATACATACATATATCTTCATTTAAGGGTAACAATTTTAATAACTTATTTATTTAAATTTTTAATTAAGAATAAGAATTATAATTATAATTATAATAATAACAATAATTCTAATATTGTATAACATTTGTTCTCTTATACTATGTTTTCACTGAGCTGAAAGCAACTAGTTTTTAGCAAAACACCTAAAAGTTTTTCTACTCTCTTGACTTCGTTTTGAATTGTCGAATTTTCGAGCGAAATCTTAACATTTCTCATTCTAATTTGAATTTATAAATTAAGGACCTTAATTAATAAATTAAATACGTAATCATATTTCTTCGCAAATACCTATTTTATAAAATTTTTAAAATTAGCCAAATAAATCGCCACCACTTTATAAATCGCCAAAAAGTTCGCCATGTCTCCAAACGAAAAATTTAGTCGCCAAAAGCAATTAGAAAGCGCAATGTTTGACGAAAAATCAGCACATCTGACAGCCCTAATTATAAGAATTATTATGAGACTGTCGTGATAATATTTCTCTATTATCTTATAAGATGACCTGTTAAAAAAAATACACATATACGAAAGTTTGTTTGTGTGTGTGCGTGTGTATTTTGGAAATTACTTAAAAAACAATGTGTTTTGTAAGATTGCTTTGCTTTAATTGTTATTTTACATTTAAAAAATATTTTTATTGTAATTGTGCTAAAAAAAAGTGCACATGTTTACTCTGTGACTGATTAGAAATAATGATTTCTTATACAATTGATTAGAATACGTGTAAAGATTTAATATAATATAAACCAAATGGTTACAATCTTCTGCCGACGTTATCTCAAATATTATATCAGTTCTTAATAACTTCTAGATAATTACAGCTTGCTTCACAATTAAAATTTAAAATTATTTTTTTGTAATCCTTATTGATTTTAGGGGAACTATCACTAATATCTTTTAATGTTTATAGAAATATTATCCAACCATTTCAAACAAGGTGTCCAAGTTACATTCATAATGAATCGTATTACTTTCAGTATTTATTTCTATTCCCTATTTCAATAGCATTATAAAAATTTTCTTTAAAATGTAAAAGAGACATGATAACACTTGGAATATGTTCACTGAAAAAAAAATTCAGTAATACGTACTTAAATCAATTCGAAGTGATGTCCAAATTACGATAAATACCAAGCCAAGTACGAACTAATTGATTTAAGAATGGCAAAAAATATTAATTTTAGCTCTATTTAAGCTTGAATTGAATTAATCCCATTTTTTCAGAATTCTTGGCTTAATTTAAGCTTAAGCCTATACTTAAAATGAACATAAATAGGATTGATTTCAGAGTAATCGGATCACAATTAATCCTAAAATGTACTTTATTTAAAAAATATAGATCTTGATTTGCGATCGCTATAAGAATTTAAAACTTATTTTAAGCTCGAATATGTACTTGATTTTGGAAAAAAAAATGTTAAATTACGAATTATAAGCTTAGTTTAAACTCGAATACATACTTAACTTAATTCATAAAGAATTTTCATATTTTCTCTATATATAATCCTAAATTGAAATACGTTTTTTTGCAAATTCTACTTAAAGTATAACCTTTCACTTGAGTTTCCCCTAGTGCTTTCGTGCATTTAATATAAAAAATTTACATTGAATTTAATGCTTGTAGCACCTTATTCAGAACAAGTTTTGAAATCGTCCTTCAATAAATTTTCAACTTTGGAAATTATATACTCATCGATGCCAAACTATATTATGAAATTAAAAAATGGAAACAAGTACAACTTATTATAATCAGACAGATTTACCTCTAGCCTTTTCAACATTTTACTAATTTTCAACTTTTCCTCTTCGTATTTGTTATTAAGAATTTTTGTCTTGATTAAAGTACAATTCCTACTTATATATTTATGCATGTATGTACGTACTGGGGATGCCAAACGGGCTTGATTTTTGAAAATCCCGGGATTCGGGATTTAAAAAATAATTCCGAATTCGGGGTAACGGGAATTTTAACCCACATTTGTCATTCGAATGGCATTTTTTTAAATTTTTATTCATTGCTTAATAAACAATAATACGTTTATTGTTTATAAGAATATTATTTTAATTGGATAATTGGATGGATCAGATATAATTTGTCTATCAATTTAATATAGTTCAAAGATTTTAAAGTTCACATTACAGTTCAAAGCTTTTAAAATGTTTTCAAAATAATAGGTAAAATATAAGTTTTTTGCAAATAAAAAGCAAGGGAATGGCATACCTAGTATATACATATATTTACAAATACATGACAAAACATGCAATTCGGAAAAATTTCAAAGAAAGCAGAATTAAATTTGCTTTACACCTCCTCCTTCTGTTAACACCACACTAATATAAAAAAATAAAAAAAAGTATTTTTAAATATACATGTATAAATATGTAAGTAGAATTGTACTCAAATCAAGACAAAATTTCTTAATCAGTTTTGTTTTAAAAAAAAAACAGAGTCATTTGTTTCTAAGTAAGAATTTTTCTTTTTCTACGTATTTTGATAAAAGGAGCATATTCTCTGTATGGGTGTATATATTCCTAATACATAAATTATTTTCGGAGATCAGTTTAAGATTTCAAATATTTTTATAATTAAATAATTCATTCAAAATCTAAGTTTTTTAAAAAATTGTATTCAAAATTTACACATAATAATTTAAGATTTCATTTCAATTACGAATAATACATATTCAATTATTTTATCAATTAAAATTCAAGCTAAAAAATTGTTTTATTTTTAGTAAAAAAATTATAAAAGTTTGAATTTGGTCACTTCAATAATTGATACAATTAAAAAAGTAATTTAATAGGCCATATATTTTCTATTTGTTGAAGACCGAAAAAGAATTTTAATTCATGAACACAGAAAAACTAAAAATGGATTTCAATTACAAAATCGCTTATATCAATTATTATTATTATTATTTTTTTTTTCTTTTATTTTGTTTCAGTCATCAAAGTGATAATGTTAATTAAGTAAAATAATTGATTTTTTTTATAAATTTCTACAAATTTTTTAATCAAATAAATTACATTTTTGATTGGATTTTAGAATAAAATGCACTAAAATATTAACTAATACAATCAAAAAAAAATAATTAAACCTATACCTTTTATGCAAAAATGCTTTCGTGAAAAAAATAAAAAATTGCGTTTAAATTATTTATTTCAATATTTTTAACTTTATTTAATAATAAATTAATTAAATTTTTTTTTAATAATCTTTTCTGTGAAAAATTACTAACTTTGTGAAGTATTATAAAAAAGGTTAGATACAAATTTCGACAAAAAATGAAAGAAATATTTTTGAAAATATTGTTTTCTCTAGAATTTTTAAGGTTTTCATATCAAATTCCATCAAATTAATTAACTTCGAGGTACTTCAAAGCAAGAACATTTTAACCTATATTGTTATTAGATACACAACACAATAGCCTTGCCGGCAATAGGGCACTCTTTAAAATTAACTATGAACGCTTCAAATGAAATGTAAGACAGCAAAAATGTGGCGTGTGAATTAAAGGTAAATACCACGTAATATCATATAATTACCTTTTGACAATTGATTTATAGATGTATTTTCTTAAAGTGATATAAATACGCCACATACAAATACAGCCACGCACACTTACGTAAACACAAATGGATACAAATATTTATTTACAAGCTACAAAATATATTTGTATGCGAAATTGAGTGTGTAAATGTTTACGTGTTAGAGAGGGTGATGTTGGTGTGAGCGATTTAGGATATACAACTGCAAGTGTGTTTATTATATTAACACAATGTACACACATGCATATATAATATAATGATTGCATATATATTTGTAAATACTAAGGTTTATTGGAAGGAGGGAAGTCTAAAAAGTTCTTATTAAATATTAGGTATAGTGTTCAGTTATTTACTTTTATACGTTTTCTTTTTTTATAAAACTTTTCAATCTGCTCTCGCTTGTGTCTATGTGTTGGTGTTTATATTTATTTGTACATTTATATTTGTTTACACCTTAATGGATATTTATTATGAGACAAGAGAAAAACGTGAGTCATAAAAGACAATACAATAAAGAAATAATGGAATAATATATATTTTTTATTCCAGTCTCATTTTGGTCTTTTTTTCTAATCTCTAAACATTAAAACTCTGTAATATTTTAATACTAATACACCCACATAAATTTTTCCACATATAAAGTACAATTACACATACGGGATATAAGTTTAATGTTACTCCATTAAATATTGACTACAAAACTTAATGACACTACTACACATTATTTTTATTTATTTCATTTTAAAGTCTATTTCCCAAAGGCAACATTTCTTTTAAAATATTCCCTATGTCTCATATTATGCACAATCTTATTCGAATATATTTTTGCAGTTAATATATTTATGTTTACATAACTAAATCAAAATCATCATAAATTTATTAATTTACTTTGTAGTACTTTTTACCAAATCTTGTTTACAACTGTTGCACTATTTTTTATTTTAATCTCATATACCAGCAGTTAGAGAACATAAAAAAACCTTATAAAGTTATTTCTAATCCACTTTTATTTTTATTGAAAGTATTGTGTATTAGTGTGCAAACACATACATACTTGTATTTATTTTCCTTTCTGCACAGGAAGTATGTTGAAATTAAGAATAATGATGTATAGAAACGCTAAGATTATGTTTGAAATTTATATTATGCGGGCTGGAATTAAGGGTCAAATAAATAAAGTTTAATATTTTGATAAATACAAATTTAGTATTAAATAGAGGTATAAACTGTGAAATATGTAAAGAATTTTAGATTTTTTTTATAATAAAAAAAAATAAATAAAATAAAATAAAAATAGAACAATTTAAAAACTACCTCAATTATTAGTGTTTACTATCAATTTTGAAAAAAAAGTATTTGAAAAACTATAAAAAATTAGTAAGTAATTTTCATAGATTTCCTTATAATAAATCGCTGAAAAATGTAATTTTCTTTCACTAGAAAATTTACCAAATATGGGCTGTAGCTCCTTTTGAGTACAACACGTAAAAACTCTTTGCTAATTAATTTAAGATAAGATGTAAATAATTCAGTGGCGTTTCAATCACCTGATTAATATATTCCTTTACTTAATAGATTTCGTGAAAACGCCATTGTTAGCTAAATATTCGTATTCAGGTTGTTTCAAGCCGTTACAGTTTTCTAAAGCTTTTTGTTCAATATTATTATTTGTATGTTATTTACATTTTTTTGATAATCCCATTCTATTCATTTCAAATGTTGTTCTATTAAATTTTATCCCATATACATTTCATATTTTTTGGTTTGTTATCATCAGGGACAGGAAGTTCATGCATTTAAAATTTTATTTATTATATATAATTCAAATAGTGTGTTTTAGGCGCTTAAAAAATGCACTAAAAATATTAAAATATGCCCTAAAAATAAATAAAATATGAACTTATTGCTTAACTTTTATTTAAAAAAATAATTCATCATATTAAAGGCAAGTGTGAAATGGTGGAAAAGTTCTACGATAAAAAATATTTTTCCTATGATGAGAATAATTTTCATTTCTGCTGTGTAAAATGAAAACTGAAAAATATTGACAAATTTTAATTTTTTTTTTTTTTTTTTAATCAAAAAGAAATGTGTGAATATTGAACATAAAGAATTTTAAAGAACTTTATGTGTTTGAAATATTAACAGATTTTAAAATATATGTTATTTTTCCACATATTTTGTTCAATTAAAATTTTTCTATAAATTTTAAAATTAAAAAAATTTGTCAAAATTTTTACTAGCCCTATGAACTAGTAACATTTTATTCACCTCATAACTATTAAAAATCTTCTAACTTTACTACTATTTCACACAGGACCTAAATTAAAAATAAATATACAGTAAAGACCTGAGACAGCTTTTGCATATAGAAAACTACCATTCGACGTCAACAGATGAGATGGAAAGATTTTATTATTTATTCGTTTGAATCTAAAATTGTAACAACTGTATTGGCAATACTTCTTTCGATGGCTGTGGTCTTAATGATAAATCGATTTTTCTAAAACGATATTAAGGGTAGCTCTATACAGCTAATTGTGCACTCAGACAGAATAATCTCATTGGTAGCTTCTTTAAAAAGAAATAATTAAGTCTCGACGTTTTACAAAAACGTATGACAACTGGAAATTTTACCCTGAAAGTCAGGGTAAAAGGGCTGATATACCAAAAATTTTTTTCAATGATATTGTTTTGTCGAATATTTTAGGACAATACTTCTACGAAACGAAATTATTTATTCTGTGTAATTTCGCATCTTAATATGGAATCCTTCTAATGATGCACCTTTCACCATAATCAATGCCCTTCTGTGATTGTTAGTTTTGAAGAAATAGCTTACCACATGTTAATTTGTCCATGGAATTTTTAATATTTTAAAACATTTTTTAGCTCTTCTGAAAATTTTGAAATGTTTGAAATGTTTATTTTGTAAATACCACTTGCACACACGATTCAGTCAACAATTGAAACACTTTCAACACTGTTGCATTCTGCGCAACCTAAGATTTTTTTAACGCGTTAAATCAATTTCGCTTTAAATAAAAACGCGTACTGCAAAAAAAACTACACAAATAATATATATATATATATATATATATATATATATATATACATTAACCTTTCGCTGAAAATATAAGTGAATATTATTACTACTTTCAATCGGAGTAAGTAAGTTATCAGAAAATGAACATAAAATATATACAATATATTTCAGTACTCTTTTGCGAAAATGACCCGTTTTTACGTAGTTGCATGCTTTTTTAAAAATTAAAGTTGACAACACTGTTAAATATACTTCAATTGTGTCTCTTAAAATGTATATTTATAGGTTTAAGAATAATTTGAAAATCACCTTGATATTAAATTGAGAAAACTAAATTTTTCTATTACTCTTTATATATTTATTTTTAGATTTCAAAATGATTTCAGAAATAGCAATTTATTTAAAGTTTTGTTCTCAAACGAGCTTCAATTTGTATTCAAACTCAAATTTAAAAAGTTTTGTGCATGTTTCAACATAGTTTGCTTAATGTGTTCGACATCAAGCATTAAAGACATATTTCAAACCTTGGACTTTGTATTTAATTAATACAAGAAATTGTAGTGGGTCATTTTCGAATTGTAGTCAACAACAATATCAAATGACAACATTAATTAAAAAAAAGGAACATTAATATTAATTAAGAAAAGGGTATTTTGAAAATTTATGGACCGATTAGAGTGATTTAAAAATTCGAAATTCGAGAAAAATATTTTTGCATAAGAACGAAGTCCGTAGCTTATA
This sequence comes from Protocalliphora azurea, assembly GCA_932274085.1. Lineage (NCBI taxonomy): Eukaryota > Metazoa > Arthropoda > Insecta > Diptera > Calliphoridae > Protocalliphora > Protocalliphora azurea. The sequence goes on from OW026523.1 coordinate 91,443,410, forward strand.
TAGGAGCTTCAAAGGTCCAAAAACCCGTTTTGTTTGATATCTTGGATACTAATGAACCGTTTTATTCAACACAAAAATTGCGAAAAAAATCCGATTTTTCTGTGAAGGAACAAAGCGTCTAACTTATATAGGAGTTTCAAAAGTTTGAAAAAACCAAATATGATAATGGTATAATTTATTGTGTTACTATTTTTCAGTGCCCATAAAAACAACAACTATATGCAAAGCAGCCACTAGTTAAATAAAAACAAATACTTGCAAATAACATAATTGTTTATAAAACGATTTGCTTGATTCAAAAAAGCCAACTTTTAGAAGAATATTTATGACCGATACATTTAAGAACGAACCCATAGCTTGAATATTAGCTCCAAAAAGTTCGAAATGTTGCCGATACTAATAGACCAATTTTGTTTATTTTTTCCGCAAAAAAATTCAAAGAAAAAAAGTATTTCGAATTTTCTGTGCAAAGTCGCTAGCTTAAACAGGAGCTTAGAAAAGTCGAAAACAAAAACATTTTTTGGAGATATCTTTAGTTTTTGGCGATATATCGTTTATTTATGGATTTTGCTCATTTTTATTAACGTTCATCAAGGGAAATTCTCTGTAAACTGATGTATAAAACATATATATCCGATATTAGGCGCTTAAAAAATGCACTATAAATGTTAAAATATGCCCTAAAAACGAATAAAATATGCAGTTATTTCTTAACTTTTATTAGAAAAAAAATTAATTTAGCATCATATTAAGGGCTTGTGTGAAACGGTAGAAAAGTTCTACGATAAAAAATATTTTTTCTATTGTAAGAATAATTTTCATTTCTGCTGTGTAAAATTAAAAACTGAAAAATATTGACAAATTTAAATTTTATTATTAAATAATCAAAAAGAAATTTGTGAATATTGAATATGAAGAATTTTAAAGAACGAACAGGCGGACAGACAGACATCGTTATATCGACTTTCCTGTCAATAATGATCTAGAATACACATAATTTTTTAGGGTCCTACATGAATATTGCAGAATTACAGATATTATGCTGTAAATTTTATTCTGTACAAATATTATTCTGTAAATTTGTCAATTTTCATAAAGTCTGCTCTCCTGTCTACATTTTTACCGATCGGGAACCACTTTAGAAAAAAAGTCACAAATCACCAAAATAATTCATTCAATTAAAAATTGTTTAAATTTACACCTCTCACCAAATGATTATATCAATTACTAATAGCTGTACAAAATGAAGAACAGAAAAAAAATTCCAATTAAAAAATTAATTAAATCAATCAATATATTAATAATGATTGAATAAATGAAAGATTTTAATAAGAGAAAAATCTTACTTGAATTTTATTTTTACTATTTCTTTTATTTTATTTTGTCTTCAATATACCAATTAAATTTTGATGTATTAATTGAAAAATATAAAGTAGTAATTTTTTCTGTGTATGTAAAAAAAATACATACATATATTTTGTTTTAATAAAATTTTGATAAAGAGTAATCGAATTAAACTAATTATTTGTAAAGCTAATGTTTCATCCTCATTTCAAAGTGTTGGCTGTGATAATTTCTCACTGCTTGACGAATATAGATAATCGAAAAAAACTCAACATTATTATTTTGGAATATATTGGGAATTACAAGATATTTTTTAAATATTTTTTTTGCGAAAAACAAAATAAAGGAAAAGCAAACAAATCAGCATTCAAAATACAAGCGCAATTACCTTTTATAGTGCTCGAAATTATGATAAGAGTTTGTTATGAAAATGGATACAAACTAATTTTTAACAACTTTAGAATGAATTTAATAAAACAGTTACAAAAACGCAATTAATTATTTTCAATCCTTAAATCACTAAAAAAAAAACTTAAAATTCCTTAAACCAAAACAAATTCCTATACAAAAACAGTAACCTATTCCCCCTCTAAACAAAATGATTTACACATATCGACGGAGCGCTGGCAAAGGGATCTATTTCAAAATTTTTATTTTTTTATTTTTTTTTTTTTTTTTTTTTTTTTTTTTGTTAGACATCAAAAGGAAGATTTTGTAATAGTTTATATATTTACTAATTTCATAGTGCGAGAAGAAAAAAAGTGAAATATTTTCTTTATTTTCACATGTAATTTAAAAAAAGTGCTCCAAAATTTTCGAAGTTTAAGAGTTTATAAATTCGAAATTCAAACTAATTTTGCAAAAGCATTTGGAGATTTTATCAATCTGATGGTATAATTCATTCGCGTTGGTATCATTGATGCAATATTTGATAAAACAAAATTTGTCATATAGGGCTATCGTTGAAAACTCTATATTGGTTCTGGTGTTATTAAAACGTTCCATATGAAATTTAATACAGCTTTCTCAAAGAAATGTAAATATCTTATTTTGTCTCCTGTAAAGTTGTGGGAAAATACATACAACTTTTTTTCAATACATCGACGATATGTATATAGGGCTTTATAGCTTCATATTAAAAAGGAAACTTTTCTACTATTGTTTTTTAAACAAAAAATAAAATATTTATTGCTCTTGACCCAAAAATTATGAGACAAGCAAGTAAAAGTTTTTTATGTTTTATTTCCCCAAAATTGTTTGATCAAAACATAACAAAAACAAAACAAACATATAAATATTTCAATGTCATTTTGATTAAAAAATAAATAAAAAACTAACAAAAGTTACAAAATATTTAACAACAACAATTACAACTAACACAATAGCCATAGAATATAACTAGAAGTTTATGTAAGAGGCAGTTCAAACTAAATTTTAAAAAATTGTACTTATTTTTTTAAAAATATAAAAACAAATTATATGTGACTACATATATTTTATTGTTGTATGAATTAAATTTTTGACAACTGAATTAGGTTTTTGTCTCTCACATAAACTTCTAGTTCTATTCTATGACAGTAGCTATTATAAAGAAAAAAATAAAAATAACAAATTCATATTAATAAATTGAAATGTATAAATAACTAGCAATAACAATACAACAAATGTAATAAATAAACTAAAAGTCTGAAAGGGCACAAATAGGTTGTTCCACCAAAAGAAAAATAATAACAATAAAATAAATAATTCCAAAACTTTTAATGCCATATTTTTATTTACTATAGATATTTAAAAACGTATTACTCCTTTAAGGTTTGCCCAAAATATCTATTCTTTTTTTTCTACTGACGCATCATAACCATTATCACCCATTAAAGTGATTATAATTATAACGAAAAATTTGTTAAACAAATTAGGAAATGAAATGATAGGAAAAACTACATAAACTAAACTAAATGACTAAACACAATAATAAAATAATGATAAGAAATGGTAAAACTTTTTGTTGTTATTTACCAACAAAAACACCCAAAAAAAATATATATGAGTAAGCAAAAAGGATATATTTTATTTAGGAAAAAAAGGACGAAAACGGAGGAAAATAAGAGAAAAAAAACTAAACAATAAATCAAAGTGTTAATAAATTATACACATGATTCTTACTTACACTCATACGCATGGTTACATATGATTTCTGTTAGACAAACAGACACCCAGCTACAACTACTAACAGACAGGCGGACATATGATTACTGTTATTTGTCTGCCTGTTTGAGTTAACAGTAGTAGTAGTAGTAGTAGTAGTAGTAATAGTAGTAATGGTGATAGTTCCATATGTATGAGTTCCAATGTAGTTGGTGGCATTTTGACATCTTTGAAATATTTTATAACATTCTCTCTCTTCTACACTATTTTCGGCTTTTGAAATTTGTGCAAAAGTTTTCATAAAGTATTTCCTGTCGGATTTGTCATAGAATTTTCAAAATGTTATCATTAGTAACAATTCAGTTTATGTTACAACATGTTTTGACTTTATTTGATAAACTCACTCTTCGTCTTTCTTTTTTTTATTGAGAGGGGTGAGGGGGGTTTTGGCATTCCATGCTGTAATTTTAATTTACTTCCAAAACATATGACATTAACTAATTTATGCCAAAGTCGTGTATTTATGAATTTTAAAATAACTTTTTACACTGAGAGGAAAAAATTAAGCAAAAGCGTAATTTATAGAATTTTATGTTAATAGTGATGTATTTCAATAATTCTAGAATATGAGATCGTACGAAGTAAAGCATGTATTACATGTACATTAATGGTTAAAAGATATGAAACTGAAAATAAATTTTTAGCATTTACAATTTTTTTTTTTTTTGGTAAAAACAATACTTAAGGCATTTACTTTTCTTTCTTTAAAAGAAATCGTATTTCATTATCTATATATTCATTGTCTATATTTGTACAAGTATCAATCTTTTTGTTGTTGATTTTTTTTTTAAGACTTTTAAAAATTTTGTTAAACAAATTTCGAAAAAAATGCAAATAAAACTATGCAGATTTATAGACAACACTACATTAGATAAAATTAAACAAAGTACTAGAGCAATACCTTGTATAACTAAACTGTACCTGCGATTTGAATTTTGCGGATTTCGGCAAGAAAGCATTTTTTGCGATTTTCTGGTTATAAAGTCAGTTTCGTTTTAGAATTGATATTTAAACTAAACTGATTACAGGATAAACTATGTCTTAGAAAATACATTCTGAAGTCTTTAGGAAAATAGGACAAGGATAATCTTAAAAACACTGAGGTCAAAAGTCAAAATTTGGAATATTTGAAAGTTTCAGGGGAAACATAAAGAAAACTTATTTATTTTTATCTAGATTTCGATAAAATTTCATAGAAATATAACCAAATGCCTTCGTTGATATTAACACTAAAAGAATTCAAACTTAACCCTCAGCTGAGTTTGGGACACCATTTTTTTAACGCACCTATTTTTAATTATTTGTAAAGTAAATTTTATTAATTAATATCATGGACAAATAAAATAATAATAACTTCATTCTTACAAGCCAAGTCATGCTAAACCATTCCTCAATTCCTCACTGAAATAATTGCTTCGAAATTCAGATAAAAAAATAATTTTTCATCACGTTTTCCTTAAAAGTTTTAAATATTTCTAATTTTGACTTTTGACCTTTAAGAGTAATAATTATTCAATTTTCTTAAAAACTTCAGAATATATTTTCTGAGATATTGTTTATCTTCTTGCGTAATAATTCAGTTTAGTCTCAATAGCAGTTAACTCAAATTTTTAAGGGTCTATTGGGAATCTTAAAACTGATTTGTGACTTCATATTAAAATATACCTTGATTTATTGATTTGGTTTAAGAAAATGCAAAAAAAAATTTAATATATGAATTACCTACGAGTTTACATACACAATTTTCTAATATATGAGTACTTAAGAATTTCAGAGATATTAAAAATATTGTTTCGAAAACTAATAAAATTTCTTATCAAATTTAAAAATTTACTTTTTCAAAAAATCTTAAAAAAGCGAAAACCATCAAAAATGCTTTCATTTCTTTTTTATCATAAAGCTGGATGTATTAAAAATACAACAGGCTATATTTCACAAAAATCGATACATAAAATGTTGATTTTATTTACAATTAAATGAAGATATCTTATTTAAAAATGATACAAAAAAAAACTAAAATTATTTACAAAAACATTGCAATAGAAGTAGGGAAAAGAACTTTTCGAAATACCATCACTTAATTGTGAATATATACCATACTTATGTTTTGACTTAATGCGCTGTAGAGTTATGGTGACCCATAACCTTATGATTGCACCTAACAATATAATCAAACGTCTCCCAATTTTCCCCCACACGCACCAATTTAGAATTATGCAAACTTGCACTTTTTATTTAATTATTTATTTATTTATTTATTTATTTAGAAATAAATAAAAATACAGTAAACAATTCCCTAGAATTATTAATTAATAAGAAGTCGATAAGTGTTTTCAATAAAGTGATTTTATTTTGAAAAAGGAAAATATTACGTGTTAATTAAAAACAATTAATTTGATTTTTTGTTCTTTTTTTTAAGAAAAATATCCTTTTACTTTATAGCACGATTAATATATAACCAACAACATAACCAGCAACAAAAAATATGCTCTAAAATTCTGTTTTTCTTTTGTTTACTTTTTCTTTTTAAACTTCTTTGGAAAGTAGAAGAAACAGACTTTTCAACCGTATACATTCGGTTTGCTTAGGACAAATATTACAAGCAAATTTTCAAATAACTTCTAAAAGAAATAAAATTTTTATAAAATTTTTCGAGTTTACCTGCGATTTATTATAATTTTTTTCTATAAAAGCCTATGCAGAGATGTAATAATTTCTATGGTAATTTTTGTTATAAATATGACCAAATTTATTATTTTTAATTTTGAAAAAAACTGTAGAATTTACACAATTTTATCTATAATAACTTACTAAAACTTTCCATACATTTTTCATTTTATTCTCAAAAAGTAAAAACCAAGTAAAAAATATAAAAAAAAATACTTATGAGTTTTTAAGCAATATTATATAGAGATATCTCGTTTTATTCTAAACAATATTTTGTTATTACATTTCAAATAGAAATATTATTACCAGGGACAGGAAGAGCATTCACTTAAAAAATGCATTTTAAGCGCTTAAAACATGCACTAAAAATGTTAAAATATTCTCCAAAAATATAATTTTCAATTCAGTGTTATATTAAATTAAAAATAAATATAATTTCACCACTTTAAAAGTATAACTAGTGCACATTTTGTACTTTTTGGATGTTATCAATAATTACTTCCAAAAAAGTGGAAAATGCAATACATTTTTAGCAAGAAAAAATGGTTAATAATTTCTAAGAAAATTAAAATTTTATATTTTTTTTTTATTAATTGACAATTTGTCCAAGGACAATAAGCAAATATGTTCAATTTTATATACATCACAGGGGCTTAATAACTCCAATAAGATATTAAGCATAAAATTAATATTAAAATATTTATAATTAAAATTATTAAATTTAATTTAACTATAATTTATAATTTGATTTGACAATGATTCATAATTTAGATTTAAAATCTGAATAGAAGATCTAAAATGTGAAATCGTTTAAGTCTTCTGATTTCATCAGTAGAGTATAGTAATGAGATGGCAGCGGGATTGATATTTTTACTTAACCGTTGAAGATATTTCATTTTCAACTGTTGTCATGGAAAGATTATTTATAATGGCTTTGTTTGTTATAAACCACGGTGCATTTGTTATCATTCTGAGAATTTTGGACTGATATCTTTTGAGAATTTAAATATTAGAATTACTGGCAGTGCCCCAGAGTTGCAAGCCATAAGACCACACGGATTTAAGAACTGTTTTATAAATTCTTAATTTGTTATTGAGATTCAATTGCGTATGCAGACCAATTAACCAGTACAATCTCTTTTTTTGAGTTGATCAGATTTACTTTTTATGTGAGGTTTCCAGATTAGGCGTCTATCTAGTATCATACCAAGATATTTGACTCTGTCACCAAAAGGAATAATATTTCCATTGAGAACAACTGAAGGGCAATTTCCTTTTCTGAGTCCAAATGTTACGTGTTAAGATTTTTCGCAATTAACTTTGATGTTCCATTTCTTCAACCACATTGAGCATATTTTGTATATATATATAGACGCTTGAATGGGTGATTCACTGGTTGGCAAATTGCGGTGTCATCTGCGTAAGAACGTTATCGAGGGTGGTCATGTCTGACATGAAAATTGTGTATAAAACAGGACCCAAAACGCTACCTTGTGGAACTCCAACCTCTATTTCATGAAGTTCTGAAATCGGGTCATTGACCTTAACATTATTTTTACGTTTCAGATAAATAGCTTTTAAAGAGTAAATAATAAGGAGCTGGCAAGAATTTTTTAATCTTATATAGTATACCGGTGTGACACACTCTGTCAAATGTCTGCTGAATATCAATAAATACCGCAGAATAGTATTGTTTTTTTTCAAACGCATCTGTAATAAAATTTACAATTCTGTGAATTTGCTCCGGAGTACCGTGTATATGTCTAAAACAGAACTGATGTTCGGGCATGATTTTATTTTTGTCTATAGCAGGCAATAACCTTCGTAAAAGAAATTTTTCGAATATTTATCAGAAAACTTATGGGTCTAAATGAGGTTGCCAAATTTTCTGGTTTGTTCGGTTTTTTTGATCATAATAATAATAATATTCTTAATAAGATTAAAATGGAATTTATATTAAAAAATTCTATAAACATAGTTTTAAGCAATGAACAAGAAGTATAAAAGAAGAACATCCTACCAATAACAACCATGGATTAAAAAAAGAACTTTTGCAGCTATTTTTCAGCACTAAGTACTAAGTAAATTATGATTTTTTTTTATTGGTAATTAATAAATATTTTTATTTACATACATACTTACATAGAGAGAGTTTGCTCTTTATTTTAAAATATTAAATTTAACCTATTCGACATTAACAGATATGATGAGTGCATTTTTAAATACTTTTGATTATATTGTGGAAAGCGTTTATTTTGCCTTCAGCTGAAGCTAAAATTGCAACGACTGTATTGGCAACAAAATTATTTCGATGATTTTGTTTCCATGATAGATCGATTTTTCTAAAATAATATTAAGTTCTATACAGCTTATTGTTCTCAGACAGATTATGTTTATATCACCTTCAATGTCAAAAGTTTTAATAAATAAAAAAAAACGTAATTATTTATTTTGTGGAATTTTGATATCTTAGCTTACCAAAAATTAACTCTTCTTTAGTATTTTTCAATATTTTAAAATGTTGAAAAATAGATTTAAGTCGCTTTATCAAAAGTTCACAAAATTATTAATTTTTTCTACACAAAAAATTATTTTTAATTGAAATTTTTCACAAAATATTACACAAAAATATGCTTCTATGGCAAAATATGCAAAAATATGTAGAAGTATGCGTTAGCAAATCGATGACATTTTAAAGCAAATTCTCTGATTCGGAAAGATATTAAATTTTCACTGTTCTAGGAGTGAAGACAAAAAACATGCATTTGCATGAACTTCTGGTCCTTTGGTATTACATTTCAAATTTTATAAACTTTGTATGTGTAGTATTTTAGAACAAAAAAATTAGAAAAATTTCGAGAAAGGAAAGAAAAATAAATTTCAAAAATGGTTAAATGGTTAAAAGATGATAATATAGTTAAAAAGCTTTCAAAATCAATTTAAAAATCTTATATTGACTTAAAATGTATGAAGCTACTAGATCTATAGTACAGGAATTACCCTAAAAACGGTTTTTAAAAATATCTCGAAATTTAGGGGGGTTTTCGAAATTTTTTAAATTGTTTCACGATGTCCTCAAGAGTCTACAACTCGCATTAGATCGTTTTCCGAGCGAAAATAAAAAGTGCAACTTTGTAACAGCGTGTTATCTACTATTCATTTTAAAACTAACTTGATTTTTATTATCAATTGCTAAAAAGTATTTTCTTTTATGCTCTTTAGCTTAATATATACAAAATTATGCTCTTATGTAGAAAATATGCAAAAATATGTCATTTAAATTAATCAAATATGCTCCAAAATAAGGTATTTCTATAAAAATATGACCAAATATACTTTTAAATCCAAAATATACCAAAATGTACCAAAATTCCTATAATTGTCTGAAATGGATAAATAACTAGCAGTTTGACTCTTTTCAAGCTTAGGGAAAAATATCACTTTACATATTTTTGACTGCTCTGTTTATAACATATCCTGCTTTATGATAAGACAAAAAACTAAGCATTTTCGATCCTTCTGGATTTTATGCGATTTTTTTTAATAAAATTATTATTTTTGTATAAATTTTATACGTAGCTTTTAAAATATTTATGTAATATAATTTTTCTTAATTAAAAATAGTTATCTACCATGTCTTTTTATTGTAGTATCTGTTATAACTTTTTCAGAATTCTAAACTTCCTCTATATACTTTAACTCTTAATAAAAATTGTATCCATTTACTTAATTAACAAAAGTTTAGAATTTTTTCAAGTGTATCAAACAACCAATACCAAATGTCATAACATCACATTCTCATATTTTTGCATCATATCTCATATCAATGCAAAAACTATGCTAAACATAGTGAAGTTGTTCATGCAACTAAATGTAGCAATAACAAACAAGTTAGAGTGCTATATTCGGCTGTGATGAATCTTATATACCCGTCACCCAGTTGAGATATTATATGAAAAATTTATGTATTTTAAATTTAATGAAACAAGAACAACAATACTCTTACAAATAAAGACAACATAATTAAAAAAAAGAGTATTTTGAAAATTTGTGGGATTTAAAAATTCGAAGTTCGAGAAAAATATTTGTGATCGTTTTATATAAAAACGCAGTTCGTAGCTGATATAGGATTCAAAAAGTTCAAGGATGGGTTTTTACCGAAAAACGAAGTCGCTGGTTTATATAGAGGCTGAGAAAAGTCGAAAAAAAAAACGTTTTTGGTGGTATCTCGGCAATTTAGGGACCAATTTTTCTTATTTTTATTCTCTGTAAATTGATGTATAAAACATATAAATCCGACATATGGGGCTTTCTATATACTTTGAGGGGTTCTAAATGAATATTTTAGAAATTACAAACGGAATGACAAATTTATATATACCCTTTACACCTGTGGTGAAGGGTATAAGAACTAAAAAAAAAGTCACAACAGCAAAAACTGACAAGGAATACATTAAAAGTTTTTGCTACGGCATCAGAAATCTTTTGGGTGCAAGATATGATGGTTTCACATACATTATTGTCTTTCCAATAAAGAAGCCCTTTAACATTTTAGCGATATTTCAAAAATCAAACTAAACTACCGGCAACACGCATAGAGAATGATAGTCAGTATGTGAGTGTGTATGTAACAAAAATAGCATACGCACAGTGACTAACTCATTTATGCAGAGTAATAAAAATAACTAATAGAATAAGGACTGCTTTTAAACAAATTAAGCAAAAACAAATAAGAAATAAATTTCTCAATATGCAGCAAATTGCTGCAAAAACAATGGAAAATTCCAAAAGATATTTGCTAAAAACACTGATCGGCCAAAAACAAAAAAAAGTTCATCCTTTAAACAAAAATAGCTGGACCATATGGAATTTGACGTGCTAAACAATAATTTGCTTTCAGTTTTTTTCTATTACGTATAGATTTTTTATGAGCATGTCTGATATTTACCTATTATTCAGGTAGTTACATATTTCACAACTCGAGAACGGTATGTCCGATTTAGATAAATGAAACACTAAAAGATATAGACCGAAATTTTCTTGAAGTCATCTTAAGATATATATATATATTTTTTTTATCTGCTTAATAATTTTGGAGTTATTCAAAAACTAGTGTCGGGCCTCTTTTTTCAAATTTGAAGAATTTGTCTTAAGTTTTTTATACTTAATCATAAAACTAGTAATGCTACGAATAAAATAAATCTTGTGCAGAGCACCAAAAAATATGCAAAGTTATATGTTTTCCTGTTGTTCAAATAAAACAAACTGTTAGTTATTTATCCATTTCAGAAAATTTTAAAAATTTTGTCATCGATTTTTTACAGCATATTTTTGCATACTTTGATTCTAATAGCAATTTTTTGTTCATTTGTGCTTAACAGCTTATTTTGTCATATTTTCATAGAAATTACTTACTTTGAAGCATATTTTAGCAATTAACCAGACATATTTTTGCATATTTTATACTTAAAAACATAATTTTGCATATATTACACTAAAGAGCATAATTTTGCATATTTTTACACTTTAAGGAAAAATTTTGCATATTTTGCACCCAATAGATTTTTGTACATAATTTGCTGTTAGTTAAATATTCTTTTTACTGTCACATACATTTTTCAAATCCGATTCCCTAATAATTTTCATCCTATCAATTGGTTGAAATTTTGTAATTTCCTGATACACTGAATTAGTTTTAAATATCTTTAAGAACAAAAAGAAAATATTTTTTAGAAATTTCTAATAAGAATTAAGATATTTTAAAATAATTTAAATCTTTGTGAAAAAATAATAATATTTTAAGAGCATAAATGAAGATTTTAAGGGCATATTTTCCGATTTTAAGATCATGCTCTAAAACACTTTTTTAGAGCATATTTTTTTTTTTTTGTTGCCCTGGTCGTGTGTTATCAACATTGATACAAAAACCCTAAATATTACCTATAGTAAATATTATTAATATCACATATACTAAATTTAAAAAAAAAATTTACTTTAACAAATTTTAAGGAGCAAAATTGTTTACATTTTGAATGAAATATTGTTTTTTTTTCGCCACTAATTTCCGAATAACTCTGAAACTCTTCAGATATAGATAACTTGAAAATAATTTTAGTCCATGTTTTGTCTATTTAAATTAGATAAACCACTCGAGTTATACTAGTGTGACCAACTAATAAGGGACATATTAGTCATGTCCATAAAAACATCAGTACGTGATGGAAAAAAACTGAAAGTAAATTCTTATTTAATAACGAAAAATTTCACTTAATCCATCTACTTTGCCGGTCAGTGTAATTTCACTGTTCCCAATCCTTAAACACATACACACATATTCATACACTCATATGAGAAAAATTTATTGCGACATGCTACCACAAAAATCAAAAAGTTTCACATTTCTAGCAAAAAAAAAAACGCATATAAAACAAAATAAACGTCGTCAAAAGTTTTTTGTGTAAAACACACTCTTACATACAAACTCACATATAGAAAAAGCACTGCATGCACTATGGCACGCATACTTTATTATTTTATGATAAAAGAAAGGGTAGTCTATGTATGTAAGAGTAAAAACTTTATGTTTATTGTATGCGAGTGAGTCTACATAAGCAAATACTCGTATGATTGTGTGTATGTATGCGTGTAAAATAAAACTTTGTTATTTGACCATTTACCCCCCAGCATGGTTTCATACTTTAACAAACTCGAGGTTAATAAAATAAAGTTGTTCCTACAACTACAGCAACAAAAAACAAAAAGCGAACATCAATTCAAGAAGGGAAAAAACGCAGTGGTGAGAATTTTATGGCTTTATTTTGGTCTATATATGTATGTATGAGAGTTTCCTATATTTTTTATATGTATGTATGCCAGTATGTAAGTGCGTTACTGTTTTTAGTCCTTTAAGCTCTCATAATGTAAAAGTTATGTTTTATGATTTTTCTACTTTATGTTTGTGTGGGTTTTCTTCTTAAAAAATAAAGTTTGGTTAGAAAAAAGTTTTATGTTTTCTTTTTTCTTCTAATTTTTCATAAATTAAATATGAATTTTAGTCTCTTCTCTTCTTCTTCTTTAAATCTTATGGCTCAAATTCAATTTTATTTAATTTATAATACTTTTCTTTGGTAGCTGCTAAGCCAAAAAAAAAGAAAAAATCTTATTATTAAACTGAGATTGGTTTTTTTGGTTGAAAAAGCAAATAATTAGTTGTAGAATAGTTTGACCTACAATATTTGTTAGGGAATAAATAAATTTTAAAAAGAAAAACTGAATATAAAGTAAACAAGTATTGGAAGAGTTTTTCAAATGAAATTGATTATTTAAATTGAATGTTAAAGTATTGAATATAAAACAAAAATTTTCCAATTTTATAGTTTTTTCTTCAGAAAAATATATTATTCATACCATTAAAGAAGAACCAAAAATTTTCTTTAGGTTTTCGGATTTTGTTAATATTTGGCATACCTATACCCTCCAGTTGTTTTTGTTTATATTTAAGGGTTGCCATTTTTGTGTTCAAAAAGTATGATGATTAAATATAATGGTAACAATAATATTTAACAATACCAAAAACACAACGTAAAAGAACGTAAGATAGACAACTCATTTTCTTACGTACTCATCTGGGTACCACCCACTTGTCCGAATCTTCACATGTCTTGTATAAACAGACCATAAGAGAAGCGAATAAACTTCAAAGAAAAACAAAAATTTTAAATGCGTTTATAGGAATATGCGCCAGTATATATATATATACTAAAAATTGCAATATAAATCGTTCTGGAGAAAAATAAATTTAAAAATATTCCTTCAGATTTTTTCATATATATATATTAGAATCTTTACAACATCAGAGGTTGTAAAGATACAAAATGTAAAGTTCAAAAATGCATCTTAAAATCTCATTTGCATTGTAAATGCGTTTTTAAGTCGTAATATTATTTTTAAATAACTGCGTTTAAATATAACGTATTCATATGTAATTATTAAAATCCATTTACTGGTTACAGAGATGGTGGTATTTATTGGCGTTATTTCGATTTTTTTGTAATTTTCAAAAAATTAAAATGAATGAATGGAGGTATAATTTACATATTGCAAAAACTTCGCAATTTAGCATATTTTTAAATTAACAATAATGTTTCCATCAGTGTCAGCGAATCAGCGAATCGAGTGATTCTAGTGAGAGTGGTATTGGCGACCCACGTATATGTTGCAGAAATTTTCTTATATTTATAGTTTTGTCAAGGCATTTCACTTCACAGTTGTATTTTACCGATTGTCTGAGTTTGACATTAATGACATTTGTAAATGCGTTATAAAGAAACCACAAATTGTGTACAAAAACGTCAGTTCTTACGTTTTTACTCACCCTCATTTCAACAAAAATTTTGAGTGACATGGGTTATATAAACAGGCCATTAACCAAGAAAAATTTTGTTTATGTAAGAAGTATTTGTTTATTGCTTTTGCTGTTTTCTATAATTTAGCAATCAGAACATATTGGTGATCAATTCAGAGGAATATTCCTATAAACCCAGTCGAGAAAAATTTTTCTAAAAAGTTATTGCAAAAAAAAAAAATAATAAATAAATAAAAATTCTAACAGTTTTAGTTGTTTGTTTCACTTAAGTTTCTGATGACAACATCTCTATTTACTGGAAATATTTTTGTTTTTATTGGGAAATTTCATCAGCTTAAAGGCTGCCCAAATTAATTTTTCTTACAGACCAAGAAAAAATTCAAATAAAATTTTTTTCATAATCAAGGCTGTCCTAACAGAGAAATTGGACGAAAGATTAACCGTTCGGAATGAGTTATTCGAGGTTTTCTTAAGAAAGGGCAGAAATACGGAGAGCGGAAACCAATTAATAAAATAAAATGAAAAATAAACTTGACCTTCCTGTCACTTCCAAACATGTTGCACACATTTTGCGAACAGATGGTAACATAAAATGGAAGACCTCAAAATGTAAGCCAGTGTTAATCGTTTAAAATTTTCGAACAAATACATAAAATGGACAGATGAGAGGAATAGAGTAATCGTTTCTGATGAAAAAAAAATCAATTTGGATGTTTCCGATTTATATTTTTCCTATTGGCATGATTTGAGGTCGAAAGAAATTTGTATATCGGAACCCAATTTCGGTACAGGCAGTGTTATGATTTGGACAGCCTTTTCCACTGCAGAAACATTAAAAATATGTTTTATTCTAACTAATATGAACAGTGCAATTTTTAATAATCTGTTGGAAGAAGCTCTTCTCTTATTTATGGATGAAAAAGTCATTGTCTCGAAACAATCTAGACCTTGGTTTAATGAACATGGTATTCCATTATTAGACTGGGCGGCTTGCAGCCTAGATTTAAATCCAATGGAGAATCTGTGAGGGTACATGGCCTGTAAAATTTACGCAAGAAATGCACAGAATTAAAACGTAATGGCAATAACGGTGTTAAAACTAAAAATTTAGCAAGCTCGGGAAGAAATTTACAGTGATTTTCTTCAAAATTAGTCGAATTAATGACGGACCGAATTTTTGAAGTTATCCAAAACTAAGGTTTTTTATTTTAAGTGCGTATATAGGAAAATGCCATAAAAAATTTCATTAAACTACTAAAGTTACAATGAAAAAATTTTATGTACATTTGAAGTTTTTCTTACTGGGTTTTTAAATGAATTAAATAAATAATAAAAAAATGTATTTGTAGCGCTTCAGTTGTTTATTAGCCCCATTTCTGGTTATGTGCGTTTATAGGAATATGCACCAATGTATATATATATATATATATATATATATATATGTATGTATATATATGTACCGCTATCGGCCTGCAGATCAATTTTGGAAGTCCGTTTGTGCATGTATTATTAAATCTCTATGATACTCACATCAGGTGGATCAATTCTTTCATACATGCGTCGGGTTGGTTCGTTTTCAACGCTGTTATGGACACGTGAGTAAGCAACACATGATCCCTCAGGGTTTCACATCGGGACCAAATTGAATGCAAGTGAGCTGTCTCTTATTGACTAGGCATATATATATGCCTACTTTTTTAAAGAAAAAAAACACAGAAAATTCAAATTTAATGGGGAATGTTTATTATCATTTGAAAGAACATTCTTTGGCATTTATTTTTTGAAGATTATGTCTATCAAATGTTGGCCAATTTTCGATGACTCGTTCGAGCATTTCGACTGGTAACTGGTGAATGACACGCGTGATGTTTTCCTCCAAGGCCTGAATCGAAGCGGGTTTGTCCGTACAAACTTTAGACTTTACATATCCCCACAGGAAAAAGTCTAACGGTGTGATATCACAAGATCTTTGTGGCCAATCGACCGGCCCAAGACGTGAAATTATGTGCTCACCGAAGTGTTCTCTCAATAAATCCATTGATTGATGCAATGTGTGGGAAGTGGCGCCGTCTTGCTGAAACCAAATGTTACCGAGATCACGAGCTTTAATTTCAGGCATCAAATAGTCGGTTATCATGGCACGATAACGGTCGCCATTGACGGTTATGTTCGCACCGGCATCATTTTTAAAGAAATATGAACCGATGATTCCACCGGCCCACAAACCACACAAAACCGTTCTTTTTTCTGGATGAAGTGGCAGTTCTTGAATCTCTTTAGGTTGCTCTTCGTCCCAAATGCGGCAATTTTATTTTTTTGCATATTGAGCCAGAAATGGGCCTCATCGCTGAATAAAATTTGCCTCGAAAACGTCGGATCTTCTTGGAACTTTTCAAGAGCCCATAGAGCGAAGCGATGTCGCTTGGGAAGGTCGAGCGGCTTCAGTTGTTGCACAAGCTGTATTTTGTACGCTTTCAATTTAAGATCGCCAAGTTATTCCATACGTCAGTCTGAGTTGCTGCGAACGGCGCCGAATCGACTCTCCACGGTCTTCGTGTACACTCTCAGCTACGGCCGCTATATTTTCCTCACAGCGTGCTGGACGTGTTCTATCCGGTCGAATATTATCCAATAATAAATGATGGGTCTCAAAATGGGTGATGGTGTTGTGAATAGTACGCTCAGTAGGCCGATTATGTTGACCATAAGTTGAGCGAAGTGCACGAAACACATTCCTCACAGAACGTGAATTTTCGTAATAAAGTTGAACGATTTGTAAACGTTGTTCAGGCGTAAGTCTTTCCATTATGAAATGCCAAACAATACTAAACAAAAATAACATGACAGCATGACACGACTCACATGTGATCTGTCAAAAAAGGGCTATTGAAAAAAGTATATCTACTTGAATCATTTATATATATATATATATATATATATATATATTTAAAAATATATGTAAATATTTATTTATTTAAAAATAATCTTATTATGAGTGCAACTTTAGTAAAAACATTATTTACAATATTTATTGTAATAAACTTTATACTGGCTTTTAAATCACTAAAAACCGATGTATAGTTAAAGAGTTATAAACACTTAAAGTTACATATTACTGAATGATAATTGACAAAAAAATTAAAAAATAAGAAATTATGAAAAAACAAAATTTTGTGTATGAAAATCCTGATAGTAATTTTTCTAGAAAAATATTAAAAATAGTAGATCAAATGTCTCAAAACAATTATTATTGCATTTTGTAGTAAAGATATTGTTTTTAAACATATTAAAAGAAAATTAAAGTCGAAGAGATAGAACATTGTCAAAAATGCATTATAAAACTGTAATTGCATTACGAGTGCATTCTTAAATAAAGAGCTTACCTATTGCCTTTAAAGAAGTCTCAGTTGGTTTTCGTTACACCCTTGAATCATTAAAATCCATCTATATCATAAGGAGGTATTAACATTTAAATTGACGTACTTTGTCAAATTTTCTAACTTTTATAAAAATTTAAATAGTGAATAAATTTGCGATTTTTTTGAAATTGAAAATGATAACGAGGAAGACTGAATGGTTCCATAAATTATATGCGTACCAAATAAAAACCAAATCCGATGACTATTTAAAAAAATAGATATTTTTTATAAATCTCTCGTAGAATGAACGTTATATATTTTCTTACTTTGTTTGAAAAATATATTTCTCATACCACCCGTAGCCCACTTAGAAAAAATAAAAATGGCAAAATAATTCAGTTAGAATCGTACTTGAATTTTTCAGTACAAATATGTATATAAAGAGTATATCATAAAAATTTATCACATTTTGAAATAAAATTACAGTCTCTTATTTTTAAAAATATATTTTGAAAAAGCATAACTCATAAATGATATTTGATAGATATGGTTGTGGTAACTATAATTGGAATGTATGATTACAGTTAAAAATTAAAATGATTATAAATAATAATTATTATGAATCCTTTTTATCATGTTATTGTTCGGTTTTATTATTTAATGATTCGCTTTTATAATATTATAACAGTGTTGTTTTATCGTATAATGATTCGACTTTATCATATTGTTATACCATTTTATCACATTATGGTGCGTTTTTTATATTTTGAATACATTTTATCATATTTTTAATCAATTTTATCATAATACAATTCCCTTAAATTATATCATGTTTTCATTTTATCGTATTTTAATCCCATTTTTCCATATTATAATTTTTTATTGTATCATAATGTAATCCCATTTTATCATATTATCAGAGTTTCGTCTACTAAATTTATTAAAATAAAAAACATCAATTATTATTTTTAATATTTGTTTTTTTTTTTTTTTTATTAAGTCGATTACAGATTTTATAAAAGAGAAAGAATAAAGAAAATTATTTATTAAATATAAATATTAATTTACATATTATTTGAATGCAAATGGAATTAGTATAATTATGTTATTGATTACCTGGATTTTTAATGTAGTGTAAAATGCCACTTGAAAATTTTATTTGCATTTATTTAGTTTATTTTTACAAATATTCACTATTTTATTGGCGAACATTTAATAAATTCATAAATGTTTCTTCCACACAAATAATTTAAATGCTTACTCACAAATGTCTGAATTGACACAAAAAAGTGTGTGAAAAACTATGTTTTAAAAGCAAAAACACAATAGTTGTGGTAAACAAAACATGGTCTAAAAACAAAGATTCTATCTTTGAGGAAAACATAACATTTTTAATAACAAATATTTCCTCATGGCTTAAAACCAAATAAAAATATTGACTACATTTAGTGTTTATAGAAATAATTTTTGCAAATATAATATTTTTGTGGTCAACCATATTAAAATTTTGATTGAGGTTAACCATTAAATTATTAAATTTAAACAGAAATGTTTTAATCATGAACACAGTATTATTAGAATTTATGAAAAATAACTATAAGAACGTAACATTGTTGTCGTGAACATGCCGCAACCATGTTATTTCTCTGCGAGAGTACATAGGCACACAGTGACTACGCATTAATGATAATTTCTTTCACACCTCAAATAAATTTACTAAGACATTCCTATAACGCTGAAAAAAACTAAGAGAGTTTTCACAAAAAATATTTTCGCGAGTTTCGTAAAAAAAAAGAAAATTAATTACATCTATCTCCCTTCATAGGTAAATTGAAAATGTTTTAGTTCTAGAATAGAAAAACGATTAGTGCAACAAAATTTATTTCTTTACTTTCAAGATAATTAACGACGGCAATTGTGCTCTTATGGTTATGGGCCCCTTTCTACCCTACTAGAAAAAGGAGTTTTTTGTAAAATGAAAAAGAAAGTAAAATATAACGAGACTTTTTTAAATTAAAAGCTTAAACAATTTTCTACAATTGAAAAAACTATTAAAAATTTTTTATGAAATTAAAATTGTATTTTGATAATTACAAAAAAATTACAGAAGTTTTCTCTTAATATAATATTTTCCAATGATAGAATAAATAGAAAATGCTATAATTTTTAATTTATATAAATTATTGTAAAAATTCCTCATATTTTTCAAAAATACCAAATCCGTTAGCCATGAAAATCTTACCCCTAAAGAACTTCAAAATTCTCAATTTAAGGCAAATTCCCTCATCTGATAAGACTGGTTGTGGAAACCGAATTTGATACCATATTTAAACAATTTTGGGGAAAATTATGATTTGGATATTACAAATATTTTTGTATTTTTTAAATAAGATAGTTTTACTAAAATATTTTCCACAAATTTATTTCAACCATGGACCGAAAGTAACAATTATTTTTGAGTTTAAAAAAAAAAAAAACACAGAATAACATCTACATTTTAAAGAAAAAAAAAAATTAAATAAAAAATATGTTATTTTTGCTCTAAAAAATAAAAATCAGCAAATAACATTTATTTTTTCTCGAAAAAATAATTTTTTTTCCTCATTTTTCGTTCTACTATTTTCATGTTAATTTCAAATCAAATTTTAAATTTAATTACATTTTCATGTTATTTAGCTAAAATTTTTAAACTTTTCGTCACTTATTTGTTCTCTGGCACTTTTTCTAACTTTGTCATCAATGAAAAACCTCATGAAAGTTGATTAAAAAAAAAATTCTCAAATATTGCTTTGTTGTGTTGGTCTGAGAGTTTAATATTGAAATCGTTTTGAATACAAAGTATTTTATGTTGTATTTTGCTGTTTTTTATTTATTTAGGTGGTTGTCATGAGTAACTTTGAGCAGAAAAAAAAGAAATTTGATTTATCAAAATGATTCATTTAATTGATGACCTTAAGCTACTTATTTTTTGCTTTTTTTGGTGTTTGTTGGTTTATATATTTTCTGTGAATTCTTTTTTTTTTTCTTTGCTCGTTAAATTCTAGCAGCTTTCTATGTTTTTTAACCAATAAAAATGCTGCTTTTGAGAAAATTGCCGGGGAATTTAAGATAGCAAACAACACGTTACTCTACGTGCCATAAATAATGTCCTTATGTTTCATAAATATAATCTTTCAACATCATAATAATACGATTTCGAAACCAACAGACAGAGGGATGGACAAATATACACAGCAAATTGTAGTGTCATTTTTTCCTAATCTTATTAGATTAATTCATTATATTTTCAGATGATTTCTTGTTATGCTCTTTTCTTTCCATTTTTTCTGCAAAGCTTATTTTACTTTCGTATAATAAAAATGGCAGTTTCAGATACCACAAACTATTTATGATCCAAATCACGTTTCGAAATGAATATAACCATTGATTGTGTCAAAAGAAAATTATCACGAACATTTTGATACAATTTGAAGGAAAATTATTGTTTTGAAACCACTTAGTGAAAAAATCTTAATAATTTAACGTATTTTTTCTGCTAAGGAATTTAAATTTTGTTATCTTTCAAGTAGACTTCAATTTTTAATTAAATATGACCGCCTTAGCTTTAGGATTTAATTTGTTCACTTTAGTGAAGACTAAAAATATGCTACAAATTTTATTATTTCTTTTTTGTTTTCCTATATGTTAAAAAAAAAAACAAATCTAAGTTTAAACCATATCCATACAAGAAAAATAATTCGTATTGCTTAGAAGAAAAATTTTATTGCCGCAATAATCAGATTCGTACTGCATAAGTTTCCCCCATCGGGAGAAATTGTGCGCCACAGGCGATATATCTATCAATACGCAGTATTGCTAGATAATAACCTAGGTGAAAAAAAAGAAGATATCGCCAAATAATCTTCTGGAAAATGTAATAAATATGTGAATAGAAAAATAATAAAAAAAATTTTAATTTTTATATATGTTTTATTGTTTATTGCCTAATTTTCTTTAAACTGATAAAAATGCAACATTAGAAAAATATTACTTCATTGCGTAAATTTCTTCCAGAAAGATATATTTCAAATGTTTATATGGAAGAATATATTTCGGTTTTATACTGTTCCCTTACTTTATACTTAAATGCAAACTTAGCTAAGAAAAATTTTAGAAAAAAACTCACACTTAAGGAATATTTCGTTTTACAGTTTAAAACTTAAGTTGACAAGAAAATAAACAAAAAGCTTTAAGCTTTTACGTATTTACAATAGGATGGTCCCAACTTTTCACAAACATTTTCTTCAACTCAAAATCATACTTATATTTACTTAGCCTGAAACGTTTTTGATTATTCTAATCCGGCAAAACATTTTCAATGTAGCGTCAAAAATAAATAAAAGAAATCTTTTAAAAATTTTAAATTTATTTGGTTTTATATTTTTTTTTTTTTATTTTTAATAATAATTATTTTCAATAAATAATTTTCATAAGATATGGGAAAAGAATACTTAAGTTTTTAAATGTAAAACATTTTATAAAACTTAAGTACAATTTCGCCACTAAGTGAACAGTATAAAACCCGGCTTTAAAGTTTGATTTTCCTAAAAGTAAGATTAACAAATTATTACATCAGCCCTTTGTTTGGAATTTAAAATGCTATATTTGAATACAACCTAAGAATTTGCCATAAACAATTTTAAATTTATCAATATTTATAAAACAAAAGTTTTCACAAAAATGACTTTATAAATCATTGACAATTTAAAATTGTTATTTGTAATATGAATTTGAATTGTAAATAATCTTATAAATTTGTATTTAATTCATGCAGTTAACAAATACCTCCTTGAAGTATGCTTCACATATTAATTTATTTTGTTAGTCTTTTTTTAGGCTTACATTGACCTGATCAAAAACAGATCAGGTTAATGCAAAAACATTACTATATAAGGTCTATCTCCTCATTTGTGTATCAATCACTGGCGTACAAACGCACTGGGAGCAATTCTACATATTCCCCATTATAAACTTTGGTTAAGGAAGAAACCTATAGAAATGTGGTGGAAATACCTGGGGTCACCAACTTAAAGATTGAGGACCTAGTTGGGCATATTAGGGCATTTAAACTACTTGAAAATAATCGTTCTATTATAGCAACAGACCTCATGCTACCATCTCTGGTACAACACAGAACATTAATGTTGCCGGTGAAATTTTTTAAAAAGTGTTCAAAAAGGGATTTTTTGAACTGCTTCAATGCCTTAAAACTCCTTAAAATTGGTTTATTTAATAAAAGCAATAAATGTTGTATTGTTGGATGTTTTAAATAGTTTTTCATAAATTTTATCATTAGTTTTAGTTTTTAATAGTTTCAGTTTATTCAAAATTCTCCGGGACTTTTATAACACCACTATACCTTAAAATTATATGAAAATAATTAATTTATTTATTTAAATATATAATATATAATGGGTTGAAATATTTCAAATAACTTAGTTTTTCGCCACTTACCACATAATCTTAAAAAGTCGCCATTTTGTTCCAATTTAAAAAAGGGGCCGAAAAATGGGCTAGGTGGTAGAAAAAAAGAGAAATTGGCGACCAAAGTCACCCAATGGTAACGCTACAGGATATTCGTCGCCTAAATACCAGATAGGAACCTATAGCAGAACCAATCTTGGTGGCGTGAAAACACAGGACAAGTTTGGTTCAAAGATGTTTCCACAGGATCACAGGGATGGTGACACAGGATCAGGTGTGTTTGGCCCAAAATTTTCAAAGAGCAATACCAATGAGTAAATACTCGTCAATCTTCCAAGCAAAGTTATACGTCATCTTTGTTTGCTCTAGAAGATTCCTAAGGTGAAGATTAAGAGGTTTGAGCATTTACATCATGTCTGATAGCCAAGCAGCTTTGAAGGCCATATCTTCTAATAAGATTAGATCTCTGGTGGTTAAGGAAGTGCAGATTGTGACCAATGGAGGGGCAGAGCGCCCATTCATTGGGCCTGAACCCTTTTTCAGAATCCCCGTGGGGTGATGCTAGAGAAAGGGTCGGATTGTGGGTAAAATTACAATTTATAACACCACTATTCATCATCCTTTATTGGGACAAAAGTAAAATAGTTGCTAACGCTGAATAAAAGCGATTTAAGACTACTAACGGGATTATTAATGGACATTGTGGCTTGAGGTATCACCAATATATCTTAAGCAATGTGCTAAAGAAACAATATAGATTTTGTGAAATGTAGAACAAGACTTCTGAGCATATTCTCGGCATTTTCCCGGCTTTCCGGGGAATTATATTTTGTCCACAAGTGATGTTTTCGGACTATCACCTTCTAGAATACTTAGCTTCATTCGAGGATTAGCTCTAATATGATGAATTTCAAGGGTTGTACAAAAGATCCGATTAGGTCGCAATGCTTTAAGTCCACCGTATGTAATAAACTTTATTACTTTATGTTTGCTATAC
This sequence comes from Protocalliphora azurea, assembly GCA_932274085.1. Taxonomy (NCBI): domain Eukaryota; kingdom Metazoa; phylum Arthropoda; class Insecta; order Diptera; family Calliphoridae; genus Protocalliphora; species Protocalliphora azurea. The sequence goes on from OW026523.1 coordinate 91,467,810, forward strand.
CGCCTTAAAATATACCACAAAACTAATATGTTGCTTTCTTTTGTTTCTCATAAGAAAAAACTAATTTATTTAGTTTTTTGAGCCAAACTAATTTAATATTTTTTTATATTCATTTTAAAATAAACTAAAATTGCAAATTCTTTGCTGATTCTATATATTAGTTATTATTTTACCAACACTTTTTTTTGCCTTTTTAGTTTTTTTTTTCATTCTCTGGCAAATTTTAACAAAACAAATAATGAATTTCATGTCATGTTTTGTTTCATAATAGATTTCAAACGTTTATCTTAACTTCATGCAAAGCAGAGATGCTCAGTGGGGAAAAGTTTGAATCTTTTAACCTGGGAAACCTTTAGAACACAAAAAAGAGTTTATTAAGATAACTGAAAAATGCAACTCTTTTAACATGCTAGATACATATATTAATTTTTAAACATATATATAACATGTAATTTCAAATTACTAGTCAATTTGGCATCCCTGTTCCATTTTTTAATACATGGTCTATTTTTTTATGAAATTCTTTTTCATTCAGTCTGTCAATAACCATGTTGCCACATTGTATTCTCGTAATTTTTTTTTTATTTTTATTTTATTTTTGTTGCATTTTTCATTGCTTTTCTAAATAGTCAAAGAATATGAGAACTAGAAATTGTAATAAGTTAAAAATTGCAGAAGAAATAAGTTAAAAACGAACTAATAATACCTTTTTCAAAGCAAAACCTTGGGGATTAAATTTTTTCTCATTATATTTTCCTATAAGTATGCTTTATTAAATTGTTGTTTAATATAATAAATATAAATTAAATTATATAACAAAGATATACTGTGAGCGTCAAATTAAAGTAAAAAAAAGTTATTTTATATTTAGATTAAAAGTGCTATATGGAAAATATTAATGCACATTTATTTGGTAATTAGCTAAATATATATATAATATATAACAATATTCTGAAAGTTAGGTTTTCAGAATATTGTTGGCTGAAGTGTTCAGCTGGAGCACGGACGGCGCTACAGTTTTTCACTTTCGAGGTGGTCAACTTTGTCCAACTGTAGTTCTATCCATGCTCCAGTTGAACACTCCAACCAATAATATTCTGAAAGCCTAACTCCCTCTCTATTGATGTCCCTAATTTCATCAAAATCAGTTAAACGGTTTAAAAGATCTAGACTTATCATTTATTTTCCAAATGATACCATTGTACATTGTAGTATTTATTCATTCTATCTTCGCAATATTCTCAGTTTTTTTTTGGCGCCAAATATTTAAATTTACTTTCGTCATGGAATAAAATGCTTTTCTACATGGTATTCTTCCATGGAAGCCACTTTTTTATGTAGTGTTCCTCAAATGGTAATGGCTCTAAAATGTTTACCTTTGAACTTTTGATATAAATAAACTTTATACATATAGTTATTAGGGTATATCTTTGTCTTTAATATGAAACTAAAGTCAGAAATCTACCATGTACATTTTAGAATATAGAATATACCAATTAAACAAGTACAAGGTTTTAATTTCTTTTAAAGCGTAATTTTTTTAGATCAGCAAAGGCCATAAATCTAAAAGCCTATGATTTAAATGTCTACATTAGGCAAATTTTTATCAAAACAAATGTCAAAATCAGTGCGAATATATACATGGTAACCTTAGTTAAACAGCTGATTAAAATTTTGGTTGTTACAGTTGTCAAACTGCATATATAAAAAACAATAATGAATACGCCATATTGTTGTTTTTGTGCAGCTGCTGCCACCTTCCACAAATTCGTGTTAAGTTTGACGTTTGTCTTGATATAAATATGTCTAATGTAGATACTATGTTAAATGAGCTCGTTCTTCAAAACCAATACTTAGTGTCTACATTAGGCAAATTTTTATCAAAACAAACGTCAAAATCAATGCGAATATATACAGGATAACCTTAGTTAACAGCTGATTAAAATTTTGGTTGTTACAGTTGTCAAACTGCATATATAAAAAACAATAATGAATACGCCATATTGTTTTTTTTTTTTGTTGCCACCTTCCACAAATTCGCGATAAGTTTGAAGTTTGTCTTGATAAAAAAAAATCTCTAATGTAGACACTATGATAAGGTTTTAAAAAATCGTCATTAAAATCAAAGATGTTAAAATTAAATCAAAAATCTAAAAAAAAAACAATAATTCTAACTGCTAAATAGGTAACAATTGAATTTTTCTATCCAAATAAATTTGAAAATATACTATTACGTAGTTTAAATTATTAAAATTTGTATAGTTTTAATTTAAAAGTTCGTAATATACTTGCGTTTTATTCTGGTTTTGTTAAAAAAAAAAGATATCTGATGGATTTTTTTAAATACTTTTCTAGATTTTAAGTTTATTATATCAATAATATTTATTTTCTTTTTAGTTATTCAATTTTTAAACTTTTTCTAATATTTTAATAAAATATAAAAAATATAAAATATTGTTATTTCTAAACGACTCAGCCGAAATTTTTTTCATTCGATAAAAAACGGCGCAGAGCTATTAAGCCGTCGCCGAAGAATTTTGCTATTCAGCCGTCGCCGAAATTTTTTAATCGGCTTCCATTTCTCATTTTGCAAGGCACATCACATGGGCAGCTCAAAATTGAATATAATTAGTGTTTATAATGCTCAATGGAATTGTAGAAGAACATAAAAAAATTTCAAAATTAAAAATTTTATGGACCAAAAAAAAAATTAAATTACTTAGATTAAATAATCACAATATTAAGAAGATTAAATAACATATATTTTCATATTATATACGTAGATATAACTCAGATGCTACATTAATATTTCGCATTTTTTTTTTCTTTTTTTTTTTTTTAAATTGCGATTCTTAGTATAAAGAACATTTTACAAATTTTGCTCGGAAACCCTAGAAAATGCTACACAAATCTTCCTGGAAGAAATTTATGCTACATCTTTTTATATTTTTCTAATACTGCATTTTTATCAATTTAAAGGAAGTTATGCAATAAGTAATAAAAAATATATAAAACTAGCTGACCCGAGCCGCCTTGCTGGCCCTAAGCAAACATTAGTGTTGTATTACTGAACGATTTAAATTGATATTTTAACGAAATTTACGACCTTTAAATAAAAATCTAAGGAATACCTATTATAAAGTGTTTTTTACAGAAGAATTTAAATATGATGTAGATGTGGGCTCAATCAAAAAATATACGCATGTATTTAAGGCAAATTTGAATTTATATTTATTTATTACTTCATCTTAAGGTTAGCGGATAGACAATGTCTTTTTTTTTGAACGGAATGATGAGAGCTGTAGTCGAAATTGCAGTTGTAATGGAACGCTGCTTGATTCAAATCAGAACTTGAAGCAATTCTTCTTATGCGTTGATTAAAAATTTTAAAGTTGTTGAATTGCTACATTTGCTCGACGATTTCTCATTACTAACCCAGCCGTTTCATTTCTCGCCTGCCTTTCTTCCTGCGTTTGTGATGTACGAAGTCGGGCCAAACTAATACGGGGTTGTTCTCGTGCGATTTCTCGTTCATATATATTCAATTGATTGACGATATTACGATAAGTACTTGCATTACGTGTTCGACGCGAAATATTAGATCTCCGGGGTCGCGGCATTGTGAATAACACTTAATAACGAATGCCAAAAATACAACAAATGGTTTTAAATATCACAACCTCACTAAATGATGAGCTTTACTTGGAACTTACCGTTTGGAAATAGAATTCTACACCACCACCAGAAAACAAATTGCACAAAAAAGTAAGCGTTTCGATAGAAACAGAAACAGTAATTGTTATAATTTGTATTAAAAAAAATATTTTTAATGATTATTAAGGCAAAGAAATTATGACAAAAAAGAGTTTTTTTTTTATCGCGGATTTTTCGCGAATTTTTTTCGTATTATCCTTTTCTGGCCGGTGACCGGTCCGAATTGGTGAGAATCATCAAAATCGGTCTAGTCGTTCTTGAGTTATAACAATAGTAACTAACATCACTTTCTTTTATATATATAGATTTAAAAATTTTTTTTATTATTTTTATCCTCAAAATATTGTCCTTTTTCAGTAAGGTGATTGTTTAGGTTTCAATGAAACCAAAATGGTTAAGACACCACGAATGCTGACGAAGTTTGTAGCGGCCCAGAAAATTCGTATTCCATTCTGCTAGTGTCTAATTATAGTCCACAAACTCTGCTTTGGTACTGCCAAACAGAGACAACAAGGCAATTTACGATTGCAAACATATTTAGTGATTATCTCTTCCGCCACAAATTGATGATATCCCATTGAAATCATTTGGAAGAAATGAATGCAATACTTGTATTTTTCATTCATAATCTAAAATTTGTTTAATCCTAAAAATCAAAAATTGTAGATAAAGGTCCATATACGTTTTATTTATTAGCTCGGAACAAATTATAAAATTTAATAGACATAATTGTCCAATTCACAATCTCTGTCGTATGTGAGACATAATAATAAACATAATAATGTTCTGACTCACACACTTTAAAATTTTACCAAAATATTTATCGGGAAGAAACATGTTAATCTTTCTAAAAGTTATGGATTTTTAATCACTCAATCAAAAATATTTCTCCAGTTTGTCTTCAATCGTATACAGTCCCAGTTTAACCTCAATTCTGGGTCTCTTAACAGTCACAGTTTGGGGTTGTAAGTCTTTATAAAGCTCCAATCTTGCTTCAATATTACGTCTTTAATAGTTTGAATTATAGTTCTTCAATGAAGTCTCTTCACATAGTCCAAGTTTAACTTCAATCGTAGGCCTTAATGAAGTCCAAATATAAAATTTATTTATTCCGACCTTCCTTGGCCTCCAGTTTCTATTGAATCTTTCTATATTAGGCAAAAAACAGTATATGTTACAAATAAATCCATAAACTTAATATACACTACCAATAATTGCTGCCAATAGAACAAGACTTTAAAATAATATATTGCTTTGTTATGTAATGAAGACGAAGGGGTTGGTGTCAAAAATTTAATTTCAATTTGGTTATTTTTTTAGTAAATTCTAGTCCTCTTTGCCAATATTATTTGTTTCCTTTTCTCTACTTTTTATTTAGACTAAAACAAAGACCAGGAAAAAACAAAAGATACATTTTTTTCCTTTAATAACATCCAGAGAAAAAGGTCCTGCTTCCATCTTTGTTTCATGATATATTCCAATTTAACCGAAAAAATGAGAACAAAAGTCCACAGTTTTAGAACGAAATACAAAACAATACTCAAAATCGAAAAAGGAATGTAATTTTACAAAAGTCAAGTAGTTTTGTTGTTAACATTTTCTTATTATTTTTTTTATTTTTTCGCCCTTTAAAACATTCATACACTCTGTCAGTCATTCATTTGTATTTTAGAAAGGAATTCATGTTCAAAACACAATATCCTTAGAGGAGTGAGTCTGTAGTAGTTTGTTACATTTTTTTCAATTGTTTTGCTGCAATTTTTTTTTTTTTTTTTTTTGCTATTTTTTATTATAAGCCAAAATCAACAGAAAAAACTTAAAGGCGAAAAATAAAATAAAACAATCTTATTGTATTTTAGTTTGAAGATATTTTTCATTTACTTTATTTGTCTAAAGTGACAATTGCAATAATAGCAAATATCTATGCAAGCAAAGATGGATGTGCTGATAATAAAAAAAGATGCCACGAATAGACAGACAAAATCCAAACTAACAAAAACAACTTATTGTATAAACTTTTACGAATACTTCTCTCAGCAATTGTATGACTGACGGTGTGCATGTCTAGTTTGAAAAGTTTGTTTTGTTTCACTTTTTTTAGTTTTGTCCTAAAATGTTTGTTAAGAAAAGCCAACATAAATACGTGACTCAAATTTTTAGCATTTATTTGAAGTCTTCTGTCCTTCTTTCATAATTTACTGAGTAAATAAAAAAAAAATAAGCAGAAAAACAAGCGTACAAAAAATAAATATTTTAAATGGTATAGTCTGCGAAGTACTGTCTGATTTATTATAATTTTAAGTTTAATTTAAATTAAAATTTATTATTTAAAATCTAATTTTAAAATAATAAAAATTTTTACAGAAAATTTGTTTGCGTGACTGCTGTCTTCGAAGTCAACTTTTCTTTAGAAAAATTTCTGTCTTGATAGTCAAATTTTCTGTAGAAAAAACGCTGTCTTGACAGTCAACTTTTCTATAGAAAATTTACTGTCTTGACAGTCAACTTTTCTATAGAAAATTTACTGTCTTGACAGTCAACTTTTCTATAGAAAATTTACTGTCTTGACAGTCAACTTTTCTATAGAAAATTTACTGTCTTGACAGTCAACTTTTCTATAGAAAACTTACTGTCTTGACAGTCAACTTTTCTATAGAAAATTTACTGTCTTGATAGTCAACTTTTCTATAGAAAATTTACTTTCTTGACAGTCAACTTTTCTATAGAAAATTTACTGTCTTGACATTCAACTTTTCCATAGAAAATTTACTGTCTTGACATTCAACTTTTCTATAGAAAATTTACTGTCTTGACAGTTAACTTTTCTATAGAAAATTTACTGTCTTGACAGTCAACTTTTCTATAGAAAATTTACTGTCTTGACAGTCAACTTTTCTATAGAAAATTTACTGTCTTGACAGTCAACTTTTCTATAGAAAATTTACTGTCTTGACAGTCAACTTTTCTATAGAAAATTTACTGTCTTGACAGTCAACTTTTCTATAGAAAATTTACTGTCTTGACAGTCAACTTTTCTATAGAAAACTTACTGTCTTGACAGTCAACTTTTCTATAGAAAACTTACTGTCTTGACAGTCAACTTTTCTATAGAAAACTTACTGTCTTGACAGTCAACTTTTCTATAGAAAACTTACTGTCTTGACAGTCAACTTTTCTATAGAAAACTTACTGTCTTGACAGTCAACTTTTCTATAGAAAACTTACTGTCTTGACAGTCAACTTTTCTATAGAAAACTTACTGTCTTGACAGTCAACTTTTCTATAGAAAACTTACTGTCTTGACAGTCAACTTTTCTATAGAAAACTTACTGTCTTGACAGTCAACTTTTCTATAGAAAACTTACTGTCTTGACAGTCAACTTTTCTATAGAAAACTTACTGTCTTGACAGTCAACTTTTCTATAGAAAACTTACTGTCTTGACAGTCAACTTTTCTATAGAAAACTTACTGTCTTGACAGTCAACTTTTCTATAGAAAACTTACTGTCTTGACAGTCAACTTTTCTATAGAAAACTTACTGTCTTGACAGTCAACTTTTCTATAGAAAACTTACTGTCTTGACAGTCAACTTTTCTATAGAAAACTTACTGTCTTGACAGTCAACTTTTCTATAGAAAACTTACTGTCTTGACAGTCAACTTTTCTATAGAAAACTTACTGTCTTGACAGTCAACTTTTCTATAGAAAATTTACTGTCTTGATAGTCAACTTTTCTATAGAAAACTTACTGTCTTGACAGTCAACTTTTCTATAGAAAACTTACTGTCTTGACAGTCAACTTTTCTATAGAAAACTTACTGTCTTGACAGTCAACTTTTCTATAGAAAACTTACTGTCTTGACAGTCAACTTTTCTATAGAAAATTTACTTTCTTGACGTCAACTTTTCTATAGAAAATTTACTGTCTTTACAGACAACTTTTCTATAGAAAATTTACTGTCTTGACAGTCAACTTTTCTATAGAAAATTTACTGTCTTGACAGACAACTTTTCTATAGAAAATTTACTGTCTTGACAGTCAACTTTTCTATAGAAAATTTACTGTCTTGACAGTCAACTTTTCTATAGAAAATTTACTGTCTTGACAGTCAACTTTTCTATAGAAAATTTACTGTCTTGACAGTCAACTTTTCTATAGAAAATTTACTGTCTTGACAGTCAACTTTTCTATAGAAAATTTACTGTCTTGACAGTCAACTTTTCTATAGAAAATTTACTGTCTTGACAGTCAACTTTTCTATAGAAAATTTACTGTCTTGACAGTCAACTTTTCTATAGAAAATTTACTGTCTTGACAGTCAACTTTTCTATAGAAAATTTACTGTCTTGACAGTCAACTTTTCTATAGAAAATTTACTGTCTTGACAGTCAACTTTTCTATAGAAAATTTACTGTCTTGACAGTCAACTTTTCTATAGAAAATTTACTGTCTTGACAGTCAACTTTTCTATAGAAAATTTACTGTCTTGACAGTCAACTTTTCTATAGAAAATTTACTGTCTTGACAGTCAACTTTTCTATAGAAAATTTACTGTCTTGACAGTCAACTTTTCTATAGAAAATTTACTGTCTTGACAGTCAACTTTTCTATAGAAAATTTACTGTCTTGACAGTCAACTTTTCTATAGAAAATTTACTGTCTTGACAGTCAACTTTTCTGTAGAAAATTTACTGTCTTGACAGTCAAATTTTCTATAGAAAATTTACTGTCTTGACAGTCAACTTTTCTATAGAAAATTTACTGTCTTGACAGTCAACTTTTCTATAGAAAATTTACTGTCTTGACAGTCAACTTTTCTATAGAAAATTTACTGTCTTGACAGTCAACTTTTCTATAGAAAATTTACTGTCTTGACAGTCAACTTTTCTATAGAAAATTTACTGTCTTGACAGTCAACTTTTCTATAGAAAATTTACTGTCTTGACAGTCAACTTTTCTATAGAAAATTTACTGTCTTGACAGTCAACTTTTCTATAGAAAATTTACTGTCTTGACAGTCAACTTTTCTATAGAAAATTTACTGTCTTGACAGTCAACTTTTCTATAGAAAATTTACTGTCTTGACAGTCAACTTTTCTATAGAAAATTTACTGTCTTGACAGTCAACTTTTCTATAGAAAATTTACTGTCTTGACAGTCAACTTTTCTATAGAAAATTTACTGTCTTGACAGTCAACTTTTCTATAGAAAATTTACTGTCTTGACAGTCAACTTTTCTATAGAAAATTTACTGTCTTGACAGTCAACTTTTCTATAGAAAATTTACTGTCTTGACAGTCAACTTTTCTATAGAAAATTTACTGTCTTGACAGTCAACTTTTCTATAGAAAATTTACTGTCTTGACAGTCAACTTTTCTATAGAAAATTTACTGTCTTGACAGTCAACTTTTCTATAGAAAATTTACTGTCTTGACAGTCAACTTTTCTATAGAAAATTTACTGTCTTGACAGTCAACTTTTCTATAGAAAATTTACTGTCTTGACAGTCAACTTTTCTATAGAAAATTTACTGTCTTGACAGTCAACTTTTCTATAGAAAATTTACTGTCTTGACAGTCAACTTTTCTATAGAAAATTTACTGTCTTGACAGTCAACTTTTCTATAGAAAATTTACTGTCTTGACAGTCAACTTTTCTATAGAAAATTTACTGTCTTGACAGTCAACTTTTCTATAGAAAATTTACTGTCTTGACAGTCAACTTTTCTATAGAAAATTTACTGTCTTGACAGTCAACTTTTCTATAGAAAATTTACTGTCTTGACAGTCAACTTTTCTATAGAAAATTTACTGTCTTGACAGTCAACTTTTCTATAGAAAATTTACTGTCTTGACAGTCAACTTTTCTATAGAAAATTTACTGTCTTGACAGTCAACTTTTCTATAGAAAATTTACTGTCTTGACAGTCAACTTTTCTATAGAAAATTTACTGTCTTGACAGTCAACTTTTCTATAGAAAATTTACTGTCTTGACAGTCAACTTTTCTATAGAAAATTTACTGTCTTGACAGTCAACTTTTCTATAGAAAATTTACTGTCTTGACAGTCAACTTTTCTATAGAAAATTTACTGTCTTGACAGTCAACTTTTCTATAGAAAATTTACTGTCTTGACAGTCAACTTTTCTATAGAAAATTTACTGTCTTGACAGTCAACTTTTCTATAGAAAATTTACTGTCTTGACAGTCAACTTTTCTATAGAAAATTTACTGTCTTGACAGTCAACTTTTCTATAGAAAATTTACTGTCTTGACAGTCAACTTTTCTATAGAAAATTTACTGTCTTGACAGTCAACTTTTCTATAGAAAATTTACTGTCTTGACAGTCAACTTTTCTATAGAAAATTTACTGTCTTGACAGTCAACTTTTCTATAGAAAATTTACTGTCTTGACAGTCAACTTTTCTATAGAAAATTTACTGTCTTGACAGTCAACTTTTCTATAGACAGTAAATTTTCTATAGAAAATTTACTGTCTTGACAGTCAACTTTTCTATAGAAAATTTACTGTCTTGACAGTCAACTTTTCTATAGAAAATTTACTGTCTTGACAGTCAACTTTTCTATAGAAAATTTACTGTCTTGACAGTCAACCTTTCTATAGAAAATTTACTGTCTTGACAGTCAACTTTTCTATAGAAAATTTACTGTCTTGACAGTCAACTTTTCTATAGAAAATTTACTGTCTTGACAGTCAACTTTTCTATAGAAAATTTACTGTCTTGACAGTCAACTTTTCTATAGAAAATTTACTGTCTTGACAGTCAACTTTTCTATAGAAAATTTACTGTCTTGACAGTCAACTTTTCTATAGAAAATTTACTGTCTTGACAGTCAACTTTTCTATAGAAAATTTACTGTCTTGACAGTCAACTTTTCTATAGAAAATTTACTGTCTTGACAGTCAACTTTTCTATAGAAAATTTACTGTCTTGACAGTCAACTTTTCTATAGAAAATTTACTGTCTTGACAGTCAACTTTTCTATAGAAAATTTACTGTCTTGACAGTCAACTTTTCTATAGAAAATTTACTGTCTTGACAGTCAACTTTTCTATAGAAAATTTACTGTCTTGACAGTCAATTTTTCTATAGAAAATTTACTGTCTTGACAGTCAACTTTTCTATAGAAAATTTACTGTCTTGACAGTCAACTTTTCTATAGAAAATTTACTGTCTTGACAGTCAACTTTTCTATAGAAAATTTACTGTCTTGACAGTCAACTTTTCTATAGAAAATTTACTGTCTTGACAGTCAACTTTTCTATAGAAAATTTACTGTCTTGACAGTCAACTTTTCCATTAAATTTAATGCAACAATTTTTTATTTTTTTTTTTTTTTTTTTAATTACATAAATTTTTTGGCATTTAATTTGCGCATATATTTTTGCATTCCTGTTTGTGTTTATGCACATTACACAAATTGTAAATTTTTTCTATATTTCATAGAAGACAAAAAACTACAAATAATAGTAACCCAAAGTTGAATTCCTTACAAATAGTCTCGCCTCTGACAGTCAACTTTTCTATAGAAAATTTACTGTCTTGACAGTCAACTTTTCTATAGAAAATTTACTGTCTTGACAGTCAACTTTTCTATAGAAAATTTACTGTCTTGACAGTCAACTTTTCTATAGAAAATTTACTGTCTTGACAGTCAACTTTTCTATAGAAAACTTACTGTCTTGACAGTCAACTTTTCTATAGAAAATTTACTGTCTTGACAGTCAACTTTTCTATAGAAAACTTACTGTCTTGACAGTCAACTTTTCTATAGAAAACTTACTGTCTTGACAGTCAACTTTTCTATAGAAAACTTACTGTCTTGACAGTCAACTTTTCTATAGAAAACTTACTGTCTTGACAGTCAACTTTTCTATAGAAAACTTACTGTCTTGACAGTCAACTTTTCTATAGAAAACTTACTGTCTTGACAGTCAACTTTTCTATAGAAAACTTACTGTCTTGACAGTCAACTTTTCTATAGAAAACTTACTGTCTTGACAGTCAACTTTTCTATAGAAAACTTACTGTCTTGACAGTCAACTTTTCTATAGAAAACTTACTGTCTTGACAGTCAACTTTTCTATAGAAAACTTACTGTCTTGACAGTCAACTTTTCTATAGAAAACTTACTGTCTTGACAGTCAACTTTTCTATAGAAAACTTACTGTCTTGACAGTCAACTTTTCTATAGAAAACTTACTGTCTTGACAGTCAACTTTTCTATAGAAAACTTACTGTCTTGACAGTCAACTTTTCTATAGAAAACTTACTGTCTTGACAGTCAACTTTTCTATAGAAAACTTACTGTCTTGACAGTCAACTTTTCTATAGAAAACTTACTGTCTTGACAGTCAACTTTTCTATAGAAAATTTACTGTCTTGATAGTCAACTTTTCTATAGAAAACTTACTGTCTTGACAGTCAACTTTTCTATAGAAAACTTACTGTCTTGACAGTCAACTTTTCTATAGAAAACTTACTGTCTTGACAGTCAACTTTTCTATAGAAAACTTACTGTCTTGACAGTCAACTTTTCTATAGAAAACTTACTGTCTTGACAGTCAACTTTTCTATAGAAAATTTACTGTCTTGAAGTCAACTTTTCTATAGAAAATTTACTGTCTTGACAGTCAACTTTTCTATAGAAAATTTACTGTCTTGACAGTCAACTTTTCTATAGAAAATTTACTGTCTTGACAGTCAACTTTTCTATAGAAAATTTACTGTCTTGACAGTCAACTTTTCTATAGAAAATTTACTGTCTTGACAGTCAACTTTTCTATAGAAAATTTACTGTCTTGACAGTCAACTTTTCTATAGAAAATTTACTGTCTTGTGAGTCAACTTTTCTATAGAAAATTTACTGTCTTGACAGTCAACTTTTCTATAGAAAATTTACTGTCTTGACAGTCAACTTTTCTATAGAAAATTTACTGTCTTGCCAGTCAACTTTTCTATAGAAAATTTACTGTCTTGACAGTCAACTTTTCTATAGAAAATTTACTGTCTTGACAGTCAACTTTTCTATAGAAAATTTACTGTCTTGACAGTCAACTTTTCTATAGAAAATTTACTGTCTTGACAGTCAACTTTTCTATAGAAAATTTACTGTCTTGACAGTCAACTTTTCTATAGAAAATTTACTGTCTTGACAGTCAACTTTTCTATAGAAAATTTACTGTCTTGACAGTCAACTTTTCTATAGAAAATTTACTGTCTTGACAGTCAACTTTTCTATAGAAAATTTACTGTCTTGACAGTCAACTTTTCTATAGAAAATTTACTGTCTTGACAGTCAACTTTTCTATAGAAAATTTACTGTCTTGACAGTCAACTTTTCTATAGAAAATTTACTGTCTTGACAGTCAACTTTTCTATAGAAAATTTACTGTCTTGACAGTCAACTTTTCTATAGAAAATTTACTGTCTTGACAGTCAACTTTTCTATAGAAAATTTACTGTCTTGACAGTCAACTTTTCTATAGAAAATTTACTGTCTTGACAGTCAACTTTTCTATAGAAAATTTACTGTCTTGACAGTCAACTTTTCTATAGAAAATTTACTGTCTTGACAGTCAACTTTTCTATAGAAAATTTACTGTCTTGACAGTCAACTTTTCTATAGAAAATTTACTGTCTTGACAGTCAACTTTTCTATAGAAAATTTACTGTCTTGACAGTCAACTTTTCTATAGAAAATTTACTGTCTTGACAGTCAACTTTTCTATAGAAAATTTACTGTCTTGACAGTCAACTTTTCTATAGAAAATTTACTGTCTTGACAGTCAACTTTTCTATAGAAAATTTACTGTCTTGACAGTCAACTTTTCTATAGAAAATTTACTGTCTTGACAGTCAACTTTTCTATAGAAAATTTACTGTCTTGACAGTCAACTTTTCTATAGAAAATTTACTGTCTTGACAGTCAACTTTTCTATAGAAAATTTACTGTCTTGACAGTCAACTTTTCTATAGAAAATTTACTGTCTTGACAGTCAACTTTTCTATAGAAAATTTACTGTCTTGACAGTCAACTTTTCTATAGAAAATTTACTGTCTTGACAGTCAACTTTTCTATAGAAAATTTACTGTCTTGACAGTCAACTTTTCTATAGAAAATTTACTGTCTTGACAGTCAACTTTTCTATAGAAAACTTACTGTCTTGACAGTCAACTTTTCTATAGAAAATTTACTGTCTTGATAGTCAACTTTTCTATAGAAAATTTACTGTCTTGATAGTCAACTTTTCTATAGAAAATTTACTTTCTTGACAGTCAACTTTTCTATAGAAAATTTACTGTCTTGACATTCAACTTTTCCATAGAAAATTTACTGTCTTGACATTCAACTTTTCTATAGAAAATTTACTGTCTTGACAGTTAACTTTTCTATAGAAAATTTACTGTCTTGACAGTTAACTTTTCTATAGAAAATTTACTGTCTTGACAGTTAACTTTTCTATAGAAAATTTACTGTCTTGACAGTCAACTTTTCTATAGAAAATTTACTGTCTTGACAGTCAACTTTTCTATAGAAAATTTACTGTCTTGACAGTCAACTTTTCTATAGAAAATTTACTGTCTTGACAGTCAACTTTTCTATAGAAAATTTACTGTCTTGACAGTCAACTTTTCTATAGAAAATTTACTGTCTTGACAGTCAACTTTTCTATAGAAAATTTACTGTCTTGACAGTCAACTTTTCTATAGAAAATTTACTGTCTTGACAGTCAACTTTTCTATAGAAAACTTACTGTCTTGACAGTCAACTTTTCTATAGAAAACTTACTGTCTTGACAGTCAACTTTTCTATAGAAAACTTACTGTCTTGACAGTCAACTTTTCTATAGAAAACTTACTGTCTTGACAGTCAACTTTTCTATAGAAAACTTACTGTCTTGACAGTCAACTTTTCTATAGAAAACTTACTGTCTTGACAGTCAACTTTTCTATAGAAAACTTACTGTCTTGACAGTCAACTTTTCTATAGAAAACTTACTGTCTTGACAGTCAACTTTTCTATAGAAAACTTACTGTCTTGACAGTCAACTTTTCTATAGAAAACTTACTGTCTTGACAGTCAACTTTTCTATAGAAAACTTACTGTCTTGACAGTCAACTTTTCTATAGAAAACTTACTGTCTTGACAGTCAACTTTTCTATAGAAAACTTACTGTCTTGACAGTCAACTTTTCTATAGAAAACTTACTGTCTTGACAGTCAACTTTTCTATAGAAAACTTACTGTCTTGACAGTCAACTTTTCTATAGAAAACTTACTGTCTTGACAGTCAACTTTTCTATAGAAAACTTACTGTCTTGACAGTCAACTTTTCTATAGAAAACTTACTGTCTTGACAGTCAACTTTTCTATAGAAAACTTACTGTCTTGACAGTCAACTTTTCTATAGAAAACTTACTGTCTTGACAGTCAACTTTTCTATAGAAAACTTACTGTCTTGACAGTCAACTTTTCTATAGAAAATTTACTGTCTTGATAGTCAACTTTTCTATAGAAAACTTACTGTCTTGACAGTCAACTTTTCTATAGAAAACTTACTGTCTTGACAGTCAACTTTTCTATAGAAAACTTACTGTCTTGACAGTCAACTTTTCTATAGAAAACTTACTGTCTTGACAGTCAACTTTTCTATAGAAAATTTACTGTCTTGACAGTCAACTTTTCTATAGAAAATTTACTGTCTTGACAGTCAACTTTTCTATAGAAAATTTACTGTCTTGACAGTCAACTTTTCTATAGAAAATTTACTGTCTTGACAGTCAACTTTTCTATAGAAAATTTACTGTCTTGACAGTCAACTTTTCTATAGAAAATTTACTGTCTTGACAGTCAACTTTTCTATAGAAAATTTACTGTCTTGACAGTCAACTTTTCTATAGAAAATTTACTGTCTTGACAGTCAACTTTTCTATAGAAAATTTACTGTCTTGACAGTCAACTTTTCTATAGAAAATTTACTGTCTTGACAGTCAACTTTTCTATAGAAAAGTTGACTGTCAAGACAGTCAACTTTTCTATAGAAAACTTACTGTCTTGACAGTCAACTTTTCTATAGAAAATTTACTGTCTTGACAGTCAACTTTTCTATAGAAAATTTACTGTCTTGACAGTCAACTTTTCTATAGAAAATTTACTGTCTTGACAGTCAACTTTTCTATAGAAAATTTACTGTCTTGACAGTCAACTTTTCTATAGAAAATTTACTGTCTTGACAGTCAACTTTTCTATAGAAAATTTACTGTCTTGACAGTCAACTTTTCTATAGAAAATTTACTGTCTTGACAGTCAACTTTTCTATAGAAAATTTACTGTCTTGACAGTCAACTTTTCTATAGAAAATTTACTGTCTTGACAGTCAACTTTTCTATAGAAAATTTACTGTCTTGACAGTCAACTTTTCTATAGAAAATTTACTGTCTTGACAGTCAACTTTTCTATAGAAAATTTACTGTCTTGACAGTCAACTTTTCTATAGAAAATTTACTGTCTTGACAGTCAACTTTTCTATAGAAAATTTACTGTCTTGACAGTCAACTTTTCTATAGAAAATTTACTGTCTTGACAGTCAACTTTTCTATAGAAAATTTACTGTCTTGACAGTCAACTTTTCTATAGAAAATTTACTGTCTTGACAGTCAACTTTTCTATAGAAAATTTACTGTCTTGACAGTCAACTTTTCTATAGAAAATTTACTGTCTTGACAGTCAACTTTTCTATAGAAAATTTACTGTCTTGACAGTCAACTTTTCTATAGAAAATTTACTGTCTTGACAGTCAACTTTTCTATAGAAAATTTACTGTCTTGACAGTCAACTTTTCTATAGAAAATTTACTGTCTTGACAGTCAACTTTTCTATAGAAAATTTACTGTCTTGACAGTCAACTTTTCTATAGAAAATTTACTGTCTTGACAGTCAACTTTTCTATAGAAAATTTACTGTCTTGACAGTCAACTTTTCTATAGAAAATTTACTGTCTTGACAGTCAACTTTTCTATAGAAAATTTACTGTCTTGACAGTCAACTTTTCTATAGAAAATTTACTGTCTTGACAGTCAACTTTTCTATAGAAAATTTACTGTCTTGACAGTCAACTTTTCTATAGAAAATTTACTGTCTTGACAGTCAACTTTTCTATAGAAAATTTACTGTCTTGACAGTCAACTTTTCTATAGAAAATTTACTGTCTTGACAGTCAACTTTTCTATAGAAAATTTACTGTCTTGACAGTCAACTTTTCTATAGAAAATTTACTGTCTTGACAGTCAACTTTTCTATAGAAAATTTACTGTCTTGACAGTCAACTTTTCTATAGAAAATTTACTGTCTTGACAGTCAACTTTTCTATAGAAAATTTACTGTCTTGACAGTCAACTTTTCTATAGAAAATTTACTGTCTTGACAGTCAACTTTTCTATAGAAAATTTACTGTCTTGACAGTCAACTTTTCTATAGAAAATTTACTGTCTTGACAGTCAACTTTTCTATAGAAAATTTACTGTCTTGACAGTCAACTTTTCTATAGAAAATTTACTGTCTTGACAGTCAACTTTTCTATAGAAAATTTACTGTCTTGACAGTCAACTTTTCTATAGAAAATTTACTGTCTTGACAGTCAACTTTTCTATAGAAAATTTACTGTCTTGACAGTCAACTTTTCTATAGAAAATTTACTGTCTTGACAGTCAACTTTTCTATAGAAAATTTACTGTCTTGACAGTCAACTTTTCTATAGAAAATTTACTGTCTTGACAGTCAACTTTTCTATAGAAAATTTACTGTCTTGACAGTCAACTTTTCTATAGAAAATTTACTGTCTTGACA
Source organism: Protocalliphora azurea (assembly GCA_932274085.1). Lineage (NCBI taxonomy): Eukaryota > Metazoa > Arthropoda > Insecta > Diptera > Calliphoridae > Protocalliphora > Protocalliphora azurea. The sequence continues at coordinate 91,485,398 of OW026523.1, forward strand.
GTCAACTTTTCTATAGAAAATTTACTGTCTTGACAGTCAACTTTTCTATAGAAAATTTACTGTCTTGACAGTCAACTTTTCTATAGAAAATTTACTGTCTTGACAGTCAACTTTTCTATAGAAAATTTACTGTCTTGACAGTCAACTTTTCTATAGAAAATTTACTGTCTTGACAGTCAACTTTTCTATAGAAAATTTACTGTCTTGACAGTCAACTTTTCTATAGAAAATTTACTGTCTTGACAGTCAACTTTTCTATAGAAAATTTACTGTCTTGACAGTCAACTTTTCTATAGAAAATTTACTGTCTTGACAGTCAACTTTTCTATAGAAAATTTACTGTCTTGACAGTCAATTTTTCTATAGAAAATTTACTGTCTTGACAGTCAATTTTTCTATAGAAAATTTACTGTCTTGACAGTCAACTTTTCTATAGAAAATTTACTGTCTTGACAGTCAACTTTTCTATAGAAAATTTACTGTCTTGACAGTCAACTTTTCTATAGAAAATTTACTGTCTTGACAGTCAATTTTTCTATAGAAAATTTACTGTCTTGACAGTCAACTTTTCTATAGAAAATTTACTGTCTTGACAGTCAACTTTTCTATAGAAAATTTACTGTCTTGACAGTCAACTTTTCCATTAAATTTAATGCAACAATTTTTTATTATTTTTTTTTTTTTTTAATTACATAAATTTTTTGGCATTTAATTTGCGCATATATTTTTGCATTCCTGTTTGTGTTTATGCACATTACACAAATTGTAAATTTTTTCTATATTTCATAGAAGACAAAAAACTACAAATAATAGTAACCCAAAGTTGAATTCCTTACAAATAGTCTCGCCTCTGACAACGCACAGTAAATATGGCTGGAATGTTGTAAAATTTGTTCATTCTATTTTTATACAATACAAAAACCAAAACAGCTAAGAATGAAAACCGTTCTTAGTACCATTACAATCAAGACAAACAGCAAAGAGAAAGGAAAACTTGAAAAAATTAGCATAAGATTGCCACAAAATGTCCAATCGAGATATTGAAATTTTCATTTATACAAAAAAATTACCCAACAACAAACAACATAAACAACAATCACCAACTTCGTAAGTACTACAATAATGCCTGTTACTAGTCTCTTGAGTGAAATAATGAATGCAAACGACTCTCAGATTTTCCTTTTGACAGTACTATATTTTGGTCAAATTTAAATGAAATTTATTTGGAGTTCGTTTAAAGACAAGGCCAAAGGCAAAAGACCCTTTAAAAACTAAACTGATCTTAAAAAAAACAAAACAAGGCTACTAGTTCCTTTGTGTAACTTTTTGCAGGATGTTGCTCCAAAAACCATCAACTGCAACAAAAAAGCTGAAAGAGATCGTAATGGAAGTAACTACTACTTTATCATACTTAATCACATACACACACACAAATATACATACATATACTAAAATATACTATTACATGCAATGGCGCGCTTGTTGTAATAAAGAAAAACTTTCTCTTACGTGCAAATTATATGCAATTTTGTCGACACTGTAAAAAGTTCGAGTTACTAATTTTGCATACATACATTGAGTTGTTTGTTTCAAGAACTTTTTTGACAACAGCAAAAAATATTTAATTACAAGGATTATTTCAAATACATACAAACTCACCAATACCACTGCTGCAAACGGCTACAAAAGCAGCAACAGTAACAATTAACAAAAACATTTACGGTTGGCTTACAATTGCTATTATGTCATACAAAAAGAGAAGGATAACACACAATTTTGTCATAGAAAGATTGCTTGTAAGGCAGACAACAGCGAAAGTAAGCAATTATTCTATAGAAAAAGTTGCCTGCCGGACAAGCAATTTTTCTATAGAAAAAGTTGACTGCCGGAGAAGCAATTTTTCTATAGAAAAAGTTGACTGCCGGACAAGCAATTTTTCTATAGAAAAAGTTGACTGCCGGACAAGCAATTTTTCTATAGAAAAAGTTGCCTGCCGGACAAGCAATTTTTCTATAGAAAAAGTTGACTGGCGGACAAGCAATTTTCCTATAGAAAAAGTTGACTGCCGGACAAGCAATTTTTCTATAGAAAAAGTTGACTGGCGGACAAGCAATTTTTCTATAGAAAAAGTTGACTGGCGGACAAGCAATTTTTCTATAGAAAAAGTTGACTGCCGGACAAGCAATTTTTCTATAGAAAAAGTTGACTGCCGGACAAGCAATTTTTCTATAGAAAAAGTTGACTGCCGGACAAGCAATTTTTCTATAGAAAAAGTTGACTGTCGGACAAGCAATTTTTCTATAGAAAAAGTTGACTGGCGGACAAGCAATTTTTCTATAGAAAAAGTTGACTGGCGGACAAGCAATTTTTCTGTAGAAAAAGTTGACTGCAGGACAAGCAATTTTTCTATAGAAAAAGTTGACTGTCGGACAAGCAATTTTTCTATAGAAAAAGTTGACTGCCGGACAAGCAATTTTTCTATAGAAAAAGTTGACTGCCGGACAAGCAATTTTTCTATAGAAAAAGTTGACTGCCGGACTAGCAATTTTTCTATAGAAAAAGTTGACTGCCGAACAAGCAATTTTTCTATAGAAAAAGTTGACTGCCGAACAAGCAATTTTTCTATAGAAAAAGTTGACTGGCGGACAAGCAATTTTTCTATAGAAAAAGTTGACTGCCGGACAAGCAATTTTTCTATAGAAAAAGTTGACTGTCGGACAAGCAATTTTTCTATAGAAAAAGTTGACTGTCGGACAAGCAATTTTTCTATAGAAAAAGTTGACTGTCGGACAAGCAATTTTTCTATAGAAAAAGTTGACTGTCGGACAAGCAATTTTTCTATAGAAAAAGTTGACTGTCGGACAAGCAATTTTTCTATAGAAAAAGTTGACTGTCGGACAAGCAATTTTTCTATAGAAAAAGTTGACTGTCGGACAAGCAATTTTTCTATAGAAAAAGTTGACTGGCGGACAAGCAATTTTTCTATAGAAAAAGTTGACTGGCGGACAAGCAATTTTTCTATAGAAAAAGTTGACTGGCGGACAAGCAATTTTTCTATAGAAAAAGTTGACTGGCGGACAAGCAATTTTTCTATAGAAAAAGTTGACTGGCGGACAAGCAATTTTTCTATAGAAAAAGTTGACTGCCGGACAAGCAATTTTTCTATAGAAAAAGTTGACTGGCGGACAAGCAATTTTTCTATAGAAAAAGTTGACTGGCGGACAAGCAATTTTTCTATAGAAAAAGTTGACTGGCGGACAAGCAATTTTTCTATAGAAAAAGTTGACTGGCGGACAAGCAATTTTTCTATAGAAAAAGTTGACTGCCGGACAAGCAATTTTTCTATAGAAAAAGTTGACTGCCGGACAAGCAATTTTTCTATAGAAAAAGTTGACTGTCGGACAAGCAATTTTTCTATAGAAAAAGTTGACTGCCGGACAAGCAATTTTTCTATAGAAAAAGTTTACTGCCGGACAAGCAATTTTTCTATAGACAAAGTTGACTGTCGGACAAGCAATTTTTCTATAGAAAAAGTTGACTGCCGGACAAGCAATTTTTCTATAGAAAAAGTTGACTGCCGGACAAGCAATTTTTCTATAGAAAAAGTTGACTGCCGGACAAGCAATTTTTCTATAGAAAAAGTTGACTGCCGGACAAGCAATTTTTCTATAGAAAAAGTTGACTGCCGGACAAGCAATTTTTCTATAGAAAAAGTTGACTGCCGGACAAGCAATTTTTCTATAGAAAAAGTTGACTGCCGGACAAGCAATTTTTCTATAGAAAAAGTTGACTGCCGGACAAGCAATTTTTCTATAGAAAAAGTTGACTGCCGGACAAGCAATTTTTCTATAGAAAAAGTTGACTGCCGGACAAGCAATTTTTCTATAGAAAAAGTTGACTGCCGGACAAGCAATTTTTCTATAGAAAAAGTTGACTGCCGGACAAGCAATTTTTCTATAGAAAAAGTTGACTGCCGGACAAGCAATTTTTCTATAGAAAAAGTTGACTGCCGGACAAGCAATTTTTCTATAGAAAAAGTTGACTGCCGGACAAGCAATTTTTCTATAGAAAAAGTTGACTGCCGGACAAGCAATTTTTCTATAGAAAAAGTTGACTGCCGGACAAGCAATTTTTCTATAGAAAAAGTTGACTGCCGGACAAGCAATTTTTCTATAGAAAAAGTTGACTGCCGGACAAGCAATTTTT